>JBAMCE010000065.1:0-600000 GCA_037075305.1 Drosophila kanekoi
TGCAAGCCTTGACACATGCCAAAACAGGCAATGGCCGACTGCTATGAGGCAGCATATTTTCTTTTTCTTTTGTTGTTGTTGTATCTGCTGCTGTTGTTGTTATTGTTGTTGTTGTTGTTGCTGTCGCTGTTGTTACTTTTAGCTGACCAACGCCGCTCGCCGCATTACATGGCAACATTTGCAACACCTTTCAGTCAAGTCCGTCGTTTGTGGTTATTGGGCCTGCCCTTCTGCCTGGTTGGCATTGTCTGCTGACAGGCACTGTCTTGCGACCGCCTACACAGCGTGTTGCTGATTTTTGCAAAATTTATCTTACTTGAAGAGACAAGTTTGGCTGCGGTCTGCACTGTGGCCCCATGTTGTTATCATGTGACATATGTGCATCAACGCCCCATGTTTGTTTTTCACAGACGCTGTCAAAGCCAAGCAAAAGGGGATCGGGCAAGGGGCCAGGGGCGATCTATGCTGACAAGGCAAGCAATTTGATTGGCAAATAGCAATGCGTAGACAACACGACGTATGCGTAATTTGACAAGTCTTAAATTGAAAACTCAACTTCCGCGTGCTGCGCCTAATTGGCTGAGCACGGCTCAAAGGCTGTTGGCAATTAAACAGCCAACTCAAAGCAGAGCAGCTCAGTTACTTAGCTGGCAAGCCTTTTGTCCACTTGCAGCTCACATGTGTGGCTGCTCCTGCTCCTGTTCATCCTGGGGTGCTTGAACTGTAACACCAACTGGTAGGCATTTGCCAGTCTACTGCCAGGCCTTTTGTGTTTTTTCGGCAATAAACTAATGAGCGACAAAATGCAAAGAGTCAGACGCAGACAAGAGATGCACAGCACTCACAGCTAGTTGCTAGTTGGTAGTTGGTAGTTTCACCTAATGCCAACCTCCTGGACAGACATTCACACTTGGCATGCAAGCGACTGTGTGTCCAACTGTCGCCCCGTGTCGACTGGCTTAATTAGAAGCCTAAGTTAGTTAGATGCCCCAGACAACTTGCAACAGTGGCACTATGCAGTTTGCACTATTAACCCCTTATGCTCGCACTGTCTCTGTCCCTCTCTCTATCTATCTCTCTTGTACGTGTGTCCTTAGCTGCAAGCCTGGCCGTATCCATTTAGCAATTTAGCCGCACACCCACTCACTGAAAATGCCTTTGCCATTGGTGTTGCCTCCATGCGATATGTCCATCAGTCGTTTGCTCGTTTGCCTGCGCGCTCATTTAATTAACAGTCGCGCGCCACGCCAAGCCACGTCGCGGCCGAGGCAGGCAGCAGGCAGCAGGCGGTGCAACCATGCCACGGCTCGGCTCTGGAGGCTGTGCCAAGAAGGCGTGTTGCATCTTTGGGCGGGCGCGGCAACCAATTTTTTTCCTTTTGCGCTGCCTTTATTATCTTTTTTCCTGCTGTTCCTATTCAGATATATATACATATATATATGTATGTATATGTATATATGCTATCCCGTGCTCATCTGCAGCAGCTTGCATGTTTTTTTAATTATGAATTATCGTTGTGCTCTTTGGTTTACTCTGACAGACCGGCTGACTGACTGGCTGACTGAGTGACTGGCTCATACCAAAGCTTGTTGCATTTAAATGACATAATTATGGCGCATAAAGAAAACTCCCACACAACAACAGCAACAACAAAAGCAGCAGCAGCAAACTCTGGCACCGGCGACGGCGGCATCTCAAAGCCAGCTCCAGCTCCAGTTGAGCTTTAGCTCCAGCTCCATTTCCTTTTTGGGATCCCACATGCCATCGCTTAACAATGGCCAAATGCACTTTTCAGCTACTCTATAAGCCCCGCCCCGTCGCATCGAGGCAAATTAAATTTTGCGAACTTCAGCAGACAACTTGAAAGTGCAGCCCATAAAAAAATTGTGTTTCTATTTATATTGTATAACAATTTTTATTTGCACGGCAACCACTTGAGTAGCACAGGCAGTCAACCCTTTGCCCCACGTTCTCTTTCTCTCACTCTTTATCGAAAGAGCTCAGCGCTCTATAACCAAAAATAAAATCAAGCAATTAAAATGTCATACATAGAATACAAAATACTCTTCAGTTGTATAAATATCTTGTAGTAATTGTCAAGTTTTCATATAGAATATATATATATAATTCATTGGAGGTAGAATAAAAGTTTTTGCCAGAAATTAAAACTTATTTCCAAGAGTTTGATAGATGTATATTGTAAAATGTTGTAGTTGCCTTATAGAACTCAATGTCAAGCAGTTGATAGTTATATGCCTTAATAATAAAAGTCGTAAGAGTAATAATTGCAATATACGGGGAGGTAGCATCCAGTCAATCATGTCTATAAAGAATCGTTTGATCTTTATGATGTTGGATATTTTCTTTCTCCAATCTGTAGCAGACCTAGTCACAATTTCATAATACCCATCACAAGGCAAATTTAAATACTAGTCAAAAAAATACAGAAAATAAAATTAAATAAGAATTTGGAAAATTGAAAGCGTATTTGAGCGTTAAGGCGCATATTACGTGTGCAAATATCAACATTTTATTTCAATTTTTAGCCAATTTTTTGTTTTTTCGGCTGCCACTTGTAAAAACCATTTTCATTATGAGTGGCAGCGGCAAAAAAAAAAGCTGATCAAAAAATGAAATAAAATGAAATTGCAAAGGACGGCACCAAATTTCATATCGATTTGCGCAGTCAATGGCCTAAACAAATAAAATGATGAGCGTCAATGAAGCGACTGGCAAAATGTTTGACTCTGCGGTGGGCAGGGGCGGGTCAAGTTGATTGAGGGCGTGTGTGAGTGGCCAGCTGAGTATATATGCGAAATGTTGCCTTGCAGCGACTACAGTAGTCTGTGGTTATATGCAACGAAGAGTGCTGTGCATTAAAAAAAGACTGACCCAGCAAACAGTGTTCGCTTAACGCTTGTAGTTGTAGCCAGTAGATGATGTTGCTTTTAGCCAGGAACTACTGTAGATCAGTTATAATATAATACTTTTGTCGTTTTGTAGCGCGTTTAAGTGCAATTTGCCTTGAAGTTATTTTGTTGTTTTGTTAGAAATTGGAAAGTTTTTGCAAAGAGAATCGCGTTGCGCTTTAAAGCCGAACAGCTAAGCTGGATGGCCTGCAGATTATGTTAACTGAATGCACGAGTGTTTAGGCCAATGCAAATGACACATAATTACGCACAAAAAGACATAAATATATATGTATACATACTTTTTAATTGCAATTAAAAAGCTTAAGCTTAACCCGCAAAAAAAATCGCTAATTAACTATCGATTGGTTTTAATGCACTCCATTGGTTAATGTGTTTTTCGCTACTTTTTTTGTGCTCCATTTTTGTTTTTTTTAGTATGCTGCCAAATATTACAGAACAATTATAATTATTGAAAATGTTTTGTAATTAAGCATGCATGACCACAAATTTGCATTAAAATTGCTTGCATTATTAGCAGCAGTTACCCGAAATTCCTCCGAACTCTCCTCCCGCCAAAATGAAAATTCTCTTCTTTTTTTAAGCTGCTTAATGGAAAATGTGAAAATCGCGCACAGGCTTAGTGCGGGCATTTCGTTTTTAGATTTATATATATTTTTTGCCTTATCGTTTAAGCGTTAAATTAGTAATTGAAATGGCAAATTAATGCGGTGTTCAGGTGGAAATTATGTCCCAAGCAATTACGAAATAACAGCGGATGCCCAGATGCTGCTCTGGCTAAGCTATGATATCATGTGCATGTCGGGCAAACTTCAATTATTAATTAATTACATATATTGATTTGCTCTGCTTTTGTCATTTATGTTTTGCTAATTAGTCTTGTTAAGATTTAGCACTAAGATAAATGGCTTGGAAGAGCTACGATGCCCATTAGCTACAGTTGCGTAAGGTATATGAATCCTGAGCAGCCTTTAGCAGCAATAGCAGTTATTTTGTTCAGCTTGTAGAGCTGCTTTTAAATGCATGTTGCACGTCTTATTGGAGGAATTACTATTTAAGCACTTAAACAGCCAAATAGGTTTCTGCTAGTCTGCATTTGAAAGTCTTTTCTCTTATTCTTACTGGAATTTTATCCTTATAGCAGTCTATAGCAGCATGTCGCAGGCATTTGTTTTGGTTTACAGGGTATCTACTAGTCTCATTTTACGGTCATCTCAGTCGCTTGTAGTGTGGCTGGCCAAGCCATCCATCAATTGGCATTGACAAAAGGCTGTGGGCAAATTATGTTATGCATAGGTTTACTCTTAGCCCCCGTCTCCGCCCATGTGCTGCGCACCCCTCTCCGAATGTGCTAATGAGCTTTAACGATGGCAACCGAAAAGTAGGCAACACTTTGCGTGAATTTTAATTCTGCTGCCACCGTTAAGCTGTGGCGAGCTGTGCTGTGCAGGCCGTTAACTTGTCCGCAAAGCAACACCTACGTCGCTTGATTTATGAGCTACTAACGGCACACTAGCACACACATGCACACGCAACGCACACACACACTTATACACACTCCTACACACACACGCACACACACACACCGAATATAAACAGAGCCTGTCAAATCTGCAGTGAAATAAACTTTGCATCCCTGCTGGCATTTTTATATGCCTGCTATAAACTAACATTTAATGTGCACCAGAAGCAGCACTAACTGCCACGCCCAGTGCCTACCGCCCATGCCCCACATACCTTGCAACGCCCCCTTAGCTTATCTGGAGTCTCATTGTCGTAATGCATAAAAACGCACTAAAATGTTCCCACGCAATTAATTCAGAGCTTTTCGTACTTTTTGTTTACTTAATTGGTAAACATTTTGTTACATTTTTATGGGCGCCAAGGTGGAGCACTCCACGCGGAATACCACACACACCACACACACACAGCACACACAGCACACACTTAGAAATAGCCCAATTTAATATTCCATTTTTATTGTTAGCTGACGCTCTTGCCCTTTGTTAATTAAAACACAAAACACGTGCACAGCGAATAAAAAATTAACAGAATTTCCCAAATTTTTGCCCAAAAGGCGTCACTTGCTGCTGCCAATAAAATTACCAAAAATATTTTCGTTGTTTTTTTCACGACTTTTTAACATTTTATTTTTTATTTTCGTAATTTTTTTGATACAGTCCATAAATGCAATGTGAATTTAATCCTTTTAACGCCGTTTTCATTACATTACTGTAAATTTGGTTTACAAAATTGTAAAGGCCGCTGCAATTTGGCTTTTACTTTTGCTTGTGCACGAGGGGCACGAGGGCTGGCCCAAAAAAATGCAAAAAGATTCTTTTGTTGAGGGGGTTGGTCATGGCGCATAGCTGCTGTTTACATCTATGTGGATTTCATGTTGGTTTTGTTAGCATAACTGAAATTGTGCGCCATTTTTTTATGTGTCTGCCTTTATTTTCGTTTTGCTGCTACCCCCTTGTGATACGCTCTCAGAGGGTATTCTAAATTTGCCATGACATATGTAACGCATACAAAATGAAATATCCAAATCCAAGGAGTACATATACATTACTGATCTCTGTTAACTGCCGATCCGTTATTCCCACTCACTTTTGAAGCTATTGTGATATGTTTTCCGGTCTCATCAGATCGCACTTCTATATCATATACGAACTAAAAGTCGAAAGCTAAGTTATTTTTCGAAATTTCTCTGTATTTAATAATATTTAAACGAAGCTCTGGAGCTTCGAAGCTCGAAGTGCTTCACCAGAATCAACTTTTAAAAAAGATTGACTGTAAGGGTATTTAATGTTCGGCATCTAGGACTTTCAGCTTGATGTTTTTTTTTTGGCATTTTACTGTGTTTGTTTTGTTGTAGGTCGTTATGTAGAAAACAATTTCATGTGCCCTTTTTGTAGCTGCTTTTCCATCGTTTCTTGCTGTTGGTGATGCCGCAAAATTTTGTGGCTGGCAAAAATATGCGTGCGCCCAGTATAGTATGTATAAATGATGTAAAATATATATCAGCATTAGGGTGATTCGCGCAATCAAATGAAAAATCCTTAAATATGTGATTTATATAAGGAAAGATGAATAACTTTGACAATTGATTAAATTAATTACATATCAATAAATAGCTTAAAGTATTTCGATTAAGAAAGCAAATTAAAACTTTTCCAAATAAATATTATGATAATCTTTAAAAAAAATTGTACCTGGCTTGGCACAATTTTATTTCTTTGTCACCTTCATATATATCTGGGGAGATTAATGCGGAACACACCTGAGTCACCCTGTTGCTCACGTAAAAAAAAGGAGGTTAATATGCGCCCACATTCGTCCTTTGCACTCGTACCCTGCGACTGTTTGTGTTTCATGGCCGCATTCAATGCCAAAAATATGTAAAATTTTGGTTTCCCACCCAAACGCACAGAATGTTTCGTCATGGCTCAGAGTAGAAAAAAATGTAAAAAAAACAACGCATATCCGACATAAGCATCAAATTATAAGAGATGCAAAATGAAAGCAGATTTTACAGAAAGAGAGAGGGTTAAGAGCAGCCGAGACAACTAAAAAATCAAGTATACGCAGCGTCAGACAAATGCGATGCAGAGGCAGGCAAAAAAGAAAAGCATCTTGCCAAGCTGTTTGTTGCATGAACGCAACTCATATTTGTGAAATTCCATAAAGGCAACGCGGTGGCACGTGTTGTTGTTGTTGTTGCTGCTGCTGCTGCTGTTGCTGATGCTGCTGTTGCCATTCTTATTGCTGATGTGCTGCAAACAGCATACAGCAAATTGCATTAAAATGAAAGCTGCTGCTGCAGACTGGCTCTTTAAAGCGCTGAAATTAAAAATTAAACTTAAATGAGTTTTGTTGCAGTTGCATTGCCTGCTGTTATTGTTGTTGTTGCACTGCCGGTGGTCGCCGCATGTCACGGCGACTGCGGTTTATGCTGAAATTCACCTTGAATGCAGTCAGCTTTACCTGTTGGCAGCTGATGGTGCGGCCAAAAAACCGCACTTGAAAAAAAAGAAAGAGAAATACCAACGAAAATCTTGATGCAATTATTTATACACACATACACCAACTCATCCATACACGCACAGTCAAATGCTAAGGCGAAGGTGTGTGCCCGACGGCAACAGCTGCCAAGTCAGCGGATGTAGGGCAAGGGGTACACAGCACAGCACATGGTTGCGGGGTCTTTGCGATGCTCGCAATTGACTGACAGTTTTTGGCCCAGCTCAGACGTTTTTAAATGCGAAATTCATTTGTCATGCTTATAATTGTCTCACTCGAAGCAAATTGCAGCGTTTTTGGGGGCAGCCGAGGATCGTTCGGGGCCGGCAATTTTAATGAAATCGTTGCAATCCAGCCAACTTTGATGCCAGCCAGCCAGCCCGCCAGCCAGCCAGCACGTATCTTAACCAACTCTTGTTGGAGCGCCTGTGTGGCCGGGTCCGAATTGCTGTCAGTAATTATGCTTAATTTTTTTCGGTCCGTTGTTCGTGGCTTTGTGGCGTCTGGTGCAGTGAAAGGGCATTTGTGGCAGTTGAAACATTTATTTTGATATTTGCCGGACTCGACCGTAGATCGCAGCAGTTCGAATTCTTGGCAAGAGCTGCTGTTTTGCCTTTATATTAAGTTGTTTGGCAGCTGCTGCGTTTGCAGTTTAAAATTGAATAATGAACGCCCATTTGCTTTTATGACATTTCGATAATGATGATTGTGCTTTGTTGTGCGTCCAGTGTGTGCGTGTGTGTTTAATGCCTTTGTTGTGGCATTATCTTTATAAGGCAAACAAATTGTTGTTATTTGGCCACAACCGCGACTGATTGTGAGAGTCAGCCAGACAGATACAGACAACCAGATACAGACAGAATAAAACAGATACAGATACACTTCACCACAAGTCATTCAGTTGGGCTACGCGGGTAATTCGATGCGTCGAGAAATCGTATAAATCTTGCACTTTAATTCCCAGGCAACAGCAGCCGGCGCAGCGCAGCGCAGATCAAAAGTAACCTTAAGTAAAACAAACTGAAATCAATCATGATTGAAATCGAGCAGAGCACACACTCCACAAACACACACGCACACGCACACTCACACACACGGGCACACACTCTTCGTAATGCCGAGTGTTTTGTGAAACATCAACATTTTGACAGGCACACAAATCCTCTTGAAATGAGATTTATAAAACACTGAGCAGACGCAGCATAAAATAAAATGAGAGGAAAAAAAACGTAAATGGGAACTATAAGACAAAAAAAGAGTCGAAAGCAAAAAGAGCAAAGTCATTGTCAGCGTTGCGCTTGGCTGCGAAATCAGTAAGGCAAACAAAACAAAAGGCTGCCACAGAATGTGGCAGAGCTGGCTGGATCGGACCGGGCCGGGCCGGGTCGGGCTGGGCAGGGCTGGGCTGGGCCGCAGCTTTAATGTGTAACATGTAGCCAAGTTGCCGGCGTGTTGCCGCAGCCGCATTTGTGGGCCATTGCTGTTGTTGGCCCATGTTGTTGTCGTCGCTCTTCGCTCGTCGCTCGTATTTATTTTCATTTTGAAGACATTGTAGTGTCATTTCAGCAACGACTTGTCCAGCCGACCGCAGCATGAAAAGCAAATAAAAATCCAACATGCGAGTTGCAACCGACCGATGCTCTCATTATATCTGTCTCTTTCCCTTATGCCGAAAACCCAAACCGAACCGATCTCATCCAATCCGTGTAAAAATCCAGCCGCTCTGCAGCTTTTAATTAAGCCAAAGAGCAACTGGTTGCCCAGCTATGACTACGACTACAGCTCCAGCTCCAGCTCCAGCTTCAGCTCCAGCTTCAGCTCCGTCTGTGTTTTTGATTTCTTGGCAATTTCTGCCCAGTGCGCAGCAAAAGAAAAAAAAAAGGAAAACAGAAATAATTTATCTGCGCGTAAGCCGCATATGTATCTGTATCTGGCGGCCGTATCTGTATCGTAAGCCGTATCTGTAACTGCAATATGTATCTGCGCGCCTTGTCTTGCTTGATTTTCTGTTGTATTTTTTTTCGCTTTTTTTTCTTTTATATTTATTTTATTTGATTTTTTTTTTTATTTTGTTGTGTTTTTGTTTGTTCAAGTCTCTCACGACGCGGCGCTGCCCCGCTGAGCGTCAACACCCCAGCCGCAGCCACAGTCACGGCTATGGGAGCCACTCAGTGCCCCAACTGCCCCCTGCCCCCTGCCCCCTGCGCGTCTCCTTGCCGCCCTGTCCACTCGCTTCGCACAGCATCACGTTCATGCGTGGCCACATTTTTTTGTTGTTGTGCCTGCGTTTTGTTCGTTTTTATGGCAATAATTGCAACTTGATGACTTAATTGCGGATGCAACTTGTTTTCCAACCTCCGAGCGAACGGCGAACGGCGCATGGCCTGGAAATTGAATTTTTCCACCTGGCGTGCTACGAGCGCGCTCTTAAGCAGGATATGCTTTCATTATTATAGATACGTTAGCTGGGCTAGGCGAGTGTCGTAGTTGCCGGGGCATGGGGTCGGTATGTTTCCCTCATTGCATAAGCAAATAAAATTTCATTAATTTATTACTGCCAGCGGCGGGCAAGACAGAACCAAACAGCATCAGCATCAGCGTCAGCCGAGTCGAACGATTCCTGCGGACCCAGCTACCCATTAGTTGAGTTCAGTTTGGAGTTTTTCAAGTTATTTTTATAATCGCAGCAACGTGACATTTATGCGAGTGTTCATGTAAATGATTATTACGTGCCGACTAGACCCTGCCCTATCCCAGCTGCCCACCCGCCCCTTTCCCAACCAACACTCAAGAGTTGTTTGCAAAGTAGATTTCATGATTTATTGCCAGCTGTGTTGTGTTGTGTAGTTTGTGTCTGTCTTTGTCTATGCCTGTCTGTCTGGCTCTCTGTCTCTGCCAGCGCCAAAGTAATTTTATGTTTAATTAAAAAGTATTCTGCATCATTTGCTTGAGCCGCTTTGATGGACATTTCTGCTATTCACGCCGACTGATCTTTTTGTTGCTGTTGTTGTTTTTCTTGTTGTTGTTGTTGTTGTTATTGCTTATATATTTAATAATAGTTAACATGATTTCTGTAGTTGCGGGGTGCCCATGTCTTGTGCTGTGCACGACTTTGATGTTCGCTTTGGTAATAACTAAATATGTTGCGTGGGCAATATTCAAATCAGTTTGACATGAGTTGCATTTAACAGCGAGAGAGATTGAATTGCCCCTTGTGACTCGAAAAAAAAAACAAAGTGGGCAACGATAGACATGCGATACGGGATGAGAGAAATGATAGAGCTGCCTTTGAAGATCCTCTAAAAGTACTTGGCAGGCGCTAAGCTGATCTTAGCCTTTGGATTGATTAAAATTTTGTGATTGATCTAGATAAATCTGCATAATTCTTGAGTGGGTACATTGGCAAGAGACTTAGATGTTACACCTTAACGAAACTCATACCTTAATTTGCATTTATTGTGAAATTTCAATCAGGAACTGCTAGCTTCTGAGGAACCAAATAATTGTATATGAAGATTAATACTGTTCAATTATGGAATAAGGAGACACATGTTGATATTAACTGAAATGACAGATATAATGTAAGCATCGACAAAAACAAGGAATTTTACACATTGTATATACAATTTTCTAAAATAGTGATTAAAGGACCCAACATCCATTTAAATCACTTTTTCTAAGAAATGAATTATGTTTGAGTATTTAACTTTGATCAAAGTTCTTGATATAATTGATTGGTTAGTGCTGCTTCTTGGCTTCGAATGAGCGCTAACTAATATATAAAAACCTGAAACATTTTATGTTACAAAAAGAAATGTATTGAATTACATTGAAATACGATTTACTTTTATCTGTCTTACTCAGTATCATGAACTAATGTTTACTCGTTGAGTTACCCGCAGCAGCTCATCACATTTAATTGCAATAAAAAGCTTTTACTTCATAAAGAAGAATCCAAAGAAAAACAATTTAATTAACATTTGTGTGTTGCCCTTTTTTCTCTCATTTCAGGTAAGTTTCAAGCAAAGAACGAAGAACTTCATATCCGCAATAAAATCGAAACGTTTTGTCTGACGTGGGTTAAATTTAAAAGTAAGTGGCTCAAAATACGACTGCAACTGCAGAACAAAACTTCACATTGGACAGCAGCAGCAGCAGCAGCAACAGCAAAAACAACAACAAGAACAACAACAACAATAATAAAGGCAACAAAAATTGATAAGGCCCGCCCCGCTTCGTATGCAGTTTAAAAACTCATTTAGTGTCCAATCAAGCGGCCATAAAATAAAGTCAATAAATCAAGCATAAAAGTAACAAATGCACAGCCAACACTCAGATAACACATACTCACACACACACACACACTCACGCACACGCACACTCACACGCGCAGCGCTGCATTTCAATAAAATTCGATACGTTTTGGGGCATGAGCTCTCGAGTCCCAGTACCTTATCAAGGTGTGATGATCACTTGCGTGCCAGCGGCGCCTGACTTGCATTTCAGAGAGGCAAAGAGTCGCCTCACCTCGCCCCGCCTCACCTCGTTTCACCTCATCACGCTTCGATCTGCTCTGGAGAATCAATAAAAATAAATCGAAATGTCACAGCGCTGCATGTTTTTAATAAGTGTGGGGTCCCGCAGCTCTACGCGAGTCCGATACAGAACTGTAAATGACATTGTAGACAGTTCATAGGAACTGAGGAACTCACCAGCTTGGCGAGCTGAAAATTTACATACTCGCTTCTAGTATATTAATTTCACAGCCTATGTTATTAGACGCTAAAACATATTGAATTACATAATGTTGAGTCGAAGAAAACACTTGGAAAGCAGCGGAAAACAAAATTAAAATCCAACAATCAATTGAATGTGCGCATAAATTTCAAAATGAGAAATGCGACGCAGCAGCGGACGCTGGCTCATTGTGCCCCAGCCAGCGGGTGGGCGATGCGGACGAGAGTGGACGCGCCCCAAGAGTCGTTACCAGTTTTTCAAAACCTACAGGGTATTATAAATTTGTCATGAACTGTGCAACCCGACGAAGCAGACATTTACTAAATCATATAAATATTTAATATATATTCTTGATCAGTCTGCTTGTCTGCCCATTGTCCCTTCTCTGAAAATCTATCTTCAGCCTACTTTCTGTAGTCGTATCGGATCGCTTTATCAATAGGCTGCCATTGAAATTCGTTTCGTTTCTTGACTAAACTTGACATTTACGATTCTAATTGTGCTCTCTCAATCAAGTTCATATCAACCTTGTCAACATACCATATAATATAGCTCGGCACATGAGTTATTTTAACGATTATTTTGACCAAACTTTGTTTCATCATGTTAGCTTACCATAGCTGCAAAGCCTGAACAAAAACGACTATCTTATAAATGGCTTTGTCTTAAATCTTAAAGCGAAAGGGTATTGAATCTTTGGTGTGCCGCAGTCCACAGTACATGTTCTTATTTATTATACCCTTGCAGAGGGTATTATAATTTTGTCGTGAAATGTGTAACGCATAGAAGGAGACATCTCCGACCCCATAAAGTATATATATTCTTGATCAGCATCAACAGTCGAGTCGATATAGCCATGTCCGTCTGTCCGTCTGTCCGTCTGTCCGTCTGTCCGGCTGTCTGTTTCTATGCGAACTAGTCTCTCAGTTTTAAAGCTATCTTAATAAAACTTTGCAGAAGTCCCTTTTTCTGTTGCACGCAGCACATATGTCAAAACCAGCTGGATCTGACTACTATATCATATAGCTGCCATAGGAAAGATCGGTCGAAAATTAAGCTTTTGTATGAAAAAACATTTTGTGTTTCAAGATATCTTGACCAAACTCGACATTTATTAGTTTTAATAAGCTCCTCACATATATGCTAGATCCTATTAAGATCGGACCACTATATCATATAGCTGCCATAGGAACGATCGGTCGAAAATTAAGATTTTGTATGAAAAAACATTTTGTTTTTCAAGATATCTTGACCAAACTCGGCATTTATAAGTTTTACTAAGCTCCTCATATATATGCAAAATCCTTTTAAGATCGGACCACTATATCATATAGCTGCCATAGGAACGATCGGTCGAAAATTAAGATTTTGTATGAAAAAACATTTTGTTTTCAAGATATCTTGACCAAACGCGGCATTTATAAGTTTTACTAAGCTCCTCATATATATGCTAGATCCTATTAAGATCGGACCACTATATCATATAGCTGCCATAGGAACGATCGGTAGAAAATTAAGATTTTGTATGAAAAAACATTTTGTTTTCAAGATATCTTGACCAAACGCGGCATTTATAAGTTTTACTAAGCTCCTCATATATATGCTAGATCCTATTAAGATCGGACCACTATATCATATAGCTGCCATAGGAACGATCGGTCGAAAATTAAGATTTTGTATGAAAAAACATTTTGTTTTTCAAGATATCTTGACCAAACTCGGCATTTATAAGTTTTACTAAGCTCCTCATATATATTCAAAATCCTTTTAAAGATCGGACCACTATATCATATAGCTGCCATAGGAACGATCGGTCGAAAACTAGGTTTTTGATTAAAAGCCTTTTTTGTTTATCAAGATACCTTCACCGAGCTCGTCATTAACCATTTCCTCGGCATTAAAAGGTTGCAAGGGTATTAGATCTTCGGCGTGCCTAAGATAGCCTTTCTTCCTCGTTTTTGTTTGCAGTCGACTGCAGCCTATCCACAAATTGCTCGTGTTCAGCTTTAAATCGTTTTACGTAGTTTTGAGACAAGTCCACGTAAATGTTCGCCAAATGTGGCGCTGTTTTTAAATCACGCACGCTGCACGCAAGCCACATCGATCGATTGGCCCAGTCGGACAGTGTTGGGCCCCGCTCGGGCAGTCAGTCGCTTTTGGCCAGGTATGTTAATCTTGCCGACTGCCACGACTGTGACTGTGACTGTGACTCCACTCCGACTGCTGCTGCGACTGCTGTTGGGCCACTGGTTAAATTTATGCGCTGTTCAAACGGCGCGTAATAAATTTGTTTGCTCTTCAACTGTGCGCGCGCATGTTCATTGAATTTGTTGCAGCCAGCCAGAGGCCCGAATACGAATCGGTATAAACATTTCCCATTCGCCCGTTTCCCCAATACCCAATTCCAAAGCCGCCAACGGCCACTTCATTTTGTAGCTTTTAACAGCATTTCAGCATTCTTCTGTATTTGTTTATCTAAACGTTTTATTCATTTGTGTGTGCCTGCGCGCGCGCGTGTTTGTGTGAGTGTGTGTGTGTGGCTTCTGCCTTCGTGTTTAGCTATTGGCTTATCTTTCGCTCTCTGGACAATTCGTGCTGCCGTTCCTGTTCTTTTCTGGCCGCCTGGCGGCCTAATTGATGCGCAGTGTTCTCCACGCGGTTGCTGCGCATGCGCAACATTCACACTTTGCCTTTCGCTGGGGGGAAACGAGCGGCGCGTCGCGAGTTGCAACTCGCCAGTTGCCACAGTTGCAAGTTGCGAGCTGCGAGCTGCGAGCTGCCGGTTGCCAGTTGCCAGTTGCCAGATCTCAGTGCGCCATCTCCAGTTGATTGCGCATTTTATTTGCGCATTTATTTGCATATTTTCTCACACGGCTGCGGCTGCGGCTGCGACGGCGGCTGCGACTGCGACTGCGACTGCGACTGCTGCTGTCTTTTACGATAGCCCCCACGCCACGCCCTCTCCGCAGCAGCATTCACAACTTGTTTGTTGTTTTCTTCTTATTTATATTTGTTTTTTATTTTCGCTTAAGCGCAATGCAATTCAATTGTCTGCTCTCGAATTTCCTTGCATTTTTTGGTAAAGAGGGAGGGGGGTGGGTGTGGGGGAGCTTTGTTTATTGTTTTTGGGCTTCTTATTTGTTTCTCATGTTTGCCGCCGCCTCTTAATAGTTCATTTAGTTTGCATTTTTATGAAGTCTTTGTGTGGGTTGTGTAATAAATTTAACTCAAGCTTATTTATGTGCCATCTTCAAGACATTTATCACTCAATTTGAAGGCGTAATTGGGCGCAAAGCGACAGGCGAACGTCCAGGAGGCTGCCTGCCACTGCCACAGTAGCCAAGGCAACTGGCAGCTGTTGCCGTTGCATATTTTGCATATCGTTATGCAGTTGTTGCCGCAGTTGTCGTTGTTCCCGTGACTTTTGTTTGATTGGCAAGTCCCCGACTGATGGACGCCACAATGTGCGATGTTGTCAGCAGCGATGACCAAAATTGGAAGTCCACCAAAAAACGAAAAAAAAAGAAGTCCGAGAGAGTGTGTGTGGGACACTCTTTGGCTGATGATCTAAACGGTATTCATTGTATTTCCGATTGTCTTGTCATTATTATATTTAACTGTAAATCACTATGCAAATCAAATTGAAAGCATGTCAATCGAATGGAGGGATAGCCAAACATAGGTAAGATTTCAGAAAGAGGTCTCAAATGAGTTTTAAATTCGTCATAAAATAAATGTCAAGTGACATCAAATTTTTGAACAATATTTATATTCTTTATATTTAATTTATTTCAAGCGGAAAACTGCATTTACTTTAGAAAAATGAGATCAGATCACGATCATATAGTGCTGACACATAATTGTGGGTTTTTCATTAACAATTCGAAAAATGTTTAAAAACTTTTCATTATTCTGATAAACAATTAGACCCTCTCAAAGTAGTTTTAAATGTTATGCATACCTCTTGCTGTTATCCTGGAATCCTGAAAAGTGCGTAATGTTAAAAAAAATGAATCCAGTTTTAGACAAGTAATGAGAGTTTTGAGCAAAGGGTTCGTTTATTTCTTGTATTACATTGCCATCAAAATGCTGGCCAGAAAATGTAATTATCTTTATGCATCAGCTTAATTTGCAACTCCACCAAACAGTTTCCAATGCATTGTTGGCTGGCATTTGAATAGTGCTGGGCATGAAAAGCCAGTCAAAAATTAAGAACCCATTCAGAAAGCCAAAAATTCAAAACTACAACACGTGTATGCATGTTGTTTGTTCACTGCCAGGCAACCGGCACTAGTTACCTATTCGATAGAAATTCGTACACTTTTATACAACTGTTTTCAATCAGAAAATCCAATGCGAGAACAATAGATGCTGTCGGTGCTGCAGGGGCGTTGTTGCTGCTGCTGTTGGCAACTACCGAATTTCAAATGTTGTTAGCAATCACACTATTAAACAATAAATAAGCAATTTGTTGAACAGCAGTGGGCGTGGCATGGCCAGTGAACATGTGTGTAAGCGTCGGACTATGCAAAAGTGGTGCCACAAAGCATTCGGCACTCGTGCAACACATTTTGTAATTTGATTTCATTATGCGAGCGAGCTGCGAAAGTCGAGCTGTAGTTGTTGATGGATGGACAATCGAACAACTGGCTGACTGAGTGCTGAATGCCAGGATGCATTGGAGCATTGGTGCGCCACTTGGCAACTGGACGATCAGCACGTCGCTGTTATCCTTCAATATTTTTCCTTTTTTTATTTTCGAGAGAGAGTGTGTGTGTGTGTGTGTGTGTGTGAGTGGATTTTGGCAGCAGTTTTTGGTTGAAAAACTCGCGCGTGCTAAATTGCATTGCTGCCTGTCTCCGTCTCACTCTCTCGCTTGCTCTCAACTCTCACTCTTTCTCTGCTGTCTCCAACTCTGTTTCAGTTTCTCTGTCTGTCTGGGGGTTCCAGGCATTTGTTGCTGTCTGATTGCCCGCAAAAGGCAGCGCAAAACAACAAAAAAAAATCGAATTTCCCGTGCGGACTGATTCGATTTGCCGTTGCAATTTCACGCTGTGTTATTGCAAAGTGGCTGCAACTGCCCCAGCAACAGCATCGGCACCGGCACCGGGTCCGGCACCAGTTCCAGCCAAAGCCGCAGCACCAACTTCCAAAATACCAATTTCAAACGGCGCACAACAATGCCAGCAGCAGAAGCAGCGGCAACAGCCACGTTTCCGAAAACTGCACAGCAAGAAAAAAAAGGCTGCCAAAAATCTCATTTAGTGACGAATTAAGCGCCAAAACAGACAGGCGATTCAGTATGTCAGGGCCACCCTAGACCACTCTAGACCAGCCATGGACCCGCCATCGAACAACTGCCCGCTTTGAATAACGGCCCACTTCACTTTCAGCCATGGCGCATTGTCAAATGCAGGCTGCGGTGGTCTCTGCTGCCAGGCAACAACAGGACCACAGCCAGCCGAGTCCTGCCAGCCGGACAACTCGCCTGGTCGCCAGGATGACTCTGCTGCTATCTACGGCCGGGCATCGATTGGTTTTTGGGTATTGTTCGTTAGCCCGCGTTTGGTGTTTTGTAACGGCCTTTAACGCCATTTTGCGCGCGCCCATTCACGCCATGTTGCCAAACTAGTTGCCATTGTTCCTGGCTTCCAATCTATGCACCAGCCCAGCCCATACTCGCCCATTCCAGCCCATCTCCATGTAAACCCTTCATTCAGCGGCGGCATGTCTATGAGTGCGCTACATTTCGACAGATTGTCTGCAAGGCCAAGTGCAATATTAGAACATGATTTATTTATGCAATTTTTAAAACAAAAACATTCCCTCGTTTCCGCCCGCTAGTGCCCCTTACTCTAACGGCCAACCCTTTCACTCGCCAATTGGCATTTGTCTATCATTTTGGCCAACAATTTGTTGTTGTGTTTGCTGAAATGCAATGCGCGGGTGTGCGACAGCAGCAGTCCATCTAGACCGTCCCTCCTCGCCTCTGTGAACGTGTCGGCACGTCAATTTTGTTTGTCTGCCAGTCCGGCTCCCACCCGCCTATCCTACCGCTGTCTATGGCGCTGGGCTTGACTCCGTGTTGCAACTGGAGCTTCGCTTTGAAATTATGATATGTAGCGTATGGATCGGGTTGTGGCTAATAAGTGTGCGCCTGTAAGTGTTCATTGGCTGCCAATTAGCGGGTAGAGCTGGGCTGAATGCCATAAGTTACTTATGCACTTACACACAGACACACACGGGTGCTAATGTCGATATGTGCGTGTGCCTGTGTGAGTAAAATGCAGTTTAGTTAACTGCGCATAGGTAAAATTTGTAGTGCACTCAAGTAGTTGAGCTATGAATGCGGCCTGGAAAGTGGCAATTCGATTTATTCGTTGTTAGCCTGCTAAATTCGAATGAACGTTTTCCAATTTTAGAAATATTTATGATTTTCAATATAATTATGAATACTTAATGTGGCATGAAAAAGTGTGTATAAAACAAAGCGGAAGGTTCTACCTTTTAAGCAACCGCAGTAAATGATATATTATACAAAAAGCAATTAGATGCGAAATTCCAAGCGATATAGAGGAATTTTATCAAAGCAGGGTTAATCTATAGCTTGTAGATATTTTTCAGTGGTAGCCTAACTGCTCCAAAGGTGGCTTTTATGCCGAGGTTTAACTATTTTCCAATTAGATTTCAATAGCATCTGGGCAGGCGCTGCAGGGTGTGCTCATATATTTATATTCTTCTCTCTTACAATAAATAGGATTTCTTGCGCGCTGTTGCCAAATGCCGGCAATTAGAAATATTTTGCATAAAATGTGCATAATAAATGACCATTCGCCTTGGGGCCATCTAGGGCCCCAACCATGTTACATTTCGCAGATAGCTGCGAGAGCCTTCAGCTTACCTGGTCATTCCTTTTGAAGTATTCCCGCTCCCTGCCTTGGCCACAAAGCAATCAGCCGCAATCAACACCACAGCAGAAAGCAATAAAATGCATAATCAGCATTTTTTTGTAATAATTTTTATCGTTAGGGCCCAGGATATGCAAAGAAGTATTTCAAAAAGCGAAATGCGAAAAGGAACGCAGCGAGTGGCAGGCGAAATAAATGAGGCACATTATAAATGCAAAAGTACATGCTAACTACAACAATTATCCTTAATGTTGCCAGCAACTATGGACACCATTAGTAGCGCCCACTGCGAGCGACCATTGTGAATGGGATGCCAACTCCTAGCAACTAGCACCCAGTGCCCAGTGCCCAGCTGCCCAGCTGCCCGCTTCCAGCTTCAGCGCTGATCACTTGCAAAGAAATTCAAATTAAAATACTTCCAATGCTATGCAAAATAGTTTCAATTTTGTGCCAGTGCGCGGAATGCTCATTACTTAAAGGCCAGATGGGCGGCAAGAGATAAAGAGAGAAAGAAAATAAAGACAGTGAGTGAGACTCACGAAGAAAGAGAGGGAGAGAGAGAGAAAGAGAAAGAAGGAGAGAGAGCGAGATAGAGTGGAAGGGAAATGTGACAAAATGACAGACAGCGAATAAAGACATTGAATCCTGTGCAAAACGTTGGCCATTCGTTGAGGAAATTGCAGTTAATTATCAGCCTGGGCGAGCGTGTGTGCGAGTGTGTGAATGCGTGCGTGTATGTGTGACTGTTGCTTATTGATTTACGGTAATAAGCACGGCTTGTTATTGTTGCCGCTGCTTAACGGGGAACTATTAAAAGGACAAACGCATGTTAACAGCGCGTTGCACGCGATCCAACAACCCCTCAATGCTGCGCCTGTAATCAGAGCCAGCTGTGCCTCACAGGACACACACAAGCTGGCTGCATTCCATTTGTGTTTTTTTTTTTGCTGCCCGTGCAACAACTCCTTGCTGGCCTCAGTCATTTTTCAATTATGTTATTAAAACAAGGCGCAGGAGCTGCCACCAACAAACAAGAAAACAAAAGCAAAAACAACAACAAGTCTACCTAAGGCACGCCGAAAATTTAATACCCTTTGAGACACAGGAGTTATAAGTAGAATAGCTTTCTTTTCGGCAGATTGTTTATATATAAGCCATGTGACTTAATACACCGCTTAACTAGAAATGTAGCGAGCCTCGTTGAGTCTTCGGTCAAGATATCTTGTAATATTTAAAAGTTTTCCGCAGAAAACATCATTTCAGAGCTTAATCAAATAGAAATTGTAATGTTAATAGGATTTCTATATTATAATTCAATTCTATATTATCTTAATTCCTGATATATGTACTGCCTCTTAGGCTGAGAGAGAAGATATATGCTTTAGGGATTCGTAGATATTTCCTTCCATTCGTTACACATTTCGTGACAAAACCAGAGTACCTTCTACAGGAGTTGCCACGCTCTGGCAACGTTTGTGCGTTGCATTCGCGTGCTGAACTTTTAAACATTCCCGTTTTTGAAAAACTACTCGAGAGCTCACAAATGCGGGCAAACATGAAAATTCAATTATGAATACTTAGAAGGTTGACGCCCTTTACACCTCAACCCCTTTTTGCCATACGCCGCCGACGACGCCGCTTGTTGGCCAAATGAAATCAACGAGTGTAAGCCAAGTCTGTGGCTTAAGGCAATTTGCATGCGCAAATATTGCAAATCTATTCGCATTTCGAGTGTGACTATCATTTGCAATCACACAGATACTCACCAATACACACTAGCACACACACAGAGCTACAGACACAAACACAGACGTCTAATTATGTCGAGCAAAGTTGCAAACAAATTTCTACCCTGCAATGCGGCTGACTGCAAATAAAAATAAATATTTACATTCCATTTGGCAAACGCGCGCTGCTTGCCAAAGGAAAATTGTGCGTAAAAAGCGTTGCCATATTTGTTAACCTCAAGCAACAGAACCAGAACCAGAACCAGAATCATCCGCTGCACCCAACCCGCCAGACAAAATCGATTACCAACTGATTGACTATATGCGATGATCGCCTGGGCGGAGTCCCGCCAACAGCAGCGGGAATCGCAGAAGCTGGTGGAGGTAGCAGCCGGCGCGCTCTTTCAGTTAAAATGGTAATTGACTTTTTCGCGTAACCGCAATGTGTTGGTAAACTTGTTGCCATGTCTATATAGATAAAGACATGTACACACACACACACAAGCACACATATATGTAGCTATCTCGGTCCCCTGTCCCCCTCCACATAGCTCTGCAATAATGTGCTGCATCAGCAACAGCAAAAGCAACTCAAATGCAATTTTACAAAATGCTTGCATAAGCCAAGGCGCTCGGGCCGTTGTTGCCGCTGCCATTGCCTCTGCCACTGTCATATTGGAGTTTATCAACTGGCAGCGCTATGAAAATTTAGTGCTAGAGCAAGGACAACTGTGAGTGGACGGGTGAAGGAGGGCGGCGGTGGGGCCTGGTGTAAAGGATGTGGGGAGGAAAAACGTTGACGACCGGCTGCAATTTTCAATTTCGCGCACACTTTGCACAGATAATAGAAAAATTCTTTCTTTTGCTGTTTGCCACAGCTGCTGCAACGTTTATTGACACAAATCGCAAACGCATTTGACATAAGTGCCGCCTGCTGCAGCAGCAGCCACTGCCGCACCCCCGTACCCCTCTGCACAGACAAGTATTTGCCTTGGCTCTGCTCGAATATTTAGGTTATGAGTAGCTTAATGGCAGCGCCTTTGTAGTCAGTTCGACTGACTGTCTGTCTCTCCGTCTATCCTTCTCTCTGTCTTTGGGCATTGCTTGTTTAGTTCAGGGCTTTTGAGAAAGTTTCTTTAAATGCTTTGTAAGCTGCTTAACAGCTGAAAGCCAATGGACATACTGTTCCATGGGAAACCCAGGCAAAGCGCTGCGAAATTCGCTTGTGAAAATTCTAGATGGGTTCTTTTTTTTTTTTAAATTTCTATTCAAAATGCAAATAAATGCTAACATTTGAATTTATGTGCCAGAAAAATGCCTGGTGATCTGTAATTTTATACCAAAATTCTTTGCTGCTTCCTAAAAGCAGCTGCCAATACGCTGTTGCCAACGAAGTTGATTAGTTTTGAAATGTCTCCTTATTTCAGTCCATGTTTAGAGCACATTTGAAAACATGCTAACGACGTTCGGTAAATTAAATCTTTTTGCCGGCGTCTAAGTCCTGAGAAGATCTGCAATTTTGTTGTGAATTCTTGATGATCTTCAATGATGAAAATTAAATTTGAGCCTTAACAAATAAGGTTCTCATCTTTCAATTTTCAAGCAACAGTTTAACTATCATAATTTAAATGTCAGAAATGTAAGATTTATAGTCATTTTAAAGGTACAGTTTTTAAACACAACTTAAGAGTCACAGTTTTAGTCACTCTCTTAAAAATTACAGTCTTAGTAGCAGTATGATCAAAGCACTAGGAACAGAGTAAGGCACAGTCGAGAGATGCCGATGCTAGCATTTGTTCCGTTTGTCGTCTTGCTAATCAATATAGTTTGGCACCGTCGACTGTGCCACATTTTGCTGATTAGCTTCTCAGCTGCCGCTGCAATCGCTCTGCTGTCCAGCCAATAACGCATTCAGCCCTCCCACAAGCCCCGCGTGGCACAGAGTTCGCTACACAATGAAATATATTTTTAATCAAGCCAAATCGAATTCAAGGCAATACACCGGTGGCTCATTATTTAGGCAAATGTGCAGCCATTAACTACAGAGCGGGCATGGATCGGACCCGTGCTTGGGCCCATTTGTGTGTGTGAGAAAGGCCCCAAAAATAAAGTTGACCCGGCAGCAAAACGCAAATTGACAAATGTGGCCACTTAATGTACGCTACAGGGCAAATGTTAAACAATTTTCTGTTATTTCGTATGCCTAAAATACAAACTAATTAATATGGTAAAACGTCGAGGGAGTTGTTGCCACAATGTTGATGCTGCCGCTTGGCACGCATTGAATTTTATTTGATTTTGTAAAAATTTAATTTCAACAAGGAATTCTTGTCAGCGTGCTGCAACAACAAAAACAACAACAACAGCAACATCAACACTAGGCAGCAATTTCTCAATGTTGTGTCGGAGGTCTGACTGAAAAATGAAATGAATGAGCCAAGAGCTCACCGAATGAGTGAGTGAGTGAGCGAGTGAGTAAGTGACTGACTGACTGACTGGCTGGCTGACTCGACTTGGCTGACTTCCTACAGTTTGTTAAGGGAATTTTGCATTTTGTTTGAATTATTGCCTTCATTAAGATTGCGTTGTTGATTTTTTGCTGTTGTCGTTGCTTTTCTTCCCGTCACAGGCTGCCAGTCGCAGCGTGAGCGACAGCGAGATTCTCAGTCCCCAACGTTCCCACACCGAAAGACTTCGTCACGCCGTTGTTGTTGTTGTTGTTGTGCACACCTAGGCGCCCGGCCGTTACATATCTTGAGCCGCTGTGACTGCACTTGACAATAAATTTTATTGTAGCTCTACGCACACCACACACACACACACACACCACCTCGCCTGCGTCTGTCTTTGGTGTATTTTTAGCTTAATTGTGAATGGAAAGTTGGGCGTGCTGATGTTTCTACGTGCTGACATGTAACTGGGTGGAGGCCACCCCAGACTCGGCTGTCTATGGTTAATTGTGCGAAATTCATTCATATGGAAAATTTGCTAGACTGTAACCACCGAAGTCATAATTATGCGATTGGCCTGTGCATGTGAATATATATGTGTGCCAGTGTTGGCAAACGTTTGACAGGTGGCGCAGGCAACTGGCAGTTCGCTACTCGTTACTCGCAGCTAGTGACTCGTTACAGGCTACTCGTTACTCGCTATTTGCGCTTCATAATTAAAATTCTTGCTATTTTAACGTTCTGCTTGGCAATTTCACTTTTGCTTCGCCTAACTCAACTCGTATTCTGTCAATAGTCCGCAGGGCTTGGCCAGGCAAACTTTCAAAATTTAACGCTCTGCACAATAGAGCTTGGGTCAGGGCATTTTTTTGTACTGCCAGCAGAACAATTACAACTAGCGAATCCTCGGGCGTGATGGGCTGGTCCGGCCTGGGCTGAGCTTATGCAAACAGGAAACGCATAATGAACACGCGGCATAGGCGGTCCGGCAACGCCGTCAGCGGCACACTGACTCACTCCGGCTCTCGACAATGGTTACGGCCATTGCGCTGACTCCGACTCCGACTCCGACTTCGACGTCGACTCCAACTGGCTTTCATTCATATTTGAGCGGTTTCGTGGTTAACAAGCGCTTCCTTATCCTTATTATTTTAATGCCTGCGGCTGCATTTCATCTTACTTACTTTCTACCCGAACTTTTTATAGCATTTTCCATGGCATTTTCCTTGCCCTGTGTTGCTTAAATATTTCAACTACCGCACGTCGCAGTCGCTGCTAGTTCTGGAGTGTCTGTCTCTCCCTCGGTCGGCACGCCGCCGCCCATTGTGCCAAAGTGTGCTAAAAGGAAAAGTAAAATTTTTGCCGCACTTATAAATTGTCGGGCTGAAGTTCTCTTATTTTGTTTTCCCATTTTTCGTTTGCTTTTCATTATTTAATTCGCTCTATGCAATTAGCGGGAATTGAAAGTGAAATTTGCAGTAAAAGTATGGAATTTGCTCGAGCTGAACTAAAACATTTTCTTTTTGTGTCCCAACAAATTTTCATTTAAAAGTCAACAAAGTTGACACGCAAAATTGTTAAATTCAATTTCCAAAAAGTTTTTCTTTTATTTCTGTTGGCAACACATTCACAAGGGAGGCGTGGCAGTGGCCGTGTTGACACGCCACGCACACTCACACACACACACACACGTGCCCATCATCTCCCATAGTCTCTCAGGCATTCCGTTTTCCATGGCCATTTTACCATTTTACCGTACCCAATCCCATTCCCATACCCGTTTCCGTTCCTGTTCCTGTTCCATTCGTGGACTCATCATCAATTCAGTTGATAATTATTTTTACGCGACGCAGCGAGTGCATTAAAAATGCAAATGGCAACACTTTGCCACTTTGATGGAAACCCGGCCGCGTTGCCAGTGTTGTCACGTTGCTGTTTTATTAATTTATTAAATTAAAAAAACAAAGCGCAAAAGGCGCAAGGACAGCGCATTCGCATCTGTAATTGTAAATTTATGAGGCGGCTTGTAAAAAAGCCAAATAAATAAAAACAAGTAAGAAAGTTGCCGTCGGGTATTACCGACTGCGTAATACTCGTTCAGAATTCAATAACAGCATAAAACATGATTGTCGCCAAATTAATCCAGGGATATCGCTCGCTGAGTAGGACTATATATATATATATATATATATATATCAAATTTGTCTAAACTGTAAAAGAATTAGATTTTCGCTAAGCGGATATACGCAGGTATATATTCCAAATTTAACCAGATGGACGGTCGAATAACATGATGCATATAGCACAAAACCAATATACTCTTTTCCCTCTCCGAACGAGCATACAAATAAACAGAAAAGTGGGCAAAAAAAGTAAGAGAAAGAGTTCTGGTTCAGATGGGCACACTGTCAATCGTGTCGCATGAATTATTAATTATTTGATTTTTCGCACACACACAGACAGACAGACAGACACTCACACACACACGTGCTCGGCTGCCAACACTCTGCTGGCCAGTGTTGCATTGCGGCAAACGTTGGCTGTCAGCCACTTTGACAGCCACATGCAACACTGGCTGTCAGATTTGACGTACAGTTGGCGCGTTATTAACAATAACTGTGAGAGGAGCAACGTCGCTCCGAGGCTTGCATTGCGCGGCTGAATCCTAATAAAATTATTAACCAAAATGCGCAAAGCGTAACTGACGAGCCTGATTGCTAATAAAAGCAAAATTAGCTTAATCTAATTACCTGTCACACATTATTTCCGTTGCGTAACGAAATCTAAAACTTGCCTTGAAATAATTCAGCTGCGTCGATTTTTCTTTTTTTCTCTTGCCAAAACACTACCATCCCCCCACTCGAGCAGCGGCTGCTGGGTAGTTGGACAGATATATTGTACATGTCGTATAGAGTAGGTAGTCTCGGCTGGACCGTTGCAACCCTGTAGCCCACGCAGGCTTGGTGGTGGTGATGGTGATGGCGATGGTGGCCCCTTTGCTGATTATTATTGTGCGTGCCCTGGGGAATGCCTGCCGTGGCAGTGTCTGCCTGCCCGCCGCCCTCCTCCCGCCTGCCTAGCTCTGCCTGCAAAGCTGCACATATTTTGCCATTTTGCTCTGTGAATTATTTAGTGCTCAATCGATAAGGCCCAATGCTAAAACCAATGGAATCTTCCTAAGTACGGTGCCCTTCCAGCAGATACAGTATACAGTTGCTGACAGTTTATTTGGCAAATTGCTTGCATGTAATATGAAACTTTTTTGTGTGCTGGCTAATTTTTAGTTTGCCAATGAGTCACACAGCAAGGGAAACAAAAAACGAAAAAAAGTGTGTGCTAAATCGAAAATCTGAAACACGCGTCACGCATTGCAGGCCACATGAAACGAGGAGCCGAGGGATCAAATCCAAAAACCAAAAGCGTACCACACTAATATGCCATGACTATGATTCACAGATTTTCGTACCTCTCGCTTCTTGGTGGCTTATCTGCTGCCTGAATCCGGGTTTTTCTCTTGCAATTTCCAAATACAAGTTCTGCCCAGCCACCCCTTTTACCAGGTCTTTGTGTGTGTGTGTGCAAGTGTGCGTGTGTGTGTGTCATCTAGCCATGTCGAGCATAATTCAAAAATTTTAAATTTGAAAATCTCTTGGCACAGCACAGAACATAACATTTTTGTTGCATTATAAATCTAATTAGAATATGTGCGCCCCGTAGCCGCTTACGTATATATGTACATATATGTATGGACATGTATGTATGGCTCTAGCTAGCTACCCGCCCAATCTTCTGGTTATCTCTCATTCCTGGCGCTCATTTCATATGCTCAGCGCATCTGGCCGCATCCGCAACTGAAAATTGCCAATGGCGGCGCCTGTGCGTCTGGGCAATAAATTTGATTTGTTTCAAATTACAGCCAAAAAGCAATGAACAATTTTTATTCAGTATTTTTTTTTTTTTGGTTTTTTTTTGTGGGTCTCGTTTTGTTGGCTGCATTTTGTTAAGCCGCCAAATCGAATCTTGCTTGCGGTTACTCTCTGCGGGCAATTTTCATAATTTACATAAGCAAATCAAATTGTAAATGGAAATTTTTGTGGATTATGGGGGAGGGGCAGTAGAAGAGGGGCGTTGGCTCCCGCTCCTTTATGTCACCAGGAAAACCAGCTAAAAATGGAACTATGTTGAGTGTCTGACGTAGATTTGTTCGCATTTTATCATCCTTGCCACAAATTGTGTCAGCTTTTTACACATTGTTGTTGTTATATGCGTGCTTTGTGCGTCTTTTGTTGTCGATGCGTCAAAGAATTTGGCTCAAGTGATGCTTTAGTTCATATACGAGCTTTGAAATCTGTCCGACTGGAATGGCCGGAGTACATGCCTCAGATATATAAGAATATTTTGTATGAGTACCAGCGGCATGTGTGTTGTGAGAATAGTGGAGCATCAGCTCAGAATTGAGTTGTCAATAAAAAAACTAAAACATATTTATGCTATACATGACATGTGATGTGTGTCATTATTTGTGATAGATTTGCTGCAGTATTGGCATTGCGATGATGCAGCACAAGATATGGTGATATGAAGGATTATCGAATGTCCAATAAACCGGACTTTGAACCCAGAACTAATTGGGTTTTCTTAGTTGTTTCGACCAATCTTGTTTGTCAATTGAATATCTATATTAATTATAGTCACAATTTAAGTTGAGTAAATACAGATAACAACAAGTAAGAGGTTCTAGTCGGGAGCTCCCGACTAGGGGATACCCTGAACCATCTTCTTCCAACACCAAATGCCGATATATATACTATTCTAGAAGCTACATGTCACGTCTGGTGGCTTTAGCTCTTATTATTTACCAAAATTGCTAAAATAAAAAAGCAGGATTTCGATATCGCTTTTTATCGATAGCTTGGAAGCGGGGCAAGTTATCGAATATCGGAAACAAACTCGATCTGCGCGGGCACTAGCAGGACCTACAGCTAAAGTTTCTAGTCTCTAGCTCCTATAGGTTCTGAGATCCTTGCGATCATACATACGGACAGAAGGTCAGACGGACAGACGTTCAGACGGACATACGAACAGACAGACAGACAGACAGACGGACATGGCTAGATCGACTTGGCTATTGATGCTGACGGGGTCGGAGATGCTTCCTTCTGCCGTTTGCAGAAAACATTATACCCCTTCTACCCATTTTTAATGGGTTCAGGGCATAAAAATGGGAATTCAGATTGGAATTCCCGGCTAGTTCGTATCCCAGGCCATATTTTATTTCATCCCATACAAAAAGTAAGACTATTAAATTCGATCAAATCGTCTTTTCGTTTAATTAAATAACTTTAAATTTAAAAGTTAATGAAAAACCTCTTACGCATTACATATTGTGTTCGATACCGAAAAACTTTACACTTTGACTTTATAAAAATATGGTTTATTGCAAGCTTGTTCTATATAATTATACTTTTAACAATATCCAGTTAGAATTAATGACCATTTAATTGCTGAATATAATTCAACTTATTTGGATAATTTATATCAGTTTGGCGGGAAGCAAACCCGCATTCAACTGATAAACAAATTGTAAATTGAGCGAAGATAAATGATATCTATTTAAATTGTACAGTTATATAACGGTATAAAGTGAACTGTTGCATTTTGGCAAGCACTGAATTCATCCATTACCAACACTGTTCTGCAACATGCTGCAAATGTCAACTCTTGTCACACGGATGACAATTGACTTTCTACGGTTGTGTAAATCGCATAAAAATTTTGTGGAATTGTGAAAAATACTTAAATAGTAAACATTGATAGACGAAACTCAGAAAACAGCAAACAATACATGCGGAACGCCTCAGAAACAATGCGAAGACGATGATTTTGTTGAAAGAAAACACAAGACACTCGGTTTGATGTTTTTTTTATATAAATTATTTAATTAATTTTTTTTTTTTTGATTTGTAAAACACGCACGCACACACATCTTTGAATGATCGAACAGTCGATGTGACAGGGCTGAATCTTCGGGACTGCTGAAAAGGCGTGTAGATTGCTGTCAAATATTTGCTCATTTTGAGGCACATAAAGAACACACAAGTCTAGAGCAATTTGGTTAAGCACACGCCCGCGCATTAGATTCTATAGGATTTTTAGAAAATTCTGTACTTGCGTGAACATTGAACTATATGTCGTTTAATTTGTAATTGCGCCGCACTGGTAGCAATGTCAACTGCGCTGGCAGCGGCGGCAAGTGCAACCAGCACGGCCACATCAGCGCCGCCAGCGACCACAACAGCAACGTCCTCGACAACAACCACAGCTGCAGCAGCAGCGGCTGCAGCATCAACAGCAACAGCAGCAGCTGCATCAGCAGCTGCAGCAGCAGCAGCAGCGGCGGCAGCGACGGCAGCGACGAACACAAGGCCCATGTTGCTGGAACCATTGCCGCAGTTTGTGGAGCAGTCTACGGCTATAACCTATGCAGAAATCGAGGTCAGCACAATCGTAGGTTCTAGCGAACAAATGCGAACTGATGAAACCTGCCCAACACCCGTATACCAACAGCAGCAGCAGCAGCATCAACACCAGCAGCAGCAACAACAACAGCAACCTGAACAGCAGCATCAGCAGCAGCAGCAACAACAGCAGCAGCAGCAGGCGTTGAGTGCGGAGACGGACTCGGAAGCTGGCTCGGAGTTTCAATCGGATTACCTAGATCCAAATGAGTTTCCGCTGCCCGGTGCCAGGAGAAAGAAAAAGGTACACAAAACATTGACGCAAACGTATCCACGTCCGCCGGGCGGCTACAAATACTCGATGGGCTTTCTCTATAGCATTGGCAGCCATATGGCTGGGGTAACGCTCGATATACCTACGCCCACATCGATAACGCCACGAGCATTGCGCACCTCACCTCCGCCGCCACCGACGCAGCTGCCTCTGCTGCCCGCTGTGCCGATTGTGCCACGATCTGGCACCAATTCTCCCAGCACGGGCTTCGGCGCCGCCGCAGCTGCGGCAGCGGCAGCAGCAGCGGCTGCAGCAGCCGCTTCGCCAGCTTCGGGTAATGCAAATATGTCGCCGCCTCAGTTCATCTGCCCCGGCTATAGTGGCCCGCAGCGGCGTTTGTGGCATACAGAGAATGCCGTGTGGCAGTTTGATCGCAATTATCCGTACAATCAGGGATATGCCTCACAGTACGGCATACCCATGATGCCGCTGGGATTCGATCAACATCCGTATGGTGCGCAGCGTTTCATGTTTCCGGGCTATTATAACCAGACGGCATTGCCACGAGGCGGCTATCGACATGTCTCGCCAAATCTGCCAGCCGTTGCCGAGCAACAATCGCCCAATGCGGACCAGCATCAGCAGCAACAGCAGCAACAACAGCAGCAGCAACAGCAACAGGAGCCACCACAGGATGGCTATAACAATGGCTATCCGCCTGTGGATCGGTTTGGCCGTCCGACAGCCCCGCCGGCACGCGAACGTTTTGGGCCAGGACGGCATGCGAATAGTCCGATGTCCTTTGCGCGCGAGTCGAAGACATTCTACAATAGCAACGGCAATGTAACCATGGGCGCACCTGGCACACGCATCCGGCATCCATTTGATCCGCGCACAGGCCTGCAGCGCGGCTCGCAACAGCACTCGGCCGTCTCGCTGCACAATGGACACAATGCTCTGGAGCCGGGCACTTTAAATCGCCGCGGCGGTTTTCAGGCCAGCAGCAGCTATCACGCTACAGCGGGCAGGCATCTGAAGCGCTCGAAGAGCCAATTGATAACAGCGCGCAGCTCGCACTCATCCGATTCGGTATCGCCATCATCATCCAAGACACAATTCGAGCAGCGCGTCGAGACGGCATCCAGTGTATCCCTGGCCTCGTACAATCATCAGCAGCGCAGCTATCGCAACCGGGCTCGATACATGACCGCCAATGTGGGCATGGAGCTGGTTGGCCAGCCGCATCGTGCCCAGCAGCCAGCTGTCAATTATCAGCCTCCGCTGCGTCGCATGCCAAAGTTCACGGAGATGCAGCGGCAGCATACGCGCTCGTATCACTCGAGGCACATGGAGCATGCTGGCTATCCGGTGGCAATTGCGCAATATCCAGAGGCGCATGTCGAGATGGAGGATCAGGATTCCCCGGGCATAACGGCCGCCAGCAGCGGTACCTCGGACGGTGATCATCATCATGAATCAGATTTTGAGCAGCGCAGCCCCGTGGAATATGCCGCAGCGCTCAATGCGGAGTTCTCATCGGATGCCGATCCACAGGCGGGCAACAATCAACAGAATCGTTCCAATTGCGGCGATTGCGATAGCCAGTCGTATGCCAGTCTGGAGCCGAGCTCCTCCAGTGACAGCACAGAGAGCGAACAGAGCGATGCCTCGCTGGAGTCCATGGTGCGCAAGATCACGATAAGCTGCCTGGCGCTGGCCACTAGCGCTCAAATGCCCGACCTAAAGGGGCCTAATCTGATACCCTTTGGTGATATGCATCATTTGCGGGAGTCTGAGCGCAAGGGCCAACATGGCATCAGGAATGGCTTTAAATGTTCATCACACTGCTGCGGCGATATGCTGGTGGAGCCAAAGACGCAGCTCGCCCGAGGCAATGAGGCTGATGAGGATAATTGCTCGGAGGCATCGGCGCTATCCTGCAATGCCTCGGCACGTTCCAGCAAAACGGTTCTGGCCGTCTCCACCAAGGGCAACATAATTAAGGTAGGCATTTGTTGTAGTTGGCTCTTAACTAGGATTTTACATTGACCTCGCCTAGGATGATGCACAGGATGATGATCAGCCGCTGACCATGCAGAATCGCTACTGGCACGAATTCTTTGGCTATACGCCAGCGGATCGTTTTCTAACACGCGCCAAATTGGTAGAAATGAAGCGTCCCCCGCATTCGGTGCCCAGTCGCTCCAAATGGGATCCCCTAACGCTGTCCATTTGGCAAAAGTTTCGCGAAGCGCAACAAACTCGACACATATTCAAGACCAAAATGCGCCTCTGGCGTTTCATCTACAAGGTGACCATGGTAGGTATTGCTGCTTCCGTAAAGTGTAAATCCATTGTGTAATCAGAGTAACTGCCAAACCATCCAACAGGCCGTCTATCCACGCTATGGTGTCTATTTGGTCGGCTCATCGATATCATACTTTGGCTCTAAGTGCTCCGATATGGACATTTGCATGCTCGCCTGCACCAATCCGAATATTGATCCACGCATGGAGGCCGTTTATCATTTACAAATAATGCGCGAAATGCTGAACGCAACCGAACAGTTTCAGGAATTTAATCTGATTGAGGCGCGTGTGCCCATTTTGCGATTTACAGATCGCCGCCACAAGGTGGAGGTGGACATCAATTTCAACAATTCGGTTGGCATACGAAATACACATTTACTGTACTGCTATTCGCAACTGGAGTGGCGCCTACGTCCCATTGCGTTGACCATTAAGCAGTGGGCTCAGTACCATAACATTAACAATGCCAAGAATATGACCATATCCAGCTATTCCCTAATGCTGATGGTTATACATTTTCTACAGTCCGGCGTCAATCCGCCGGTGTTGCCGTGTTTGCACAAAATGTATCCGGAGAAATTTTGCATTTTACAGCCCAGTGATTTTGGCTATGTGGATATGAACGAGGTTATGGGCCCGTATCAGTCGGATAACCATCAGACACTGGGCGAGCTGCTGCTTAGCTTTCTGCATTACTACAGCATCTTTGAGTATGGAAAGTTTGCGATTTCGATACGGGTCGGCGGTGTGCTGCCGGTGGAGACATGTCGCGCATCGAAGGCGGTCAAAAATGATATACATCAATGGAATGAGCTGTGCATCGAGGAGCCCTTCGATTTGACCAATACAGCACGTTCGGTATACGATCCAGATACTTTTGATCGCATACGCGCCATTTTTTTAGCATCCTATAGTCGGCTGGAGTCTACGCGCAATTTGAACTCAATATTTGAGGACTACGATGGTCCCACCATACAGATGGTACCGCTCACTGAAGATTCGGACAATGAGTCGGGCCACAAGCAAACGAGTGGTACCTCATCCAAGTCAAACAGCGCTCAGCCATCGCCCAGGCACAATATGGTCGATAAGGCAACCACAGCTCTCTGGAGTGATATACGCAACAAGGTGGAACAGACCGAGATGGAAACGATTGTGGAGGAGCATGTACAACATATGACAAACGATGTCAAGCCGAAGAAGAACACGCGTGCCCCACAGAAATAAACGAAAAACTGCGGCCACTTCCAATACCCGCCACCACGAACAATAACAAAATATAAAACTCCAAAAAATCCCCACCCCCGACCACCCCACCAGCTTTAGACTTGAGCAGCTAGTATTAGTGGTGCGCTAATGTTAGGCTGCTGCTCCCAAAAGTGTACTATATTTATATGATCGTAGTTGCTTGTAGCTTGCACCGTCAGAACACTTTTAAATTTTACGTAGGACACTTCACATTTAGATTCTTAAACATTTTTAAGATTGCGTCGCAAGCGATTGTATCCCCCAATGAAAAACCTCGAATCTTTCGAAAATGTGGTCGCAAAAAAAGCACTAAAAGCTGAAAGCAAGTTTCGCACAGTACAAATACAACAAAAAACATACTGAAAATCCTCCAAGAAAAAAACTATATAAATAATTTTTTTTAAAAAATTCCAAAAAAAATTATAAAATCATAAAAAAAAACCCCAAACCAAAAAAAATATATATATAAATCAAAGGAAAATAGAGCATAGATATACCTTATAGATTAATAGAGAAAAACATAGGAGTTTAGCAATTTTCAATGCCGCGCACATTTTATACTCTTTATATGAACGCACATTTTCACAGTCAACATCCCAGAAAATACTTTTTTTAAAAAACCAACGAAAAAAAAATGTAAAAAATGCGCTCAATGTCTAAACAAAATATGCGAATAGCAGCGGCTAATCCAGAAATCATTTTGGAATGTCCAAAAAGAAACTCGTTTTCAAAAAAGACAGCGCTAAAAAAAATGTAAAAAATTTACACACAAATAAAAAGTAAAAAAAAAGAATATTTCCTTTATTGACCAAAGAGCTAGGTTTTCCAATAGCGATGGGCGGTCGACGGCTTGACTTTAACAAAAAAAAAAAAAACACTTTGTTTACCCTTTAATTATATAAGTCCATAATCCAGATATAAATTTATTATTGATACCTCAAACCGAATTTGCTTGAATTTAACTTGAACTGATCCTTAAAGCATTTTTTTTAAGTTGGTTTTTTTAAAAATCATCTACTTCTATTGAATAATTAAACCCGTGCCTACAGGTGTGGAAAGCCGCCTACAACTCGAATACCTAGATAAATATCACGCAAGTGTTCGTGTCCCGCACCCTGTGCTAGCTGCAAGCTGGGTTTCAAATAATTTTTCCCCTGAGGCCAAAATTGTCGCACGTGCGGCACCAAATTCAATCAGAACTGCATATGTACCTATTCGCCTGGCTGTTGGGGTGTCAGAGTGCGTGGGCGTGGCACTGGCCCGCAGTATATGAATGGCAATTTGTTGCGTACATCTGTCGAACACATACAGACACACACTCACACACACATTGACATCACCAATCGCCATTTTAAGAGCCGAAAAATGTCAGTGCATCAAATTATTACATCAAATGCAATGCTCAATTTCAGTTGGTGGTTGGTATTGAGTAATTGATATAATGTCAGACATCGTCGCCCACTTAATGTTCAAATTGTCAACGGGATTAGTGACCATCAGGGTTCGACAGGAGGGGGGTTGCTCGGCATTATGTGAACGTGCTCTAATGCCATATCGCTGGCATTGGCAGAGCCAATTGTTGGCCATTGTGCGGACTGGGAGGTGGCATCATTATCATTAACGCAGCACAGCATTTCGTAGCTGTCTGCCCGATTGTCACATTCATTTCTGCATATGTGCTCAATTTTTGGGTAATTAAACGAAACGGCAAAATCAGCCAACAATTTTTCATTTGTCGTCGCCCCACAATCCACCACCCATCCAAAATGTAATTAATGCGCGCCATTGTGAATGGCAGGGCATTTGCATATTCGCATATTGACAGGACAAAGGAGGACTCAGCACCTAGTGAAATGCCCACTAAAAACAGGTTGAAAGATGAAATTTGCAAAACAAAAGCGTTTACTATGAATGCCACGTTAATGGGAATAGTCTAACCGTCTTTATGCATTCAAATTAAAATTTGAGTAAAAATTAATTTGGCAGCAATTTGTGGCAGCTTCCCCTTGCTGCAACAGCTGCAGCTGCCATTAAAATTCCTTTTGGCCAAATCCCTTGCCCTGGGCTCGAGCTCTGATCTTTGCACAAATAATTACTCATTGTCATTGTAATTGGCGAGCGGGCGTTAAATGGATGCACAGGCGGCACACACCGGACCCGGACCCGGGGCGTGGCATTGGCACAGGCACAGTCGCAGTTGGGCAGGGCAGCGGGAGTGGTGGGGAATGGCAATCTGTGACATTTTTCCCTGATCCCCTACTAACTTGATTATTTGTGAGCGGTTGTGAGCGATGAGTAAGCAGAATAGAATGGCATAGTTCAAGAAACATGCCGACAAGGATGCTGGCACATCGCATATATTTGGGACGCTTTCCTCGATGTTTCTCGAATACTTATTTCTCTGTGTCTTGGGAAAGGGGGGATCACTGCATAGGGTGTTTTATTTATACTCGCTTTCAAACTGAAGAGAGGGTATATTAGTTGTAGGCGGTGCTCTTCTTGCAGTCTTGAACGATATTGAACACCTTAAAGTCGTCGGGAAAACCTAAAACTCGTCACCAAATGCCAAACGGTAAAAGAAGACTGAAGACTACTCTTAGTTCCTCCATAACTCGACGTTAACCTAATATATATTTAAAAAAGGTATATTCTTGGTCGGTATCAGACACCAACTCAATAAATCTTGGCATGATTATCGAATTCGTAGCACTTTATAATACTTTTGGCTTGCATAATGAGAATCAGTTGGACTTGTGAGAACAACATGTTTGCCCTTCTATACATACAATAAGTAGCTTGGCTTTGGTCCCAACTTATGAACAGGGAATTATAATCATCAGATGAATATAAATGTATACGGCCTAAATGCGAACACATTTTTTAATGTACAACTGAAATTTAAATACTTTCGCTAGGGTATTTAAGCTTCGGCACTTTGGAGTTACTTTTTGTTCATTTATTGCGCTCACATGTGATGGGGCAGCTGCTGATGATCCCCAATGGACGTTGGGTTATATTGTGCGCACGTACTGGAATTTTCATTTTATGTCATTTCAATTTTCCTGCCTTCGGTTTTTATAGACGCAACGAAAATGAATCGAACGGAAAAAAGGGTTCAATTGAAAGATGCAGCCGCAGCAGCAGCAGCAACAACAGCAACAACAAGCAATAGCTCGTTGTCTGCCATTTTTGGCTTGGCTGTGTGTGTATGTGCGTTTCTGTCAGTTTGTGTGTTTGTATGTGTGTGTGTGTGCTTTGCCTTTGGGACTTTGTTGACGTGCCATGAGATATTGTTGCTTGTCTGTTTGTTGTCCTCTGTTTTTTATTTTTTGTATTATTTTTTATGCGAGCCTTTTACTAACCGGACAAAGTCTAAGCTAACTTGTCCAATCTCGGCCCATTGTGCATTAGTCATGAGCAACAAATTACCTGCGGCATGTGTGAGAAACTCAGTGCCTGCGGGCCAAAGCGTTGACAGCTCTGTGCCGGCCCCTTTGGGCCACAAGTGACCAAGTGTGTCGCGGCGGCAGCTGCAACAACAACTCGCAACTGAAACTAATCATTTAATTTTATATTTGTTCTTCTAATTGCAGGTAAGCTTATTACACTGCACTACAAAAAGAACCACAACAACAGCAATTAACAAGTACAGTTAGTGTAAGTGCTTGTCTACAATTTTAATTAGTTATAATGTACATGTTTTAAACCCGGCTCTTCTCTGGTTTTGGCCAGCTGAGCACTTTGCCAAATTAACTAAACGCATGCAATTTTAATTTTAAAACAATAAATCATTTGGCAATGCGAGAGGGCTCACGATAAATGTATCCAGCTGCATAATTTACGCACAACATTTATGCCTACATATGCATATGTATGTGTATGTGTGTGTTTGTGCGTGTGTGTGTGTGCGTGAGTGTGTGTGTGTGTATGTATTGACTTTGCCACACAATTAGAAACACATTAAATATTTAATACGCCGGCACATGAATTATATGCATAAACATTGTTTTCAGCGCTTTTGGCAAATATTTTTGTTTGCTTAGTCGCTGCCACATGTAAAATCCCTGATTAACGCATTGAACCACTTCATCAAAGATTAAACATAACCCAAAAATAAACACACCTGACATGCAAATTAATTAAATGTGTAAACAAGCGCGGCGAGGCTGGCAAAAATGTATCATTGTGTTGATTTAACTAATTTTTCTTTATTTCCCATACCATAGATAAATGGAAAAAAATAACAATAATAGATTCTACTTGTTATTTGTATAAATAAAATAGTTATAGACATTTGTTTAGCCCAATTAATGTTCATGCACATTTTATAATAGTTTTTTAGCCAATGTAAAACAATTATTTTTTGTAAAGATCATTCACGAATTGTTATTGATTTGTTTACGGATTCCTTTGTATTATTTCGATTTTTTTTCTTCTTATTTTGTAGAAGTTAATGAGACTTTTTTGTTATAATTCGTTGAAATCGTTTAACTAGCTAAGATTATGAACTGATTTAAGTAATGCAAATATAGTTATAGAAACAATGTTTGATCTTTCGTAGAGTCTTCCTCAAGCGAGAGTCTTACTCTACTTGTCAAGCGCTTTTACGTTCACATATAACTATATTTCACTTCTTGGTTATCCTTAGTTTGCCTTGAATCTGTCTAAGGTTTCCCTCCCTCCCTCCTCTTCTGCCAATTTTTCAAAGGCTGATGACACACCAAAGCAGTTTCGAACTTTTATTACCCCTTGTTTGATATATGCCCAAACTAAACGTATATATACTCATTTTATGACTCGTTTTGGAATTTTTCAACTATTTATTTTTACTGCTACTATTTTAGCTCTCGCCGTCTAGTTAGATGGCCCGCCTCTTTTGCCATTGGATAACGCCCCAGCAATAGCAGCAAAAATCAATCAGCCAATGTCGCCGTCAATAAAAACGTATAAACCCCGAAACTGTGTGTGTTGCACGCTCTAAGGACATGTGAACATGCCACACAGCGCGCTCACACCAACACACACACGCACACACACAATCCGCTTGGTTCGGCAATCAAGCACATTTATTATGCATTTTTCATATGACAATTTTTTAGCACTTCAAGTAGACCCATTTAAAAGCGACCGCATAAAAAGCAGCTATATATATATATATATATATATATATATATGTATCCATATATTCATATATAGAATCCCGCTGCAGCCTTTATGTATACACATGACTGAAGCTGTGGTTGTGCGTGCGCGTGTGTGTGTGTGTGTAGCCAAACAAATAAAAAACGCAAATTACCCGCATTTTTTACAAGCATTTTATTGAAAATTGAAATTTATGCGTCGCATCGCGCTGAGTACATTGAGCAACTGAATAACCATAAGCCCATGTGGTCCTTACCACACACATATCCGTTGCTGATCCCTGTCGTATCGCTGTCATCTCTAGCAGCGGATACTTCACTTGCCACATCGATAAACGTGGCACTTATTGATTTTCGTGCGCTGTCTGCCAACAAATTCATAAATTTAAATGGCCGCTTCACATGCAGCAGAAGGCACTTAAAGTTCGCCACGATGAAGCCACCGAAAACTGAGGCATAAATCATGCAACTGCTGCAAAAGCATTCATTTGTTTACATGCCGCTCCGCCCCTCCCCTTACAACCTGTAACCGGTACCAATGTACCTGTGGCAAAAGGGTTGCAAAGCTTGTGGCATATCGCTTACTCCGTCAAGTCCAGGCTCTCACACTCACGCCCATAGCCGTCCCTCTCAGCCACACCACGTAGTTGTCCTTTGGCTTTTCACACATTTGCATATCATTTGCTTGGTGGGCGGGTAGCGCAAGGGGTTAAAAGGGGGGCGTGCCAGAGCTGCTTTTCGCCGGCGACACTTGCCGCGCCGCATTCAGTTGCCTACAACAACTTGCAACAGGGGCCGAGGCATTTCCGTTGCCTGGGCACGCGCTTGTTAGAAGCGAAGCTCTTAACGATATCGTGTCATTTTTTGCATTTCCTTGTGCATTGCTTTCAGTTTTTCACTGCTTTTCTGTATTTTCTTCACTTTTTTACGTTTTATTTATTTTTTTTTTGCGGTTGCCGCCCTCAAGTGTGCGGCCTTATCGCGTGCTACGTAGTGGCACCTTCAGACAGTGGCTGCAACGGCCAAGTGATTTTAGCCAAAGCAGAATTAAACTCAGTTGCCGCAGCTCGCCAAATAAATCACACAGCCCCAGACAGCCAGAAAGAGGGGGAAAGAGATAGTGAGCGAGATCGGGAGAGTGTGCGCCAGAAAGAGACAAATATAATAAATAAGTAGAGTTTTGTATGTCTGTGTGTGGGACTCGTAAATTTGTGTGTACGTGTTAAGAACTTCTCACGTGTCAGTCGTTATGCCACGGAACAGGCTTTATCTGCAATGCAGCAGCAGCAATGGCCGTGGCAGCTGCAGCATCGATTTTAGCCAAAAAAAAACAAATTTTAAATTATCTCGCATATCATTTGCATTTTCTTGGCGATTATGCATTATTTTCGCTGTGGCAACATCATGATGAATACCCCAAGACGTTGCTGCAATTAGTGGCAGGACACTTGCCGCAGCTCATGCATGTCAAGTGCGCTGAAAAGTATGCTATGCTTGATGCCGGGTAACTTCGACTACGCTCGTTCAATTAAAAGAGCGTAACGAGAAAGAGTGAGAGAGACAGGGAGAGGATGCGAGAGTGATAGAAAACAGCAATTGCTACGCCTTGTGCTGCCACGCCCCTGCCTGTATCCCTGTCCCTGTCTCTGCTGGTCCAGTACTATAATGCACTGTGATTAATTTCAACGCCCAGCATCGTTTGTAACCCATTTGCATGCGCAGCTCGTGCCTCGAGAGTCGTGACAGGATAATCCCCAGCTCGTTGTCCTTGCTGCTGCTCCAACTGTCTGCACTGTCTGCTACTGTTACGGCTACTGCGGCTGGTGCTGCTGGTAGCCGCTGTTTTAAGTAATTTTTTAAGGAAACCAAAGAAATTAAAAAAAATGCGCCAGCTTTGGCTTGGATAAGACTTAAGGGTCCAGTCTACCTGGCAACCGTGGACCTTGGCCACGCCACAGACCTGGCTGGCTGCTGCGGCGAGCGGGGCAGCGGGGCAGCGGACCGTCGTTTGGCAAAAATATTACAAAAAACGTGCCAAACGTTTATTTAAAAGGATTTATGTGCGTTACGTGCTAAATGTGAAATAATAATTTTTCTTATTTTTTCACTCTTCTTTTTTACATTACTTTTTGTGTTATTTTTTTAAGCGCCATTTTTAATGCCGCACATTGTACAATGCAATGCAAGCCAAAACCAATGTGTGAACAGGGAAAGGGAGACGAGGTGCGGGGGTTTGGCAGCCAGGACATAAGAGAGAAACGCATTTTGTGGCTGTGGCATTAACTCAAGTCCTTTGCCATTTTTATTGAGCTGCCCAGCGCGTGAAATTGTTGTGGAGCAACTCTTTGGCAGAGATTTCTCTCTCCGGTCTCGAGACTTAATTGCATTTGAAGTTGGCTGCCAGTTCTGGCCATGTTCTGGCAGCCGGGCTATGCGGCTCTTAAGTGCTGCGTCTACAGACTGAAAGGAAAAGTTGTTGTTTTTTTTCATGTTCCTATTTATTCGCCTTGTTGTAGTTTTGCGTCTGCCATTGCCAATTTATGGCTCTCCATCGCTAGCTCTGTCCCTGTTGCGCTCTCTGGGGCAGTTGCTTTATTCGCATTGAAATCGAAAATGCGTAGCTAGTGCTCTGAGGCAGAAATACAGTCTCTATATACATAGAAAAAGACAGACCGACAGATGCTAGCGATGAGAGCGAGGCACTGGATGAGGACATTAGCTGGCCACAACAATACTGTAAAGTTCGGCTGCTGCTGGTGCCCAGTTCCGACTGAGTTGCTCCGTCTTATTATTATTATTATTTTTATATTTTCCTTTTGGGTTCTCTCCTGACTGGTGTGGCAAGGCATGACTAGAGTCCAGTGGTACGTTTGTTTTGCTGCCCGCACGCATATAGCATAATAATTAGGAGGGTGTCCTGCAGACGTCCTGGGCCGTTAATGCGAGACGCAGTCAAACAAAGACAACCCAGACACATTGTACAGTTCATTTTGCGGGCGCACAAAGTTTCTTAATTTTTTCCCCCCCACCTATGTCCCAGTCCGCACGCCTGCCGTCTTTTCCGCTGGCTGCCACAGCTGAGTGAAAAAACTTTTAATATGATTTGAAGCAGACATTGCAGCAGCAGCAGCAGCAACAGCAGCAGCCGTCACCGTCGCCTTGAGCTGAAATAATTAAAGTGGCGCATTAAAGTCGAGCCAGTTTCTCTACCTGCAGCAATGCGTGGAAGTTGCATGAACTTTGCCAAGCATAACTTATGCATGTGCAACTTGGCCCCGACTAAAGACGTTGCCCGGCCTGCCTGGCCCCCTGCCATCCTGGCCGCCTTCCTGCGCCCATAAGCAACGCATGTGTGCATGCTTAATGTTTAGTTTTTGCCAGCGTCTTGGCGTCATTTTCTTTTAGCCAGCTTATTACCTTAAACTTGGCTAAGGTTGTTGACTGCTGCAATTTGTTGGCACAGACGAGCAGCCAGTCAGCTAGGCGACCCCTAAACTGTGTTTCTCTCTGTGTGTGTGTTTGAGTGTGTGCGTGTATGTGTGTCTGCGGGGCTTTTGTCCTTGGGGTGCGACTCTTAGACATGTGCGGCGCAGGCGAGCGTCAAGAATAAATTGAAATTCATATTCAAATGTGCCTTCTCTCTCGATCTCTCTCACTATTTCTCTCTGTCTGTGCATTAGGGACGCCGTTTTCTTCTAATTTTCATTAGCCGACAATGGCCGTTTGAAGTCCCCAGCTGATGACCGCCTGCATTTATTTGGCATATCCTTGCATATCCTTGCTGCAGACAAGTGTCAAAAGCTTTGGAAGCGCTCAAGTGAAAGTAATCCGGCAACGACGATGCGTTCCACCGAGACAAAAAGTTGTCATTTTTGCTTTTTATGTTTTCTAATTCAATTACCAAAATGCAAAGTAATGAGTGAGGGCAGCGTGGAAATGCAATGCCTAGACAGCTTGGTTGGCCAAAGTTCTAAGCCATTAAAAATAAAATGCACTTTAAAAGCAACTTTTATTCTGTTTTCCTATCTTTTTTAGTCCTGCCTGCCAACTTGGAGATAGAGACCAAAGTTTATATAGTATATATGGAATATGTACTTAGCTTTTGTATATCATGTACAATGCAAAATATCTGCCTAAGAACGCATTCGCATTGCAGTTCTGCTGAGTCCTTATAAAGGAATATACAATTTCTTATTGCGTCTGCTTTCCATTTCAGCAGCTGCTTTAAGCTTCAACCGCATTCTCGTATATCTACTGGACTTAGTGCCGCAACGTTGCGTTCAATAAAACTTCAATTAAATGAAATAAATCTCAGTAAAAATGCGCAAGTTTTCAGCCTGAGTCCTTCCGTCTGTCGACGTCCAGTTCGGTTGTGGAGCAATCAGCAAACAGCCTGCGGTCATCATTAAATGTCTAATTTATTTCCAAACAACAACAAGAACAACTACTGCAGCAGCAGCAACTGAGCAAGCGGGAAAATTCGTTATTACAAGATTTTCCATTTTCCACTCTCAACACTCCCCCTCACTCACACTCTCTCGGTCTCTGTGTGTCGACCCCATAAAATGAATTTAATAAAACTGGCACGTTTTCATTTTAAGTGCTGTAAATTTTAATTTAGTTGTTGCTTACGCACAGCTGCGCCTCGAACGCCCACATGCCGCTTCTGAGAGGGCGTGTCAGTGGGCTATATCATCAAAGCCAAAAACTTTCGATAGAGATCAGCGTGGCGGGTTTGCGCCTTCATTAACAACAACAATAACAACAGCAACAACAATGGGGGAAACGGAAGTGACTTGTAATGAAGCGCAAAGTATTTGCCTGATTTTCTTCCCATTTTTCTTTTCTTTTTTTGTTATGTTGTCTTTTTTGTCCTCTGCTCCCATATCGTGCTTTGGCAGTTCCGCTTTAATGAGTTTTATCAGGGCGACAGTTTTGACAAAAATTGACTGCCATTTTGTTGGGCCGCGAGCTGTAAACAAAACTTGGCCCTGGCTATCAAACAGAAAATATGTTTTACTTAGTGCTTATTTATGAATATTTATGAATGCGACAAAAGTTTCCCGCCCGAAACTCCCTTTTTGCTCACCCCCTGCCCAATCACCACTCCCCACTCTCCCTTCGCCCCTGTTACGTGTTTAGTTTGTTTATTTAAATGCGCCTTCAGCTATGCAATTGTATATTAATTCAGTCGCAACTTGGACGACATGAACTTGTTGGTGAGGGTGCTGAGGGGAGGACACTCTCTTGCGACCAAAGTTGAGCGCTGAGACAGCGACAAATGCTAACTGACAAGCCAATTTCGCTATTCTCGAGGTTTACTCTAACAAAGTTGTGCGGACCCTTTGCAGCTGGCAACTGGCAACTGGCAGCTGACATCAGCAGCCACAACAACTGACACACGTCGCGTCGTCGTCGTCGTCGGCGGCGGCATTATGCAAAACTGGCAAAAAGCCGAATTAAAAATGCAAATTTTGTGAGCCATTCGAATGGCATTTGGCTTTTACCTAGCCAAGCAGCTCGCACCCCCAATTTGACAGCAATTGTTGTTGCCCAACAGTCGTCACGGCCAAAGCCTATGTACAAGCCTAGCAGGCCTAAGCACTTGCCAGCCGTCTTTTTAAGACAGAGTGCTGGGCAATATTTATTCTACACTCGTTTAAACCAGGCCAAGCCAAGCAACTATTGATGAAGAGTCCAAGGAGCACAATATACACATATACAAATACACAATATATTTAAGAACAAATATATCAAGTATCGCATTTTAGTTGAGTTGAAGTTTTTAGATATTTATCGGAATTATTCATACAGTTTTTCTTGTTTGATATATATTAGATGCAACTGAATATAGCTTTATTCATGCATTTTTAAAAACTTTTAATTGTGACAGAATAATGTGCTGTTGCACAATAATGATTGCCGCTTTTTTGATTTCCTTCAACCCGAATGTGAGTGAGCCCTTCTTGAGCTAAAAAGACGCACATACTTGTATACTAAATCTGTTGACTGTAGCATTCATAAGAAGTCTCTGATTTCTGAAGGCAGCCACATTTGCCAATATGGACGCCAGGCAGGCGCTGCTTTTGACATAAGGAACTCATATTTTCAGTCATATTGCCTGCTCAAATACTGCTCCAACTGCGAATGTGAAAGCTACTTACTTTCTTTAGGTTTTTATACGTTTTCAGCTGCTTATTTGTTTGGCTATTATATATAATATACTATATTTATTTTTTTTTGTACTTTCTGTGCCTTTCTGAATATCATCATTGTTGAGGTTTGCCGTAACCAGGAAAAATAAATTGAAAAATGCCTGTGGTCTGCTGCCGTGTGCTTTTCATATATTCTTGATATTTTTATTTGATTTTCTCTACAGCAACAAAATTGGCGCTTTAGTGCCGTTGTCAAACCGAATGCATGCCCCAATAAGTATGCAACGTTTTTTGCCGAGCTGATTGTCAAGTCTGGCGCTCACGGTAGCACACACTGGCTCGCATTACGTATACGCCATGTTGTGCCTGGCGCTTATTTTATTTCACTTTTTTTTATTGCTTTCGATTTTCATTTCGACGGCGCGCACGTGCGACACTAAGACGAGGATGCTCCACTAAACTTTTCCACGTTGGACGGCGTAAATTTCCTTTAAGCATGATTTTATTATATACATTTTTTTCTTTTCTGTTTTGATGGGCCTGGCCGTTTTGCTTGGGTTCGATTGGGTTTGTTTTCGCTCTGCGTGAAATTCAATTTCCCACACACACAGCCAACTATGTTAGTGCCTGGCGTGTAAATAATCGTGACTCTATTGAGATATCCTGCAACCTTTTTGCATGCACATGTATTGAAAAGCCCTGCACAACAGAGGGAGAGAGGCCAACAAAAATGTAGCTTAATCGCTTTCTCTGCTTTCTGTTCTGTTATCCTTGCTGCGCCTTTCAATGGCTGCGCTTTATCAGTAGACGCCATCGACGCCGCCGATTTACTTTTCCGTTTCGCTACAGTCAGGCTCGTGTCAGTATGTGTGTGTGTGTGTGAGTGGCTTCCTTTGCGGCAAGACTCATGGCAAATATTCTTGATTTTTATTGCGTTCGCTCACAAGTGAAATTGCTTAAAATCTATTTGTAGATTTTATTATTATTTTTGCAGCGGCGACAGTTCCGACTGTTTTTGCGTGTCTCCTCACAATGTTGCCGTTGTCGTTGTCGTTTTTGTTACTCTTGGCATGCCATTCCAGCCTGCAGAACAATTTGTTCCCTTTTTGCTTGGCTACATTCTGCTTTGGAGGCATTTTGCAGTTTGTGTCTTGATTTTCCGTATATTTTCCTATATATATATATGTATGTGTGTTTTTTTTTCGTATATCAGTTGCCGCATTCTTTTTGGGTTTATTACTTGTCTGTGCTTTTCTTTTGGGCTGGGTAGCGGATCTATTTAAATTCATTCAGTTTATTTGGCCACAACATGCAAACATTTGCCCCGCTTGTTCGCATTTCTTTTGTCCAGGCCATTTTTGGCCTCCGTATTTGTCTCCGTATTTGCTATATTTTCCTGTCAAGCATTTCTGACATATTTTATGTGCATTATATCATGTCCTTGTCAGTTTTGCTTGCTGCTTTGACATCAATTTATGTAGTTCAGCTCTGCTTCGATTTCACAAATTTTCACAAGTGCTTTAATTGCCAAGCATTTGGATGATTTCTACTAGGAATTTTAATTGCGAGAAAGAGGATTTCCTTTAACCCAGGCAGAAAGAGAAATCAGCATTAAAAACATGAAATTGTGTTGAATATAAAAATAAAACGAAATATAAATCATACGCACCATTTAACAATAAAAGGCATTCGGGTATTGCCCTTCCGTCGTTACCCAATACAATGGCCCATAAACGCAACGCTTTCAATATCACTTATAATGCCACGCCCCACACCAAATCGGCTGCCATCTCGGTCCGCACTTCTCCCTGCAGCCATTTGCAACGGAAATCAAGTCGCACATGCGAAAGTAAAAATTCAAACATTTTCTGAATACAAAAAATAAGAGAAAATAAAAATATAAAAAAGCAGAGCGCAACATGTTTAAAGCGCAATTCTGCAACATTTAACATGGGGCATGCCACCAAGGGCGGTTGTAAGATACTTGCCACTGTGCAAAATGAAAACACAAACTGGAAAACAAAGAGAACGAGTCCAGGAACTGGAGGTCAGCTAGAAGAGAGAAAGCAAAGCTATGGCTAATGAATGTTAAAAATCAATTACAGGAGAGAGAATGCAAGGAAATGGAAAAAGTAATTTATAAAATAAAAGTAAATATGCTAAATGTGAAGAAAATGTTGCTGCTGCGGCTGATGATGATGATGATGATGATGGTTGTTAGCTGCAACTTTGGCGATTTCCGTTGACAATTTCACAACATTAGAAGCTACGAAGCGTAAAATTTTCAATTGAAACAGACAACAGACAACAGGCAACTGGCAAGAAGCTCTTACATATACTTTCTATTTTTATCTAGATGGAAAGCTGAATTGTCGTTAAATTTAACAACTTTCGATTTTCAATTTATTGTTCTGCCACGCACTTTGAGCACCTTGTACGTATTTCCTTTTTATATTATTCTTCAGCTGATGCGGCCAAGTTAACTGAACTTTAATTGTGGCAGCTATAAAAGTGCTCGTGTGTGCGTGCAAACAGAAGCTACGCCCAGCTATTTAAAGCTATGTTTAGCTATAAATTTGTGGCAATATGCAGTTTGCAAATGTTGTTGCATACTTGCAGGCTTTTACCAGGTGAAGCGCTCTCTAAAAGTGAATTTAATATAATGACACATTTTATGATTGCATTTGCTTGCCTTACTCACGCCCCCATCCACTGCTGCCCCTGCCATATACTGGCACTGCAGCTGGTCAAACTCACGTAGAGCTGATGGCATTAAAAGAAATGCTCAAGTAGGTTGAAGGGGGCGGGAAGAGTGAACAAGGCATAGAGCAGAGTCAGCAAATTGTGGCATAAGGCGTTGCTAACGAGCAACGAGTGGAGGCAACTGCCCCCGCCCGGCTGCCTCTGTTCTTCTTACCTGTCTTGTCTTATTGCCTGTCGAAGGTTGCCTGGCTGGCTGACTAGTTGGCTGGCTGCTCGGGTTGCCGTCTTGGTCTTGTTGCGCCGTCTGTGTCCTTTCCTATGTTTGTTCATATATACACAATTACCGGCTAAGGCGATTTGCAAAGCACAACACAACAACACAGCAACACAAGCACACATCAGGTGTGGCTACTGGCTGCACACTCAAGTGCTGTTATGCTATTGTCCTGCGCTTTGTCCTTTCGCCGCTGCCCGTTTGACAATGTTTACAGGTGCAAATTTCAAAGTGAATTGCTTTTCTATCGTTTGGAAAAGTGCTGCAACACGCAAGCATAACTAAAGCCTTTCAATTCGCCCTCTCATAGACAAGGGCCAAATTAGTTCAAGCCAAAGACACTGACACACACACACACACACACATACGCTTACGCATACACACGCACATGCACGAAGACAGGCTTTGTGGCAAATCTTTTGCGCCGCTGGGCACTTAGTAAAATTGCTGGAAAAGCTGACTTAAGCGGATTTCTATATTGTTTTGCTCGTTTTACCTTTGTGGGCGTGACAGTTTGTCATACAATACCTGGCACGACTTTAAGTGGCGCTTTATGCATGCAATGATTGTCATTAAGTGTGTATGTGTGTGTGTGTGTGTGTGTGGGTATACGTTCGTGTGTGCGACATGGCAATTGACAGGCCATTGTCTCTCTGTTTGTGTGTGTGTGCATTTTAATTGAATTCTGTGCACAGAACATTTATTAACAATAATTGCATTTCATATGCCAAAAACCAGACTGTCCACAAGTGTCCAGGACTAATTTATCAATAAACTGTACGAGCCGGCACACATGTACAAATTTAAAGCCACACACAGGCACACACCTACACACATGTTTAAGCAAAAAGTTTGCAAAAATAATGAAGCATAGCTTGAGGCGCACAAACAAAACGTTGCACGCACGCAAATTGCAAACAAGCAAAGCAAACAAGCCGACAACAACAACAACAACAACACCCACCTGACCACAAAAAATAACCAAGCTGAGCATTTTTGGCTATACCTTCCCCTGATCTCTCTCCCTCTCTCTCTCTCACTCACACTCCCTCTATTTCCAGCCGTCTCTTTCCCACTTGGCTGCTGCAGGCTAAAAATAAGCGCAAAGTCACGCAACTGAAGAGTTTTGCATAAAATGCTGCCCAAAAGTAAAGGCAACCCTCTTTGGACACACACACAGACACACACATCTGCAGCACTCACACACTTGGCCACTGCCCACATTTTGACTGATCAACCAAGTCGAGCATTTTTGTTGAATTTGTTTGCCCGCCCGCCGCCCCGCCGCCTGCGGCTCTGTTGTCTGGCTGCTGGGCGTGTCCGAGCGCTTGTTGTACCCAAAGGATTACCTGGACTTGTGCTTGTTCCTGTCACACAGTCAGTGTCAGCTGCTGCTCTTACCGTTGACCCCGCCCCCTTTTTGTAGCTGCTGGTGTCACGCACTTGCGAGCCCGTTGGCTCATCAATGCGACTGTTGCACCTAGCTGCAACCCCACTCAGCTCACCTGCCGGTGGCCCTTTGTTAAAAATGCAATTGCCTGATGCTTGCTTTGTGCCTGACCAACGGCAGCTGCCACAGCTGCCCAAGCTGCTGCTGCTGCTGCTGCATAAAGTCAGGTAACTCTTTTACATTTCGATTTGATTTTGTAGCTAGACTTTAGCTCAGCTCAGCTGCAGCAAAACTTTACAAAACTTGTGCGCTCTCTCTTTCTGTATATATTGCATCTATTGAATATCGCCCCCTCCCGTCCGCAACCACCCACACACACTCACACACATACACACATACACACACTACCTATCTACTGTTGGCTATTGCTCTTTTATTGATTTGACTTTTGGTAGTGGCTTTTTCAGTTATTTATTTATGCATGGAGCTGCAGCTGCTCTTAGCTCACATTCTCGAGTGTTTCAACGCATTTTTATGGCAAAAGTTGTAGCTGGAGCAAAAGTTTTGTGCCCCTAACACTCCGCTTGTTCTCCAGCAATCTCTCGAGAAATAATCAATTTTTGTTTAGCTTGCTCGCATAATCAAATTCTGTTTCTATTGCTTATGCTGGCAATCTTTATTCTTTCTTGCTGTTGTTGTGGGCATTTAATTTGCATATTGCATAATTTGTGAATTTTCTTATTCTTAAAATGCAATTAAGCTTGAGTACCATTTGACATTTCACTTTTAATTCTCATTGCAGGTAAGCCAAAAGCCATTTATCAGCTCGAGACACAGGTTTGAACCTATCTCTGTTTAAAACTGTTTGTTCTGACTTACTGACTGATTGATTGACTATTTGGTAACGGATTGGCACAGCCCAAGCCGCCTAAAAGCTACGAAGCTACATTTTTATATGATGTAAGAAAGCTTCACCAGAAACAGTGGAAAATGCGTGGTTGCTTATAATTTTGTTACTTTCAATAGGATGAGCTTCAAAATCAATTTCAAAGATCTTTGCAAGTATTTATTTAAGACATGTTTAACACTTTTCGGTGAACTTAGCGTCCCGCTTCCTCCTAGTTGGTAAATGGGCGTCAAATGTTGCATAAACGAAAGTTTTATATTTGGCCTTACGCTCATTTTTAAAGCTATACATTGTAAAGGGATTAATATGGGAATCAAACTTCACATTTTAAATACAAGTAATGTCAACATTTCGAAGCGAACAGCATGACCCGTGCAAAGCACGATAGTACTCGCTAGCTTATACAAATGTACCTACATATATACAAGCCGAAACTTGATGATCTAACTTTCAAGTTGGCTCGCCCAGTAATTTACACTAATTCAGCCATCAGGCACTGGAGTAAAGCTGAAAATGTCAAGTACAAGTCGTAAGATCATAAATCTTGCCGCCGCGCACAACAGCAACAACCTAACACACAGCAAATGCCTTTGGACGCGTCATAATTTAACACAGCAGCTATCCTGGCACATGCCACAGGATTCTTGTTATTGGTGTTGTTGTTGTTGTTGTTGCTGCTGTGAGCGTAAAATATAAATGTCCAATTTGCGCAGCGTCTGTGCAACTTTGGCGCCAAATGATTAACTTGATTTATGCGTGCGGCGACAAAAACTTTCACACCGAACAGCTCCAAGGTACACATGCCACGCCCAATTGCCAGGTGTTGTTTCCTAGGTTTTCGGGTTGCAAAGTCAACAAAATATATGTTGTATATATATATGCTTAAATATATATACAAGATATATATATATTCACGCCGCATAAAAAACACATTCGCACACTTGCAATCATTTACGGCAACGGGGCGTTAATTTCCTCTTGCCACTAACTTGCCCTTCTATTGCTACACTTTAAGTCAAGTTCTAACCCCACACAACCCAACATCACACCTCCGACATTGTTTTTGTGTGTGTGTGTGCGCAAAAAAACTGGAAACAATGGTTATCTTTGGCACGTATGGAAGATTAAATACTCTAGTAAGCAATATAACCGATTATATATTAGGGGCTCGATTGGGTTCCGTCTGGCAGATATGTTAAGATTGAGTTTGGTTAATGTTGAGTTTGCTTAAGATATCCTGAAAATGCAAAAGTTTCTCATTAAAATTACTATTTCTTACTAACTTCCTATTAAAGTTCGTGCAGCATATCTGTATTGTTACAACGCTTTCCTATGGCAGCCATATGATAGTACGTACGTACTGTCTACTAAGGACAAAGTTGCCTCTTTGTATGGGTTACATATTCTGTCACCAAATTGAAAGCCCCACTGCAAGGGTATTCAAAAACTACGCATAATTCGTCTAACAAGCACCATTAGTTGCTTCCTCCCCCAGCACAGGACTCGACAGCTGGCCAGGTTCTCATCGGTCGCAGTGGCCTCATTTGTTTTAATGTGTCAATTTGTTGACATTGTCCCAACTGTCTACATTTATACATATATATACATATGTATTTGTGTATGTGTGTGTGTGCGTTTGGGCTTGTTGCGCATACGCCAAGTTGCCCGACAGGCTGAGTGCCTGCTCAGCTCGGTCAGGTTAGGCAAACGTACACACCTGTAATCTGTCAGTTGGCACCTTTAATACACGTTTACTGCCAGCTGCCTGCTTGGGTGCAAGGGGGGCGTGGCAATTTTCGGTCACTTTGATTTAACATATTGTTTATAAACTTTGAAAAGCATATTTTTTACGCTATTGTTCCTCCCCGTCGTGTTGCCTTTTTTGCCTCAGTTGGGGCCAGCGGCGGCTGTTTTGTGGATTTTATCGCGTTTCGCTTGTGGCAAGCTACGCTTCCGCCCCGTTGCTGCTGTGGCAACAGTTTTATGGCTGGCCAAAGTTGTTGGCCATTTTGACATATTTCACGCTTTGCTTTTATGCTTCCTGCTTACCGAACCAGGCTCAAGTTTAGGCCTCCTGTTTGTTTTTTATATTTATTTGTTGTTCTTTGTTTTACTTTTCCTCTTTTTTTTGCTGCGCTCATAAAAATTGGTTTTCGCTGGGGCTTTGTATCTATGGTCTTTGATTTGCGCTCTGGGCCTGCGTTATTAGCCAGAGTTTTATATGCCTTTTTATATATTTTTTTTACAAGTTTTGCGCTTGCTCTTTTTAATCCCGCGATTTGCTGCTTCTTATCGATCAAAGGGACAATTGTCAGGACTCTAATTCTGATTTGCCACTTTTATTAAAAGCCACTTATGGCCACAACCTTTCGGCCCCATTAACGGCTCAGCGTGTTCTGCATGTGTAAAAACCATTAAATTTTTGTTTATTAAGTGCAAAATGAAATTGCCTCATTGGACAGCTTTTTCGAGTTTTAAGTCAGTGATGTTTTGTTGAAACATAAATTGCGGCATTTACCGTTTACGAGCCTATATACGCTCTCGTTCCCATTGTCACAGGTGTGCTAAGCTGGCAACACATATGCCCAGTACGACTTTGATGCCCTGTAAATATGCTTTTAGTGTCATATTTGATATGAGCACAAAGCGGCATGGCTTTCATATTTTACTTTTCTTTTCACATCTTATGCACTCTTAAACTATTTTTATTGCGCATCCTTAAAAAAGAACAAAAAAATATCTTTTAACTTACTTATTGCTGAGTTTGCAACAAATCTATTAGATTGTCGATAGATAGTAGAAGATAAGATTCTTGAGGGATTATATTTTCTATATTTTGTTATAAGTCTTGCCAAAATGCATTTGCTAAAACTCTGGACCATCATATAAGTATTATAAAGAATTTAATTAAGTTTATGGTGTACGAATTATTCTAACTACACAAATTCGGAAGGCATTTTTATGCTTAACAACTTAGTACTAAGTATTTGCTAGTCGTGTCCCCCACCCCTTATACATTTTAACTTAACAGTTGCATGTTTCTCAACTTAATGAAATACTTAATGCGTTTCATTTAAATTACATACATTTAAATGATAAAGCTGCTAGGATATAAAAACTAAGTAAATGCAGCTTGTTTTACCTAAGTGAATGTGTGAGTGTGTTTTTGTGTGTGTGTTTGAATAGCATTTAGCAGCACGTAAGTTTCATAAAATAGGTCTTGTTTGCCGGCTGCATTACAAAATGTTTCCCCTATTTGGTTAGTTTTCGGGCAGGTGAGCGGGGTGTGCTTAATTGAGTTGCAAACGCCAAAGCGAAACGGTATAAAAAGCTAATTGCTGGCCATTGTTGTTAACGTAATGTTACGTAACGCAAAGCAATGCTCATTTCGTTGCGCAACACTTAACACTAAAATGTTGAACAGTGCCAAAACTAAGTAGAGGGCGTGGCACATAATGTGTAGTTTACGGTGATCATCGACGGCCGCTGCAACACCTGTTAGCATTCATTAAAACATTAGAGAGAGCACCATCCATCTCTCCCCCCCTCTCTCTCTCTTCAATGTGTCTGGCATCCTAGTTTAGTGTCGCTCTCTTGGCAACCTATTCACCTCACGCCCCCGCCCTAATTTCATTGACGCGCCCACATTTGCTGACATGGCCGCCTGCTGGCTCACAGCTCGCAACAATTTTTATTTTCTTTCGTTTTTGTGCTTGTTATTCCTTTTTTTTTGGTGTTTTACTTTTTCATCCTGTGCCACGTGGAACGTTTCAGCATCGTAAAAAATTCGTCTGTGCTCACACTTGAGTCACACCGACCGGGAGAACGGGCAACAAGCCCCTGTCCCTGCCCCTGCCCCTGCCGCACGATGAGCTGTGAGTCCGCCTCAGTTTGTTTAGTTTTTTGCGGTTATCCGGCGTTTACATTGTCTAAACGCCCGGGCACGGCCAACAAGCGCACGGGATCTCATTTGGCAGCAGAAGTCTCCCCCTCACCATCCCCCCCTCACACACACACCATAGGTAGCTCACTCAGCAGCCCCCACCAATGCCACCCCTCAGCAACTTTTTGTAGCGCACTTTTTTATAGCATTTTGTTGAGCTGCGCCAGCTACACTCTCCCCGCCCATAGGTGTTTATACACCCACACACACAAACACACACTCACTTACATGTCGAGCAGTACTTGGTGAATGTGTTTAGGTCTACCCCCCGTTGTACATTTAATGGCGTTGATATGGTTTTATGACCTTTGTGGCCTGTTACACATACGCCCCGAAAATTGCATTGTTCGCCTTTTTTTTTTGTTTGGTTCCTTTTTTGTTTTTATTACATTTATTTTATGTTTTTTATGATTTTGTGCTTTTGTTTCTTATGTTTAATTTTCGCTCTGCGCCCACGAAGGACCCATCAATTCTAAGTTGATTTTCTTGTACGCAACATGCGCGTCGAGGAAGGGCGCTGGGAAATGATACCGCATTGATTTGAGACGCGGCAAGCTTCTCAAAAGTATTCGCTGCACACTTGAGTTCGCTTAGTTCACTCGGATATTTAACATTTCAACGGTTTTATGCAGTTGAGTGCAGCACATTTGCCAATGCTGTCAACCCCAAACGCAATCACCCCTCCACCCACGCGCCCGCCTCGAGTATTATTTCTAAAAAACAACGCCCGCCATTCGCATTTGCGTTCTGGCTGAAGTGCAAAGCATTTGTAAATAAAAATGCAATTTGATTTCGTTTTGTTGTGCTGTGTTCAATGCTGTGCAGTGCTGTGCTGTGTTGGGTTTTGTTTGTCGTCGTATTTCAAATGTGACAAATTGAGTGCCCCAAAGCCTGGACAAACAACACCTGCGTAGTATAGGTGTATCTGTGTGTCAGTCTGTGTGTGTGTGTGCCTAGCGCGCAAAATTTGTTTGCATTTTTATAAGCATCGTCGGGTTATTGATGCCAGACAAGTGTGCGCACCCACCCCGCCCTCCATCCAAAAACGTATAACCGCAAACAGTAAACAGACACACACACACAAACATACGTCCAAACTCAACAAGAGCTTTGAATTTTATTCCACTCTTCAGAATGACACTCACGATATTTTCATCAACTGGGTTTTCACTGAATTTTCAGAGCTTCAAAATACAAAGTTTAAATGCGACTTGATGCTTGCACAATTTACGTATTAGTTAACAAACATAAATGACACACATAATAATGCTTAACAAGTAGTGTAGCATGCACTCATATTTATAAAACTTCCTTTTAAATAATAAACATATCAATAGATTTATATCGTGACAATAATATAAAGACTTATATTAGTGAATTAAATGAGTTATTTAACGCGCCCAAGGTCCAAAAAGTTGGCGCGTTGTTGATTTATGCGAACGTAGCAGACAACTTTATAAGGAAATTGCGTGACTGGTTAATTGAAATGAGAGCGCAGCGCAGTCAAATGAAATAGAAAAAAGTTGTAGTTGCAGATGATAGACCCAAAGACACCCAGAACAATAGAAAGGAATAAAGAGGGGAAGGAATATTAAAAGATTTACTTTAAATCTTTTAAGCGTTACAGGAAAGTTATGGAAGCTTTTCTTAACTAACTGAATCAACTTTAATTTTGTAGTTGAAATATACTTTTAAGTCCAGATCCAACAAACTGTAAGCATATATTATGATTATCGATAGTGTATTAACAAAGTATCGCCAATATATAAATATATATATATATATATAACTAAGCAGCTCTGCCACATGACGATATATACCCCAAGCGCACCTAGACACAAAAGAGTAGGTATTGAGAAAATGCCAAAAACAAAAAAAAAATGCATAAAAAGGGAAGCCTGTCAAGGCGGCCACTTAAAGCAGCCCCAGAAAGTAGACTACAGAAACTGGCGCAGACATTTTACGAGCGCATGCAAAGCCCAAAAGGCGAATATGGAAAATACACTCAGGCTGAAACTGGGGGCCGCCAGCTGAGTGAAGTATGCTCCGAAATTCATGAGCCACGAAAACGCATAAATATCCAACTTTGCTTCGTTTTTGTTTTTCTCTACTCGCATTTCTTTTTCCCTTTGGTGTGTGTGTGTGTGTAAAAAGCATGGCATTAGCTAAGCAAAACAGAGCCTGGAAGAGGGGCTGGGGGGAAATTCAGCGAAAAAAGAGCGCACGGCAGGCAATTTTATGAAAATTATGACAATAATTGTCATTAAATCAAAAATGCTCAGTAATTGTCTCATAAATTTACTATGCAAATTGTGTGGCAGCAGCATGTCCGTGGGGGAGGGAGGGAGCGCGGCGGCAGGGTAGCGACAGTTTCGTGTTGGTCGTCGCAATTTTACGATATCAATAAAAGCGTCGACAATATAAACTTAACTTTGGCTTTTTCGGCCGTATTCTGGCATTGGCATTAAAATTGTATGCAAAGCATATTTCTAGGCGCACGTTCGTTTTAGCCGTCCGTTGCTAGCCACAAAAGTTTTTACGATGCCTCATAAAAGCGACCAGCAACTGGCCCCAGACCACCCCGCCTCTGAGTGCTCAGGTACACAAGCCCAACAACAGACTTGCTGTAAAGGATTAGATAAGCTGCGACTTGACTGGCATTAAGCCCGAACGCAAGCCTGAACCCATGCCCGAATCCACGTTCGCTTTTATGCCTATGCACTTGTAGCTATGTGCGCATTAAGAACTGCTTCTACTGCCGGCAGTAGTTGCTTACCTGCGCTTTAAAGCCAACAAACGATTAAAGTGCGCCCCGCCCACACTGCTACTGTTGCCCACAAATTTACACACAGGCATGTCGGCACGCCAAGGGGCGGTGTTCACAGGAAGCCGCAAAGTGGCTTTTTAATGCACACAGCAGGCTCTGGCCAGGCCAGGAAATTGCAGCAACATCAGCTGCAACAACAACAACAAAAACAACAACAACAATAATATGCAATTATATAAAAATCAGACACTGCCGCGCAAAAAATTTAAATAAAAAAATTTGCTTACTTTGCGTCGCGGCTCAAGCGCTGTGCTTGTGCGCGCTTGTGTGTGTGTGTGTGTGTGTGTGCGTGCGGTTTGTTGTGTTAATTTAATTAAAGCCTGGGCGTGTCTGTGCGTGTGTGTGGGTGTATATGTTGGTGTGGCTTGTTATGAAGTGCCAAATTGTTGGCAGTCAAATGCACAACAAAGTTGCTGCAGCAAAATGACGCACAGACAGCATTAACATAATTGAAAATGACGCTGCCTCATGCCACAAGGACGAAACGTTGGTGAAGCTGGCTCAAGGTCAGATTAAAGGCGCAGCGCGTTGAGTGTCTGCGTGAGCTATTATGTGCTTAAAAATATGGCAACCGGCTGGCGGCCATTTTGCCAAGAATCCCCAGTGTCAAATTTCAAGCACACGAGCAACAATGTGTTGGGTTTAAGTTGTGTTCTCGGCTGAGTTCACACTGTGTACGGCACAGCCTTCATTAATAATTCCGGAAGAGTCAGCACTGAAAATTTTTTATTATTTATTTTGCTCCATCAATAGCAAAAACCTGGCGTATCACGAAACGTATACATATGTGTGCGGCAGGAGGCTTAAACTTGTTAAGAACTCGAGTGCATTAAAGTTGGCTACAAATCTCGTAGAGCGGCAACTGATTTATGTGCTTATTGAGGCCCACTGTGCGAAGTTTTATTAATTTACACTCTGTGTTGTTGTTGTTGTTGTTGTTGTTGTTGTTGCTGCTACTGCTGATGCCCCTGACAGTTATATAAATTATTATGTTTTGCTTTTAGCATGATTGAAATGAAATTAAACTGCCTTTGTCAGCTGTATCGTATGTGTGTGTGTCTGTGTGTGTGTGTTGTCTAACAGCTGCCAGGGACATGTGCAGACAACGGCAAAAAAAAATTAAGATAAACTAGAAAGAAGCTCCTTTAGAGGGGGTGAAGTGGCAGCAGGCCTGAACGCTGAAATTTAATTTAGAAAATGAAAATTTACTAAACGGCGCACAAAAAACCAGCTTTGGCTGGCAGCAGACAAAAAGTGTCACGATGCTGGGTGAAGGGGCGGGAGAGCTAGGCAAGCAAAGTGGATGATAAACATATTTCTTTATAAGCAAAGACACATACATATAAATTTCTATAAGGACTTGTATAAGGATATATGCACATGAATATTTTCTTTTATAAATTTTAATCATGCGTGCTTATGCTGGGCTGATCATTTTTGAGTTTCTTTCTATTCTCATACTCTTCCATAGAGTATAATAATTTGTCAAATACAATCAACTGAAATGTTTGGGAATGGAAACTAGTTGCTTAACTTTACAGAAGTCTGTTTTTACTCCAGGAAATATGTTATAGTTGTCGGAGTCAACCGGATTTGATCACTATATGACAATCATATAACAATTGGTCTTTATATAAATAGACTCTTTTTACTCTTAGCCGATATTATAGCAAATTATATAATAAAATCAGGTCAATTAAAGTTAAGGACCTTGAAAAATTACAAATTTAGTTTAGTTTCAAATTATATACCCTTATCTCAGAGTTTACTAGCTGCTAAAATATATAAACAGGTTCTGATTGTTGCCGCGCTGCGGATAACATCCTTGCAAGGGCATTCAAAATTCGACAAACAAAATAAACTGTTCTGGTTCAATTTCAGCCGCATAGCCACATTTTTTATTTGGTTGTATGTGTGAGTGTGTGTGTGAGTGCAAGTGTATTTGACAGCCAAAACCTTTTAAATCCATGTTAACTTGTCTAAAAGCGCAGGTTTTTGGCGCCCATTCATTTGTACATATGTATGTCCAAACAGTTATACTCCTGTGCATATGTGCTTGATTTTAAAAGTACTTTTTTTATTTAGTCGTGTGCTCCTTGGGCGCTTTATGTCATCAGCAGCTAAGCAGCAAATAAATTGAAAAGCATTCAAGCTCTTTGCATATTTGCCGCCCTTTTTTGTTGGCTTTAACATAAACTGAAATTATGCTGATTGTTGTGCATGTCGTGAAATGTGAAATTTTAAATGCAAAATATGCGCCATGCGGCGGCATGCAAGGGTATTCGAATTCGCATGAGTGCCATAAGCGGCTTATAGATCTAAGCAGATTTGGCTCAAGCTATACGGCTTACGGACTCACTTTGGCTTGAAATGCATGCAAATTAGCAGAGGCTTAAGTTCTAACTACTCTTCTCTTTGCTAGACTAGAAGATACTCTTTTAGTTCAATCATAATTAAAATCAAATAAAGCATGCCTTTCGGCAACTCGGGCAAAAAGTATGCAACCACATTTTAGGGATTAAGTAACTGTCAGGACAAATGAAATGCAGCTCCCTCTCTCTTTTCTTTCTCACTCTCTCTATCTCGCTCTCTCACTCTCCCTCTCTTTCTCATTGCGTTGCCCGCAGGCAATGCAATGGGAGGCCCTCCCAATGCGGCATATAAATGAACTCATTATTATAAAACCTTGGACAGTGGCAAAGACAATATTTATGCTGCGTCTTAGGCATTTGCAATTTAAGAATTCTACGAGTATTTTTCATTAATTTCAGCATTTAAATATTTACACAGTGGCACATAATTAATTGCCTGGCGACTCAAGTGGCTACAAAAATGCGTAAATTATGCGAACCAAGCGGCCGGGCGTCGCAATTCACACTTAAAGCTGACAGCCAAGAGGCTGGATGTAGCTGGTGATGGGGAGCGGGGGCATTGAATGGCCGAAGGTGAAATTTATGCGCCGAAATTAATTTCATGCAAAAACAATTAAGTTAATTTAGCAAAAGGCAACAGCCAAGCAAAAGCGCAGCACTGCCAGAAAAATCAGGCAAATGAAATATAATAAACTTTGCTGGAAGACTTTGCCGGGGGTGGCGGGGGATGAAACGAGCTGTCAGGGTGTAAAAGGGGTTGGTGAAAGAGGGCTTTAAATTTCCATTGCTATGTCAGCTGTAGATGTGTGCGTGGCTGTGTGTGGGTGTGCAAGGTGTGAGAGTATGCGTGTAATACAAACGCAATTAAAACACACTCAAGAGGCGCAAACAACAGACAACAGTGGCTGCCAACAGAAACAGACTGAAACGACACCGTAAAACATTTAAATGCCGAATAGACAAGGCAACCAAAAGAGCCAGAGTTGTAGGTCTGGCCTGGGGTGTGGGCGCCAGGGTGAGGGAATTGTTTCACAAGGGCTGCTGGCCTGGAATTTCGCTTTCGAATTGCGTTGGCGCGTGAAATATCTATATGTGCGAGGCTGCGAAAGGATTGCGAATTTGCCAGGCAATGTATTTGCCATAATAAAAAACAACATTTAATTTGCAAGCAGCGTTACAACAAAAAGCAAAAAGATCAGTTAAGCTCGGCGTGCCGAAGATTAAATACCCTTCTAGACATACGGCACACAAATGCTGTTAGCATATTGAAAGGATTTTCCACGGTTTTCCTCATACATATATGAGATATGAAAATTAAAAAAAAAACTAAATTGCTCATATGAAAAGTTAGTTTCTGAACGTTTTAACCAACTTTGCTATGTAATAATATACTTTCGTGTTAGCTTGATATTTCATAATTATATGGGTTAAACGACTAAATGCATGTAAATTATACTAAAATCTCTTTTTCCACCGATTCTTGTTACTGTTCCGCATGATAAAGTGGTCCGATTCTGCCATTCTCAATATATATATGTATACTTCGTGGGTTCAGATTCATGTTCTTCTATGCGTTACACTTACCCTGTGATAGGGTATGAAAATGAAATTGAAAACGCTTAAAAAATGAAAACCCAGACGAAAGCAACTGGCAGCATTAAACGACTCATTGGACGCTGGGCTCATTTATCACGCGAATGTCAAGTCGACCGAGTGCTCAAAATGCTTTTTAATTGCATTTCAAATGACAGCCAAGTGCCTGAACCCACTCAAAAGCTACAAAGCTGCACAGCTGTAGCGCCATCTAGCATTGGTCAATGGCCACTGTTGAGGTGTTAAATGAAACGTGGAACGAAAGCAGACTAGACCGGAGCTAGCGCCAGAGCTAAAGAGTGAAGGTGGCAGCAAGTGTGCTTGGAGTGCGAGTGTTTTGGGCTTACGGTGACATTGACACAACCCCTAGGCATTGAACAACCCTCTACGTTTACAACCCACCCAGGCCCAAACCCTAGCCCAAGCCCAACGCAAAACCGAACCGAGCAGTTCAGCTTGCAACTCACAAGCGTGCAATAAATTTTTCAATGTCATGCGTCTCGTGCGCGCAATCTATATAAAACAACAACAACTACAAAGCAATCGCACATGGCAGCCAGACAGCAGGAGCCACCCACCCAACACCCGCAACAAACGCCCAACTGCTGCCAATCTGGCGACCGCTAAGCACCCAACAGCAAAACAAACTTCCAATCAGACCCAAGCCAGGCTCCTGCAGCAGCTACAGCTCCTGCCTTGACTGCTGACTGCCGGCTGCCGACTACCGACTGCGGACTGCGGACTGCTGGCTGACTTTGTGATAAATGTGCTACAGCTTTTTGTCTCTTACTTCATTTGAAGTTGTTCGCCTTCGGTTGGATGTGGAACTGGCTTCGCCAGCTAGCGGCTATCCGAACGCCAAGCAAGCATCCCAGCTAGTCCAATCTCCAGCTAGCTTCTATATACTTGTGGCCGTCTGTGCATGCTACTATAGCTCCCGCTTATAGTTCCCGCTCCCACCGCCCACCGCCCACTGCCACCTCCCAGCTCCCAGCTCCCCCTCTTAGTTTTGAAAGTGTTGAAGCAGCACTTTGGCAGCGCATCAACGCCAACGAGCTATGCCGTGCTCTGGGCTGTCCCTCGGCATATTTGCTTTTTATCTGCGCTTTGCATGCGGCTGTGGAGTAAACTCAGCTTTGTCTGCGCCCTGCGTAGTTTTTCTTGTGCACAAGTTACATTTTTAATCGCGCCTTTGAGACTTCATTAGTGCGAAGAACCCAGAGAAACGCAATATGAATGGCTAAGAGCAGCAGCAGCAGCAGCATCAGCAACTGGAACTGGGTTTGGTCTCAGGTTGGGTTTGGGGTGTTGAGTTTCGGGTTTGGGCGCGCGTCTGGAACATGTGCGGCTCAAGAGCAGCTGCCAGTCGCTAGTGTGAGTGTTGTTGCTGTTGTTGTCTGCCAAATGGCGCATGAAGCAGCATCAGCAGAAGCAGCAGCAAAAGCAGCAGCAGCAGCAGCATCAGACGGCTACAACAACATCAACGCCAACTCTCTTATAGCCGCTGTCTGGCACTTGAGTGCGTCAAGTGTTTTTTATAACTCCTTTTCTGTTCAGGTTTAAATGAAGTGTTTGTCTTGAGCTTCAAGTGTGGCGTGTTTTGATTTTTATTTAAACTAAGATACCAACAACAACAACAGCAGCAATAACAACAGCAGAAACAGCGGCTGCAAACAACTTTCATCAGCGTCGCTGCTCACTAAATGCCTCTCAAAAAATTTATTGTTGATATTTGCGCACGCACTTGATGTGCGCTGTTCGCGTCGCAGTCGGCGTTACACCTTTCACTTAGACGCGCTTGACAAGTTCGACATTGTTGTCGTCACACATGTCGTATGCGTGTTACGTGACTTTTTCTTTTGGCAAAACATAAAATATGCATAAATTCCAACACGACGCGACTTTTGTCTTCAATGTCGTAAAACGAGGAAGAAGAAAAAAAAAGAAATGAAAAGAAGACAGGAACGGCACACAGGAACCCGTAGATATTCCAAGCTGCGGAAGTGAAAATACTTTGCGACGAACTGGAACAAAGCTACAGCAAGAAATAATATTTTCATTTCATTTGCAGCTTATTGACAATTGACATGAAAATGTGGATGTTCTTCATGTTCTCGTTGCCGTTTTTACGCTTTTGTTATGCGACTGCAAATAAAGCAATAAAAACACAAAAGCCAAAACAAACCAAACTCAACAACAATGCACTAAATAACCAACAAGCTTGGCCGGAAAAGTATCTCAAATTGTTTAAGCTGCTGACACACAACGTTTACATTTACTTTTTCACTCATTTTGCGCATATTCCATAAATCCACTGTAACTGTTTCGCCATATAAACATGCATAATAATTAATGTATAATTACAATAATATTGCAATTACATGCGCACTTGAACACACTTTAGGGAAACTAAATCAGTTCTTAAGCTTCTATTTGATCCTGGTTAGCAGCAACAAGGAACCAGAATAAAATGAAAACAATTATGTAAAATATATGATTTACAGCTAAAATGGGTAATGAACAATTAAATCTGAGGCTCCTTAGTTATATTCATTTATTCACATTTGAAACATTTGTTCTTTTGGACTCTGCGACCTTTTCTTTCTAACTTGTATTCTCGAGAAACCTTTTAAGCAAGCTTCAACAGCCAGAAACTCGACCATGTTTTATCAGTTTTTAAACATTTATGCTCCCAAGCTGCATGTCATAAGACATAATATTATTTAAAAAACGCATTGCGAATCGCAATTGCGTGCCCTACAATTCTGGGCTTCTGCAGCTTAATAGTTTAACGTTGCATTAAATTTTTCGCTTGTTATTTATTTTATTTTTATTTTGTATTCATGCCTGTTGTGCAGTGCGCTCTACTTGCTTTGATATCAAATATGCCAGCAATCTGTCTGCATTTTAAATGAAACCGAAGAAGATTTATTATGTACAGTCCAATACGAAACCCGCACACCCTATCTAACGCACCCCCAAGCGCCGCTGAGGTGTCAAGTGTTGTGCAGCGATGCGTCGACGACTTGTAGCATAAATTATGTTTTATTGAAACGGATACTTTGACAGCAAATCTGAGCGCAGACTTTTCAATCAGCGTGCTGCAAACTGTTGCTGGCCAGGACGAACAGCAAGAGCAGCAACAACAGCAACAACAACAAGCAACAACAGCAAGAGCAAATAGATAAATCACAAGACGTCCTGAAGCGCTGACTAACTGCCGCACTGACTAGCTGAGCTCTATAATTAATTAGCTTTTAATGCTGCCGTCGCGTCGCATCGGACGTGGGACATGGAAGGTTGGCAGTTTGAGTGCATTTAGTCAAACGGAAAATGATGCTGAGGAATGCCAAGGCGAATGCCAAGGAAAATCCTCAAGCGCAGAGTTGTGATTCTGACAAGCCAGACAATCGCATACGCACACCCAGTCGGAATTAGAGCCGGAAGAGAGGTAGATGGGGCGCACATAATGCTTGATCCTTTGTAGACATTTCGTTAAAAGTTAGCAGGGAGCACATAGCTCTAGCTCTAGCTGAACCAAAGCACTGCCAACAATCAAATCAAAAGCAAACAATGAACAAAAATGTAGGAAAACATAACCAAAGATAAGCGGCTTGCAGCGCTCAAGCAAAAAAGATGGCGACAACGAGAACAACAACAACAAGGACAACAGCAACAAGAACAACAACAACAAGAACAACAGCAGCAGCTACGATGTTGTTGTAAACGGAAACGCAGACATGAAAAAAATGGCAGCTCGAGAGAAAGAAAACACGAGCATAACCCAATTGGGGGCTGGGTGTGGTGTGTGTTTGTGTGTGTGTGTGTGTGTGTGTGTGTCCTTGTTGTCCTTGTTGTCCTGTGCTGCGCTGTGGTTGGGCACTGCCTGTTGTCTGCTGCAAATACCGCAACATGTACTCAAGCAGATAATGTTAAATACCACTCGAGGACGTAGCACCAGCAGCAGTAGCAGCAGCAGGAGCAGCAAAAGGAAGCAGCAAATCCATGTAACAACAAAAGACATAAGCGAGAGCCAGCAGTAGCAGCAGCTGTAAAAGGACACCAGCAAAGGACATGGCCAGCGTAAATGCGAAATGCGAAATGCGAAAAATGAAACCGAAAGCTCGACAGTCCAGTCCCAGACACACGAAGTTCAAAGACTCTCGCCAAAAACTGTTGCAAACCCCCAACTAAACGATGCCTGGGCCGGAAAATTTAAGCGCAACATTAAATAATTTACAAACAAACGGCGCAACGGTCGCCTTAATCGCCGGAAATACGCCAGCAACAAAAAGAGGCAGCGGCAACATTAAGAGCAGCAGCAGCAGCAGCAGCAGCAACAGCGGTAACAACGGCAGCAATGGGCGCTGCTCGACGCATGTGCAACTGGCGTTCACGTTAAAAGGAAAATCAATAAAACGTGCGAGGCGGCTGGCTGGCTGCGTCTCACTGTCGCACGCGGTGTTGCCGCCACTTTTACTTTTTGCTGTCGTTGCGAGCGCAAGATGCGACACGGGCAACGGCTGCCAGGACAAGCAGCTTCCGATGCCGACGCCGTCGTCGACGCTTTGTCATTTGCTTAGCCTGCAGCTAAATTTGCCTGTCTGCCTGACTGTCTCTCTGTCTGTGTGGCTCTGTGGATACACAAACGCACACACACACACACATACACTGAACTCGCCGGCTTAGGTGTGGCACATGGCAGCTGTTGCCCCTTCAGCCGGGGCTACAAAGTGCAACAAACCGAATTGAAATTGTGTGAGGGGGCGGCTTTTTTTGCATTTTTATAAAGCAGCTCGTGAATTGGTCAGACAGTCAGACAGTCGTACGTGCGCTGAAAAGCGTTAATCTTTGAAATAAAATATGTATTTGTTTTGCCGCGAAGCCGCTCGAAACCGTATTCAACCACCAAAATGCGTTGCATACTTTCGAGCGCAAGTCGCGGCATTTTGATTATCTTCAACGCAAAGCGACATTCCATAAACTTTGCATAAATTTTGGCACAACAAAAAACTTCCTCTTGTGTTGGTCTGCGTGTGTGTGTGCGTGTTTGCACATCTTTTTTTTTTCTTTTTTGGTATCTTTTACTTAGCTACACACTTCTAAGCTCTTGCAAATTGACAAAGAACTTCACATTGCCTTGCCGGCGCGCCCACGCTCTAATGCCAGCCCCGTCTTTCTTTTTCTCTCTCCCTCTCTCCTCTCTCTCTCTCTCTCTCTCTCTCTCTCTCTCTCTCTATCATACACTCTCTCCTCTCTCTGCTTCTATTGCTCACTGAATTTCTGTTTGATTTTTTGGGGCTTCTTTTTGGCCAGGTGCTTCATTTTGCGTTTCTTCGTTTGCCTCGCAGTCAGCTTTATTTGCATATCAACTATGTCTGTGTTTGCCTGCATTTGTGAATATGTGTGTGTCTCAGTGTGTACATGTGTATGTGAGCGTATTTGTGCCGCGCGCTAACATTTTGTTTGTATTTCATTAATATTGCAGAGGTGGCGTTGTTTGAAATCAAAACATAAATATTAACATTCATGAATTGAAACTGAAATTGTATCGCCGGGAGCGCATTTCCTGAACCCGTAGTCATAACCCCAGCCCCGACCCCTTTGCCACACCCACACGCGACACTGTGCAAAAATGATATAAATGCTGCCACACAAGCCGCAAACCAAACAAAAAGCAGGCAGACATAGACACGCACACACACACATTGGCAACACATGCAACAACATTTTCAACAATATTCAGCCAAAAAAAATTAAATAAAAAGGCGGGTAAATTTAAATTATACTGTGAAATGCAAGGCAAATATTATCGTCTAGCCGAGATCAGTCAGCTGAACAGCTGCTCATACATATGTCAAGCCCAGCCCGCATATACCCGCTGCGCCCTACCCTCCCCTACTCATACCATTACCCATACCCTCAGCCCACACACACAGCCAACTCTTGCGTGCAACATGCACTTGTTGTCCTGATTTGCTTATTTTTCATTTAATAACCACATTTTGTGGCATGTACAAGTTTTGTTTTATAATTTTAAGCAAATATCAGAGATAGCATTTGTTGATATCGCTTGATGTCAGACAGCTAAATATATTTTTCGATTATAAATTTCCATTGTTGAGCGGTAAAATATATAAAATTGTTAAATATCAAATTGATTGCAATATTTCTGTTGATTAGCAAATAATCGAAAAATGTTTATTACGAAATAACATATAAATCTTTATGAGTCACAGTCAACCAAAAAGTTAACAAGCTGCAAATACGAACAAACTCCTCCAGCGCTCTATGTATTTGTAAGAATTAATACATTTATAAAGCTTTCATCTTCCACTTCTTCATTTTAAAACAATATCCAAGCACTTGGGACATTTTTTTTTAATTTTATATGTTTTACAACTCTCTAACACACATTATTTTTTTCCTATCTTTGCAGGTATGTCAACCCCAACCAAATCATTTATCGTCCAACTCTACCGCTCGATGTTTCATCAATGTATTTAACTGCACTTCAAGATTACGTCATCGTACACGTATCATTTAAACTAAACAAAAATATTTTATTGTTTATTAATTTCGTTTAACAAAACTAACCTAAAAGCTAACCTTAACTTTGGTCTATGTATGTATTCTACGTGTGTATCTAAATGTATGTACATGTGTGTTGCTCCCACTCATCTTTCTGTTTAAACTTTATGCTGTTATTGTTGTTGTTGTGCGTGTATTGTGTGTGTTGTTACAAATTGTGGTAAATATTTAAACGTTTTCATTATCATTTTGTTTTATGCCAACGCTGACAACACAAATCTGTCAGAGATTTGCAAAACCGCCGAAAACAATTTGTGTGCTTAATTAAAAATTTAAATTACATCAAATACGTGGGCGTGAGTGCGGGCGTGGCTGCAACAATTTGTGCGTGTGACAAATTTACGGCAAGCCGAAATAATGGTAAAGTGCAGGCCCTGCTCTGCCATTACAAGTATGACATGCATTATTGCCAAAAGCCTGGCACCGAGCTGCCATCCACCAGGGCAGGGACAAGCCGTGGCCACATGCTGCCACACTAATTTGTGCATTCCCAAGTTGCAAGTGCGAAAAACAAAACGCCGCCACCAAGTTGCAGGCTTGAAAACTTTGGCCTCGTCCTAGTCCCAGTCTTAAACCAAGTCCTCCTGCTGGTGCTCCTACTGCTCCTGCGGCTCCTGCTGCTGCTGCTGCCGCTGCTCCAGGTCCTGTGCTCGTCCTGCTCGTTGTTGAGTGCAGAAATTAATTGCATTAGAAAAGTTGCACGGAGTCGCACATGTGGCAGGCGGCAACTGGCAACTGGGTGCGCCAAACTTGCGCTTATTTAAGTTTAGAAATGTCTTGGCAAAGTTGCCAGCAACATGCCCCACACCCTACCCACTCCTTTGGCGTGCTGTACAAACGTTTGTCAGCAAACTTAATTTCTGAACTTTTTCGTTGCCAGCCAAAGCAAATGGCATACACCCAACCGCGCTCCCCGCACACCCCCTGCAATCGGCGCTTACAAAATGCTCGTCACCAACTTGGTCGCTTATTCAACGTCTTCTCATGAAGATGTTGAGGGCGGAGGCATCTTTGGTGTGGGTCTGGCTCTCTTTGGTGCATATTTTAAAGCGCCGCCACTAGACGAAACTTGCCAGACGCACATTTTACATAAATGTTGCACTTAAATGCACATTTTGTCATAATGCGCCAAAAAGGAATTCCCCTCAAAATTGTAAAGAAAATACGTGGCGCAACTTGAGAGCCAAATTAAGATTCTTGGCTGCGGCACAAGTCCATAACAATTTTCAATAAATAACATTTTGTTGATTTTCAACGAGGCGGCGTATGAAAATTTTCACAGAAGCTCAAGTCGGGTAAATGCACAAATACTCCGTAACCAAAGTTCATTTGATATATAGGAAAGAACGAATATTAAGAAACGCCTATCATGCACCTACATTCAATAAGAATATTCAATCCAATAAGGAAATGTATATCTTTAGAAAAAGGGGGAAATAACCTAAAATATATTTATTATGTTTTTTGGGAAACAATGATCAAGCCTTACAAGTTTCTTCTCATTTTCCTCATCCGAATATCCTTCTTTGGTATCTCTTTCCGTAAATTTATTTCCATATCAACCATATCTAAAAGATATAGGGTATATAAAAATACTGTCAAAAGGAAATGCGTTCTGCATCGCAGCGAAAAGACAACTGAAATGAAATGTTTAATGCAAATGTTGTGCATTGGCTTGGAAGCTGTACATATGTGTGCGTATGCGTGTGTGTGTGTGCTTGTTAGTGCAATTGCACACAGGCAAGTGCAGCTTTTGTCTCTGCCCCCCTCCCCCCTGTGTCACGCCCTGTGCCAGGCAGCTCGTTGTCAAAGTTACTTTGTATTGAAATTAGACACATTTCCGTGCATGCAAAATGCCAACGGCTGCAAAGACTTCCACTTTGCCATTTTGCGCATTGATATGCCAATGCAAAAGCAGGCGAAACAGTTGAGCAGCTGCACAGGTAGGAGGGTGGGCAGGCAGTCAGTCGGACAGACAGATAGACTGACGGAAGACAGGTAGTAGGGCGCGCTGCAAAGTATGCTATAGATTTTTGCTCGAGCGCCTTGCACATCCTGTGCGTGTGTGACAACGACACCGGCGACACTCGTTGACATTGGGGCGACAATGCGTCAAGCTGGCGCACCCTTTTTTACACACAAACACACACACACACACACTCTCACTGGCACATTCACTAATTTGCATATTTATGCAATTATACGCTACCTTTTGTGCACGGCTACGGGTTTTTGTGCTCTCCTCAACTCTTCCGCACACTCAACCCTTTTCGGCGGCTTTACCAAACTCAACCTGCACTCCACCCTCAACCTCAACAGTTGGTCGCGCCCGCCGTCAGGTCGCGCACAGCATGTCACTTGTCACGCCAAACACGAACACGTTAAATGTCAACAATGAAGTGACGCAGCAGCGGGAACGGTCATTGTCCTGCCTCCTTCCTGCTGCCCCCTCTCTGCCGCCAACTGCCAACTGCCGACTACCGACTGCCTCCTGTGCTCCTGTGTGGTACGGCAAGTGGCGTTGCATTGAGTCGAGACAACAGCTGACGGTCCGGCCGCTCGACTTGACTGACATTTGACACTGTCACAGCGTTTAGTGATTTATTTCATGTTGACATGCGTCGTTGTCATGAGAGAGGATCAATCCCCCACCTCCGCTCGCCCTCATACCCCAGGTCTTTTAAAAAAGGCATAAATAGAAATTGCGCTTAATTTTTGTTTTTGCCATTTGCCTTGTCGCAACAAAAAACTGCATGCAAATGAAGTTATGAAAATTACTCAGCAGCCGCCCCCCTCGCTACTCACAGCCATCTTACTCCAGCCCCCACCCTGCTCATTGTGGCAGCAGCCACAACCACAAATGCCGCATGGCAAGTCGCAAAGGGTGCTCTTCTGCTGCTTGGTATCTTCAACAAGCGATCTCTCAATCATCGTTGCGTATTATGAAATTGCATAATTTTCTGCTGTACCCGTAAGGGTTGTGCACAACCCCCGGGCAGCCCCTGCCCTCATGTCAAATGGCACTTCAATTAGAGTTGTGTCAATAAAAACAAAAAAAAAAACAAAAAACAAATATAAATAAATGCGAACCAAGTATCTCACACATCTTGCAGCATGCCGAAATTAAATCGGCTTACGCACACTTCTTCGTGGCCAGTGTAGGTGAATGCCGGGCAGAGTTAAATGCATGTCTTTCACCGGCTGTCGCAATGCAATTATAAACTCAATGGCAGCCAGCTGAGCAGCTGCCTTTTGTACTTAGCTGCAGCTTGGCTGTGGCCAGCAGCAGGACGATGATGTGCTGGCTGTGCTTTTGAGCAATTTGACATTTATTGTTTGGCGTGGCATTAAGGCATTGCCTGATATTGCCTCAATTTTGGATACTTTGCGACAGTTTTATCGAGCAAGCTGTGCTTGGCCTGATATTAAAGTCAATTGCTCTGGCATTGCTGGCTTGTTCATTTTGGCCGCGATTGCTTGCCTTTGGGGGAGGTCTGTCTGGCTGCAGAAAACTTTCTTTTGACAGTCAGCACAGACAACATCCTTTCTCCTTGTAAGTGTATGTCTATGTGTGTATGTTACATTTTCTTGTTAGCCAGAAATTGTTGTTGCCTTTGACTGACATGATTATAAGTTGTATGTGTCTTTCGCTCTGTTTCTATGAGCAAGCATGTGGCTTGTTGTCTGCCAGCCTGTCTGTCGCACTGTCTGCTCGTCTGTTCGTCTGTCCGTCTGTATTGCTCGGCACGTTAACTCAAACGAAACTAATTTAATGCGCTGCAAAAGTATTCAAACAATTGCACAAGGCGACGCCCAAGTGAAAGTCGGGCCAAAAAAATAAAATAAAATAAAACGTGAGCACATCAAACGGCGAATTCCATTTGCAGCGCGCCAGCGTCAGCGAAAAGGAAAAAGTTTTTGCTCAGCTCGTTCTTAGCTCAGCTCAGCTCAGCGCAGTTGAGCTTTTCTTTTATTTTATTTATACTCCTATGGGTATACCCTGTAAAAATAGCATCCTCAAATAGCTAATATATAATCTAAAATAACTATTTTTAATAAGTTCCCTCTTTTCTTCTACCCAGCGTGTTGCTACATCAAATGAAGTATTAACTATTTTGCTCTTCATTTAGTTCCATGTTTTTTTTGCTTTCCATAAGCTATTTTTAAACTGATTTTATCGCCACAACAGTTTTCTTATATTACAGGATGTTGATCCGTCGGCTTAGCTCGTCATACTTTTGCATATCTGCCTTTTTTCAAGCAAATTCAATTGTGGAGGCGTGTATGCGAGTCGCGTATGGGCGTGGCACAGCGCAAAATGTTAACAATTTTATTTATGTTAGCTTTGAACTTGCGCTCATTATTTGTGCGCACAGACACGAGACAAAGCGAGAAACTGTGGGAAAATGTGATAAAACGCAAGGAAAAGCGAAGCCCAAACAAAGCGAATTGTTGCATTATTTTTTGGTGGCAAGGGAAACACTGGAATTTTATTTGGCTTTAAAACACAACTCACATGAAATTAGCTTAAAAGTTGCGGCTCTAAAGCTATTACTCACACACAGACAGGCAAAAACGCACACACACACACACACATACACACACATGTAAACCACACAGCCAGCCATTAGGCACCTTTAAAAGTGCGCCTGTCAACCCCATTCGCCAGCAGACTATTAGTTTGGCCAACATTTTCGGGCAAAACTAAATACATTTGTGTTAATTTTCCAACACACTCACACTCACACGCACACCACACAAATGCGTAATAAAAAGGCTTAGTGGCGGCATTTCTGACAAGGCCCCATCCAGTTTCCACCCTTCACGCGCTCAAAGACCTTGTGAAATTTGCATATGTGCGGCTGCCATATATGCGACTCATACATCAAACTATTAAAAGCCTCATGGAAAAGCCTCCAGGGCATCGCAGTCAGCAACTAAACCCCCGCCCCTTCTCTGCTCCTCCTTTAGGACATGCTGAGCTGTGTGCTGTGTTTTGCCGGCATTTGTCAAATGTTGCGGGGCTTCGGAGCGCGCGCGCGTTCCAGCAGCTTTCTGGCAGAATAGCAACAGTTTCTCGGGCTAAAAAGTTCTACAACATTGTTGCGGCCACGCCCACACACACACACACACACACGCACATATACAGATACACATACTCATATGTGCGTGTGTGTGTGTGTGCGTGTGTCTGTGTGTGCTTTACAAAAGTTGGAGTGTATTTTGGTTAGCAGCAACGGCAGCCCAAGGTTCCATAGCTGGAAGGATCAGCAGCAGGTGCATATTTACATATTTTTATATGTGCAATTTTTTACCCGTATCCTGCGGTCGTTCGGGTTTTGTCTTTTTGCGGGCTTTGCGGCTAAATGATTTGAAGCCAGCGTCCCTATTTAGATTTTGAGCTGTGCACTAAATTAGTTTCATTAGTTTTTCAAACCTCGCCCCGCATCAGAGCATTTTTGCCAGCAAAAGTTCGCAGTGCATTTGGCAAGTTTGAATTGCCTGTGCGAGGCAGGATGTCTAAATTTTTGGAAAAACTCACGTAAATTCTATGGCTAGACAACATAAACAATGGCTAGAGCCATGTGGCCAGGACTCTAGCTATCATAAATTGCTTTGGTCCGGGGTCATTTTTTATGCCAGCATCAAAGCGTTGCAAGCCACGTCTGAGCCCGGGTCTTTGGGGGCAATTAAAATAAATTATGAGGTGCAGATTTACGAAAATTAAGAGATTGTTTTTCCAACCCCCATGCACACATACACACACACACACACACTTATAGACTATAGAATTGCATAATAAGAGCAAAGCCAAAGATAAAGCACAAGTGAAATCAACTTTAAGGTTAAGCATCGCCTCTGTATTCGCTCCTCCGCCCCCGCGGCGCGCCAAATGGCAGCCAGCACGTGTTCACTATTACATATATGTATGTGTGTGCCTTCGTGTGTGTGTATGTGGGTATTTGTGTGTGTGTGTGTGTGTAGGCGGTTGTATTTGTGCTGAAGCTCATCAGCAGTCAGCACACCTGGCGCGCTCCCGCCACACATTTAAGCTTGAATATGGGCAAAGGTTTAGGTTTTAGCTGAATTTTTAGTATCCTCGCGCATCCTGGGGCTGAGCCTGGCTATCAAGAATTCAGGTCATGTGCATGTGAACTCAATTAAGCAGCACATAACTTACAAACCGGATTACAATCATCATCAACAACAACATCAACAACAACAACAATGTATGAGCGCCTTGAACCTTTTCCACGACCAACCCGTCCCCGCCTCTGCCGCTGCCTTATGCCCGACCCGCTGCGCATGCAAAGTAGCATCTAAAGCAAATGGCGACCATTGACCAGGCTCAGAAAGAGCTGCGAGTGAAACAGCGAGTCCTTCAGATACTGCTGCTGCTGCTGCCAAATGTTGACTTTTCAACGAGCCTCAAAATATGTTACTCATTCGCCGCGTGTTAACCTTTTTGGCCTGTTGCCGGGTGCAAAACAATTTGCAACCATAAATTTACCACAGCAAACAAGGCGCAACACCTACCTCCCCCCGCCATCCCGCCCGCCATGGAACACGCCCACCAGGCCATTTTGGGGCAGTCATTTGAGGTAAGGTCAACAGCTGTCGAATTGCGGGCCATGCCAGCAGCAAGGACCTGACTTATTTTGTATGTATCGCAGGATATGAAAATTTTCACTTGAATAATTAATTGAACAGGCAGTTGGCAGTTGGCTGCTGCCCCTTGCTGCTGCCCGACGGCCCGACGACCCTCGCCGCATGTCCTTGTTGATTTTGTCTTGTTGCGGTTGGCATTTGGGGCACCTGACTGCCTGCTGCCCGCTCCCGCTCCCGCTCCTGATGTTGTCTTTCCTGTCCAATTTGCACTGGTCTTGCCTTGTGGTGCTCAGCTGCCTTCCATCTTGGCTGCGTTTAATTAAGCAATACATTTCGACTGACCCAACCGGAAGTCCAATCTGAAACTACCAAAAAAAAAAAAAACAAGAGAAATAACAAAAGTAAATAAGCAAAGGTAAAAGGGAATTCGTTGTACAGGCGACAAACAACCGACTCCTGTTTGTCCTGACCCCCTTCCTGCGACTTTGTACCACTGTGCGTTCGTGCATTGAATTTTTTTTAAGCCGCTTTAAACCGCCGCCACAACAAGCAAAATAACATTTAAGCCTTTCGTGATAAGCATTTAAATAAATTAAAGCCCCTACCTCGATCAGCGCCATTGTGGCTGAGGCACACAGACGCATACACGTTGCCCTTCTGAATACCCTTTCCTATCTCCTTCTCCCTCTCGCACTCGCACGCATACGCCCACAGCTATAGCCACACCCACAGCCGCATGTCAACAATGCAGCTAACCGCACGCGCGCTCTAATGAAAAATAGCAAGAGTGCCGCACATAAACAGTAACTATATTTTCAGTGAACGACTCGCATATACCCTATAATATGATCATATTCAAATGTATTTCAATATAATGAAAATAGCAAAAGCATCACGCATACAAAGTATTTTTCGTTTTTAATTTAATCAACTTGATACTAACCTATAATATTTTCATATCAAACAAATGTGAGGTTAACATTGGAATTAATTTATACTTCAATTAAAATAAATAGCCGAAAAAGTCCTCTTAGTCCATACCCTACAGTTCGTAAAGAATCTCAGGGACTAATCTTAGCTTATTTCACATGCACTTTTAAATATTCAATCTTCAAATGGAACGCATGGAACGACCATATTTTAATGTTAGCCAGTGTGACCCTTTAAGCCCTTTGTGTAATGGGTATATCAAAAAATGGAAAAAGGCGACACAAAATGAAATGAACGCATAAAGATTTGTCAGCGTTGATAAACAACAAAGCCGGCGACGCGACATTGCCTCCCATACCCACGCAAATCGCAACCATCGAGCCGCATGCTCAGCCAGTCGTTCCGCTGCTCTGGCGGGCGGTGGGTTGGGCAAACCAACAAATGGCCAAATGTGCAAGTGTTGTGTCTGTTGTTGCTTTGATGAAAAGCCTCTCTCTCCCTATCGGTTGGGCGCAAAAAATGGATTGCCAAACCACAAAATGATCTCCGCGCTGCTAAGTATGCTATATTAATTTGCATTGTGCGCATTTAATGATGGCTTTGTCTGTCTGCGGCTAAAGCGTGCAACGTACACGGCTATCAACTGGTATCAGCGACTATGGGCCAGCATTTCCCAATAACCATAATAAAATTTTCAGTTTAATTAGCGACTATGCTCAAAGCGGACTCCAAGTCTGTTGTTGACCAAGTTTGAAATTGCCAAGGGACCCTTATAACAGGCATAGCTAAGCCATTATAAATACAATCAAATTTCACACACACACACACACACACCCACAGCTCGTATTTGTGTGCGAGTGTATTGCCATAAGAGATAATCACTTTTGCATTTTATAATGCCGCCGGTTCATAAAATGAAATTGCAATAGCAAAAAAAATACCAATTTTAGAGAGAGAGAGACCGCCAATACCCTTCGATAAGCTGCAATCAGCTCTGGCCAGCCAGGGGAGCTGTGGCTCTGGCCAATTGACAATTGGTATATTAGCATATTAAACGCGAGTGCCATGCATAAAATTTTATTAATTTAACCCCACACCGCACCGCCCATCCCCACGTCAAGCACTCAACAGCTTAACAGATTTACAGCACAAAAGACCAGAGCCATAAATACCAAACAACAACAACAACAACAGCCACAGCAAAAAAGCCAAATGAACACTAAAAACTGACAATTGACTGTGTTGTGTGGTGTAGTGTGGGACAGTCAGAGGGCGTGGCACTGGGCATACTTAGTGGGTCAGGCAATTGGCAAGTGCACTAAAAGCCAAACAACTGACAGGCTCAAAAAAGCACAAAAAACAAACGCTACACATTGTCAACACGGCCAGAGAGCGCCCAGGTGTTTGCCAGTGGGCGTGGCAGTGCCTGTCAACAATGTGTCTAACGGCAGCTGACATGTGTGTACGCCTCACAGATGGCCGCCAAGGCGGGGCAGAGACACACGAGTCTCTCTCAGCACTTTTCGGCGGTCGCCGTTACGCTGTGTCGCCGTGTGCTGTTGGCCTGGGCGTGGGGCGGTGGTGGTGGGGTGTTTGGTTGGTAGGCTGTTCGCCCGCCTTTGGCTGGCTTCATTAGGAATCAAGCCATGTGCACTTGTCGGCTGTCTGTCCCTCTTTCTGCCTGTCTGTCTGCCAGTCTAGCTGCCAAAGTGCCAACCGACTGCCGTCTGCCGACTGCCGACTGCGGCATGCACTTGCCGCTGCAGCTGCACAAACTATTTACGTTGGGGCACACGCCCACTTTTTTGCGCCGCCTTGGGGCTAGCTTGGCTGTTGTACTCGTTGTCGTCGTCGTTTTTATTGTTGGCTGTTGTCTGTTTTTGTACGCGACACTCTCAAAAGTTCAATGCACGCGCCTTTGTTTTGCGTACACAGTTTTGTAGGCTAAATGTAGCATTTGGCAGGCAATTTTTCTTGTCTTTCAGCACCCTCTTAGCCAGCCAGCCCACGCCACGTGATTTGGCTTAATGCCAGGCGCACAAACTTGGTCTTTGGGTTAACACACAGATTTCGGAGCTCATCCGCAGTTGGTAAAAAAAAAACGGAAAAAATTAAGCATAGTTTTAGGCGCCGCTTGTCCAAGTGCTGTTGACTTGATGAAGAAAGTTTTATTGGCCAACTCCGGAACGCAACCACCCGCTGTTGCTTCATTTGCCTTTTTAATTTTGTACAAATATTTTGGTAGCAATTTCTAGTACTCGTTGAGACTTTTATTAAAATGTTGACAGCTTGTTTGGCTTCAGCAAAAACTTTGCAACTCTATCCGTATCTGATGATGTCACTAACTGAAGACAAGCTCGCGCTCCTCAGCACAGCGAAGCGTAGTTTTGTGCTACATCTATGGGTTTTTCTTAAGCTCTTAACTACTAATTAGTTGTGGTCAGTGTTAGAAAACTGCTAAAAGCTGTAACAATAATTTGCACAGCTTTCCCATTTTAACATTATCGATAGTATATGGTATAAAAGGTACAAAAATCGTTTTCATCTGCTACCGACATATATTAAATTCTCTTGTATGTTGACAATATTGCTACCATTATCAATAAGTAAGACAACAATCAGATAATTCAGTTGATTCCACGCCCTAAACGTATTATTTATTTCAGCAACTATTATTATTTATAATTTGTGCATTAAGCAAAGAGCTTGACAACCCTATTGTATGCCCATTTCTAGGCAAATGTGCAAAATTGGGCAAATAGCAAGGAAAATGGGAGGGCTACGACAAATACCAAGCATGAAGAAGACAAAGACTTGGGGCTTAACTGCTGGCAGGCTCATTGGTGGTTGCAACCAAATCTTGCCACATGCCTGCGCATATTAAGTGGAACGTGGTGGCGGCAGCGGCAACGTTCACATGGCCATATGTGCGGCATAATGAGGACGTCGCCGAGGCAAGTCGTGCATGCAGCCGCTGCCGCTGCCGCTGCCACTGCCGCCGCCAACGCTGACAGCAAATCAATTCATATGCCTAGCCACACTGATGTTCCACAATCCCGCCCGCCCACATGTGCTGCATGGGGGTGGGTCACAGATGAATTCATCAAAACGCTGCCCATTGTTGTGTGCGGTTAACTGCAAATATGACTCGAGGGTGTGACAGGCTATTATATAGAAAATGGACTCTGTCCAATCCGGGTGCCTGGAGCGCTTTATCATTTAGTCTTTTGCTCTTTAGCTGGACAAATGAAGTCAATTGGATTGCCGTGGAGCCGTGTCTGGACTCAGGACTTTGGGCCGCATCAAAGAAAATTGTTTTAAGCGTTCAGAACGAAGAGCTCCGATTAGCATCTGCTTATGCTTTGGCTGTGGACTCCAGGCAGCCAGCCAAGCGTTGAGTGGGGTAAAATCAGATAGCCAACGAACACGGGCCGGACTTAGCGAAATGACAAAGAAGTTGGCGGCTTAACAAGCAAAACCCACCACACACCACCCGCCGCACCACCCACGCCTCATTGCCATTAGCGAGCGGCTGGGAAAAGTTCTTGCCTGCTTTGAGGCGGCGCGAGCTCGTTTCTTAGTTTGCTGGCAATTGCAGTTTATGCCCAAACTTTAGCCGTGCTCTTGCCCAGGCTGGCCACGTTTATTACACACTCATTTGTTTCTGGATCCCCACCCCCTCTACCAGCCCCTTTCCACGAGGGGCTGTCATATTAAGCAACTTTGACCATTCCGTTGGCCGGCGAATGGGCTGAGCGTCCGAGCTTCGATAGAAATCTTTTTGTTCATTTCATTTTATGTCTACTTTGCTGCACACGCACTCACACGCACACACGCACACGAACACACAACAGACACATACTTACGCACATTTTTGCCAATTTCCTGGCAGCCCATTCGTTGGCCTCGGCCCGTCAAAGCGAAGCCTCAATTTGACATTGATGTACCAAATGTGGAAATTCTCTTTCACTGGCCGGCCGACTGAAGCAAAATAAAAAAACAAAAACTGCAAAGTAAAATGAAAGAAGAAAGCACGCTAAGCTAACCAATACCGAATATTAAATGCCCTTGCAAAACTAGAAATTCAATTAAAGTTTTATTCCAATCTTATGAAATTTCTTAAGCTTAATTTATGTTGAATATGTCAAATAAAAACATATACGAATTCCGTTTGCGAATGATTCTTTGTCTGTAAATTTTCAGACATTGTTTAACAATTTTATTAAGTTCGAAAAGTATTTGTATTGCCAAAAGAAAGCTTTATTCATTTAATTCAGATATACATCAAAACCATAAGATAAGTTTATCATGGGTCCGATTGAAGACTTAGGAACTATATGATATTGGAAGTTGAATCCCAGCCAGCTTGGACTTACTGGCTGCTGTCATAAAACGCTCTTAAACCCAGTTTCTTTATAAACGACAGTCTATACTTTAAATCAGAAGAAAGGTTAATAAAAGTTTATTACATTATAAATAAGCGGGACTCCATTTACGTAGACCTATTAATTGTCTTCAATCAATTGCCCTTCAGTACTTCGAGGAGAGCTTAGTTTGGATGAAAAACAAGACGCGCTTGGTATATATCTAAGAATCATCTTTAATTTTTGGAATGTTTAGATGACTTCTCCGTTTTAAAATATAATTGCAGTTCTTCTCAAGTGACCCAAAAGAACTTGTTGAGAATCTATATCAGATAGAACACAGACAGGCTAGGTATCTTATATCTAAGATATTTACATAAAGTTTATTCACGTTGGCATTTTCATGTTCTCTAATAATAACATTAATACATTGCGCATGCTTAATGAAAAAACTATTATTACATTAAAATCAAAGGGTATAAAACACATTGTAACTGTACAAGCAAAAGGCTGTGTTGAAATGTAATTTGGCCAAAATTGTTGGCGCACTGCATACGTTTGGCATTTGCTACTGTTTGGTTGTGTTTGACTGTGTCCGTTACAGCCGAATGAAACCCAATCTGTCTGGCTGCCAGTCAGGGCCAGGGCATTGATGTTCTATCCCCAAAACACGAAACTGTGCGTTAGTCATTTTGGCACTTTCTCATGTTGTCAGCTCACAGAGTAACGCCTACTTTTTCTGTTGTCCCCGTTGCCACTGCTGCTGTGGAAGATTAGTATTTCTTTTTTTTCAGGCCTGTCTTCTCCGGTTCGATTGTGCATTTAATGTCAATTTGCGGAGATGCCAAGGCAAATGTTTTTGAAAAGGAAAAATAAATCATTAGAGAGACGAGGCGCTGAAAATGGGATCGACCAGGCCAATTACAAGGCGTAATTGGCGGCTTCTTTTTTCGAGTGTGTGGCCAACTCAAACTGAATTATTGAAGCTAGTTTTTGCATAGAATGTTTACTGAGCAGAAATAGTTTTAATTAATATAGTTACAAGAAGAAAAACGAGCAAAATGTATCATCAAAATGATTTATAAATCGTTACAAATTATTCGAAATCCAACAAATTCTACTTCCAACCGCTGGTCTGTGGCACCCTGCTCTGCTGGCCATTGCAAACTCATTTACAATTAAAACAACATTAATTTGGTTCTAATATGACCTCAAGCAGTTCGCCCACAAAATTTAAATTGCCAAACAAAGTGGCAAGAGCAGCACAAATGGCCAGAAAATGCGATGGTGCGTGTGACGGGAAGTAGAGAGCGCGGTGGCAGCGTCTGCCTCTGGCCACAGAAATGTAATTAAATTACGCTGAAAAACAAAGCCCCGCCCGCCACCCATCCCCCTTTTGGCTTGAACAAAAACTTTAAAACGCTTAGCCACGCCCATCGCTTTCATGCTGTGCAAAAATTTCGCATAATTGCGTCAGCAAACGCATAAATTGCCAAAGACAGCAGCCCTTGGGGCGGCGCGGCACGCAGCATGTGGCATGTTGCACGTGTAGAATGCGGCCATCCATCGAGCAGTGACAGGCAGCTAGACACTGATCGGTCGGCAAGAAGGGAAGGCGGGTTGGCAGCAATCAAACGGTGCACTTTGCCTGCGCATATGTCAAATGACGGCAACCCTCTCGACCCGGCCCAGGGTCGGGGCGTTGCATTGTCGTACGCGGTATGCGGCAATTTGGTGTGGCTTGAACAGGGTGTTGTAGGCTGGGATCGCTGCTGTTGCATGCCTGTCACTCGAAGCTTGTCATTTTTGCATTTCTTTTTTGCCAACTTAAATTACATTAAGCATGAAATATTATGCTAATTATGGCTGATTTCATTCCGTTTGGCGCACGCAAAGCAGACAAAGGACGCTCAGCAGTGAGCATCGCATCGTGCAATGTCATAAAAGACAATGCAAATGAATTAAAATTAAATGGCAAAATGGCAAAAAAAAAAACAGAAATTAAAAGGAAAGCAGAGAGAAAAATAAACTGGAAATTGAAATGTAATGCAGTCCCAGTGTTGCCAGCGGCGGCTGTCTGCTGTCAGCTGGCGTTGCACGTTGCACGTTGCCCCGTTCTCTGTTGTCTGTTGTCTGTTGTCTGTTGCCTGTTGCCATTTGCCTATTTGACTTCATATTTGCTCTGCTGACTCTCGCATCATGCGCAATTTTATGTCAAACGTGGCGTATGCGTAATTTTTCATTTGCCATCACCCGCCGCCCGCGCACTTCTTTTTTAAATGATTTTTCTCTACGCCCAAGCACTTTTAGCTTGAAAATGAGAAATTAAATTATTTGCTGCTAATGTCTAGAGGAGCGCGTGTAAGGGTTGTTAATTGTGGTGCGGGTGTGGGTGAGCTTGGGTTGGGGTGAGGGTTGTTCTTTTCAAAAGTGCGCAACGGAAATGATACAGCAAAAGCGCAAAGCAGCAGCCGGCACACACACACACACACACACACATACCAGCAAACACACGGCAGCTTGGCCAAAAAGCTGAAATGAAAACTAAAACTCATTTCTGCCAAATTAAACTGAAATGTGCCCCAGCAGCAGCAGCGGCGGCAGCGGCAACGGCAACGGCAGCTACAAATATGAGTTAAAAGCAAAACGCTGGGGCACATGTGTGCGCAGTGTTCGCATCTCAAATGTAAAATTAAAAGGCATTTCCGCAAAATGTCAGCGTCATATTGTAAAACATGAGTATTTAATTAGAAAATACTTTCAGGCTGACTCACAGCAGCAACAGCAACAGCAACAGCAGCAGCAGGCAACAGTCAGGACCTGCACAGTTTCCGTTTAGCTGCCCCACTCCGTTTATCTATACATAACTGTGTGTGTGTGTGTGTGTACTAATGAATTTCGCCAGTGAACAAGTTTGTGCTTTTTAACAACTTAACATAGTCGCATATGTTGTACAAAATACCTTTTTCCTTAGTATGGCAAGTGGAAAGCGGCAAAGCGTTGCATTACCTTGGCGAGTCGCGCGGCGAGACGCCGAAACGCGACGCGCAACAGCTGAAAACTTTGCATGTATGCCGCATATTAACACCGAACAACTAGCAAAAACTATGAACGTGGGGCAGGGTGCCAGTTTAGTGGCAGCACAAAATGTGTTGCCTTAAATTGCCGACAACAGCAACAACAACAACAACAACAACAACAACAGCTATACAACGACTGTGCTAATGGCCACGCATTATTCAAAGTCTCGTTCTCAGATTGTCAGCGGGATAAGCAGGGGGTATTGGTTTGATGGTGGGGTTGGGTGGGGTTTGGATGGGGTTTCTAGTTGTCCACTGGGCATGTCAAAACTCATTTGCCGTTAACGAGCAGCCATTGTGCTTATAAAAGGATTATTTACAAATCACTGACTTTCAAAAATTGTCAACTGCAGGGCAAATGCCTGAGCGCAACCAGAGCCCCAGCCACGCAGCCGCTGGCAAATGCTTTGATCTACAATTTATGGAATTAACCCTTAAGTGCTGCCTGCCGGCAATTGTTGCTGCCGCTGCGGCGGCTGCTGCTGTTGATTTCCTGACAGAGACATCAACTTCTCAGTGAATGCTTCATTTCAAGTTGATTTCTTTTAGCTGATTACGCGCCGGCATTACGGAAACAGGATGCAGTGCCACTGATTGTTATGACTACACCACACTACTCAAAAACGGGTCTGGGCTAGAGCTGTGTGCGATGAGTGTGACTTGAGCGTAAATTGACTTGCATTCCATTTAGCAGACACACTGTCTGATGCCATAATGCTTTAAGCCGTTTAAAGAGCTAGCTGTCGGTAGAAAAGATTGCGAGAGCAGGAGGAAGAGTGGCCGCTCTGACTGGCCCTTAATTGATACCTTTGTTTGCATTGCGGTCACTCTAATTGGTGTTTGCATGCGGCTTGAAGTCTTGTGTAAATACGGGCTGACCAGACAGACGTTGCTTCTTTGTAATTTTGCGTGCGTTCTGTTTGCTCATTAAACGCTTGCGGGCAACAATAGCAACAGCGAGAGAAACAACAACAACCATAACAACAACAACAACAAGAGCAATGTCATCAATTAGCAACTGGCCGACGTCATCGAGTGCCAAGTTTGCGCAAAAAATTGACAGGCTTGAGCGAATTTTGCGGCATTGCGGCATTGCGGCACCTAATGAGCAAACGTATAGAGCAGCTCGCATTCAACCATTCTACATATCACGCCACGCCCACTGCTTAGTGGCACTTAGAAGCGCATGTCAAAAGTTATTAGCCTCAGCTCAAATAATTTGCTCTTCTGTGCCAGAAAGCTGATTACTAAATACATAGTACAACATATAAACAAAGTCATTTGGCCAGCTCAAGGGCTCCACTGGCAATAACAAAATTCGCTGCCAAAAGTTTTCTTCGCCCGCTGCTGTCGTTGCCAAATCCTGGCACAAGCATGCGTTCGATTTATATATAAATCTATATATATATACATAGATACATATATCTTACTGCATGCTGCCTGCCAGCTTGTTCGATTCCTTGTCAATATCCTTGTGCTGGCAACATATTCTTGCCTCATAAGTAGACAACTTTTGCAGCTGTCCTGTCGCTGCCGTCAGATACGTAAGGGCGTTAAACTCATACATCACTTTAGCCTTTATCCTATCTGCTGCTATACTTTACTAACTGCTCTCTGTGTGAGAGTGTGTGTGTGCGTCCTAGTCTGCAACATTTTCGCACATTTTTTTGCTAGCTGCGTCTCGCATCTCTGTGGATGTGTGTCAAGAGTTGCCAATGGAAGCAGCTTCTTTATTTTATTTTTCTATTTTTTTACTTTTATTTTTTCTCCTGCTGTCGAAGCATTGAAAATAAATTTATAACGTATACGTCATGTGAGCCCCGCGCAGTTTTGCACTTTATTGCATTTGTCGCTGGCATTGCAAAACTTCAATAAATTATTTTATTGCGACAGTTATTTTGGTTCTCTGCGAGATGTTGTTCCTAGTTTTTCATTTCATGGATTCACTTGAGCAGCAGATATATATACATACATATGTATATATATATCTCTATGCTGTGGCATATCTGGCTGCTGTCATTTCGCATTGGCTTTGCTTTTGCTACAAATTGCAAATGACTTTATGACTTTTTTCTGTTATTTGACGAACCGACAAGCCGAGAAAAAGCCACACAGCTGCACACATCCATACATAACATATATGTCCATATATATATACTTGTATAATGAGCTTGCCGGCGATGAAATTGATTCTGTGCCTCGCATAAACTTTGAATTGCATAATAAATTTGTGCAGAATGCATAATGAACGTTACATTTACTCGGGCATATATAAATTATGTGTCTCTCGCAATGAATGCGCGTTTAGGAGACTATAATCAAATACTAAAAGACAACTTAAATCAAGGCAGTAAACTCACAAGTCCAACTCAAGCTAATATCCAGCTTTAAATTTCCATCTAGCAACATCGTCAAAAAGAGCGTTTCTTTTTATTCTGGAGGCCAAGCCCTGGGCTCTATTCTTAAATGAACATTTTCAGGTATTGCCGCATAACACCTCAAAAAAAAAACACTTGGGAAGCCCATCAAAACTTGACACTTTTCTGGCAAACGAGCGCCCTTAATAAAAAAAAAGTCAAACAGTCAAGCGGCAATGGCAACAAACAAACAACAACAACCAACACCTTTGGCGCCTTAAGCGCACAATGTAAAAATTACCTCAGTAAAGAGGAAAAAAACGGAAAGAAAGAACCTTCGAGCGGGCAAAAGGCTAGAATGAAAAAGGCTTTGCGCGAGGAGCCAAGAGGCAATAAGTAGCAAAAATTACGCTAAACGCAGCAATTTCCTGGTAAATTGCACAATACACACACACACACACTGAGAGCTGTGTGTGTGTTGCCTAGGAATATAGGCAGGTGGCGGCATAAAATTCAACTATAAATAAGGCATAAAACACAGAGGCGCAGACATTTTATAATGCGCAGCGTGTCGCATCAATGAGTAGAGCTTTGAAGAGGAGAGGGCACGGGCACGGGGCACGGTTGAAGGTGTCTGAGGCGGAGGGGCACACAAGCTGTCAATTTCCTGCAGCACACGCATGTGTAAGAGGCAGCGTGAGAATTTTAATGCGTGTCATATTTGATTGATGCCAGCGCGGCAGCCGTTTGCCCCACGTTCGTTCTGCCAGCCCTGGCAACAATGTCAACAGTTCAGCATGGCCCCAAGCTCCACTTCCAAGTGTGCAAAAGTGGCCCCTGCAGGTATGCAGCGGAAAAAGTGCGTGGCGCCAATTTCATGTCCTTGGATAAAAATCATTTGCTTGTCACTGCGCCATGTGTCTGTGTGTGCTGGTGTGTTTATTGTGTGCATGTTGCGTAATTTAGCGCCGCTTCTTGCTTAACAATTTTATCGCTCTCTTGTTTTTTGGCTGTCGGAAAGGGGATTCAGAGTTGGGTTACGCAATTTACTGCCACTAGGCAACTGCCTGCCAAGCTGTAAATATTTGCACACACACACAAGAAGTGGGGTGCTTTTTACAGCTGTGTCGAGACTAGCACACAACCAGACACACACACACACGCACAAGCTTGTGCCATAATTTATGCCAAGACAAACGATGTGGGTGGTGGGAGGCTGGCGAGTGTAGACCAGACTGTAAGTGCATTAGGCGAACGGTTTTAGTGCCCTAAGGGGGCCTCGACTTAATAATTTGCGCGAATTGGCGTCAAGCGGCAAACTAATTTGAGTTAAGCGCATTGTACACACACATACACACACATACACACACCCACATACACACACTCAGAGTAGAAACCGTATTGTTGACTATATAAGCTGAGCCTGAAGCTAACCACTTACGTTTGCTTTAAACTTACCTACTAACACGGCCTGGCCTCTAACTAAGCCGAATTAAACAATTATTTAGCATATAAGCAGCTAGCACGCCCTCGACAATGCCCACCGCGCCCATCGCCCATCGCCCAGCGCCAACATCAATAACCATCATTAACCAGCTCATAATAATCGTTAGTAGTAGAATATCGTTAATCGTAGACCCCGAAATTCTTTCGAATGGTTGCATCAATCCGCTTCAAAACTGCACCAAATCGCATTTACTTCCATATAAAACATACATTTGTAACTGCCACACCCACCACCACCATACGCCCACCCACGTTGGATACGTTTATGTAACTTTCATTTTGCTGCCTGTTTTGCTGTTTGTTTGCAGGATGGACAACGCGGCCATTTAGAGGGTCTTGCATCCGTCTATTGCGAATTGTTAATGGCTCCCTTTGGAGATATTTTGAATGCTTTAGAAAATGCTAGACAAGCAGCATGGGCGGAGCGCAGTCCGCTCCATCCCGCCGGCGGCAGCAGCGGCGGCGCCAGCGGCAGCGGTGGCAGCGGCCTCAGCGGCAGCGCCGGCGGCAGCGGCAGCGCCAGCGGCGGCATGCAACATCGCCAGCAGCATGGCCATCGCGGCCATTCAACGCACGGCGCCGGCCTGCCCAATAGTCATAGTCAGCCAATTTATGTGCCAGGAAAGTACTCGGTATGTATGCCAACAAGAACAACAACTACGACAACAAGAACAACAACAATACAGACTGGGCCCTTAGCACAAAAAACGAGAAAAAACAAAAACAAATACGAAGAAATCACATTATTTGTTTTAAATATTTACAGAAGCGGTTTAAAAAGTCAAATTTATTGATGTTGGCGTTGATTTGGCAAACAGAAAAATATAATTTAAAAATTTAAAGAGATATTTCTTATGAATTATATGAAAATTTACGAAAATGATTTTGTAAATATTTGTAAATTTGTGTTGTTTTTTTCTTAGTTTTCGTTTTGCTTTGCCTTTGCCGCATGTTGCATGCTTACACACAGCATACTTAGCATATGATCTGAAAATACAGACTCTAATATACACTACCCTCTTGCCCGCCTTTTGCAGCCCTCCAGCTGCTTGTCCGACAAGGAGGAGGATGAGATCTATGGCTTTGGCTATGGCGTCTTTGCGCCGCGAGTGGCACGCGGCGGGTTGACACAACATCAGCAGCTGTTGCAGCAGCAAACATTGCAAACGCAGCATAGCATACAGCAGCAGCAGCAGCAGCAACAACAGTTGCAACAACAGCAGCAACAACTACCAAATGTGCCAGGCCAACAGGCGGGAGGACAGCCCGGAGTTGGACCACAACAACATCAGACGCTCCCGCCAAACGTAGCGCATCTGAACTTTGTGCAACAAAAGTGAGTAGAACTAAATGAGAGTGAGGTAGAGAAATAATTGCAAAAAAGTTAGTTTCTCAAGAATTTACAATATTTAACAACTTTTTCAAGAAAATTTGATAATCAAATATTTTTTTCTTGCTCTTACAGCTGCCTGAGTCCCCGTTCCGCATACTTCTATGAGTTTCCACCGACTGCAGGTGAGTTCAATTACCGTAAGGCTTAACAATTCACCAATTCCCTGTCTTTTTTTCTTAATTTTTCTCTCACGCCGACACACACACTCACACACACAGAGGGACGCGAGACAAAGAAGCGCACAACGTTGGCCCGATTGCTGAAAGGCTTAAAAACTGTCAATCGAAGGGATCGCAGCAATCAACAAAATGGCGCACAAGCCAGGGTAAGTTTCTGTCTATATCCCCAACTTAAGCCCCTAAGCCCCCAGTGCCCCTCCCCACTGCAGCTACAACTTGTACAAGTGGAGCTCGTTTTCGTGCTTGGTTTTATGACCGCAAGCAAATTGTTTGTCCTTTTGCCTTTCATTTAAATCAACTGCGGTAATTCTTTCAATTTATTTGCGCAGAGTTTTTGCCCCGTTGTAGTCCTTCGTTCATTTCATAATATTTCGTTTTGTAACAATTCCTTGACTCTATCCCCCCGCCCTACCACCCAGTCACCACCACCTCGCTTGTCGTTTTATGACCTGCTGCTGTGACTGCGTCTTGGCTGATGCCGCTGTACTTAATCTTGGCCCCGGGGACATGTAAATTTTTATGCGCGCCGAGAAATCCCGCGCCAGCTGAAAAGGTTAAAAATGTGCCCGCTGCTGTTCCAGGTCCTGCTTCTGCTTCTGCTCCTGCTCCACAGCTGCTCAGCTGCTGCTGTCATTGCCTGGCGGCCATGTCTACATTGCCACTTCTTTCTTGGCAACAGCAAAATGTGGCACTGTGTGCTAGTATGTAGCCAGTTTATCTGCGCACTCTCCACAAAGGATACATTCAGGCGCTGAGCGCCTTTGATTAGAGCCCAGCCACCTTTGGGGAGCCGAGCGGCAGTTCTGAGTTGACTTTGCCACTATTCTTGGGGGGTGCACAACAAAAGGAGGCCTGGCAATGAAACTGTGGCCAAAGATAACGCTGCCGTTACAGGACGTCGTCGCCGCTCATAAATAAGCAAGGACATGCATAAATTTTTCATAAGCAACGAGCACACGAACGCAACAAAAAAGCAGAAAAAAATATAAATAAAAACCAGTCTTCGCGACTCGAAGATACCCTAGACACATGTGTGCAACGCTGTGAGAATCACTATTTTATCAAACATTCCTGATTAACTTCGGTATTTATTTTCCGATCCGATTAAGTTTTTGGGGCCCAAAGGCAGAGCTGTAACATAGGGGAGGCTTTAAGTTGAAAATTATATAATGGAAATGGAAAATATTTCGACAAATTATGCTTAGCTCTAAGTTTCTAAGAAGAATATAAATATCATATGGGGTCGGCAATGACTCCTTTTGCCTGTTACACACATTTAAGCCCAACCGTTGTACCCTTTTTAACCATTTTCATTGGGCTTAGGGTATAAAAAGAAAACAGAATAAAATGAAGAAGAAGCTGCCAGCTGAAAATAAATAATAAAGCGAACGAGTGAAGAAGTGAACGAGCTAAAAGGGCAGCCAAGGGGGGGCGTGGGCTACGTGCAGCAGATAAGCGCAGGAAATGACTAAGGATATGCGCCTAAGTAGCAGCATCCTTCCACATATAAAAAATTGCCTTTCAAAATATAATTAAACAGCACTCACCTGGCCGTGGCCCATGTGTTTCATCGCCTGGAACTCCGCCCAGCTGATTTGCTATTTATGATAAGAAAACAAACGCATTAGATGGCCAGCAGCAGGAAGAGGGAGTGGGAGTGGGAATGGGAGTGGGAGTGGGAGTGGGAGTGGGAATGGGATTGAGAGTGGGAAGGCGAGTGGAAGTAGGAGCGAGCGAACTGGAGTACCCTGAATTGGGTTGCAGGGTCGCAACTCTCAGCACTTGGGTCGCGACCCTCGTTGCCCTGACTCGTTATTAATTAAAAATTAAAGTCCGGCTGAAAGGTGTGAAATACAAAATGGCGTCGTAATGGCGATAAAGCACGTGGAGCCCGCCACACTGATTTATGAGTCTCTTTGCTGGGTCATCCCGAGCACTCGCCGCACTCAGAGCCTTTTGAAGGTCTTTGTGCATATTTTAAGGGCAGCTGCCACTGAAGTTGCCACGAGTTAATAAGCCAAACTTTTGCTTGCCAGCAAAAATTGAAAGAGTTTTCAAAATTGAAATTTTAATTGATATCGATACCTTTTCATTTGCATACTTTACAGGCGGCCAACGATCGTCTGAGACACTTTCAAATGATAAACGGTGGCGCTGGCGTGCCGCAGCAGAGTTTCGAGGAGACAATCCATAGGGTAAGTATGCAATAAATATGTATGGACTACATGGTAGAAGAAGGAGCAGCAGCATCAGCAGCAGCGGCAGCAGCAGCAGTTGCATAAATATTTATGCAGTGCAACGCATTTTGGTTCTGTTTTTGTTGCAAGCGGCAACAGCTGCCACAGCAAACAAAATTACTTCAAAATTGTTTGCAACAACAATAAGAATGTTGCACACCTACTTATGCCACAGCCCGGTGCAGCACCCTCGCTGCCGTTGCATTTGCAATGCAATTTCAACACGAAAGCTGCAACCGTTGCTGCCGAGCACGTTTACCTGCAATGGCAGCAGCAACAACAAAATTCAGCACAAAGTTGATGCATGCAACATTTAAAAGTTCATTGCCGTCAACATTCATTATTAATGACAGCGCGAGCAGCGAGCAGCGAGCAGCAAGCAGCGAGCGCCGAGCAGAGCCACGGCAACCAAAAACAAGCAACAAAATGCAATCAACGGCGACAACAAACAGACAGCAACAACAACAACAGAAACAACAGCAACAATAGCAGCAGCAGCAGCAGCAGCACGACAGCTGCAACAGCAAGAGCTGCATAATGCATACAGCGACGCCCACTATTCATGCCACGCCCACTTGCCATTTGCCACCATTGCACGCATGTTTTTCACACCAGCAGAAACTTTGACCAAGCACCTAAAAGCAGACTTTAAAGTTTGCAATTGCTGTCGTTGTCGTTGTTGCTGTTGTTAAGTTGGGCTCAAATTTTCATAAATAAAGCAACCAGCTCTTGAAAAGTAAATATTGTTATTTTAATAATTTCATTTCTGTTTTTTTCTTTCCTGTCTTTATCAGCTAAAAGTACAAGAAGCAATGCGAAAAAAGGAAAAATTTCAACGTGAACACGAAGAGGTAAGCAAATATTTTCAGTACCTAACCAATATCTATATCGATTGATTAAAATTTGATCATCAATACGAAAATATTGTCAATCAATTTGTCTTGCCCAATTCCAATTTAATGCAATTGCAAACAATAAAATTGCAATTGTAAACCAAAAATAAATCAAGCATATGCGACTATATAGCATATGTCCGTCCAACTAAATATGTGGAGCTTAAACAAAATAAATAAACAAGCTCGTGAAGCATTTACAGCAATTGTTGTAGTTGTTGATGCTGATGCAACTGCCAACTGCTGTTTGTGCTTGGGACTAACAACATTTTGTTTGCCTAAATAAAACATCAGCAGCTGCTGAAAATTAAAATCCATATCCAAAGCATTTACTCAGGCCACAGTTTAGTAACTGCCCCTGCGCCCATGCATATTTAAATGCTGGACAAACTCTTAAATTCGTAGACCCAATTTGAAAAGCTATCAAAATATTCCTTGTGAAAAATAGCAATTATTTTGCTGTAGATCCGGGGGCGGCGGGTCGCTGTAGGGCGTGGCGTTTAGCAAAACAAATGTACGAAAACATGCAAAGCAGACACAGGCGTACATTTATTTACACACTCACACACACACACACACACACACATACTGTCTCACATGTATTCACACTTAAGTACTAACACACACAACAACAAGAACAACAAAAACAATGAACTGTAACGTGGCAAATGATAAACTTTTTGTCTGTCATAAAAATTATTTTCCACATTTTCAACATTTCACACAGCACCGGACCGAACGAAGGATGCACGAAAGGTGGCACACTAATTGTCTGAATTTGTGTGCATGTGTGTGTTTGTGTGTTTGTGTGTGCATATGTGCATGTGTGCATATGTGTGTGGGCGGGTGTAATCTGTGTAATGAATGGGCGTGACAGGACTTGAGTAAATGTTGTTTGACTTTGAAAAAGGTTCCTTTCCAACAACATGAAAATATTATTGAAGCTGTCCAGATATTATTCAATTAAAAAGAATAGACAATAATAAAATAACATATTGTAGAACAATAGAGAATATTTATAAATATAATTAAATAAAATTGAATCATAAAATGAATAGAACATGACAATATGAATAACATTTTCTATTGTATTCTAATTAGTGAAAGAAAGCCAAACAATTGGAACATATTATTCTTTTTTATATTTATATATTTATTCTTATATCTATCTAGATAGATATAGAAATAGATATATGCTTCCAATATATTCAAGATCAAAGATACGCAAAGTACTTTCATGGAAATATCTAAAATTTACTTCTAGTCCAGGCCCAGCTCGCAACAGTTTCATTCTATTTTCAAGCTGACAAGTGGAGTTGATAAAAACATCTCGTATGCTGTCGACCCATTTGCTTATCCGATTTTCAATCGAAACTTCGCTGTGCACAACACATATTCGCAGTTAATTATACAAAGCTTCAGTTATCAGCTCTGACGGGCAGGCCTTATTCCATTTTGCCCGACTAAGCTCATATAGTCTCTACAATTTCGTAGCATACTTTTGCTGCTGCTGCTCTTGCGGGCCGAATTGCAATGCATAATTCTTGCAGTTACCGAAAGTACACGCACACGCTCACATACACGCACACACACACACACACACACATGCATTTGCTGCACGACAATATGTCTGTTTGCATGTCGACGACGTGTCCGCCTAAGCAAAGGCAATAATTTTTGTGCATAAATGAAAAGCACACACAGTCACACACACACACACGCACACACGTACGCATATAGCAATGTTGCTGCTGCTGCTGCTGCTTAACTTGTGCAAACAACTTGCTGTTTGTCTAATTGTAATTGCTGTTTTTGTTGCCAGAGCCTGTGACTGGGACTCTGCTGTCTGTGCCTCGCCTGTGCCTGCGTCCGGATCCGAAGCCTGCACAGGGGCTGCTTATTTTCCATCTCTGGCATCGCCAAGCGCCAGCAGCAGTGACAACAACAACAAGGCCCGAAAAACCAAAAAAAGAAAAGAAATTGTTCATGCTTATGAAATATTTATAATAAAACAGAGCGACAACCTCTGACCGGCCAAAAGCAAATGTTTGCTGGCCAATAATTTGTGCCAACAATCGGGCAGTCAATTAAGCACGGCTCCAGAGCTGGGCTAATCACAGCCTTAAGCAACATGCACTAGTCTTGCTACATTAATTTACAACATAGCTGTGGCAGGCAGAGGCAATTGTTGTTCGTGGTGCTGCTGGCATTGCTGCCTCTTGTGGCCGTTGCTGCCATTTAAATGCATTTTTAATGCTGCTGCCCGAAAAAGCTTTTAGCTAATTTTTACACTACTTTCTGCTGCTGTTTCCATTTCGCTAGCCCGGCCCTGGCATCCTTTTTAGGCACACACACACTCTCTCTCTCACTCACACACACACACACACATGGCATGTTCTTAAATTAGTATGCAGCACATATTGCGCTATTATGTTGCAGGACATTCAACCAACCAAGCAGCAACCAGCATCAGCATCAGCAGCAGCAGCAGCAGCATTTCAGTTGTGCTTCAGCTCTGTTCAAATTGTTTTAGTTTTCAAATGGAATTTTGTAATTTTAACGCCTTTGCCGCTGCAGCTGGCTTGAAAGAAAAAAAAAAGGAAAGGGAGCAGCAGAAGCTGGTAATTCGTTCCCAGCAAGAGGCAGCTGCCAGGCAACTGACGAATAAGCTGAAACTTCATCGCCTGCCAATGCTGAGTACGTCTCGGGTCTCTTTTTATTGTGCACAGCAGTCACGTGCCTTAACATAGACAAAGTGGCACCTACCCAGCTCCTACGCCTGGCTGGAAATATATACCATATACAAAATTCTTGCCTTTTACAGGCCCGCATCTCACATTTGGCAAAGCTCATAAAGTGCACTCATTTATGCCTAAACTGGACTTAAGCCAAAACTCTGGGGAATTTGCGTACTTGCGCAGAGCTTTCATTATTTTAATATATAATCTTAAAGCTCTTAGGAGTCCGCATTTATTTCAATAATAACCGGACAACAAATGAAATTTCAACAATTCTTACACATGCGCTTTATTGTCTACAAATTTTACATAATATTCAATATTATGACGCTATAATATTAATATGTTCTTAATAATGTTTGCAGATCTTGCGGGACATACGCCAGGGTCTACTGCAAATGAGTCGTGGCGAGGGACGCACGGGTAAGTTGTTTACCTACACCAACCCTCTTTAGGCTTCCTAAAAGACCAACAGAAAAAGAAAAAAGATTTCAATTAAATAAAGCAATTGCCTTTTGGCCCTGGCCACTTGAGTATTGCAGGGTGGGGGCGGGCGTTGCCTTAAAACTTGTCTCAAGCCAAAGCACTGTCTACTCGAAATGTTGTTGCCGTGGGCGTGGCGCCGTCTGGCGAGCGTCACATGCATAAGCGAGCATAAAATCATATGTCCGTTTCCGGCTGCAGCAACAACAAAAACAAAAACAACAGCAACTTGAAGCAGCCGCCGTGCAAGTGTGCAACTTTTTGTGGCAAATGGCATTTCAAGTTTCGTATGCAACGTTGCGTATAAAAATATCATGAGTTTCCGGGCAAAAGTTTAAAGCAGCGCCACAATGACCATTTATATGTCGCTGTTAATCCTCTGCCATCCAATCCTCCCTGACTAACACCAAGCAAATGGCAAAACGCCTCACAGTCTATCCCTTTGCAGATGATACGTACATGTACGATGAGGCACTGAGGAGTGGTCCAGGCGTTGCAGCAGTGGGCGGTGTGGCAGGTGGTGCACATTATGCGGTCAGTGCGCTGCACCATCAAGGTCATTGGTACGATGAGCCGCCCTACGAGAGCGATCCCGATGATTTTCTTATGGCCGGACTCAATTGTGGACCAGCTGCTACCATACAGGTAAGTGTCGCTAAGTGTGTGGTTGTGTTTGTGTGTCTAAGCCCGTGTGTATGTATGCTCTGTAGTATGCTACAGAATTTGCTGCTTGTCTGTGATTTATGCACGCGGTTTACCAAACACTTGGGCCCACTTATTGGCAGTCGCTTAAGCCAGCTGCAGCAGCAGTTGCAGTCGCCTATTGCGAGGACAATTGCCAGGCAGTCGCCTTATAACTTGAGGCAATTTCTTTGCCTTCAACAATGTCTCCTTTTCTCTATTTTTTACTCTTTCTCCTTTCGATTTATGCAGCACATTCGTCTTTGCTGTTAATCCTGGCTGAGACGGTGCCACGCCTTGTTGGTCGCTTTGATTTCTCAGCGGATTCAAAGCACTTTGCAGCATTCCCTCTCTCTCTCTCTCGCTCACTCTCCCTCACTCTCTCTGTCGCTCTCTTTTCTTCTTTCTCTTTTTATTTGCTTTATTAAATTATACGCTGAATATATTTTGCCAGCGCATTGATTTCCAACTTCGATTTGTATGTCCTTTGGCATTTTTTCTCGACAACTCTCAACGGCAACTGCCGCTGCGACTGCGACTGCGAGTTGAACTTCAACTTACTTTATTTTTATTGACAGTCAAAAAGTGCATAATTTTTGTTGACTTGCTCAACCCGGCGACGTCGTCTTGAGACTTTTCCTCAGGCTTTGCATAAAATTTACTTTTTCCCAATTTTTCTTTTATTTGCCTTGTGATATGCACAGAAGTTGCGCTTTTGTTGCTGCGCCTAAGAGGGGGTTGAATTGGGTCTGGGCTTGTGCTGGGGGTTGCGCCCATTGCTTTTGGGGCGAACACAGAAATTTTGTTTTCTTAGTCAATTGAAATCACTCAGCAGCGCGGTTTCGATATGCTTGAGCCGCCCTTTGTGGCCTTTCCATTTCATTTTTCGCTTTGATGTGGCAATACGCAAAGGATCTGCAACAACAACAACAGCAACAACTTTAGCGAGGAACAAAAATTTGTTTAGCAAAAAGTTTTTTTGTGGTTTGCGCAGCACTCCGCCCAGCCTGTCCATAAAAATTTGAAGCGCACAATTGTCCCTATTTGTTTCCGCTGTTGTTGCCCAGCGAACCGCAGCTTGGCCCTCGTTAATGGGACCCCAAGCACAGAAAATAAGAGTCCAATGCATGGAATTAGCAATCGAGCTTTGATGATGGGCCAGCATGCCGAAAAGTCCGCAACATATTCATTATCTATGCGCCCGCTTGCCCCTAACTTGCAACTTTGCTGTGGACAGCAACTGGTCTTATAAAGCATGCAACAGCAGCAAATATACATGCTTCGAAAACTTTGTAATTTACATGTTGCCACAAATTGCGTCAAAAACTGAAAGTTGCTGTAATTGAGAAGCATGTGCGTGTGTGTTCGGGTGTGTATGTGGCATTGCTTGAAATTTAAAACAACAACTTTGCAATTTCCGCTGTGCTCGAATAAACTAAATTTAAAATTCCAAGCAAAATAAAAATAAGGCAACAAAGCCCAACAGCCAACAACCAGCAATAGCAGCAGCAACAACAGCAGCAAATCTCTGCCCAACAACAATAACAACAACAAGCAGCAACAACAACAATAGCCACAACGGCCCAAAAGTAAACTCAACTCAGCAGCAACGCGCGGCGCATAAAGTTTTATAACTTTGTTAATTTTTCATAATTTGTTGTTGCTGTTGGCGTTGCAACAAATTCTACTTGAGCGCTAATCCGCATGTTTCGCTTACTTTTCTCATATCTCTGTCTCACTCACCAACTTTCTCCTCCTCTCTCTCTCTCTCTCTCTTTCAGGGTGGCCGCGTGCGCTTCTCGAACAACCGCGAGAGCACGGGCGTAATTTCATTAAGATCCGCCGGAGATATTTCACTACCGCAACGCGGACCGCCGCGAAGAGGGCTTATCGTGCCGCAGCAGCCGCCAAATCCGCCGACAATAATACCGTTAACGCACGCCAGGTGAGTGCTGCCACAGTGTCCACGTTGGGGTTGTTGGGAATAGGGTCTTGCTGATTGCCATTATTATTTGTGGGGCCAAAGGCAACGCATTAATAATACAAAAGCAACAACAGGCGCTGGCAAAAAGAAAAAACATAAATGCTTATAGTAGATATAAAAGTAGGGTAAGATGAATGCCGGGCAGTTGTCGGGTTATATCTGGCACTTGCAGGGTGGCTCAGCCTTAACCCTTTGACCACTTCAAAGCGCTGCTCAGGAAAGCTCAGTGAAGCACAAAATGTGCCACAAATGTGTGCAGTGTGGCATGAAAAGGCCAAACATTTAGCCCTGTAAACAACCCAACACTAATAGCTGACCGAACCGATTCAAGCCAAGCCAAAGCAAACCAAACCAAACCAAATCGAATCTAGCCAAAGCAAAGCAAAGCAAAGCAATCAAGCAGCTCAATTGCTGTCCCGTAGCTGCCCCCCTTGAAAGCCTCAAATTTATTTGTCAATATGAAAAGGTGTGCAAAAGGATTGACCCGGACAACAGGCCGCCCCCTCAAATAAAAAAGGTAGCCTCACTTCATTAGTGCCGTTATCAACATTTTGCAGCCACATGAATGAACGAGTCAAATAAATGAACGAGCGAGCGGGCGAGTGAATGAATGAGTGTACGAATGAATGACAAACTGACTCTTTGAGTGTCCTGTCTGACCGACTGCTTGCAACATATCGCAGCGCATTGGAGCGAAAGTCATCAATTTCATATTGTTACGCATGCCACAAAGAATAAAACATGGACTGTCAGGTGGATGGAGCGCCGAATCGGTCTGGCGGCGGGTTCGGGAGCCTGTTTCTGGGAGGCGTGTCAGTCAGCTGGCCCCAAACTAATAAGAAGTCGTCGACGTCTGCAATATTGGACCAACACACAGACAGCGACGACACTTGAATGAATTGGCATTATTGCTACTTCAACGCGGCTCCAGAACTCAGTACACTGTGCAACACGGCTCGTCAATCAGCCGGGACAGTCGACAGTCGAGACTCGCCAGTCGCCAGTCGCCAGTCGGTCGTCAGTTACCAGTTGCCAGTTGCCAATTGGAGAACCGTTTTCCACACGTACGCACCGGCCAACTATACAAAAGACGTGCTGAAATAACTTATACGCCCTGTGCGCCCTCAGGGCCAAAACAAAAACTTTCTTTGCCAAATAAAAGAAAAAAATAAAAATAAATGAAAATGGAAATGGGAAAAGCGAAAAAGCGAAAAACGAACACAAGCCAAAAGTGAAAATCTCAACAGTGTTAAAGTCAAATGCCCAGGCACAACAAATAAAAAAGAAAAGAAACAGAAGTAGTCGAAAAAAAGGTATAAAATATTTATTTATATGAGCTTTTGCTTGCCTGTGGACCCGAGACCTTTGTGCCGAGTGTTATTATTGCTGTTGTTGTTGGCCTTGTGTATACATATTTGCTTAGCAGCAACAAAACTCTGGTTTGAAATCAAAACGGTTACCATAAAGCTTTCAAGTGTTAGCCAGGATACAGGATACGGACGGTATTTGGTATACTCCTGCTCAACTTTCTTCAGTTTTCTCTGGCAACTGCTGACTGCTCAAGGTGAAGATGAACAAATATTTGGTATATAATTTAAATAGTTTGCTTAGATCTCAACGAGTTGACAGCTGCTGTAGGTCCAATTGAGGGCTAGCTAAAAGTTTTGCGAAATATATGGTGGAGTGCAAGAGGTTAGAAGTTGGTTATTTCAAAAGTTGTAAGTTAAAACAAATGTTAAGCAACATAAAAGGTTAGGAACTAGACCACGACAAATAACTTAATAAGAAAGCGTAAAATGAAAATATCTTTGTTATTAAGGTTTGGATTAGTTTTCGCAAAAACTAAAAAAAAAACATTATAGCCAAATAACTTTTGGACATATATGCACTTTTCTTTCACCAAGTGTTTTTTAAATACTTTATCCACAAGTTCTTTACCATAAAGCTTAACTGAAGTTGTTACCTATTCAGTTAATAGAAACTGTTAATGAGCGCTAAATGGACTTTATTTATCTCCAACTCTGATATTGCCTTTACAGGTCTCATGATCGCGAGAGCGGCGACTATGCGGGCTCCATTTCGGACTTACAAAGCGTTACCTCCAGGCTGAGCACAGTTTCGGTGAGTAAAGCAAAAGCCATTAGACGAAGCAGCTCATTTAAGTTGTACACACACACACATGTGTGAGTAGGTGTGTGCGTCTCAATGCGTCGTCTAAATTGATTAAGTGCACTTAGTGACAAACAAAGTTGGCAACGAGCTGAACGACCAGGAAGAACAACAAAATACACGTAGACTGTGTGCGAGCATAAAAACTGGAAAAGCTTTTTAGCCAAAAGTTTTCCATTTTGACTGGAGCAGTGGCAGCTCCCAGGGCAGCCACTTAAGCCAGCTAAACGATGTCGATGTGCCGGCACTCGTTTCCCTGCTGGCCATTTCATTTGCAAACCCAACTTGACTCGTCTGTTTAATATGAAACGCGCTTAACATGCTCTGCCACTGCTTCTGCTTCGTCTTCCACAGATTGGCACCAACAATTGCACCGCCAGATACCGCACGCTTAGCGGCGGCATTGGTGAGTCGCCGTCGCTGTCACCGAGTCCGTCATCCGATTACGAGGACATTGGCGCCACAAGGCACGGACTGCCGCCGAGTTTTGCAGCGAAGGCCAAAAAGAATGGACTGCCGCACAAGGCGAATACGATTTGTCAGAAGGCTATGGTGCATCATGTAAGTTAATTAATCAAATGCATGTATGTGTATGTATCTATGTGGGTGTGTGTGTGTGTGTGTGATTGCAATTGCATTTGCTATACACGAGCAGCATTCAGCTTATTGACTCACCGCAAATCTGTGAGCTGCAAAATGTAATTAGCTTGGGCATTTACATATGCGCCTGATTGGAATTTGTGAGCGCTTCTATCTCTATAAGCCACTTGCAATTTGTCTACGGCCTATGCAGAAAACGTTTGCCAAAAGGACCAAAAGGCTTCACAATAACGTGACGCAAAGGGCGCGGGATGTACTCGCCAGGGCAACGCTTGAACATGCACTCTAAATGCAAATGCCAGTTAAATGAGTTTTTATGCGAGCCCAAACGCTGGACACGGACATGCATCCGGTCACGTGGTTCGCATCCCTATGCCTATGAGGCAAACCAAAAAGTGAAAGCTCATTTTCAGTTTAGGCCATGGTTACTTGACGCTGCAGTGGGCAATGCACAGTTACCAGAGTCGCTTGAACACACACAGATTGCATTTTGCCTAAAAAAAATATATTAATATATGTAGACATAGCTATATAGGCAGTTACTGATTGGCTAAATTTTCGAGTAATGTCAAAGAACCACTTGTTTAAACCACGTTTCAAACGAGCTAACCCAACCTAGAGCAAATCTTAATAATATATTATAATAGTCAAAGGATTTGTTTTCAGACTCCGTGTATATTTAGTGTCCTTATACAATTAGGTCTTTTGGCTGTGAGGGTTTATGATTGATCCTTCCATTTTGTCATTTTGCTCTCTCTGTATGTCATCTTGCGGTTCTTTTCTTTGGGCTCGTCGGGTCTTATTTGAAAGTTCTTGAACCCATAGTCTCGCTTCTCCTCGTCCCTGGTAAACTCGGCTTTGACAATATTACTTGTGGGACTGCCGGTATTGCGGAGCCACTCCTTCATGAGGTTCACCTCGGTCCGTGGACCCTCGATATAGCCCTTGACCGTACCACCCGCCGTGTTCATGCACCAGCCACGTAGCCCCAGAGTCTTGGCCTTAATCTCAGCATGACGGCGAAAGTAGACGCCTTGCACCTTACCAAAAACTTCAAATTCACAGGAATGCACTGTAGACATTGTACTTGTACTGGAAGAAGCCTCTTTTCCGGAGTCCGAAACAAAAAAAAAAACAACAACAAAAACACAATACAAATTTTGTTTCAATTTATGAAAGAACTACAAAAATGTAAAAACAAAAGCTATTCTTCTACTACAGTCAAGGCGTACTCTGTTCCAAATAATGGCATAGCCGAAGGAAATACATAATACCAAAATGCAAGAAATACGAAAAAATGTTTAAAATGAATATAAAAATACCATAGTTTTGGGTTAACAGAAATCTGTAATCGAAATACAGGGCATCTTGTAATCGAACCCTTACCTCTTTTATTCTGACTTTCAAAAACAGAGGTTTATTTTTCAATTCGAGCTTGCAACGCAAAATTGTTGCAGACAACTTTGTTGCTTTGTTAGCGTGTGGCAAGAGTTGCAATCGGCGCCTAGGCCTGTTGACTGTGCGAGATATGAGCAAAGTTTTGTGGCAACAGCAGCGGCTCAATATTGACTGTCAAGCCACCCAAAAAAAAAGGGTCAAAGCCGAAGCCGAAGCCAAAGCCAAAGCGGAAGCACTGCAGCCAAATCCAAGATTTGGAAAAAGCTTGCCACTGAAAGGGGTCTGTCTGTGAGTGTAAATCTGTGTGTGTGTGTGTGTGTATGGAGGAATTTGTGTGGTAGCATTAAACTTTTTAATGATTTAACTAACAAAACTTTTGCTCTATTCTATATGCTCCCACTGCTGGCCCCTGCCCGGCTCAACATGCAATTTATTGCACAACACGACGACGCCGACTACGACGAAACAACTTTCACTCTGGTGTTGCTGCAGTCGAGCGAAATGCGTAGCTCGCCAAAGGAAATTGGCGCATTTAATGAGAATGGACGAAACTTTGTTGCCACAAAGGATACATCAAGGGATTTCAGCAATTCCCAAGATAATACCGACCGTGGCAGCATGAGCGATCAGGCGTTTGCATGTTCCGCCAGCTCCGTTGAAAGTTTGCCCAGTGCTTCCGGTTCGAGTAAGTATAAAGCTCTAGATAACTATTTAGGTATGTGAGAGTGTGTGTATGCGAGTGAGTGTGTGTGCATGTGAGTGTTTGTGCGAGGGAGTGTGTGTGTGTGTGCTTACAATTTAGAGTTTTGATTTTGCTTTTGCATTTGCTTTTTATTTCGCTGGAAGCGTTCGCCTCGGCTCTGGCGGTTTGTTTATAAAAATTCCCAGACTGCCGCCCATCAGTACGCTCCCATCCGTCCGTGTTGCATATTGGTCTATTAACAGCTGTAGTTGTTGTTGTTGCGGTTGTTCTGCAACCGCTGCACAATAACTTGAAATTTTGCAAACTTAATGAATTTTTAATGCACTTGCGCACAGTCAAGTGGCAACTGGCAACTGGCAACTGGAAACTGGCAACTGGCAGCTGGCAATGTGGCAAGTGCATGGGCCAGGCCATGCAGCCCGGTGCAATGTCTGGGGCGTGGTTAAATAAAGGGCAGCCGTTGAGGCAGCTGCTGCTGTTGCTGCTGTTGCTCAGTTTTTAATGAACAAAAGTTTTCGCTATATGCGCAAATTTCTACACTAAATAAAGAAAAAAAAACAAAAATAAACCAAAACAAAGCAAAAAGCCAAAGCAAGGGCCTGGCTGGGATAGTCGGGGGATGAACGAGGGGTGGGTTACAGGAGCAACTTTGAAAAGTGCAAGAAAAAATACTTTATTTTCATGTGGCCAGGACACAAAGCAAGGATTAGCTAAAGCTTTGGCCAAAAACTTCAAGTGCTTATTTGAATATTTTCTGGGCGTTACGGGCTTTGTGTCCGTGTCTACTCGTTCCCTCTCTCCCTCTCTCTCTCTCCCTCTCTCTGTCTCTCTCTCTTTTCTCTGTCTCACTCTCTCTATGTAAGAGTATGTGTAAAAATATTTGAAAAGTTTTTAATTAACCAAACGAACTGTGTGTGCGCGTGCGTGTGTGTGTGTGTGCGTCTGTTTGTGTGTTTTTGTATTTTGGGCACTGCCAAATTCTTTAGCCCTTGGCTAATTGGCTGTGGGCGCATTAATTGGAAAATTTTCTGGGCAAACTTCCATCGAAATTTTGTCGAGACAAATATTTAAACTTGAAACCATCCATTTTGGACAGGCACTCAGGCTCTAGTGCGTCCTGGCAGCCCGCACAGCTCCATTTCAGCCGAGGATCGCACCTCCCTGGCGTCCATTTGCAAGGCCAAGGCACTTGTCGACAGTCTGCCCAATCCGTACGACAAGGAGGCGCTTAAATTCAAGGTAAGCCGAAGCTCAACTGCTTCGAGTTTTTTATATTCAATGCTTCACTTGCCACCTGCAGAAGGGTGAACTTATCGATGTGCTGTCGATGAATGCCTCGGGCATTTGGAAGGGTCGCTGTCATGGCCGTGTGGGTCACTTCAAGTTCATCAATGTGGAGGTGCTGCCCGAGCAGCGCATGAAGAGCTCCAGCAGCAAAACCCTGGCGCCAGCCTCCGCCCGACTGGCCAGCAGCAACAATGGTAGCGGCGGCAACAGTGGACCCAGCTCTGTTGAGGATCTGCTGATTCGCATCGGTCTCAAAGAATACACTTCGGTGTTTGTGCTCAACGGGTAAGTGGTGTAGATGAAACAAATTTCACAACAAATTTTTTGTTGGATTGTTTCACCTATCGTTCCATTTGCAGCTACGAGGATCTGGAACTTTTCAAGGAACTCGAGCCGGCTGATCTGGATTATCTGGGCATACTCAACCAGGAGCATCGCGCCAAGCTACTGACGGCCGTGCAGCTGTTGCATGACATTGAATGTAAGTAACTGCACCCGCCTTCAACCACGCCCCAAGCCTAACTATCAATATGTATCGCCATATGCCCGTCTCCACATAATCCACACCCAACCGACTAACACTCACATACACACACGCACCTAACACAGCTACAAATTTCGCACGCACAGGCTCCGACGTAGACATCGCCGGCTCAAGCTCCGAGAACGACGAGGCGCGCCTGAACAATATCAACAAGAAGCATGGCGCCTCGCCCTTTGGGCGGCGACACTTTCCGCGCGATTCCGGCTGCTACGAAGGCTCGCCGCTACCGAGTTCACAGACGCCCACGCAGACGGTGAACTCTACGGACGAATCGAACAGCTTGGACGACGTGGTATCCAAGTGCTCCAGCGAGATTATGAAGCGGGTGGAGAGCGCGCGTCGCTGCAAGGACAATCCGTTCAAGGCGACACTGCCGGCGCGCGTCGGCAAGAAGTCCTTTCTTGGCGGCGGGGGTCTTATGGGCGACGATACGCTCACACGTGGCGGACTCAGTGAGAAGTCGAGCGATTCGGGCGTCAGCAGCAGTTCGCTATCGTCGGGTCCGCTGAAGAGCAGCACTTAACATTTGCCAACCATACTCGCCCACGAACTGCTGCTGGGCGTGGGCCAAGTGGGCGGCGGAGGCGGCGGCGGCAGTAGCTTGGGCGCCACCTCGCCCACCACCTCGGTTGCCTCGGCCAGCATGGTGGGTTGCCCTAGCAGTGCCAGCAGCCTGAATGCAACGGCGCCCCTTGGCAACATTTGCAACACACTCCCGCATGCCCCCTCCAGTGGCAGCAGCAGCAGCACGCTGGGCCTCTCCAGCAATGTGCCACTCAATCGGAACCTGGTGATGCTGCGCAATCACTTGCGCAAAAATACCAGTGCCAATGCGGCGCCAGCGGCTCACGACGACAAGGATCAATAACAACCCATTTATCATATACCGATATTAGCTTAGGTTCTCGATATAACTGTATCCGATATTTGATTTAGATATATGTATGTATGTATTTCAATTGCTGTGATTCGATAGTGAAAAAAGGCCAAGACGCGTCTTTCAGTTCAAATGTATAGTGTATAGAGACAGATAGATAGCAAGATAGCAGAGAAGGCGAGAGAAAGAAAGGGAGTGAGAGAGAGTGAGTGATAGAAGAGAGAGAGAGAGAGAGAGAGAGAGAGAGAGAGAGAGAGAGAGAGAGAGAGTAAGAGAGTAAGAGAGAGCACACAAAGCAAAGTCAGTTAGTCAGTCAATCCTTCCTCCGATAATGTTGGCATTTATATATATACTTATATATATATAACTATATTTATATTAAAAAACAAAAGAGACAGAGCTATATACTTAGTAATGTAATGTAATGAAATCTTTTAACTATTTTTAGTTAGCAAGATGTAAAGAAAACATTTCTTAATTTGCCATTTGCCAATTGTTTTCTATTGCTATTTGTATTTCGCAACGTGATATTGTCAAACGTCCAACTTAAATTGCAGTTTTTAATTGATTAAACCACGTTTTACTTGGTGCGAGGGGAGCCTAAAACAAACAAATACATATATATATATAAATAATTAATAGCTCAAGTTGATTCCTATATTAAGGCACAGAGTCTGCCGGCAATAGACCAATTACATTTTAAAAGCAAATTCAAAGTCAATATTTACACCACGTCACAACTCATTTTAATTGTGTTACTCTTAAGTGCGAACATTGTAAAGAAAAACTCAAACACACACACACACACACACACACACACACACACACACACACACACACATCATGATGGATCCGTCAAAATTGTAAATTTGCAAAACCAGCTAAGAAAAATTGTATGCTAAGCAATATAAATTGGAAATCGTAGACTCCATGCAAGCGATCTGTACATAGATTAGGTATTATTGCCATTGGAGTGTATATTTATGCCATTTAACCTTTAAATACATATATATATATATACATAAAAACAATACATATAAATGCATATATATATCTTAAGCATTAGCAACTTGCCAGATATTTAGCGATAATCAAAAAGAAGAGGACAATGAAATTCGTCAGATAGCGCGGAACATTTTATTGATTTCAAATTAAACAATTAGTTAAATAAATAAATAAATGAACAAATATTCAAAAGCAAGCACAAATGAGATATATATTAATATATATACACACACAAATATAACATTGTATTGTAGCGCATATGAATATCAAATACACCAATTGACTTTATGTACATTTGACGCAAGAGAAAGAAATCGAGAGAAATTCCAAAATGCTTTTATTCATAAATAAGCAACATATATATATATATATATTAATGTATATCAATATTCATAAAGTTACAAGATTTAAATATTCCCAAAAATTTAAATAAAATTTAAAAGTTAGACAAAAAAAAACAAAGAAAACAAAAAGGATTAATAGCGCACGTGTTAAAGCCAGAGATTAAACATATTCTTATGTAGGCATTTTGAATTTTTATTTATCTAAAACTATATTTAAGTGTTTCAATTGTAAATTATTAAAGAAAGGATAAACTAAAACAAAACAATATGCAGAAGAGACCGACCGCATGCAGCATGTGCTAAAAGTTTCTATTTATCACTGTACAATTATGTAATTAAATTCGAATATGTAAGCAATATTAAAGTTTAAAATAACAACAAAAAAGTAAGGAAAGGAAAAAAAGAAATTACCTAAGGCATCACACGGCAGTTTCAGGCAAGCAAAGTTTAAAACAAGAAAGAACTTCAAATATTACAATTCATTAGTATACAAACAATGCATTCAGCGAACTTTAACTCTCCCGAGCTCCATTAATTTTAGAAGAAATTTCCAGCATACAAAAAAAACAAAAGCAAAAACAAAACAAAAGAATACAAAGCGGAGCACACAACAAGCTGATGAAAGTTTATGCATAAATCAAGTAAAAGTCTTAAATAAAAATGAACATATCTAAAAAGTAATTAAATGGCTTATTTATTTAATTGGTATAAGTTGCTAAGCAGGTAAGTCAACTTCTAGTTTTTTATCACAAGTCCCAGTTTTTTATCATTAGTAAGCCTTTCAATTTTGAATTAACAAATGCTTCCTGTACTGCAAATATTGTCGAACATAAATATTATCATAAACAAGAATTAATCTCATTTCAGATTTAGTTGATTCGGCTTAATGCTGGGAATTGAAATAAAAGTTTTCCAGTTTTCTGCCCAAGGGTATATATAAATGTTCAATTCGTGACATTCAGATGGTTATTAGAAGCAATCAAACAGTTTCCGCAATATAGAAATTTAGGCATATTATGAGCTACTTAAGCCCATCTTCAAAGTTTGATCGAATAAAAGAGACCGCCTAAATTGCTTTAGTTATCATCGGGCCGCTATTTACCCACCCGAAAAGAGTATAATTTCACTGACATTGAATGAAGCGCTCTAGTTCACATCAATTCTGATTATCGAGCTTCATCTACACGTGAGCCAAATGGGCATATAGCTATGCATATATACACATACGTATACGTATTTGCCTGTACAATCTTATCGTATAGGGTGGCGCGCCAGCCCAAAATGAGAATGTAAACAATTCGTAAGGCTAGGAACCGGCGGGGCAGATGCCAGCTCAGTGTGAACGGGTAATGGTTGGATGGACGTCGCCGGCCCCTGGTGTCGATGAGGCGGAGCTATCTTTGTCGTAATCTGCGCTGATGCTGAGAGGCTGATTAAATTTACGACACTTGTGAAATAGATCTATCTCTTGAAGCTGGCGCACATATGCATTATGCATTGTGTTGTTTATTCATAGGGCATTTGTAACTAACGAACCCACGAACTAACGAACTTTATGCTGGAATTTAGCATTTGTTTTTTTTTTTTTTTGTTCCCCTTTGGTTTATTTTTGATGTCGCTTGTGCGGCCGGGAAGTAAATTTGCGCTTAAGTGGCTTAGTAGATTGTTAAATTGCTTTTGTCTTTCTCTCAGCGGATAAGTAAATGAAAATATGAAAATTGATATTATTGCATTGCACAAACTACGTGGACTTTATCTCATTTTCTGCCACATTTTGCGCTCAGTTTCAGTTTCAGTTGTTGTGAGCTCCGAGTCAGAGCCAGTGCAAAAGCGCGTAAATAATAGATTCTGTAATCTAATAAAAAGAAAAATAGCACAGACAATACACTTTATATAGTATAAATATATTAACGGTCAGAGGAGTAAATGTGCCATAGAAAACTAAAAGTGGAGTGGAAATATTCCAAGCAGTCTTGCTCGGTGACTTGAAAACGACATTTATGCCATCTATTTAGCCAGAGCTCTAAATTAATAGGCCTAAATCGTGGCTTATCCGTTTGACGGCTTCGCTTCACTGTGCTGCTGTGTCCCCACATTTAACCACGGTACAAAAGGCTATCTTATCTCGCCTGAGCTCTAGACTCCAAGTGCAAAAATATCTAATGACCAGAATGAACTCGACAACTTACACAACTCACACCTACATAGCTTCTCCAATGCTAATCAATTAATGACTTTTACCTAAACAAAGCGTGGAGAATATTATTTGTCATGTCCATGTCCGTCAAAAATATAAAATTGAAAGGGTTCTCCTAGTAAGGCCACATTTCGTCCCAGCTAATATTTGGTAACTTGACACATTGCCAATTGCCAACAAAGATAAAATTTTGCTGATCGCTATTAACATTTATCCGCTTCTCGACTTGAAAATACTCTGTAGCTTATGAAAATAGAGTTGAAAGGTAAGAATGGCCATAAAAATCGGCCTAGCTTAGAGGTCAAGTACTCAAAGGAGCATAAATTTTAAATGCAATAGTCAATGTAGGGGCAAATCTTGAGCAAGTTATCACGGTTAAATTTGGATAAATATATATAAGAGTATAAAGTCCAGTAACAAGATTTACTGAAGAACTCTTTTTATAAATTAACAAATTAAATATATATTATATGATATATTGACAAATTAAATGGACTCGCATGGAGAAATTACAGCCAAGCATAATTCTTGCCAATCCATGGGAAATTAGTTTGCATTTTTTCTTTTAATTGTCTAACGAACATTCGGTTCGAGTCTAGTTAATCGTTTGTCGTATATAAGACTGTAAACTAAACACGCGTTGTTATCACCAATTACTTTATTATGCTTATGGGGTCTGTCTCCGCTGATAAGCCACCTCCTACAGAGGGCCGCTTTTAACACCTACATTTGCCCGTGCGGGCACTCATAACGGCGCCCGCGTGTGTTGCAGACGGTTGATGAGCTGCTCCTCCATTCATTCAACGGGCACTTGACAAATACAATTTGCATGCGAAATGTGAGAAGTGCCAGCGAATAGTGACTGATATATATATTATGTACATAATATTTCAATGAAATCGAGTTAATTGTATTTGATTTTAATTTGTTCTTAAATTGCAATTAGAAAGCAATTTCATCAAAGAGCGACAACAGCAAGAAATCTTATCGAAATAAGTCTTATAAATTTCCTTTAGTGCCCGCGTTCATAAAATCAATTACTACTCAAGTGTGTTTCAATTGCCGTGCGTTGTGAAATCTTTCCATAGATCGATTATTCAATTAAAAGACGCGAGCATATGTCAAAAATAATAATCATATATCCATATAAGCCGTAAGTATACTATATTATTTGACAAACATATAAGCAAGCATTTTGATTATTAATTCAGACAAACTTTCCATTTTCTCTGACTGAAATTCATTTGCAACATATTAATAATGTTAAACATATAAAATGAATAGCCCTTCGTTTATGGTCTAAATAAAACTTAATGACACTCGGAAATATTAAGACGCCATCGTAAAACACTTATCACATTCTCAATTAGTGCGCAGTTTTTGCCAAAAGTCTTACTATTTAATTTGAAGCTTTGTGAAATTCGAGGAATACAATTAAGATATTGCAATAAAGCTAGTTATATCTGATCAGAGTATATATATAAGCTTAGACATCGGCCGATCTTGACGCATTTGAGTCGCAATTAAACTTTCAAATTCATAAAACTGTATTGCTGGGTTCCATCGCATTTACATGAGGCATGAGGTCTTTCATAAAGATAAGTCCAGCATTTGTGTGCACAGAGATAATCTTCTAACGATTTATGTAGATAGCAACAGCACCCAACACAAACACATCACTATGAAAGATAAACTGGAGGAGGTGGTGGACTACAGTAGAAAAGTGTCTACAACAGCGGCCAGCATACAAGAAATGCATATAGATGAGTCCGAGCTAAATGATCCATTCCAGGCGCTCATGGAGAAGGCGGGCAACCATGGGCGCTATCAAACACTCTACAATTACGTGTTTGTCGCTGGCCTGGCCTTTGCCGGGGCCTTGATCTATATGAACATCATATTGGCACTCAATATGCCCGAGCACTGGTGCACAGTGCCGGGTAGGGAGCTCACAAACTACACGCTGGATCAGTGGCGCGATCTGACATTGCCCAAGTAAGTTGAACTTTAGAAAAGCGAAGATTCAAACCCTGTGCTAAGCTTTACCATTTCGAATGTAGACAGATAGACAACCGGGGGAGGGAGACGCACAGCAGCTGTGAAATGTACGATATGAACTTTACAGAAGTAACCGATTTCTCAGCCTGGTCCAATAGCCGCAGCAAAAATCAAACCACAGGTGAGTAGACACAGACACAGACGCAGACACACACACGCATACGCAGATATATGTTGGCTTGCTTTGTGGCGTATGGAAAAACTTGGGTAGCTTTTGCTCGCTGTGTTATAAATTTGTACAACTTTGCACTCTAATACATTTTCTGGGGCTCTACGATTGACAGTTTGCCAGCACGGCTGGAGCTACGACCAGACCTGGTATGACAGCACAATACCCACCGACCAGAACTGGGTGTGCGCCAAGGATTTGTTTGTAACAAATGTGTTCGTTGTGGGCCGCATCACGGAGGTGGTCGGTTCATTTATATTTGGACAAATGGGCGATTCGTAAGTTGGCCAAAACTAAATTATGTGTCCATGTGCGCAATTGGCATTTGGTAATTGAATTTTGGCATTTGTATTGGTCGCAGACTTGGACGCAGGGTGGTCTACTACATTAGCGTCGTCTTCTGCTCGGTGGGACGCATGGGCTCCGTTCTATGCACATCCTCATATACATGGTTTCTCATCATGTCCGGCATTGTGGGCCTCACCGTCAACAGTCTCTTTCAAACGCCGCAAATTATTGGCATGGAAATCTCACGGGAGTAAGTTTGCAAAACAAAAAACCCAAAAAAGAATGAAATGAGAAAACGAAAAAGTTTCGTGAAACTAACTTTTTGGCCAGGGAGGATCGCAGTCGAATTGCCTTCTTTCAGAGCGTTGGCTGGTCCGTGGGCACGACGCTGATGCCGCTGCTGTTCTGGTGGCTGCGCCACTGGGAATCCTTTATGTGGCTAACATCGCTGCCCACGGCGATGGTTTTAATTTTCTCCAAGTAAGTCACGCAGTCAATTCAATTGAATGCTCCAACTATTGTCCGAGCTGCTGTCAATAGCCATTCCCATACGCATTTGTCCCCCTTTCTTTTTCTTTTTCGTTTTCCTTTCTTTGTTTTCAGATACGTCATCGAATCGCCGCGCTGGTTGATTAGCAAGCAGCGCTACCGCGAAGCCATTGTGCAGTTCAAGAAGATTGCCAAAATTAATGGGCGCACATTCGATGTGACCGAGAAAGAGCTGACCGAAATCTATAGCCTGGACAAGCAGGAGGTAACCTATGGCATGGCCTCACTATTCGCCGGCTGGCGTCTGGCGCGAAACACCATCATCATGGGTTTTAGCTGGTGCGTATCAAAAAACCAATTTGCATACCTAACTGCTGGCCATTTTTGTTGATTTCTTCACAAACCATTCGAACCATTACCAGGTGCGTTGTTGCCGTTTCCTACTTCACTTTGGTGCTCTTCAGCTCGCGGATGGCGGGCAATCCTTTTTTGAACTTTTTGTACCAGAGCATTGTGGAAATACCCGCCTACATGGTCGGCAGATTCCTGGGTGAGTAAGAGCCAAAAAATAAAAAGTAAGCCGTGCAGTACCAGTGTACCAAACCGGCCATTGATTGCCAAATATGCTTATCTTTCACTCTTTGGCGTTGGCGGATTCCTCCCACATACGGCAGGCGACAAATACGGACGCCGCTTTACCAATTCGGTATCCTTTCTCGTCTCCTTCATCACCTGCGTGCCCATCATTGTGTATGCCACGGATGAACGCTTCGAGTGGCTGATGATCTATTTGGCCACGTTCATCAAATTTCTCAATGCGGTTACATTCTTTACGGTCAATCTGCAGTGCCTGGAGATCTATCCGACGTGCATGCGTCAGACGGGCATTGCACTGGGCTCCATTTTGGCCAATGCGATTGGCGTGCTGGCCCCGTATCTGGTGTATCTGGGGACGACGGTTAACATACGCGCTCCTTATTATATACTGGGCACCCTGTTTCTGCTGGGCGGAATCGGTGCCCTGTTTCTGCCAGAGACCCTGCACAAGAAGCTGCCAGACACCCTCAAGGAGGCAAGGAACTTTGGCAGGCACGATGTAAGCATCAGCCATCAGGCATCGACGGCATCTAATTTATAATTTAAATTATGCAAAGCAGCCGTAGCCTAATTTCATTTTTCACAAATTTAATTTACAGAAATTCTTCAGTCTGCCAAAAGCGCCGCTGGCCCTGGAAAAGAAGTCTACATCGCAGCCGGAGCTAACCAAGCTGAATCAGCCGGCATTTGCGCCATGAATAAGCAGCTGAAGATGAAGCTGAAGCTGAGGCAGAAAGGCAATTGATTTGCTTGGCCCGTTTTGATGTTACATTAAGTACGCCCCAAGTATTACGAATAAAGTGTTGTTATACTTAACTATATGTTTGTGTATATGTGAATGTGTGTGTGTGTGTGTGTGTGTGTGCTTATGTGTTTACGTAATAAGCCCCACATAAATCACAGAGACGCCGTCGAGAATGAATGAAATCTCTGCAATGAGTTTATCAGCGCATCTGTCAGATATTTACAAATTACCTGCGATACCAATGCCATTGCCCTTGGCAAGAATACGCGGTGGGTACAAGCGCGCACTCGTATGTGTTTGTGTGTGTGTGTGTGTGTGTGTGTGTGTGAATGTTGCTTATGCTGATGCTACTGTGGCTAATTTAATAAATGGCTTGGCATACACACGCGTCGTATGCGTAATGCGCTCCACTCGCCTGATTTATGCCAGTTATGTATCAATTTTTATCACCAGTTGCAAAAATGAGCCGCCTCCCACACAGACGCCAAGAGCTGGCAAAGTGTTAAACTGTAAGCAGACACTAACACCATCAGCAGCAATAACAACAACAATAAAAAAGTAACAACAATAACGGGAATGAAAAGTAATGCAAGCAGGATAAGATACCCTTAGATACCCTTCAGAGCAGCTGCTTTCAAAGACACCAGACATAAGTCTTCTAAGTTTTATGCATAAATCAAAGAATTATATACCCCAAATTCTAGTTTATATACAGATTGATTTTGTACCCATTCGGAACTCGTAGTTTAAAGAGCCCTAACCAAATAATGATATCTTTTTTTCGCTCACTTCTTTGATGTATATATATATTGCAGTAATAACTTTTTCTTTTAATATACTGAGAAAATTAATACAATTGAATTTATTATTTGAATGAACCAACAATTATCCCAACTCTTCAATCTTTACCAGCCAATATTTCACACAACTAGTCAAAAGCGTTGCCATGTTTTCACATGACTTAAACTCGGTTCGCATGCATGTTGCAAGCTTTTCAGACTAGCAAATCCCTTGTCGGTGCATGTTGCAAACGTTGTTACAAAGTTATAATGCCCGCCAAATACACGGCAAGTTTCAACGGGAGGAAAACTTGTTTGGCAACAGGCACGCAGCCAGACAGACAACGACGTGCAACTTTTATGCGGCAAGGTGTTTCGTTTTTCAAGTTATTTATTATGATTTATTTGCCAATGTGGCAGTGTCTCAGACTGCGAGCTGGGCGAGCTGTGAGCCAAGAGCCGAGACTGCGTCCAAGTCCCCTAGTTGGCGTTGAAGGCCTTCTCTGCTGGCCTGCAGCAGCGATAAGTAAATTGTTTATCCTTCTTGTGAGTTATGTGCTGTGACGCTACGGCCAGCCGGGGCAGCCATTCAGCTTGATGATCAGCTTGATGTTCGCAGCGCAATTGCCCCGCACAGTAATGGCCCCGGCAACAACGGAGGCAGCAGCAACAGCATCAGCTAACATTGTTATGCTTTCATAAACAGCTGAGCGCATTTTTCTGATAAGCCATAGTCCTGGCTGCACTTTCAGTGTGTGCCTGTGTGTATGTGTGGGTGTGTGCTGCTGTTGCTGGCTATTTGTTTCAATTTATCATAAAAGGCAACGCCGGAAGTCAGCCAAGCTGCAGTTGAATGAACGACAAGTGAGAATGTCTTCAGCCAGCTTAGCCCTAAGACGACGGGCCAAGTCCTTGGCACTGACTCTATAGATTTACAAGGGATTTTGAGGCATTTGAAGCATCAATGGCATCAAGAAGCGCGCCACAGCACAACACAGCAACTGCATAAATATTATGCGCAATTATCGCCGTCTGGCTGGCTGCCAAATGCCTTTTAAAGCTCGACAAGCCGCGGCAACATTTTTGACAAAAATTGTATAGTACTCGCAATCTTGATCGCTAAAAGTTCAAAACTCGCATAAATAGATATATATTCCATTTTACCTTTAATATTAGTGATCCATACTATACCACAAGGGTATAACACACCTTGAACTAGAATTTATTTGACCGAGAGTAAAAACAAAATCTTTAGAAAATGTAGATCTGAATCCCGCAAAAATTGCGATTGTGGTTTTTACACAAAATACGAGTCCGAGACAAGTAACATATTCCAAAATCTGACTATACCCATTTGAGATATTTCAATAAATTAACACAAAATGCTGAACTCTAAACCGACAAATTATTCCATGGAAAAGTTTTAAGGATATGGCTCTCTTTTTAGGGCTAACGCTTATTTCAAGAAGAAACCAAAGCAATATTTATTGTTATCAAGTGTTTAATTCTTTATCATAAATTTGCAATCGATAGAGTCAGTCCTTGCAAAGAAAATCTATAATATTTGGCAATGTTTATTTATTTATTTAAATTCAAATGCTCACTTTATTTGATTCCAAGCTCAAAAGTATGCAATGAAAACTCTACAATGTGAATATTATGTTCAGCCCAAAAGTATGCAATAGTTTGTTGCATTAGCTAAAGTTGCAGGATCTGAGGTTTCTCTCGTTTAAAATTCAGGTGCACTTTATTATACATAATTAATATTCATTTTGTCAATTTTAGTCTTTTAAGGTGCGAGCTCAAGCTGCTAATGTTAGCCAGAATTTTTCCTAAAGAAGAATAAATGTAAGCAAAAAGACAAATAAATTTAAGCAGAATATTAAAACGCATTTCTTTTATTTATCATTTGAAACAACACCCAGTTCAAACACTTTTCCAATCAGATGGATTACAACCAGCCGCAAGACGATTGGAATTGGTTTGCTTAGCTTTGTCGTTTTTACACCAAACCCTTTTGCAATCAGATTAATTCCAGTACAATTTTAACCAGTTGTGATAATCTTCTATTTGCGAGCCACTGTAAATATATTCTGCAGGGTAGCTTAGCTTGAAGGCGAGGCTCTTGTGAAATTCTTGAAGCTTTTCATATTTCACTCAATTGGGTATGAATAAAACTATTTGCAATATTTCATGCAGCCAGCTGCCACATGAACAAAATCCAGTTGGGGCAAAGTACAAATACGGTGAGGGGGCGGTGCGGCAGAGTTGCACGTTGGCTGTTGCTGTGGGTGCAACAACAATGATTGCGCTTTATTTGCGATAATAAAACACACCATCGCGCCCTGGAGGACAACAACAAGGACGATGGAGACTTTGGGCGAAATCGAACCGCGAAATTGTAACAAACTGCGCGTGCATTGGCCTCCATGGCAGCGGTAATAGCAAAAGTCAGGACCCAGACCCAAGCACCAGGATCCGGATGTGGCAGCGGCAGCGGCAGCGGCAGCGCGAATGCGAGCGCCAACAAGGATCCGGTTGCATTGCCGGGACGCAAAATATGGCAAGCTGCAAAGAATATTTAAGCTGCGACGTTGCTGCAAATATTAAAGAAAAACATGTGAAAATAAGAATGCGAAGCGAGCGCTATGACAGCGGGTGTGGCGGGGATGGCACACGAAGTGAAATTGTTCTGGATGCTGGCAGAAGGATTTACTGCATATTTCATGTTCACAACGAACCAATTTTACGCTCTTCAAATCCTATTAGTCAATGGCCCTTTGGGGATGCAACGGCTGCGCTAGTTACGGCAGCTGTTCGGCAATGTCTAAAGGGTTGACCGGGGCTAGCGGGGTGGATGGGTGGCTGGGTGGCTTGACTGGTTTGCCTCTGTTGCACTCTCATTGTGTTTTACTTATAGACACATGTATATATATACATATATACTTATATATATAAGTAATACTCAGGCGACTGGCCCAGGTCAGCTTAGTGTGCCTGGCGTTTCCGCACGATTATGCCCTGTGAGAGACCGGGTTGGCGAATGTCCGCGTATGTGTGTGTGTGTGTGTGTGTGTGTGTGAGTGAGTATGTTTTGGCTGGGAGCTAAGCCAGTTTCAGCCCCAAACCTACGGTAAAGGCCCTCATCAATCTCGCTGCTTGAGCGCATGAATTATGAAAAACGTGCAAAATGCAAACGGAAATTAAAATCTATCGTAAAAAAAATGTATATACGAAAACCCTTTCGCCACACACATGAGCTAAGGCGCTACTCACTTACACACACACACACACACAAACAGCAACTGCTAAGCCAAAACAAAATTCACAGTTCGTTAAACAAATGCGCGCTGTTTGGGCGCATGAAATTAAACAAAGCTTAAGAAAATAAAGAAAAAGCAGTGTATAGACAATTTAATATATTATAAGCGAGTAAAGCCGAGCCGGGACAGGCGTCGCCAGCCAGATTTGACAGGCGCCCAGACCGGCCGTTGTCTCCTGCACAGCTGTTGAAAAACAAACCTCAACTTTTGGTCGCATACAAAATTTCTGTCATAGTGAATGCGACTGAAGCCGGTTGGTGCCTGCACTGATGTCCTTTATTAATTTATCAGGCTGCCTCTGCGCCTTTGACTACAACTTGAACTACAACAGCAACGAAATTCAACAAGCCATAAAACATATGAGAGTCCATGCATTTTTCATGAGGTGTTGGCTTTTGTGCCCATCACAGTCATCAGCAGCAGCAGCCATTGCAATGCCAAACATCAGCCAGAGTCAGCTGTGGGCCTGCCAGCTCCAGTGTCTACTGCTGCTGCTCCTGCTCCTGCTCCTGCTCCTGCTCCTTGGCCAGCTGATTCTGCTGCTGCTGCTGGTGCTGATGTTCTGGCTACACTTGAACTTACAATGACATGTTCGAACTGTGTGAGCTCTGCATATTTGCCAGCAATACACTGTGCAGGTGCATTCCATTTATTTGTACTATTTCTCTGCTGTTTTTACAAATTGCTTTCATTAGTTTTAATGGAGCTGCCTGTTAGATGATATTCGTAGACGGTCTGCTTATTTTTGCATTTCTGAGCATTTTGATATTTTAAAAAATACAACATAAAAACATCCTCTGGCCAAGTGATTAAACCAAAATGCTTTAGCTATGGACACGTATGTTGGAATTCTAAGAAGCAATTTAAATATTTAAGCTTAACACATAATGATAAATGCCTTAAACATTTATTGAATTCCGGAAAAATACATCAAAATACATAAGCCTGAAGGCAATTAAAATGTAAAAACGTGTTAAGACGAAAGTCTGCATTTGTGTTTTCAATAAACACAGTTAATTCCAAATAACTTGAATTAAAATCCTTGAAAATTTCTGCGAAAATTCAAGGATAATCAGCTAAAAGCTAAATAAAGCCTAAATTCCAGGAACTGCCAAGAATAGAATGCGAATATTTAATATGCGAACATATTAATGACGGGTTAAAGCTCAACTTAAACACTTTATACAATTTAAAAACACTTTATTCATTTAAATACGCATTTAAACATAATTTTGATTCAATTTGCTGCAAAAGTGCATCATGATACATGCCAATTTTCTATATATTTAATTGCTAAATGCCTGCTGGCATACAAACATACTTGTATGAAATGCACGTGGCATTTGTCAGATGTATCCTAAATGTTTACTCAAAATACATATAGATGTGTGTATAAATGGATTACCTGTGTATATATATATATATACCTGCTCGCATGTGTGTCAGTTTTTTTTAAAACAACATGTATTTATATTTATTCGCTTACATTCATAAATATTTGTTATTCATTGCGCAAACATCTTCTTTTTCCCTTTTTTTTTTCTTTGTTTGCTTCGGCCACGCATTTGAAATGCATTTTGGCATTTTGCTCGAACACTTAAATATGTAAATTGAAACATGCATGTATGTATATCTGTACTATATATATATGTATCAGTTTTTCAACTCTAGCACTATTAATTGTAAATATATATAAATATATTTGTGTCTCATCAATATTTATGCGCAACCAATAAATATACATTCATATATATGCATGTATTTATATAAATTTTTGTATTTCCTGTCACTTCACATATTGATTTTTTACCTCAATTGCTCGGCAAACTCTGATGGCCATTTGAAAATTGGTTGCTTGGTTCTGGCCAATTGTGAGCAAATTATTATTTGCTTAAATTGTCTTGTATATTTGAATTTCTGATATTTAATGCACTCTAAGCTACGCGTGTGTATATATATAGATTTATGCTTATAAAGTGTTTTCATTTCTATTTTGTTATGACTTAAATTTTATCGATGTCACATTCGTTATTTCAACTGGCACTTAACATATGATTATGTGTATTAAATATACGTTAACAAACATATTTCCAATTGCTGTGGAAATGCTTAATTTAAGAAAGATCTGACTGCATGCATGAATATAACTATGTATATTTGACTTTATTTTGTCTGCTGTTGCGTATACTTAATATTTGTCTATGCGAAATTAAAAATGAGCCTGCAACAAATTGAAAAACTTACATAAAAACTGTTTCGTTTTATTGCTATTATTGTAATCCTGCGTTTGCTGTTGTCTGCACATTGTATTCCATACACATACATAGTCTTTGCATGTATGCATGTGTGTGTGTATGTATTTAGTCAAACAACTATATGTATGTATGTATGTAACTGTACTGGTCTGTATGTATTGTATATGCTTTTTAAAACGGCGCACAATTTAATACATGACTGCCTATATTGCCTATATTTAATTTCACCTTTTTTTCACTGTTTGCATTTTGTTTGTCTCTATACTATTTCACTATGGCTGGTTGATTTTACGAATGAGTTTTCATTGCATTTAATTAAATTTCAATGATAAAATGATAAAAGGCAAGCGCGGCCTGCATGGGAAAGCAGCAGGCTTAATTGCTCGTTAACAAAAATTAAAAGCAAATAAAATATATTTTTTAAAAAATCTGCATAAAACATGCGATTCGCAATCGAGTATAAGTTCAGGATAATTGAGCACGTTATGCACATCACTTTGCAATGAATGAAATGCAACAATTGAAATTAATCAAAGCGATCAAAGTGTTAATAAACACAACAAATTGGCGAAATTGAGGTGAAATCGATGGACAGAACACGCTGCCAATATCTTGAACTCGACAGCATTTTTGGCTGCCAGCAAAGTACTTTGGCTAATCACGGCGAGGGCTGCCAACAAACCGGAAACGGATGCGAAAACGCAAGCACGCAGCCCGCATTAAATGGCAATAGTTGTCTTTGCACTCACGTAGCCGCTAAATGTTTCAATTTTGGCAGCTCCATAAGGCGCCAGCGGACATTTCATAATAAATGCAGTCGCCAGGCAGCCACAGGAACTGGCATTTGTGAGTGCGCGAATTGCAAGGACAACAGCGTGTGCGCTCTTATTCAAGTATTTTTGTGCCTTTTGGCCAAAATGCAAATAAAATTATAAGCGATTTCAAATTTCAAATGCTTTGCGCCGCTTTCACTCCAAAATGCAAATCGCATTCAGCAAGCGGCGAGAGAGAGTCCATTGGACAGGCCAGCAGCCAAACCAGGTCCTGGCCAGTGTCAACTTCGTTGCATACTTTCCAGCGCGACATGCAATTAAAATGCAAAAAAGCCAACGGCAACAACTGCTGCACAAATCCGCCCGCCCAATCAAACCAAAGACCAAAATCGATGCACTCCAGTGCGGAAACGGAAATACGAGTGCCCAAACCCAAACCAGGCCGAGGCGTACCCAGCCCAAGTCCAGGCAGGACCTCAACCAGCAGCAGTTGCTGGATTGTCTATACAGCGTCTGCGGTTGGCGCAAGTTTGCTGTGTATGTGCACATCTGTGAGTGTGTGCCTGTGTGTGCTTGGGTGTGTGTGTGGTCGTGTTGATTCAGCGTTAAGCTTGTTGGAATTTCGCGCTTTGTCAACATTCCTCGCCAAGTTGCTGATGCATTTGCCGCTAGTTATTTCGCCGTCTAAAGCTGTTGGAATATCGAGTATGGCACATGGTTTGCCCTGGCATGTTCGAAGAAGTTTTGATTGACTTGTGGATGCTTTTAGTTTGGCTCAAATGTGTACACCCAAAATAAATATAACTAAATCCTTAAGCTGCATATGTTAAACAAAAAGTTTCCTGTATATCAACTGGCCGTAGGTTTTTTAAATCTATTGAATTGTAATTATTGTAATGGCTTCAATTGTTTGCAGTTAGTGCTGTCTATCATACTATATTAATTAGCTCTTATACTGTTCAATATCACCTTTACACTGCACTACAAACTATGTTTATGTTTAAATTTAAATTCGTATTGCTCGCTTAACGTGTGTATCACCCAAACCCGACTAACTAGCTTCATTTTGAGTGCATTTTATATGGAATGCATGCCTCTTAAATATGTAAATCTTATGCAGCATCGATGCTGATGGCCGTGTCCTAGGGATGCTTTGTATAATTATTCAATGGCATCTCCGTGGCCAGACTGTGGGCCACCTCCTTGTTGCGTTCGTGCAGGGCAATGTCCATGGGTGCGCTGGCTGGTTTCTTTTGCGCAGCTTTCTGCGTCTTAAGCTGCGTGGAAATTAAAAAACACAATATAATTAGATGCAAATGGCCAAGGAAGACGGAATGGATTAGTCAGTTATGGGCATTGTCATATTTACTCGCTGTATGGTCTTCTCAAAGTCCTGCGGGGGCTCGGGTCGTTTCATGGTGCCGCAGCTTTTCAAGCGCTCGTTGGTCTGTTAAATGCAAACATAAATTCATGGAATAAATAAGTATTTTTTGCCCATGATTACTTCATTAACCTAAGCAGTCCAGAACTTTGCCAGCCAGCCAGACGGCATAAAACAAATCGACACCTCACAACAAAAACCACAATAAAAGAGACGCACACAAACACACACACACACTCACACAGACAGACAAATGAAAATGTCAAATGAAAAGCGCCGGCCAACGAAAAATAATGAAAGGCCAAACAGAGAATTTCCCTAAAGCAACATTTCCGCAACAGACCGCATAATGAGAGCGTAGCCAAGTTTAGAATTATACATACGCGTCTGTGACCTCTTGTTGCTGGCTAACCATGGCCGGCAGCTGTTGCCGGGACCCCGGTTCATGGTATAAACAAGGTAATGAGTGCCAAAGGACAACACACACACACACACACACAACAAGTTGGCGGGCCACAATTGTCGCCAGTGCTTAGCCCAAGTCATTTTCAAAATTGACCACAAAGAACTGGGACTGAGAGTCGGAGTCGGAGTCGGAGTCTGTTGCGCTGGGCGACAGCAAATTGCGCTTAAATATTAAATGAACAGCAACACACAAAAAAAGTCACATAAAAAAGAACAACAACAACAACAACAAAGGGCAGCAACACAAATACGGCAAAGAAACGCCGGACAACAACCGTAAAACACGAAAAGTTATAAACTCTCGCAGGAGCACAAAAAAGAGACTCGCACAACAAAAACACTTTTCGGCACGCCTGAAATAATAAAAACAAATGCGACGCTGTCGTTGGATGTTTGAAAAAAAAAAACAGAAAATGAAAAAGAACCAAAAAGAAAGGACATTCGTGTGCTGGGAATCACCGGATGCCAACCGCAAAAAGCCAACGCGCAAAGGTGCAAATGAGTGGGTGACCCACCGCATCCAACCCAATAAGGCCGATCCCCAAGAATTGCAAGCCGTAGAGCTCGACCGGACAAATCCTTTGCCTGTTCCTGTCGCTGCCACGAGCCCATCCTTGCACCTCGCACCTGCACAGTACATATCTCTTTGGTCGTTGTCGGTCTGCTATTTGCATTCAGCACATGTCCGTGCTGCACCTCCATCGCCATCTCTCTCGGCCCCTCTCCCTCTCACCCACCCAAGCCCTGCTCTTTTGCCCTCTTACAATTCTGTTTTGTCATCTCGTGCACCGCACTTCGCACAAGGCAACGCAATTAACGGTAATTGCCTTTTATCGGCTTAGTCCTGATAAGTTTTTTCTCTTTGTTTGCATCTCGCTCCCTCTCTCCCTCTTCCCCACTCTCACTCTCCAGCTCTCTTTTTCTCTGTCAACTTTGCAGTGGCTCTTATTGTTGTTGTTATTTGTGGTCTTACGCGGTTTTTATATTTTAATTTAATTTTATAAGTAGCACACGGGAGGCGACCCCCGAGGTCAAAAGTTTGTCTTTGCAAAATTTAGACATTAAACAAAGCGTTCAAAAAGTTTTTGGCATCGGCTGTCGGCAGGAAATGCTTTGAAGTACATTAAAACGCAGCTTAATATGCATAATTTACGGTATATATGTAAATATAACAAAAAAATCAAACGAAAAAAGAAGGGCTTCGGCCCGCCGAAGACTTAATACCCTTGCAGACCCAAACTTTTTCATAATACTCATAATGATTTGGCCGTATCTACGAAGATATATCAATATACTGATCGCATAGAAACAGACGGGCTACCGGACATAACTATATCGACTCTGCTGTTAATACTGATCAAAAATATATATACTTTATCGGGTCGGAGATGTCTCCTACTAAACGTTACACATTCCGAAACAAAACTATAATTCCTTCTGCAAGGGTATATACATATAAAATTAATTACATAAAGGTAAAATGTTCATAAAATAAGATACAAGACATCTTAATATCCTTCGACCTGTAATATCTAGTTAACGCCTTACATTTCATTGTATATATGTATATGTACAAACATTAGCCCTATACCAATAAAAACTAAATACCCTGTAAAATAATGACTTGCAAAGTTATGTTGATTGTCTCTCTACAAGTACACGCTGTAAGTTACATTTTTGTTCTGGATTTCATTAAGAAATTTCCCTTTCTTAAACTAATCTGCGAGTACACGAGTAAGTACACTTGCAAAATTAACTTGCCCTTATTTAAACAACCATACCAATTATGAACAAAAGCAACAACAAAAATACTTTTGTGATAAAAGAGCCTTTTCCAATGCGATTTCATGTAGCAATTAAAAGCTATATAATAACCATATTGTACCAATATAATTAGCTCAATAATTAAATAATCAAATACCCTGTATCAAAAACACTTTTCCATTATTCACTGTATTTTGGGTAAAAAAAAGAGAATCTTTAAGAGTAACGGAGCAATTTAATACCTACCAATTAAAAGCATTTAAATACCCTGTAATATTAAAATTCACTCTACTAATAAAGAACTCATTTCCAACTTAAGAATCTGTAACGAAAACTATCTTGGCCCAATTAAATTTTCTGTAGAGAGCGGAGAGAGAGAGAGAGAGAGAGAGAGAGAGCGAGGGAGCTAGAGAGAGTTACAGCGAAATGATATGTTTTTCTTTTATTTTAATTACTTATATTCAAATCTCTTTCTACTATCGCACAAGCTTGTACTTGTCTAAGTTGCAGAAAATAACTTCTTAAACAATGAAAACATATGTCCCTTAACCCACCCACACTCTTACCTTCTCACTCACCTTTAGTTGCATGCCTTCGTTGGCATTGAGCTCGTCTCCGCTTTGCCGCAGGCCCTGCAGGAAGCGCGCAAAGACCGTGCGTCGCTGTTTGTTCTTGTTGCGCCCCTCTTAAAAGGGCAAAAAGAAATCAAACCGATATTAAAAGCCACAATCAAACAGTCTGCACGCTAAACATATAGGTAAACAAATTTACTGAGATACGAGGGCTGCGCAAGCCAATTTAATTGAATTAAAAGCCATAAAAAGTCAAACAGCCGACAAAGTGGCAAGCCACATGCAGCGCATCCAAAAAATGTTTGGGTGGGAGACTAGCCCCACCTGTAAAGCCCCTTCCAGTTAGATGCCCTTACCTGTTGCCGAAAAATCGTAAAAGAAATTGGTGCGCGCCCCGGGATAGCTATGCTGCATTCCATTCAGATTGAGCGCCGACTTGGAGTCGATGGCATTGCGGGCCATGCGATTGGCCAAATCGTTCTGTGTATAGCTGTAGATCTCGTTCTCCTCGCGATTCGACAGGCAGCTCGATGGCTGCACATGCATAATAAACGAAATGAATTAGAACCCATTCGACAGGCGGCTCGGGCGGCCTGATTAGCTCGAGTCGTAAAAACACTGAGCCGTAAAAAGTCAATGTGCACTTCGCTTACCAAATACTTGCCGGGCACATAAAGCGGCTGGCTGTGACTGGTGGGCAGCACCGAGGAGCCAACCAGGCCACCGCCCCCGCCGCTGCTCCCACTGCTGCTACTGCCAGCGCCAGCGCTGCGACGCGTTAACGTGTGCCCCGTCGAGATGCGCACATGTCGTTCCTTCCATTTCGACAGACGCACCTGCTCTATGGCATCCAGGACATCATCGTAGGGCATATTAATCTGTTTGCTATAATGCGCGGCCAGGCCTTCCAAGTAGCCGCGTTTGCCCTCCTAAGGGAGGAAGAGCAAGAGAAAAAGTTAAAGACTTCATGAGAATGGTTTTTTTAGAATATATATAAGCTAACAGGAATTACCCGGCTTTGTCCGGTCCAAATTGACATTATATATTCAATTATACACATTTATACGTTCATTTTACTCCACATTTCCCACATTAAATTCAAATGACTATTTCAATTGAATCCCAGCCGCAATCTAATCTCCCAAGATGTTGACCAGGGTCAAATGCTGAGGCACTTTGTGGCCCAGAAACACAAGTGTTAATATCTTCCGGTAATTAGCGTAAGTCTGCCACTTAAATGTGTCCTGCTTGACATTCAAAGCGTCCACTGAAGCATCACTGCATCCTCTCAAGGCATTCTGAATGTCTCTGTGTGTGTATGGTGTGCGTGCGTGTTTGTTTGTCTGCTACTGTGGCTGCCAGGCAAATTCATTTAGAGTCGCAGCCATGCAAACATTTGTGCTGAAATGCAACTTGTCTGCAACTGTCAGTCAGTCAGTGATACACAAACGCACACACGCACAGACTGGGACACACATGCACACACTCGTGTCTGCCTCATCAGCGCAAAGTGCAATTAGTTGAAGTTGCGCGCATCAACATGCCCCAGACAGAGGAGAGCACCCCAGAAGCTAACAAGTCTAGCCTCTGCCCACCGACCCCCTCCAACTCTTTGTAGTCTCGCACGAGCGCAGACACCTGTCAGGCCAACACACGCACACACACACATACAAACGATATACATATGTATTTTTACTTGACTGCATTTCCATTTCATATAATTTTATTGCCGCATTTAAGTTGCATTTCAATTTGCGGCAGGAACGTGATATTGCGCAGTCGCCGCGTGGTCCGCACAAAATGTTGCCAAAACAACTGTAAATATTTGTCTACATTTGAACAGGCAAACTATGTTAAGTGCACGAAAAAAAAAACAATTTCAACAACGCAATTGCTAATTAAAATGCAAGGCAGCTGCTGGATGGCAGCCTATGTCAAAGTTGCCACAAAACACGCCACGAGAGGCTCTCCGTTTCGTGCTTCATCATCAAAACTGCACACTTTGGCACTTGTGGCAAGTGCTGGGCGTGGCAGCCATGTGACGCGCCTGCATAATAAAACAGCGACAAGTACCAGGCACTATGCGTGCTCAATAGGCTGCCCCGACCACGCCCATTTGCCCATTCAGCCATTCGACCTCAAATATGCAACTTTAAATCAAAAGCAGCAGCTAGGCTCATTCCACATTTATTTGCAGCGCATTTCTTCAAATGTGAACCACGGCCCTGAACCAGTGACATGTTTTTTCTTTTATATGTTTGTTTTTTATTTCTTTTTTTGTTTTTGCATAAAGCTGCGCCAAACTGCATGACAACTATGGATAAAGGGGTTACCAGCTGAGCTTGGAAATTGGAGCTTTTGCACTGGCTGCCGCTTGACACGCTTGCAAAACTCATCACACTAGATGTGACAATGCGCACATGTCCGCAAAAGTATATATTTCCTTTAATGCACATTTTTTATGCATAGTGGGCACAGTGGGTCGCATGCTGCTTAAAGAAAACTCTGAAACATGCTCATCAATATATTGTAAAATATCCGCCGTCGTTTTTGTAAATTTTCCTCAAATTCACGCAACGTACTTTAACCCCTTTAAAATATCAGACTTCATATGCCCGAAATATCTCAATGATAATAGTTAAAGCGCATTAAATAAATATGACTAGTAAGACATGTATTATTCTGAATCTATATTGTGTAAAACGAAGCCCACTGTTTGCATATACAACTATTTTGTTTTGTTCCTTTTCGCTTGCATGTTGCAACTATTGCATTATGGCCACATTGTTGCCAGCGTTGCTTTATCGTGCGTGTCTAGTGGCAGCAATTTGGCAATGTTGCAAGCATTGCAAAAATTTGTGTATTGGCAGATCATTAAAGGGTTGCAACCCGCCTGGCGACTGTTGCCCTGTTGCCCTGCTGCTCTGCTGCTCTGCTGTTCCCCAGTGGCGTTTATGGCCCAATTTGTTAAGGCCGCGACCATTTAGGGGGGATGACAAGGCGGGAAACACAGAAACAGCACCCGCTAAAATAAACAAAATTAACGCAAGGCTAAAAGCGTTTCCCACGGCTAAACCAGACCGACATATTATAAAATAAACTTTCGAGCGAAAAGTGTACAACTGGCTGCTCAGTGGGCGGTCGATGGGCAATGGCCACCAGGCCAGACCAGACACGCGGTTGGCCACTCGGTTTAACTAAATTAAAATCGTGTTAATTTCACATTAGAGCGCACACCAGGCCGCTGTCCGTTTGGCTGTCCCCAAACGGAGACCATTACAAACTAGCGGCGACTGTCACACGCTGTTGGAACAGCAACTACAACAACCAGGCAGGACAACAAGTCCCCCATGGAGAGCATGCAAATTGCAAGCGGTAAATAAAATGTCCAAGATAAGCTGGCACTAGCTGGGGCTAGCTGCTGGTGGCAGTGGTGGCAGTGGTGGCCATGGTGGCCATCACCAGTCGAGTACTCACCGGCGAGGAGTATGGATGGGCTGTGAGGCGTATACCATCTGCCTCCAGATGCCGTTTCATCACCCCCTCCAGCTCCTTCATGGTAATGGGTGTATCGCAGTCGGAGGCAAGTATCTCGTTGCTGTTGCTGAGCGCCTTCGGATCATTGATGAGCACATAGACAATGGCGGCGCCCTTCTCACGCAGGGCACGCACACTTTTCAGTAGCTTGCCGCGGTGCGTGGGATTGTCCACGCCAATGGCGTCCAGATCGATTTCGCCAATTTGCTTGCATATCTCCAGCTCATCGTAGCCATTCTCCAGGAAGCTCTCGCCATACTGCGGCAGCCCAATTGTGCGCAGCCACTCGCAAACGATATTGTGGTGCGGCATATTCGCGTATCACGTGGCGGCCGATGGTGCCGCAATGTCCAGCGGTGCGAATGAGACCTTGGGCAGTCGGGGCTTGGTGCTGCTGCCACTGCTGCTGCTGCTGGCCGCCAGTGGCTCCAACTGGTTGCTGCTGCTGGCGGCGCTGCTGCTGCTGCTGTTGACCGTTGCCTTCATAGCAACGCCTGCAAAGGGAAACAGTGGCAAGGATAAGCGAAAAGTGGAAAATGGAAAGTGAAAGCGAACTTATGTTACAATGTGCAACAGTGCGTATGCTTAATAAAGCCTGTCACATCCGGCGCCCAGAAAAGTATGCAATGGCTGTCAAGGCAGCACAATAGCCGGCCTAGACAGGTATATGTAGTATATCAATTTGCGTTAATAGCCATCATTGTTCACAAACTGACAGCTGAGAGGCTGAGAGGCTGAGAGATTGAAAGTCTGCTCGGCCAGCCTATAAGCACTTAATGATAATGCTCGGTCATGTACACGGGCCACTAAAACACTTGAATATGTTTAGCCCCGGAAGCCACTTGCATATGAATAAGCCACTTAAAATGACAGATGGACTAAGCACGCACACACACACACATCCACACAGAGACAATCACAGGCAGCTGTAGACTTTGACTTGGACAAAAGACAAAAGACAAAAGGAAGTCGTCTAACTATTTATAATGCCCCGGGCAGACAGTTCGTCCTGCGCCTGAAAAATATTTTTGCTTGTCGAAAAATGAAATGCAAATGGCTGCTGCCACTAGAAATATTTGCAGCCATTTCCACAACACATTCGTCTGGCTTAGCTCAGGTGGCCAGTCGTGCGCAGACACTCGCACACACACACACACACACACACACACACACACACATCTAGAAACCATCTCCGATTTCAGCCCTATGCTATAACGAATTTAAACCTAACGCTCACCCAGGAAACAATGCCCTAATGAAAAGATGTGGCTACAGTTTTCGGTTGCGCCTGCTGCTGCAGCTGTCATTAAGTAGAAAGGTCCAGTGACATCGTCTGTGTGTTGATTTATTCACACACAAATACACACACCCACACTCACATACATATTTATAAGATATTTCATTTGTTGTTTTGTGCCACTTGGGAGCACATTCAGGCACTTGAGTTTGCCATTCCGACTTATTGATCAAAACATGTGCAGCCAAATACCACATTCAACAGCATTCGTTGTGCCACATTTCTATGTCATGGGTCGTATTGGAAATTTCTTGTAAAGGGGTTGAAACAGCCCTTAGCAATTAAAATGTCCAAATTGCAATATCATAAATGATTGTAAATTATTATATCGCAAATATTGCTGGTGAATAGCCCAGTATTACTTAAGAAATAATTGTTGCTTTCGATAAATATGATATGTACGGATAGCAACAATCAGTCGAATGCGATGCATGCCCTTTGAGTTCGTCTTCAATTTCAGATAAACTTGTTATACCCTTTAAGATAGTATTAAAATTTAGTCATTAAGTGGAATATTAGCAATAAGTGGAAGTATTATGATATATTTTTTAATCAGTATCAATAGCTGAGGTGATATACCCACGTTCGTCTGTTCGTCTGTCTTTAACAATGTAAGCAAGTCCCTAAGCTTTATTTAAAGCTAAAGTCACAAAATTTCAGATAGGCGCTTCTTTAGGTTGCAGGCAGAATTATACGAGGAAATCGTCCGGATTGGACCCCTATACCATATCGCTACACATAAGAATGTTTGGTAGAGGATAAGGTTCTTCTATGAAATAGCTTTTGTTGGCCGAACCTCAGCCAAATCTATATCCTTAATAAGAACTGATCGGTAAATGAGTTTATGTTCGTATTGTTATGGTGTATTTACAAATTCAAAGTTTTCTCTGACATTTAAGATAGAATCATTTCCTCGGACAGATATGAGAATGATCATTGCATGTATACATTGCATATATTGCATATTTTTAAAGAACCAATAAATAAAAATAATGAATAGGCAGCAGCTGAACAGCCATCAAGTTTGTTGATTTTAATATTAATTTTTAATATTTAATACTAAGAAAATAACTGTCGTTTCTTTTTCATAAAGACTAAGCAGTTAAGAATAACTAATTCTGCAGAGTTCACTTACAGCTGTTTATTTTGCATATTCATTAACACATGTTCATGCACATGAATTTGTTTATGTTTAACTTTCATTCTTTGAGGAACTACGCCTCTGTTTGCCCCTGTTGGAGCAATACATACACACACACACACACACACACGGACAAAAAAAAAAAAAAAAAAAAAAAAAAAAAAAAAAAAAAAAAAAAAAAAAAAAAAAAAAAAAAAGAAGCAGAAACTTTTCTCGCATTGTTAGCATAATAAACACGTAATAAAATGCGTAAGGCAAAATCAGTAAAGTCAATGTTGAAGTAGTTGGATGCTTTCCATACGCTGCCGTTGCCAGACAAATTTGATTTCCAAGATGCCGGCCAAAAGGACCACAGCAGCAGCAACAACAACAACGAACGACAGTTAATGAATTTGCTGCAGCACAATCAGATAGCAAACACACACAAACACACACACACACACACACACACAGACTGGAAATGCATAAAATTTCTCGTGCACTCGGGCGGTCAGTGTAATTACTTGCTTGACTGTAATGTCAAAATTTACATACGACTTTGCCAACGAGTCTCGTTAGATAAGCGTCTTAAATTTTCAATTTCATTGTTTATTAAGTGCCAAATTAATGATGTGTGTGTGCGTGTAAGTGTGTGTGTGTGTGCGTGTAAGTGTGTGTGAGTGTATGTGTAAGTATGTATATGTGAGCATGTGTGTTCATGTGGAGCAATTGTCAAAGGTGTTTTGCTTTCGCACGATTTCCGTTTGTAATTGCTTATTGTGTAAATTTTGTTCAATGCCCTGCCCAGCTGCATGTTTATGAGATTTCCTTAATTTTAATGCATTTGCAATTATGGCATTAATTATATGAAACGTGTGATTAGTTCCCCAGTTAGAAACTTGGAAGGACGATAATTGCATAAATTGTGTGTGTGCTAGATATTCCAAAAATCGATATCTAAGCTATTTCGCAAAACTTTAATTAACTTTTTATTGTTGTTATTCATATACAAATTAACCCAAATTTTAATTGAAATTGCTTTTTGCTTCATTGCGGATTGCGGCTTTCATATATTAGCCTGGGATGCGCACCTGCAATCTTATTATTTATTTGGGCTAAGCAAGATAAGTAAGATCCTTTTATTTTCTAGTCAATAATATTATTATAATATACTGTATGAGCTTTCATAAAGTGCATATATCATATCCATGAATAATTCCACAATTCGTATACCAACGATTGCAACCTATTTAATTACATTTTTAGTCAACCTATTTATAGATGAATCAATTCGAACTAAAAATTCCAAAAATGTGCTATTATGAACTGATCGAAAGCGTACAAACTGGAATATTTCGAGTTCTTAATCCAAGCATGTGAACATAGATGTGGAGGACAGGTGAGTGAACCTCAAACCAGGAAGTTCTGCGAGCCGTAAGGCGATGTTTTGCAGCCCTGATTTGTATACATTTGATCTTCATAGGAATAGTATTTACTATACATTATATTATTTATGTTTTATTCATAGGAACATTTTATGTTTATTGTTGACTACCTGGTTCATTAAACAAATGCCCGCTTTTACGCCTGGTATTCAAACCTGGTACCATGTTATTAATAAGCCTCAATGATTATTCAATTCACAAATAAAAAACTTAAATAAACTCCTTTTTCACACTTTTTGCAAATTTAATCGTTCAGTTTAATTTACATAAAAATAATGCACTCCATGAGCTTTGATATAATTATTTGTACATATTTTTGCGTATCTCTAATATTTAACCGGTGCCCATTTTTATGCAAACCAGCCCAAGTAATTAATTTTAATATGAAAGTCAAACATGCTCTAACAATTGTCATATAATTTGCCGTCTAGACAGTGAAAATTTAGTATTTTCAATTAACTGCAGCAACAACTGCGCTGCCCCCCGCCACCCGCCAACCGCCAGCAAAACAATGCACACAAAAAGGCGCACAATGCAGGAGCTGGAGCTGGAGCTGGAGCTGGAGCTGGAGCTGTAGCTGAAGCTGTTGTTGGAGTTGGAATTGTAACTGGATTTGCCTGGCTGCTATGTTGACAAAACACACAGTATGCAATCTCTACAAAAAATTGAGAAACAAAACCAGAGCACACAATGAGAACAGAGAGGTAGGCGAGAGAGATGGCGAAATGCAACTCGGGAACACCCTTGCAGACGCGACTGTTGGGTAACAGGAGCACAGCAAAAAGCAGACGAGTTTGTATTGGGCTCAAGCTTTGCTATGGAACAGCTGGCTGTGTAGCAGGTCCCCTGCTGCTGCCGCTGCTACTGCTGCTGCAGTCGTGCGCGTCAATGTCAGTGCACCTGACGCTGCACTTGGCACTTGCTACTTGCTGCACGGCACTCAGCACACAGCACACAGCCAGGCACCGTGCACCACCACCAGCACCGGGACAGCAGCCTCTGACAGGCTACGCACTTGCGGTTGCTTACGGCTGGGGAAGCCTCACAAGCGCTTCGAGTGCCATCTTTCCTGTACCTGAGGGAGGGGACACTGCTTAACAAAGCGTGTGATGTTAACGGATTCGATTTCACTTTTTTTTTCTTATTTTTCAACCGTTGCCTTTGACAAGTCTGTTGTTTTTGTTGTTATTGTTTTTACTGTTGTCGCTGCTTAATTGAAATTGCATTTGCTGCGTTTGCTTGCACATAATTACAGGCTGTGAATTATATCAGGAACCCAAGACTTGTTTTGTTGGTTATGCAAATTCAAGACGAGTTTTTGAAAAACAGAAAGCAGCGACAGACATTTCTGCGGTTAACGTGCTCACATCATATATACTATATTCTACATTCGCCCTCCCTTCCATACAATGCGTATGCGAAATTTGAATAGCCGCTTCTTACAAAATGGGGCTTTCAAATGCGGCCTTTCAGTTTTTCGGCTGCTAGAAAGGACTTTTCAATGAAACCCCAATTTAAAACTAGAGAAAGCAGTTGTTTTCCTGGATCCCAGACATATATATATATATATATATATAACTATATATATATATAACTAAATTAATATAAATAATATGATCCACATATATAAGTGAATAATTTGATTAATGGCCAACCAACAAAATCTTTAACTTTTTGTCATTTTATAAATGGATAACTTATTAGACTCTATATTAATATAAAAAGCATGAATTAAGGAACTTGCTTTTTGGCTAAATTAAATATGTGTGCAAAGTATGCGAGCTCAGAGTTCTCGCAGCCTCCCTCATTGGCTTTTTATATTCTTCTTTGAGTCGCATCCGTAAACGAAAATACGCTTTGCAGATTGCTGGGTGAGATTTTCAACAACTCCACTTACCAATTGCAAGATTGATTAGCTTATAGAGTAAAATTAGATTTTTACAGCTTCGCATAGATTGGAAAGGTGTTGAAAGTGAGATTGTTGAAATAGCTTTACAGACAATCTTCTCACTATTTGCTTTTAGTTAGAAAGTTCGTGGGGTAATAAAATAATTAATAAGTTATTTAGAAAGTGCCTTATTAGTTGTTAGTTATTGAACCCCAACATTGGCCTCGAGTCAACCTTTAACTAAAACAACACACTCAACATGAGATTTTGTTAAATAAAATATACTTATGTTTATAAGAAATTCAGTGATAAATTGAAGATTACTATTTTAATAGATTTTTATACATAAATCTTATCAATCACTTGATCTTTTTAATAGATACTACACGATACCGAGCCGTGGAAAGTGCAATATGCAATTTTAAATGTGAAGCCCCAACATATTTAATTATCTTTCGCTTAGAAACAGTTTCACTTGCATACTTACAATTATGGCTAGAAGTCAATTGGCTCTGTTGAATGTATATCCTATTTGGAGCTCCTGATGTGCTGCCTAATCCTCGCACAATGTAAGAGTTAGCCTGGGGCAGCTTTTGTTTATCCTTGAATTGCGATTGCTATTGATATGATCAAATGTCTCAACACTTAATTTGTAGGAGTTCGTTGGGCTTATAGCGGCCATTAAGGCATTAATGCGTGAAGCCAATCAGGCCACTTGTTGTCCTCGCTGTTGTCCGCTTGCCCAGAGTCCAAGCTGTGAGCCAAATGGTGGTTCAACATGCACAATTATGCCATGTGATTTATGGCGTTGGCTTTGCACACCTCAACGAATAAATGGCCGGCAAAAAAAGTGGCGCGCAAATGGCCAAACACCGGCGGAAATCGGAGGCGCCACACACAAATGCTGCACAATATATATGTCCGCATGCAATTGGCAAGCCGGCAAAAAGCGCGTTTCTGTGCTCGCGGTTCGAGGCCAAACCGTTGATTGCAATGCGAACCGAAATCGACAAAATAAACCAAACTAAAATTCCACGTTAAATCTCGCGCGCAGCGGCAGCAGCGGCAGCGATTCTATAAAAAAAACGCAACCAAAGTATGCAAAGCACGCGAACGTACTGGCAACTGGCATGCCACATGCAGCAAATGCAACCGAGTGGAGAGCTCGGCAAACTTCTCGAGGCAGGAAGGCCGCCGTTAACGTAACGTTAACGTTAACGTTAACGTCGCCGTCAGCGCCTCCGCCTCCATGGCCAACGACCGTGCGGCGGAGCAGAAGCTTTGCAAACGTTGCAAGTGTTTGTTGTAAGCGATACCCACAGCCCAGACGCAGGCCGCGAGGGAGCAGCAGCACCAACAGCAGCAGCAGCAGCAGCAACAGCAACAGCAGGAGCAGCAGCAGCAGAGAAGGCGACTGCAGCAGCGTCGGCGGCGCAGTTGGGGAGGTTTTTTTTTTGCGAGGCAGCCACCACCGCTGCCAATGTGGCAGCATGTCTAAGTGCAGAAAGTAGGTGAGGTAGCTGCCAGTCGAGCCACATGAGCCAAAGCGAGACGGGCAACTGTCGAGAAGAGTGTTTACCTCGGCTTAGAGCTCTGACGCTGACGCTCAGTCTGGCTGGCTGGCTGGCTGGCTGGCTGCCTGCCTGGTTGACTGGCAGCGTAGGCTCGACACAAAACATGAATGAGCTGTGAAGCAAATGAAGTGCTGCGGCCGACGAGCCGCACACAGTGCAACCCGCAGCGTATTTAAATATAGCTAAAAAAAAAAGAAAAGGAAAATAATAAAAAAAAAAACAAAACGTAAATAAAAAAGTGGCGTAAAAATGCAACGCATGCAGCGGCAATGACGACAGCGTCTGCAACATGCGCCGCGGCAGAGCGACGCCGGCAGAAGCCGCTCGAAGGCTCCCAGGCGGCTATCATGTCAACGCCGGCGTCCTCATTTGTCTGCCTGTTTCAACATTTTTTTTTAATCTTAATTCTCTTTTTGTCGCAGACAAGCCGACAGCCCGACGGACGAGCAGTCAGGCAGACGGGCAGGCCGTTTAGTTTCGACTACGCCTGGGCACATTTTGTGCCTCATCATCTACAGCCGCTGGTGGCGACACATGCGACTGACTGCAAATAAACGTCAGAGGAGTCCACATCCAGCAGCTCGCTCAGCTCAGCTCAGCTCAGTTGTTGTTGTTGTTGCTGCTGCTGCTGCTGCTGTTGATATTGTTGCAATAATCAGCATTTGAAGTCAGTTGTGATGCCCATGGTACCTTCTGGCAGCATCAAGCTAAGACAGACTCTGCTTGTGGATGAAACATTCTGTCTATATAGGGTCTTACTTATCAAGTCCATCTGTAGTCGCAAAGTGTTAAAATTTTGTTTTACATTTCTATTTGCATTTTTACTTAAAATTTCATTGGAGGCATTTCAAGTTTACAAGCCTTTCATAAATATTAATAATCAATTACAAAATATTTTTAAAATTGGGTTGTGGGGGAATCATTATTGTGATAACTAAAAAGATGAATGTTCGATGTATTAGATAATCCCGATCCGCAGGAGTTATAGATGTTAAACAACAGCCGAGCCTTTCATTTTCAAAAATCCACGTAAGCTATTAGTTTACCGATTGTGGACAATTTTGTGGAAATGGGTAGATAATAGGCTGTAAACTGGAAGCAGATAATGCCAAATAGTTCCATTTAGAAATTTATTTTATTGTTAATTTTTATTTTTAGGTCTTCCTTATAAAAAGAAAGTGTGTACAATATTTGTTACTAATTGCTTTGCAAGTATTTTGACTTTCTGTACATAATATGACAAGTTTAGCTTGTTATGAATCAAATATAAGGCACACCCTGTTTATATGCAGACTGCATTCCTTATGGGCATTGTTTAGTGCATGCGACCGAAAACAAAAATACAAAAAATTAATCAAAAGAAAATTATAAAACAAAGGCAATGAGGACGAGTCCGACTGCAAGCCAAGCGACGACGGGCAGCGGGTGAAGCATACTTACAGGCGCCGTAGCAGACTATGGCATATGCATGCATGAGTAAGTGTGTGTGTGTGAGCGTGTGTGTGCCCAGACATATGCGTAGCCCCAGTTAAGACGAAACAGGGACACAGACACGGACGTGGATTTGGGCTGCGTTGACAAAGCTGTTTGCGCGGCAACTGGAGCGCAAGGATTTCATATGCAGCTGCATGCGAGTGTTTGTAGATGTGCGCGTGAGTACTTGTGTCTGTGTGTGCGTGCATGGGCATGAGTGTGCTTTTTATCGGACTTGTTTTGATAGTTGACTCGATTCTAAGCCTATTAAAGCGCCTGAGTCGTTCAACAATTGAGCGGCTTAGCACTGAGCGGGTTTCCAAGCTAAAGAGCGCCCCGTAACCGATAGGCCCCAACAAAGTTAAGCCCTGGTCAGGCCCTTGCCCCAACTCCCCAGCGGCTAAACCCTTTCGCGACTGCTGCTGCTGCTGTTAATAATTAAGGCTGCAACGCGCTCGTTAGACGCATCCTTCCATGTACTCAGGCCTGCTCTTGCTTTTTCTATATCTAGCTCTCCCTATCTCTCCTTTTCTTTCTCTCTCTCGATATCTCTCGCTCTCTCTCTCTCTCTCTCCGCTCTGCCCGTCGCGCCAGCAATTTTCTCAAGAAGCCGCACTTAAATGGCTTCCTGTGCGGGTGCAAACAAAAGCTGACTGCCAGCCAGTCGCACACGGCACACACATGTACCAATCCTAGTATGTGTGTGTGTGTGTATGTGTGGGTGTATTTGTCTCCAACAGCAACAAAAAAATATGGCAGCAGCAAAAAAAATCTCTGACTGCCTGCTACAAGTCGAGTGGCGTCGCCTGGTGGTTGATTTTGTTGTTGTTATTTTCTCTACTACTGCCAATGTGCAAATGTGAAAAAAAAAAGAGTTGCAATTTATTTTTTTTATTGTTGCAGTTGTTGTTGTTGCTGCTGCTGAGCGCAACACATGCGCCATTATGCAATTGATTTTCTTGGTATTTTTTTTTTTGCTCTTGCTACGTTTTTAGCATTGTTGTAGGCGAAGCTGCTTAAAGCAGTTTTTTGTTTTTGTCGGCTTACGAGTTCAGCTGGGTGTCAAGGGTCATTCAACCCGCTGGCAACGGCTAACTAATTTGCCAGCCAGGCCAGTTATGCCGAGGGGCGAGCTGTGTGCGTCTAATTAGGCGCCGCAACTAAAGCAAATCCTCTGAAAAGCCAGCAAAGCCCAGCTAGGTGTCTAAAGTGACGCTTCATGTGGAAAATGGCAAAAACAAACTGCACGTCCGTCTGTCTCTGTGTGCTAAAAAGATAGCAGGCACACACAAGCACACGAGCGCTGCCCCTGCTATGGCAACAGCAACTGCAACTGCAACTGCAAGTGCATTTCTATAGCGGCCGCATCACGTGCGCTATCTCATTTGGAGATGCATGCAACGCGGCGGTGGCACGGCGCGGCGCCGCGCGGCTTTTAACCCTGAATGCATCGCATGAATGCAGCACAGCCGTGGCACAGACAACGCACAGACGCACCCAAACCCTGGCAAGCAAAACCGCCCACAGCCGCGCCCGGGGCTCATGCTGAGCCAAGTCAAGTCAAGTGAAGTCAAGGCAGATTGCGTATACGCAGCATTGGCCACTTGCATTATTAAGCGCTACTCCAGCGCTGTGATAAGCTCTCGCGAGTGCGTGCCTGTGTTTGTGTATGTGCGTGCGTGCGAGTGTGTGTGTGTGTGTGTGTGTGCATTGGCGCTTTCATGTGCCTTGCAATTTCATTGTGAATGTCAAGTGTTGGCAGTTGCTTGCCAAGATGCTTTGTTAGCCGCCCCAGCGCCAAGCAACTGCACGTGCAGATCCGGTAACAGCGGCGTTTGCCTTGTCAAGTGGCATTCAAGTGCATTTTACATGCCGCGTCTTTGATTGACATTAACATATTGCCAGGCACTGTGAAGTCGACGTTATGTCTGCCAGGCAATTGAGTGCGTTCGCAACAAGAAGAAAGTTTTCGTAGACTTCAGATAAAAAAAAAGAAAGAAGAAAAACAAAAGCAGTAGAGCCAGTTAAACAGCATATTTGCTTGCCCTTACGATCTTTTGAACATGAGTTATAAGTACCAGAAAAATAAGCCAATACCGGTTACGGAGTCACATGCGTACATAAACATTTCATATTCTCATTTCATTTTTGTTTTTAATCCACATTATCGTGCTCACTAACGGATTATATATGAGATGATATCATAACTTTTTTTATGTTCACATTATTAAAATATCAAAGCAGTCAATAGGATAATAGATGATCTTGCCAAAGTCGGGGCAAACTAATTAATCATTATACATTTTTAATTTTATTACAGTTTTCAGTTAACCTTCCGACAAGTTACATTGTGATACCTCCATTGTTATAGCTATCACTTTCAGCTTCTTCCTCTCACCTGTGTCTAACATAATTAGTGACATAATGTTAAGCATTTGAGGGTCACATCAACCAATTATGTTCTTTCGACTGTAGCACTTAATTGTTAAATGGAAATAAAAAGCTAATAAATAAATCAGGTTTATAGAAGAAACCAAATAAAGTCAAACATTTCAGTCAACTTCAACAGAATACGTAACACTCTGTTCTCAGTATAGCTTCTATACTCAAACAGTCGAAAGAGCTTTCATAATTAGTTATTAGGTGCCCGGTAAGAAATATAGCCAAAACCGATATTCTTATTTTCCCTGTGTGAGCAGAGTATTAGCCACAATAACATAAAAAAAGTCGCAAATTAGGAAATAAAAGACAAATAGTCACAGCCAATACTCCTCCTTTTCACGGTGTGAACAAAGTATAAACCGCAACAAAACAATTAAAAGTCGTAAATTATAATAATTTTTGCAAATCGAATGAATCGTCCATTCATGCATGCCATATATATATATAGATTTTGTTGTAAATAAATTATAAAATCTGCCTTATATATATATGTATGTATGTATATATTGTATATAAATATCATGTGATAAAACCAGTTTTCACAAAATAAAATAATTACCTTATCATTTGTCATTTCCATATGTCAGTATGTGCACACTTAATGGCTACAGCAACCTTTAACCTGACCCATAAACGGGCCTAAGACATGCAAGTGTATCAATGACGTGAGTTTGAGAAGAAATTTAAATGTGTGCTGAGGCGCATTTTGAGTAGACGTATGGCAATATCATTTTAATCGCAGAGACATAAATCAAATGTGCCGACACGCCTGCATTTAAATCAGTTGATTTCATTGCTAACCAATTTACAACGCAAGCTCGGTTGGCTTCATCAAATGAAAAATCGAAAAATCCCCTAAACAAAATTAATGCAAATTTATTTGAATACAAACCACATAAACAATGCAGACCTCATCGTTAAGGTCGCCGGAATCGCACTTTTACTTTTCACTGGATCAACATGAAGTCAATACGTAGAAATGTACAATAATGATGCCTGGGTAAGATGGTAAATTAAACCATAAAGTGGTTAAAAGCGGAAAGGCAAAAAGGCAGAATGACACAAGAAACAATACAAGTAAAGTGATCTTCTCGGTAGTGGTCGACTTTAAGATATCCTGCACTCAGCGCTGAGCTGACAAAAAGCTATCTAGCCTTTTATATACATACATAAAAGCACACATTTTCACACATAACATACTTCATCTTCGATTGTCCCCATACTATCAAATATGTACTCTTGAATAACTTCAGTGCATCGTTATAGTCCGATCTTTGAAATTTTCTAATCTCAAAATGTGTATATATGCCAAGGCCCTCGAGTCTGGCTTGAAATATGATATGAATTTAAAACAGGCTTTTGACGATTGTTATCGATTTCGTTTGACCTGTTTCCGGTCAAGTTATCGATAATTCATTATAAGCATTGGGCGTTCGACCTATGTTCAAGATCTTTAGCTATCAAGTGTCTTTTTCGAAGCGGCCCCTTATGGGGAAGTCAAAAGAAACATCCCTCTGTCTGTTACATACATTGGTACAAAGTAATAATATCCTTCTACCAATTTTCCAATGTATACAGGGTATCATGAGCGGAAACATTTTCACGGCCCTCACGAAATGATTTCTTTGCATGGGCCAAAGCAAAAGTTGGCTCCATAACGATGACAAAACCAAAAGTGAGTGATAGCAAAATGATGCCACAAGCAAACGAACGTTGAAGTGGTCAACGACGAAAACATCAACAAGATACAGTATAATAAACATATATGTGTGTGTAGATATATATATATAGACAAAAAGAAATTATGAAATTTAAAAGTGTTACAACAAATCAAAAGCCACGCGACGCCGCTGCCAACACAATTACAACTCAATAGCCAAACAAGTTTCTGGTCGATGTCGCTGCTGCTGTTTCTGCTGCTGCTCTGTTGACTCTTCTTTGAAAGAAGTCCAACCAGGTGATCTTCGCAGCGTCTGGCTCAATCATTTGCCAGTCGGCGAAGCGTGCACAACACAAAACACAGTCTGAATATCTTAAGCCGAATCTCTGTTCATTTGATGGTCAACATGTTGCTGCTCGTCTTGGCGGTAAGCTGTGCTGTGACCGAATGGGCCATCAATGACTGCCTCATTAAAAGTATTATGTTTGTCCATAAATTAATTTAGCTGTCGTTGATGAGCTGCGTCCAATCGCAAGATTATCATTATCCGCGCCCACAGTTTCCATTCCACCTGACGCCACAGCGCCCGGGAGCCCGTCAGCCGCCGACCAAGTTTATAGTACAGACCTTTGGACCGCATGGACGCACGTATGAGCTGCAAACGCACAAATCGCCCGCTATCTATGTGGCACATGAAACGTACGCTGTACCAGGCCATCAGCTGCAGCCACAGCGACAATTCCAGCATCATGTGCAGCAACCGCAGCAGCAATTGCCCAGCTCGCTATACCAGAATCCGCTGCTGGTCAACACCAACTATCAAGCTGTCCCAGTTGGGCTGACCCCGCCACCACCGCCATCACCTGCACCAGGTCAGTCCGTTACCTACTACACTCAGGCACAGGCACAGAACAATGTCCAGCAGTCAGCTGACAGCTATTATAGGCAGCCACAGGCCTTGACAGTCGCCACCGCAACTCAAACGCAGCCAACCGCCAGCTATGGTCCGCCACAGGAGCAACCACATTCGCCACACTATAGCAATCCACAGCCTTATGCCGTTGTCACGCTGCCGCAGGGTGAACGCGTACTGGATGCTGGTCACGGCTCGGGCCCGTTGCCCGCCGAGAGTGGACACTCGACGGGACCAACACGTGTGGGCGACTACAACGCACAATCGCCAAGCGCCACACTGGATACCTACAACTACAAGCAGTCTGTGCCCGGTGATACGCGCAGCTATCAACGCTATGTAACCAACTGCCAGCCGAACGGGCAGTGCCAGCAACTGAATCTGAATCCGGGTCAGATTGATCCCGATCACCATCAACTGTTGCAGGCGGCGCGTGCGCAAACACAGCCAGCTAAAGGTGGCTGCCAGAAGGAGAACTATGTGCCGCCGGGCGCCACACCGAATGCCCAGGGCCAGCTGCGGCCACGCGACAGGCGCACCTATGCGCACATCCAAGAGCAGCTGGTCAAGTATCCATATAATTAAATTAAGTACCCAAAATCGAGTTTATTAGTACCTGTTAGTTGCGTTATAATATAAATAAAGTACCCTTAAGTTGAACAACCTTCAAATGTTCCTGTAACTATTTTGAGTGTTTGTTTTCCAAAGTTAAAAATATGCTTTATGCACCGAACCCATTGAAATGAGAAAATGTGTGCATAGTTTTATGCAAATGCATCTAAAAGGTCAAAGAAAGCGTCTCCAATCATTTAAAATAATATGTATAAATGTGATCTTAAAAAGGGCGATAGGTCGATTTAGCCATGTCCGTCTGTTAACGATCTGCCTATAGGCCAAATTGCTATTATAGAATACATTTCCCGACTTTCGTTTATGTATATAGAAGAAATGTAGAATGTTTGTGAAGGTAGCTTAGTTTGGAGTGCAGATCTATCACCTAGTCAGGCACACACGACTAGAGATCCCTTACGTCTTTCATTATAATTTTCAATATGAATTTACATTTATCCCAAGCATTAGACATATTTGAAATATTTCATATTTAGTATATACCTGTCATAAGAACTATTGGTCATTAACAAACCATTTAACAGAATACATTTTTGCTTATTAAAATATTTAAAACAAGTTCAGCAGTTAAGAACGTCCGAAAAACAACAACAAGATTAGCCCGTTGCAAATATACATTTTAACATATTTACATATTTTGCTTTAAATAAAAACAATTTTTTAGCCGATTAATTGACCTAATTAGTCGGCCAACAAAAAAAACTCTCTTTAATTGATCAATTTTAATCTTAATTGATTGATGAATCTTTATATTAATTTTTAATTGTTCACGTAACTAATTTTAACAAGAAACCTCAATTATTTCATCGTATATACTATAGCTATTCATATGATAATTTTAATGGCTACATTTCGAATAAAATAACATTTTTATGCCCGCCTAAAAGCATGCAACGTTTTTAAATAAGACTTAGGCAACATTGTTGCTAACAGTTCTGTTAACTCTTTTGATTCTCTCCTATTCTTATAAGTTTGTTTAGTCACAATTCCTAATATAGAAGCGCCATATGAAGTCTCTGAACGTCGAATAAAAAATCAAAACAAAAACTTTTCCAATAGATTAGTAACAGCTTAGAACAGGGGATATAGACAATCTAACTATGTTGGTATAGTTATTTAAACAAGGCGAAGAAACACACTCTTAAGTGAAGTTTTGTTGTCGCAGGTATTTTATTTTTATATAACCAAACTAAGATTCGAACGGATTCTATTTGTCCAGTAACCTCAATAGCTCGGTCACTCATCCGAGCAGCGCCATAAATACAAATTAGAATGATTTCTACTGACATCACGAAATTCTTCTTTTCTCCTTAATTGGGAAATTTTCAATAACACATTGCTGCAAAACCCAAACAATTCGAAACCTGCTCTAGAGACTGCGCAGAACTCGTGCTTAGTCATTTGTTTAGCATTCGAGTGAGACACGCCAAGAAATATCTTCATTTTTTTTTTTGTTTGTCTTTTCATTTTGTTTTGTTTGCTGCTGACTTTGGTAGTTACCAAATAGAAACACGTTTTAGCCCATGACGTCAAAAAGTGTATAAGAAAAATTCCCAGCAGCTGCTTGGCCATTCATCACATATGTAGTTGTGGGCCAAGAGCCGACAGTGGACTCTATGTCCAGCGGAAATGTCACAAGCTGTGCAACGCAGAGGCGCCACAAGAGCTGCATAAGCAAACAAGGTGTCAACGTACTTGCAAGGGCCACGCTTATGATGAAGCTTCCGCTGCTGCTGGGCTTGCAGACAGCTAGCTCTCTTTGGGACCGGAAGCACAGACACTTGAACTTAGCGACGGAGACATTGGAAACTCTGGAAGTTCAAAATTGATTTCGCAAAAAAATCTTCTCTATAATTAAAGGCAAGCGCGCCGCCTGGCAAAATGCTAATGACAAGCGCAATTAAACAAATTAGGCAACTAATAATTATTTTAGCCGGACAAATGGGCGAAAAAAAGGTAAAATTAACAACAACAAAAAATAAGACAAAGATGTTGCGACAGCCGCAAAAAAGCTTTCAAAACCGCATTCCGAACACATTTGCGAAATGCAATTTACAAATAAATAAATAATTTATTTCAGTGCTTAACAAAAATACAAACGTAAATAAACAAATTCGGAAATAACAAGAAACTTGCCCCGAACGCTGCCAGATTTAGAAATCGTTGTTGTACTTTTTGTTCTCGCCGGGATTGACGCTATAAAGATCATAATCAAATTGATCCCATTCCGCATAGTCAGCGCCACGGGGCTTCGTGTTGCCCTTCTTCAGCTTCTGCAGGGCCTTCTTCTCCCGGCTAATGTCCACCGGATGCAGCTCCTGGCGGATACGCTGCTCCTCGGCATTGATGGGCTGTGGCTCGCGGACGGGCGTGCTGGTCAGGAACTGTGACTCATCCATGCCCAAATCGGCGCCCGGACTCATTTCAGCCTCATAGAAGTTGGCAAAGTTCTGCAGCTGCATAGAATCCGCCGGATGGTGATCGTAATAGTCGGGCATGATTAAGTTGTAGTTGTCCGTCAGAGTCATGGGCTGCTGTGGCTTGGCCGCATAGGCCAGGATGGTCTCGCTGCTGGCGCCACTCAGGTCAAAGTTCCTCTTATACGAGTTTTTACTGTAGCGTGGCAGGGCTTGACTTGTGGACAGCATTAGGGCTAGACAGCAGCTGAGTAGCTGGGTTTGGAAAATGGATAGTTCACTTAAATTTTTTGTGACAAATTTTCAATGCTTACCATATTTCTACAACTTTTCGCACACATCTTTATAAACAATTTTCTGTCCCTTTTTCTCTTGTATATTTTATATTAATATGCCTTGATTAAATTGTTTGTCTTATACTTTCTAATATAAATAAATGATTTGCAATTTTGTTTAAATTCAAGTTCCTTGAATTTTTTACGGGCTACGTTTAAATCGAGCTCTTGAACACGTCTAATGTTCTGAGCGTTGTGTGTTTTTATATTTAAGGCGCGCATCAAGTTCAAGTCGAGAGAAAAAACATTTCACTGCCGCTTTTTTCTGATAGAGAGTATCACGATTTGAAAACGGGTATATTGGTTTTGAGCAATGAATATTTCTATCCGTGTCAGGCAATTTATATCTTGCATATTCTAAGAACTGGAATCTGCAGAACTTCTCTAACGATCGAACCAAATATATTGTGACTACGTAGGAAATAATCTCAATGGCCAATTAACTGATTTAAACTCGCAGTTTACGACTCACCATGACGACAGGGTATTGCGCAGCCGATGGCACCCGATCATTAAACGTTGTTATTTGTTGAATTTGTTGTTTGTTTTGGGTAAATCCGGTTCGCAAGCTCCGATTTCCAACTGTGTGACGACCATTTGACTGCCGCTGGCTGTTTTCTGCTGGCTGCTGGCTGCCGGCTGCTGCCTTTGACTGACAAGCGGAGTGACTGACACACGCAGCAAACGTCAGCGCAGGTCAGCCAGGAGCTGCTTGGTGCAGCGTGTTGCTGGAACAGGCGAGCAGTCGCGTCGTGCGTCAGGTTGCATGTCAAGTTCATTGCGTATGAAACAAAAGAAATGCAAATGCGATAAACAAAAGGCAAACAACACACAAATCCAGCTGCGACAGGCTGTTGCGACTATGCTTCTGGTTGTGGCACACATTTGCAAATGATTCATTCGAATTTGAATTGCGTTTTCACTCACCTTTGTTCAACTGTCTTCAATTACCTTATTGGCAAATTAATACACACATATTAAATGTAAATAAAAAATAATATTAATTACACACGCTTTGTACCACTGAACTTTCGTGCAGTTAAAGCACTTGATTTCAGCTCGCATATGCATATGTAAAACACACACACACACACACGCACTTTACAAATTGGCACATCAATCAAAAGGTTTTATAATGCGACATTTTAATATTGTTATTTAATTACGGATTTGCCGTTTGCTGTGCATTGCCTTCAGCTTGCATCTCGTTTGCATTATTGCAATATATTTCGATATCGTTAACCCAATTAAATAGTGCCCATTAAGTAAAAACTAGCACAGATTTTAAATCGATTGCGATTCGACAATCAAATTGAGCATAATTTTAAGAGAGAAGATTTTAATTAACTGATATTTCTGATGTGAAGGAAAGGAAAAGAACTTTGGTTCATTTGATTGCGAACCAGTTCGTGCTCGTGCTGAAGATTAACTTTGAGAGTTAGAGAACCAAAAGAAAACGTAGAATGAAAGAACAAGAACCATAAAGAAAATGCTTAAAATATAACATAAAGTTAAGCTAGAAAAGAAGCAAATTATACAAAAACAAGTAAGAGGTTCTAGTCGGGAGCTACCGACTAGGGGATACCCTGAACTCGGGGAGGTGGCGATAGGTATAACATAAAAGATACTTGATATATATATATAATATTCTAGAAGCAGCATATCAAGTTTGGTGAATCAAACTCTTCTTAACTACCCAGTTTGCTCAATAAATAGAATGTCGATATCGATTTATATCGATTGCTTGGAAACGGAGGAAGTTATCGATTATCGGATACAAAATTGATCTGCGTAGACACTAGGAGAACCTACAGCTGACAATTTCAAATCTCTAGCTGCTATAGGTTCTGAGATCCTTGCTTTCATACATACGGACGGACGGACGGACGGTCGGACGGACGGACAGACGGACAGACATGACTAGATCGACTCGGCTATGGATGCTGATTAAGAATATATATACTCTGTGGGGTCAGTGATGGTTCCTTCTGCCTGTTACATACATACGTCCTTATGTATGAAAGCAAGGATCTTAGAACCTATAAGAACTAGGACTCAAAAATGTTATCTGTAGGTCCTCCTAGTCCATGCACAGATCGAGTTTGTTTCCAAGCAATCGATGAAAATCGATATCGATATCCTGTATCTTAAGCAATTTTGGTAAATAATAAGAGCTAGAGTCAGAAAACTTGACATGTAGCTTCTAGGATAGTATATATTTCTGCATTTGGTGTTGGCAGAAGAGGGTTCAGAGTATCCCGTAGTCGGGATCTCCCGACTAGAACCTCTTACTCGTTATTATTCTATTCAAATATGATTAAAAATATCAGGATTATTCGAAATATCTTCGATTTGAATAAACAGCTTTAGATTAAAAATAAATAAATAAAACCATAATTAATATCAAATTTGTATTGATGACACGGAAAAGATCTGCAACTAGAACTAAAAACATTAAAAAATATCAGAATAATGTAGAAAAAACAATTTAATAAATGTTAAATGTAAAGTAAAAATCACAACATGTCAAACAATGTAATTAATTTTTAAATTAATAGCTCATCAAAAGTCTGTAACCAAAATTCAAATGAACAAATGTGACTTCATTTGGCGAAGCAGCTAAGGGAAATAAATATAAATTAAAATCGAGTGTCAATCAGAGCCGCTTTCCATTAATTTATGTGAGATATTAAATTTAAGTGTGTGCGGCCTTTTTTTTTGTTGTAAGGCTGAATCAACAGGCTTTTGTGTTGTTTGGAATACCCTTACCCTTACCCTTACCCTTACCATACCCAGGCCACCCACTTCTGGCATCATTTGCATTCGGGCGACACTTCGCCTGGCACTGTTGCTTACGAAAATAATAATGAATTCCGTAAATAATTCGTGGAGCGGCAGCGGCAAACTCTGAGGCTTATTTTGCACTTACATTTCACTCGATTTTTGTTGAATTTTTTTAATTTTTTGTGTAAATTGTATATTACGTTGATTGTAAATTGGTGCGACGTTTTGTTGTTTGTGCCTAACACAGCCTTTTTTTATTCATTGTTTTCGCTGTTGCAGCTGAACATGTTTGAGAGATCAAAGACATGTTTTTGGAAGCTGAGCTGCCGCGAGTAAAACAATATGCACAAATATTTCGTTGGGAATTTACGTCAGAACAAAATACGCTGGACAGCAGCCATGAACAATGAAAACAACAAGAAGCAAAAAGAATTTCAGCTATAATTTTTGTTTTCTGTTCGTCTTTTTTTCATCTGGCGGCAGCAAAATTTCAATTATTTGAAGAGATTCAGCTATTTGAAAGCGCCCCTATAACTGTCTGGCTTGAACTATTTACACAGCTCAGGCAACAGTCGGGCCAAAAGCCTCAAAGCAACGTGCCTCAAAACTCGACCGCAACATTACATCAACTTGCCAGACGCATCAACGCCCAGCTTCATGCTGCCCTGCGTTCCCCCTGCACCCAAGACCCGATAAACCTCAATCCCAAGCGTCAATCCATGCAGCACAACACATCATTATCCATTGGAATCGTGGTGCACAGAGTAAATGCAAATCGAATAAGATTTAATATGCAATTCAACCACAACAAACTGTGCACATAATTTCTGGGCCACCTCACACGCCCTTTACCCCTGTCTGCCAGCTGCCCCCTAATTTAATCATAGACTTTGTTCAATGGTCAGCGCAAGAAGCCTAATGCTCAAACCAAAACCTCAACATTTGCATTGAATATCATTTAAATTTTCAAGCAGATAAGCTGCATTTAATTATTTCATTTATTTTCATGTTTTCTATTAGGTCTTAATGCGACCTAACGACTGCAGCTCGTAGCTGGTGAAATGTTTAATTATCTGTAGTTATTATTTTAATCTTAGCTGTAATCTCCATATTATAAACATATATTATATACAAAACAAGTTTATATTATCTAGTTGGGTGAGCTCTACTAGGAGATACCCTGTAGCAAGCGACAAGCTGCCTGCACACTTAACTAATCAAACTCTTTTAATCCCCAACTTATGCTTTATCAAGTATGATATTTATCGCTGTTATGAAAATTAAGGAATACTTTGGTTGAGGCTTATACCCTGTAATCGTTCAAAATGGCCGAAGTGGTTAAAACACGAAATAAATAAGTCATTTTCGACCCCAGACTTGATCAGATCGAAGAGCTGATGAAGATCAACCCATGTTCGGCTACCTGTCCGTTTATAAGTGCGTTGCAAACCTATATTGAATATTAACAGAATAAGATAACCTTCATTCTATAACTTTACTATATATTATTACAATAAAACATATTTTATTATAACTTTTCTAAAATCCGAAAAGTATCGATTGGAATTCTTTCTCTGCTTTGAATACTTTCTCTGAGACTTGGTCGAACGGTCGAAATAACGTATGATTAAATCAATATTTTTCTATGAAGACAACTTTTCTGGCAAATGGACATATATTATTTACGGATTTATTAAACAATTTTCGTCTGATCAAATAAATTAAATGCTCGAGTTAAAAAGAGAACCGATTCATTCTGTAGATTTATGAAGCACACAAGGAAGCTGCTGTGGTCGTTTTTTTCTGCTCCTGCAACAGCTGGCTGACCCCAATTAACAGCATCTTCCATTGACAACTTTAAGCTTTTGCCATTTTTAAACGTAAACGTTAATGTAATAAAGAAGCACACACACACATACACACACACACGCACGCACGCACACTCTGGCAGCCAACCCATAATATGGTTCATTAGCGTCCAGTGGGCTACTTGCGTTGCATGTATTGCTGTTGCCACGCCCACTTAATTGTCATTAATTACATTTATTTCATCGATGCCTCTTACTTTAAGCCGCATGCCGCCGAAAGGTGAAGCAACAACAACAAGAAATGCTCGCTCCATTGAGACATAATTAACTGCAATTTCCACAACAACTTGCAACATTCGGTTGTCAGCTCAAGCTGACATTGCAACTGCAGCCGACAGCTGTAATAAGGCCGCTTCAATTGAATCCAAACCAAATTTCGAAATTTAAATCAAATATCAGAGTTCTATAATTGTATAATTGTAGTCGGGTTAGCTAATCGGGAAATACTTAAACGAGTGCATCTAATGTGTGTGCGTGTGTGTGATGTGGGACAGCCCGTTGACAGCAATAAGTCAGCACGTGTGATGAGTCAAAGGCGAACGCGCACATGGCTCATTAATCACATATCCAATTACGAGTACATTATTCCAATTCCATACTTACGCGCACATATAAGACCTGACAGGGAGACAGAGAGCGAAAGCGAGATAGTGAGGGGAGGGAGCTGATGCCGTCTTTCTGCTTAGAGGCGGGGACTTGTTCATTAGAGAGTGGGCCTGGTTTAAAGGCCATACAATTTCTCTGTTTACCCGCGCGCTAATTGTAAATGGCAATCAGGGCGGCGCCCGGATCAGCTCCCAAGGAAGACAAAGCCAACTGTCGCAGTCGAGTGGCGGCAGCGGCAACGTTGACGGCGACGTTGTCTAAAGTCGCTGCCTGATTGCGCCAATTGGCAAGCGCCCGGGCACGCACGACTGCCACATACAAACTTGAAACTAAACAAGAAAGCAAAGCTTTCTTCGGCACGCCGAAGTTGAAATACTCACCTGGGCAGATGGCTTAAAAGAGATAAACATTTCGACAGATTGTTCCAGTTATAATATCGTAGTCCGATACGGCTTGCAGGTACTTTTAAAAGAATAGCTAAGCTCAAGGTTGTTAAGTTTGATCAAGAAATACAAATTATAAAACCCATTGCTTGCCCAATTCTTCCCATAGAACTATTATTAAACAGGAACATGATAAAACAAATTAATGCAAAATTTGTTCCTATGGATTCAATTCCTATTGAAGCTATATAAGATAATAATTCGTTTTGGCCGAATCCAACATAAAAAGGGGAACTTAAAGACTTATCAGCATGAAAATAGGCAGACGAACATAAGTCGACTCGCCTTTTGATACTGATCCAGAATATATATTAATATCTCACAAGGTGGTGACGTATCCTACAATGCGTTACACAACTGGCGACAAAATTCGAATACCCTCTGGAAGAGTATAACAAGAGACGTAGTCGCATCTCAGGCTGGCGGCAGCCAGTCAGTCAAGCAGCCCGGGCAACTGGCAACTGGTAACGCACAAGGATATAGGCAAGGAGTGCGCTGATGTAACGAAACGGTTAATTTAGACGGCAATGACAACGACAACAACAACAACAAGAACGACAACAACGACAGCACCAACAACAGCAACAACAACATGAACAACAACAAACGCAGGCAGTTCAAAAGCTGTCAGCACAAACTGAGGCAGCTTTGCCATTTGCATAGGGGCGTGTGTGGGTCCAGGATCTGCAATTGAAATTGTCAATTGGAGAGAGTTGGGGCTGGGCTTAGAAGCTGGCGGGTTAAGGGTCGGGGCTGCCTGTTAGGTCTGCCTTGTCGCTTTGTTGTTGGATTTTGCAACTCTGTTGCCATTTAAAACATTTTTTAGTGTTTGCACTTGGAGCTGCTGGCAAATGCTTAGAATTTAATTAGCCACGCCACCCGATTATGGTCCATTTGGAGCAGCGAGCATGAAATTACATCTACCTCTTGGTAATAAATAGGCTATACACCATGACATGATGCAGCCTTTACACTCAGATCCTTAATGTATTTCTTGGGCCAGACCCAGCCATGACGGCGTTTCTGTGCCTGGGAAGTTAACATTTTAAAACCTGACTAACCACAACTAAACTCGATTATTTTATATGCCATGTCTTTCTATATATTGAATTAACACTGTTTCATGTTGTACAGTGTAATTGCTTTAAATTTACAAACTACGAGGATCCGCTCCCGTATTACTAGCAACTGTATGGCACGGATTGTTGTCTTAGCCCAAGACCAGAGCATGCAAAGGTCTCTGCCTTGCATCAACAGTTGTGGTTCCTCTTTTATGACTATAATTACGGAGTATTCTGTTTAGAGTCTTATCTTCCTCGTATTAAGTCTCTTAGTCTTTATTAGTATTTAGCCATTAGATAGTCTTGTCGTTCTTGCCCCTTGGTCAGTTCTCTCTATAACCTTAAGTCTATATACGATATATTGGAAGTCTCGCCCGTTGCTGATCCAGATATATATATAAGTCTAAGATATCTCCTTCAGTGTGCTAACAGTTGAATACCACATATGTAGGGTTTGATAACTCACAAAACAAATCTTGCGTGAGCTGAAGTGAAGCCACATTTAGTTATTATATTAACAAAGGCAAACCCAAATCAGGTACAAAATAGAGAAATGTCTGCTCATAAGCATTTCACATCCAGATTCAATTTGTACCATTCGTAGAAAATAAAAAAATCATATGATAGCTAAAAGCTATAAGAAAACCCGTGTTGTTGCCACCTTTCTGACGTCGTCATCCTCTTCGCTTGAGTCATTGTTGACGCTGTCTGGCGATTGCGCTTAGCGTTGACACAAAACAATGGGCAACACTTCAGCACTTTCATTTTTCAGTAGAAACACTCGCACACCCACACAGGCACACTCAGAGCACACCGAACAACACACTTTTAGCAGATTTTTTATTTATTATTTTCATGCTGACAGCGCGCCGCACACACATACACACATACACACTCACACACACCAAACACACACAAATGCTCACAAACAGTGGCAAACAATTTGCAACGTCGCACTCAACATGAAGTGTTGCGGTTTTTTGTGGCATGCTTTATATTTTTAGAAATTGTTTTTAGTTGCATGAGTCGCTTTTGTGTTTTCCGTTCAAGTTGGACAACATGGCAGCAGCAGCAGCAGCGGCAGCGGCAGCGGCAGTAGAAGTCAACTGGACGCTGCAGACGGAGGCGTGGCTGCCGTTGATGACAGATAAGACGCATATTGTAAAACTTTTCTGACGCGCACACACACACACACACACGTTTGCCACAGCTGCTGCCACATGCAATTAAATAAAACACTCGACACACACACTCTCTTGACTATCGAGAAAGCTTAAAAGTATGCAACACATTTTCCGCAGCCGCTGCGCATCTTTATTAATCGGGCCAAGCAATTTAATTAAAATCAACTAACCAGCTGTCGCCTTAAGCAGTGTGGCGCTCAGCAGCGGTTTCGTGTTGCAGCACGGGCAGAGCGTTCCTGGTGGCGCCACCGGGTCGCAGCAGCGCTGGCATAACGCATCCGTCGTCGCATTATTCGCTTGAGGGGAGCTAATTAATAAATGCATTGTTTGAATGGCGGCAACAACAATGAATAATAAAAATACGATTATGCTCGATAGTTGTTTGCTTACGGAGGCTGAAAACTGTTCGCCCAACTTGCAATTGGCGCCACAAAACGAACTCCGTGCGGCCAAGCTGCTGCTGCTGCTGCGTCTGCTGCGTCTGCTGCGGGTGTTGCGGGCGTTGCGGGTGTTGGAGTTGCTGCCGTTGCTGTTGCAGGCGGCGCCAATGCGATTTTTGGCGCTGTTTGTAAATATTGTGTGTATTCCTGTCTGTTCTGCTTGCTGTTGTTGCAGCTGAATTGGCAGCTGAGTGAATTGTTGTTGCTGCCGCTGCGGCATATATGTCGATTGCGGCTGCTGCTGCAGCTGCTGCTGCTGCTGCGGCTGACGTACGTTGACGCCATTGAACCCTTGCAATATTTGAGGTTGTTGACCTGCCAGCTGCACAGGCTGTGAGTTTTCAAACACAAAAAAGTGTTGCTGTTGCTGCTGTTGTTGTTGTTGCTGCCGCTGTTCCTGCTGCCAATTTGGCATAGTTTGCCTCAACAATTGCTGCAACAATGGCGCCAACGCATCGCTATCCGTGATTTCTTGCTCTGCTGCCTTGATAATTTGTGTGGCTGGTGCACGTTGAGCGGTCACATGATTTGGCAGCTGTGTGGCGCCACCGCCAGCACCCTGTATATGGGTCGTGTAAGCCACACTGCAAGTAAATGGCTGCTCAATAGATTGACCTGCTTTAAAGATGCCTATAGACGACCTACTTTGTTGTTGTCAACGTCGACGGCTGTTCAAACAACTGCGCCCCGATTTGACTGAGGCACACGCTCAACAGCAATGTTTGCCAATTGAAAGACATTTGAATAATATCTACTCGTCCGCTCTCAACAGAACCTGCCACGCGAAAACACAAATATAAACTAACTATCTGGCTTTTGATATTATAGAGTTATGTAGAAATCAGATGAGAGGCAGCATTGTTGTTGCTCTTCGTAAATTAAACTCACTTTGTTTCTACCTTTTTGCATTTAATTATTGGTATTTTTCAATTTTGGCTTTCGTATATTTTAGCAATCGCTTGTATACATAATTATATGTTCTCATAAATATGCATACAATTATTATTAAGTGCGAACAATCTAATTTGCATAACTTGGCGGTAGGTCTATTACAAAAACAAAGCTGCCGGAAACCCGATTGACGTAAATTAAATCGCCAAATATTATTGAGTAATTATTCAAATATTTGTAATATCGTGAGAGCTTCTGGATTGCTGTATATTACTTAATTATTCACATATAACCCAATGTTTGTGTATAAGGTATAAGATTCAGATACTTTTTAGTCAAATTTGGCTAATGAGAGTTTAGCTAAAAGGTGTCGGCAGCTAATACCCTGCTCTGAGACTCTTTCGAATTGTCTTTTAAATTCAGTCTTATCATTTTTTGTTAACTCATCTCAGCGACGCCTAAAAAACTCTTAATTATACTTGAACGAATTACCTTCAAATACCCTGTATTAAATACCCTATATCAATCTCTTTTATTTGATTTACCATTACCTTCAACTGAGTATTCAAATGTTTGTCAGACTGTTAAAAGTTATTATGTGCATTATATATTAGCTGGATACGTGTATTTTTTATAATATGATAAATAAATACTTCGTCAAAAGTGACGCTTTCTTCGATACCCTCTGTATAATTTTATTTATTAGCCATTTAGCCCCATTTTGGTGCACTTCCATTTTATATTTATTATCTGGAGTAAGCTATCAATAAACATACTCTGTAAAACTTCTCTGGATTTTAAGAAAATCTTTAGGTTCTTTTAGACACCATTCAATAAGTTTTATTTATACATCTAATACATATCTATCGCTTATATTGTTAATAAGTTTATTTTGTTAAGTTAATCGAGTTTTATGTTATCAAACAACGCCCTGTTTGGGTCTTTAGCCATTTTGCAATAAGAGGGTATAGCAGTTCCTGTCAAACTGTGAATTATCACCCGAATAATAAGCATTCACTCCTTGGTCTCTAGTAGCTTATTCAATTAAATGTATTCTTCTAATTAACACCCATTGCATGGCTTTTGCTTTCACCCTAAGTGAAAGCTCACAGCACACAGCTGCTATTCAATTCCTGTCAAACTGTCCATAATGCGAGTACTTGAGTGATAATGCCTGTACTCTGACCTTCTAATACGAAGCTTTGGCCATCCTTGCCAACGTTTACTGTCAAACTGTTAAAGGGCAAACGCTGATGGGCATCTTTCACACTTGGCAAACACAGCGCTCAGTCATAGTTTGGGCACATATGTATCTGAATGTGTGTGTGTTTGTGTGTGGCAAATGTTTTTCCATTAAATTACATGCGTTCTGTCTGCCAGCATGCCACAGACAGCCCCACAACTGGCTCGACCACCGGAGTCATGAAATTTAGTGTTGGCGGCATAATTAGACCATCAATTGCGGAAAACTCATGACAGTCATGAATGGGCGTTTGTGTGAGGCGCATAACCGCAGAGTTAGAGGCCCGCACAAACACACATACACAAGCACACACACAGAGACAGACAGCAATGGCGAATAAAGTAATATAGCCCAAAAGCATAAACCCATCAGCGTCGGAAATGCTGACAACGAGAGCGCAACAACAACAACAAGAACAGCGTCATCAAAAGCTGGCCAAAAGCTGTTGACGCTGACCGTCGCTTTTGGCCGACTGTTGCTTACAGCTATAACGCAGGGATAATAGCACCAGCAGCAGAAAACATCAACAGCAACAACAACAATAACAAGTAAGAGTGGTCTAGTCGGGTGTACCCTTCTAGCAGATACCCTAAGCCCAGCACTGAATGCGATATTTGTTCTTGAATAACTTTGGTATTCAGAGAACGAACTTTATGAAATCTACAGGGACTTAACTGTGTAAGGAAGCTCAAGGATTTTGATCTGCAGGCTTTAGAAAGACCTCTATACTTTCCGAGAACGATCAGATCGATGGACAGACAGACATAGCCAGGTTGACTCAGCTGTTGTTGTTGAGCGGAGATATTATCCTCTGGCTGTTACAAACATATTCACAAAGTGAATCTACTCCTTCTTGTTCATTTACAATGATTACAGAGTATAACAGTTGCTCGCCATTTTGAAAAGCAAAATGCAAAGCACAAATGCTACTTTTGTCGCTCATAAATATTCACTTGAATATATTTGGGTTGATGTTGGCTGTCGGGTTGGCTGCTGGACTGGCTGGTTGTTCGCTTTCATTTTCAGTTTTTGGCCAAAAGGCGCAAAAGTGTGAAAATGTCGAGAATTTTTATGACTATTTTTTGTGACTGCCAGAAGCCAAGCGGACTGTGTGAAAGTTAAGCACATAAATTACATGAGAATTTTCGACTCTGGCCAAAAAGTGAACGAAATTAAAAGCACATTGCCCCGAAACACCGAAAACACTTACAAATACGTCGTATATGAAGTGCTCTTTTTAGTTAAATTACACGCTCTAATCCACAACTTTTCGAGTGGAGTATTGCCCAACCCTCTGCAAGAGAACCTAAAAACAAACCCAACAGAAACGAATAGAGTAAAAATATAAAAGGCGACATTTCGTAAAGGCGCCAAGGGCCACCAAACAGAAAGCCACCAGCAGACAGCAGACAGCGCCAAAGACCTAAACCCATCCACACACACACAAACACAAAAACAAACACACACACCTACACACACACACACACACTACAGGCAGCTGAGAAGTATGCAAGGCATAATAATTCATGCTGATGGAATTGTATGCATGAATATGAGTTTGAGAAAATGGGGAAAAGTGTTGCGTCTGCCCTCAGCGGCTGAAAATCATATGCATCACGTGATTAAACGCGTCATGCATGAAAATGTAAAATATTGCGCTCGTGAAAACGACAGAAAGAGAGATAGAGAGCGGGCGTGAGAGAAAGAGAGAGAGAGACAATGCCTCACGGAGTCAACGACTGGCGAGAGAGCGAACGCAGCATTCGCAAAAAAATGAACAAAAATAAAAGTAAAAAAACAAAACAGTAGAAAAGTAAAAAAATTAGACATCGCACGTCATGTTTACTTGACTTGACTGGCAAAGCCTGGAAAACAAAAACAAAAACAAAAACAGCTCGTGACCAGCAGCTGGAGCGGGAGACGGGGTGTGGGGCAAGCGAAACGCCTGCATTACAAATTTTCCACAATTTTTTCTCATTTAAATGGAGAAATTGTGCGCTGACTGCCACTGACTGAGATGAATCTGGGCAGCACGTGCTGATATGCTGAACTTGGCCAAAATGGTTGAGTGAGAGACAGAGTGAGAGAGAGAGAGAGAGAGCGGGGGGTCTGTCGCGAAGGCTAACTGCATTTAAACTATGTGCAGCAATTTGTGGCTCAAATGCAAGTAAATAAAGCATAGAGCCAACAGTTAATATGAAAATAAATGTGCACGAACAGCATGTCCTGCGTTGAAGGTCAGCCAGGACGAACGCTTAACAGGGAGAAACATTTGTATAAACTGAAACTTTTGCTAACAAAATATATTTCAACAAATTATTTATTTCAACTAAGGATTCAAGCAAGTCAATGTACTTAAGTCCTTAGATACTTGAACTAGTTTAATTGTATTTAAAAAAAAAGTAGTTGGAACCAGTTCAAGAAAGTCTTAGAGCTTAGAAAGAAAATTATATTAAATTGAAGTTACTTGATGATATAGATAATTTGATTCAAGCCCAATTTACTACCGTTTTAGACTCAAGTTATATTTGTTTGTAAGCTCCAATAAAATTTAAGTTTATTTAATTGGATGTACAGAAGACAATAAGGTTCGTAACGAAATTATACGAAACTATCAAAATATTTCTTCAAACGCTCGAGAAATCGAAAATGTTGTTAAATCAACTCACACGATGAAATAAAATGAGAATGCAAAGCGTAATGTCCAATAGAGAACCGTTACATTCTATATTTAGCCTATGCTGGAAATGTCCCGTTAGATTTGCTTCTGAAATCCGTTGTTTTGCTGAAATTTTATTGTCACGAAATTATACGAAACATTCGAAAAACTGATCTTTAGGTGTGCGTATCAACTTTGTTTGATTTGTAATTTTGAATTTTATCAATTTTATTTTGAATGTTCATTGAAATGCCATGAGGAACGCATTTGACTGAAAAGGAAAAAGGGAAAATTATTTATGTTGAGTCGTTAAAAAGCTTATATGTTGTTTCCTATATATATTTGATTGATCATTCAAAAAAGCTTATAAACTTATAACTAGAATAAGTTTTACGGATTTGAAACTTAAATGAATCCACTTCATTTTGTGCAAGACTGTTAGCACAGAATTCCAACATTTTAGTATGAAACAAACCTTAAACTAACCCAACTGTGTAAAATAATAATAATATAATAAATAATATATATTTTATGGCAGCCCAGCCCCAAAGTACAAATAACTGTGGGCTGAACCATTGCATTCACTTAAACAAGTTCGGCTTATGCAAAATTTGTCAATATATTTAATTTAGCCCGCAACTTGTATATGAGATTATGTACAGCTTGCCATATTTTCAGTACAATGGGCAATTGCTTGATTTAATTTTCTTAAAACTTTTAAAAACATATGAGAAAACAAGCTTTAAGCCTTAACTGGTCTGAAGCTTAACGAACTGAAACTGTAGGCAGAGAGTTGGCGCAAACCGTGATGATTTATTTATTTTATATTTGTTATTCAATTCAAAGTCAGCCTGTCAAGTTCCTGTTTAGTAACCTTTCAACTTACTAGTTGTACGTGTTAACATAAATACGCCAATTATCTGAGCCCCCACATAGAAGCAAATGCAACTTTAATGCGCATACGCCGCATTAGCCAGTTAGCCCATTTACCAGCTGCTCCTTCTGCCAGCCGTATGTACATACAGATAACTCAGTGTGTACGCGTGTGAGTATGTATGTGACGGCATACTTTGCCAAAAAGTTTCTGTATACTTTGTGCAAATTTATTACTGCATTTTGTATATATCATTCAAAAGGCGGGCAGAGTAGAAATTATGTCAGCCAAAGCAGCTAAAAGTTTAAGTTTAACTACTTTTCTACAAGTTTTTCGTAATGCTGCAAGGAATGCAACGAAAAAGAAATCATGTGCCAGTGCACGAGCCTACCCGACTAGCAGTTACCCTGCACGAAGCTTAACTGTTGTTTCAATCAAAATCCTGTTTGTTGACTTTTGAATTATCCAAGTTGTAATTGTCTTGAGAAGCAGCTGTTCGCCTTTTTCAATTGGTCACAAGAATATCTGGACCTAAATTCAAGCGAAAATATGTACTTGAGTCGGTCGCGAAGTGGACGCAATTGTCACTTTGCGGGTGTGTCCTACTACAGTTGCCAAAATATGCAAAAATGTATGAGTCCCTTTCAAGCCAACAGGGTATAGAAACACACACATTAAGTGCCACAGAGGGAAAATAAGGCAGGGACAGAAAGAGGGAGATAGATGCAGTGTGGGAGACAGAGAAAGCACACATAGTATGAGAACTTTCTTTCTTCATTTGGCAGTGCGCACAGTTTGTCGCAGTTGCCGCTGCCATCAGTGCACTTAGCTTTAGTTGATTATTTTCCACTTTTTGCACAGTTTCTCTCTATTTTTTTTATGGTTCCTGCAGCCTACGTGAATTGTGACAAATTCTCGTGCCTCTTGTGTCTCGGGTACATGCTGTGACTATGCTAAATGCTCTCGGTCTGACACACTTTTAGCTTCTTTTAGCATAGTTCTGGGCGCAGCGCAGTGCGGCTAAAGCCAAATTATAGTGGACACGTGCGAGATTAAGTGTGTTGGTAGAGAATGCTGCAAGTGAGCAAGAGAGAGAGAGGGGAGGCTAGGGCGATTGGGGCTTAAGAGGCTTGAGTGAAATGTGACTGGCTTAGAGCTGCCGGCTTGAAGGCGCTTCATTAGCCGCTCCATTGAAATTTAGCGAATGCATTTCGAAGGAATTACACTCTGTCTGCTTTAAATCAGCTGCTAAGCCAAAAAAATATATGTATTAAAAACATACAAAAAATAAGAAAAGCAAGCGACAAAGTTTGCAACAGCAAATCAGCGAAAGCGCCAACAAACTATTAAAAACTTTACAACAAGAGAAAAAGTTTCAGACAGAACAGAACTTGGATATGGACTTGGATTTAGATTTGGCTGCCACTGCTGCTGCTGCTGCTGCTGCTACTGCTGCTGCTGCTTGGCATCCATATCTGACGAATGCCAAAAAGCAAAAGTTTTTCCTGCCTTCTGCTACTGCTACAATGTTTGTGCTGATTGCAGTGCAGCAAATAGCTTTTGATTTCACAAATCAAAAGTTTCTTGTGCGGCGCACGTGATTTATGCCTGCAGCAGTCGAGACGTCCTGCAGTCCAGTCCAGCGCAGTCCAGAATCTCCGACGACATGCACGAGCGCACGCTTCCAGCAATTACAGAGAAATTACATTTTTATGCGCGATGGCGAAGTTTGAATACCCTTGCAGACATATGACCATGTGTGCTTATGGGAATGAATCTATGCATATTAGACTATTCTATATATTATATTATACGAAAGTTGTCAAATATTTATAAGATTTGTCTCACATTCCATAACTGATGAGCTCGGGTATAAGAAGCAAGAAGGCAGAACAGCTTACGAATCAGCATTGAAGCCATTAACCGAAATAGCGACTATTTTTTTGGCTTCTTTTATTTATTTTATAATCTTTTTACAGAGCCAGCAACACTTTAAGCAGCAAGAGAATAGTATATCTTATGGCTTAGATGGAAAAGTATCCGTGTAAAATAAGTTCTTCTAACAGAAGCTATATGATGTACTTTTCCCTTGCTGATTAGGTGTTGCAAGTTAAGAGCGAAGTGAAGGTCGGCATAGCTGAGTTTGATTAAAATACATAACAAAATTTAAGTTCGGACCGAACAATCAGTCCTTCAGTATCTATATGATAGAGTGATACGACACGGTCGACGCCGACATATCTACTGCCTGCAATAGAAAGAAGGACCTATTTCCTGAAGAAAGCTCTAAAATTAAGAAACTAGTTTGTCCAGTAACAAACATTTTAACATAGTTATAATAACTCGGCTATAGATGCTGATCAAGAATAAATATAACTTATGAGGTTAGGGATTTCTCCTTCTCTGCTTACTTATTTCATGACAAAATTATAAAACCTTCTTTAAGATTAAAGTGTATTCATTTGAAAACTTAATATCCGAGCTATTGTTCCCATTGAATTGATATACTAGTTCCGAAGTAGACAAGATTTTGATTTGGAACCCTGTTCTGAACCTCGAAAATGGTAAGACAAGTAATTTTGACTCAGATATTTTAAAAAAACAGATGAAAATGGTTTTAGGACTAGGAGATCAGTTTGCATAGAAGCTGACAGATAAATATACTGTTGAAACTAAAATAATATGTACAGCTTAAACATTCTAGATGTCGTAAAAAATCCTTTGTAAGGGATATAAGTGTAAGTTGGCCTGTCTACTGGCTGCCCTATGCATAACCTAGTTACTATTTTAAGGGGAGTTGGGCTTGCGCATTTCAATGCTAACCCCAGAAGACCTTAGCCTCCCACACAAACTTCTAATGAGTGCAGCAGCCGAAATGCTCAACATGCTTGCATCTAATTGCCAAACACTTACAACTAGCTGTGTGGCAAAAGTAAACGCAAAGTTTTCACGTAATGAAAATAACATTGCACACCTTATGGCCAGACGCAGGTGCGCCTCCTCCACAGCAGCAGCAGTAACAGCAGCAGCAGCAGTAGCAGCAACAAATGCATGTCTTACCGTCTGTCAGTCATAAATAACATCAATTAATAGCCAGGCCAAGCAGGAGCAGAGCTAATAAAGTGCCACAACAAGCCCGGTTTCGCGTGGCAAATGCCAAAAAGTTTTTGCGCTGGCTGCGTTCGCTGCTTAGCGGCAAACGTAGCGCAATTAACAGGCAACAATAACAAGAACAGCAACAACTAACATGTTATTGCAGCCTTTAGCAGCTGCATGTGTACTTGGCCCAAAATCTAGGCTAATTAGTTGCACTTAAGCGCGGGCTTAGGCGCCACTTAGTGGAAACAACCACGCCCCCAGCCAACCACCAACCAGCCCCTGCATGCTGCGCCATTTTGCTTCCTTGTCTGCCAGCCAAAAATGGCTTGCATACTTTTGGTTGTTAAATAGATAAACGTGCAGTTGCTTTTGTTATACCCCGTAAAAAAAGTTATGATGGCTTCCAGCTAATATACTCAACAGGCGGAAGGAAGTATCTAAGGAAAGCATATACACTCTTGATCAGCATTAAACGCCACGAAGATCAGCTATGAATGTCCGTCTCTCTGACTGTCCATCTATAAAAGCTAGCTATATGACTCTGACTGTCCGGTCTCACTTGAAGAGCATCGAGTATTTCGCTTGTCGCCCATCTGGTACATTGGAAATCATCGACTATCTTCGCTTGTTGCGCAGATCTTGGAGCTAGAGGCCAGCTATTGTATGTGGGCTTTCGTATAGTGAAATATCTAGAAATTTCACTTTGTACATAAAATTCCCCCATTCCTCTCAAGATTGTAAATACAACAAACTCCGACAATTTGTACGTACATAAAGGCGGCGTATAAGCCATCAACATTTCATAAATATCGAACTTTAAATACTTAAGTTATGCACGAAAGCATTTCCCATAGAACGGGGCAAGGGGAAAGAAGAATCCGCGTAATGGGCGCTACTTGTGTGTGTGTATGTGTAGGTGTGTTTAAGTGTGGATGTACTTATAACAGCAACTCGACGCTACTTAAAGAGTATTTCCTAGTCAGGCACTTCCAACTGGACTACTTTTGCTTATTGCTGTTGTTGTTGTTGCAAACAAAAAAAATGTCAGCAAAAAGAAGTTTTTTTTGGGCGGGCACAAATTGTCAGCAGACCACAAAACATGCGAGCTAAAAGCAAATTTGTTGCTGCCATTGAAAAACAGACACACTACCGCACACACACACACTCAGGCACACACAGACAGACAGACACGTACACTCAAACACACGCACTCGCACACACGCGTGTGTTGCCTGTCACATCATCGAAGCGTAAATGAGACATTTGCGACGCTTGTTTAATTAAAATAAATTTTAATTTAATCAAAAGTTGTCTCTACATAAAAACAGCAACAACAACAACAACAACAACAACAACAATAGCCACTAATACCGGCTGGCATTTAACATTAAAATTGTTGGCATAGTTTTTGGGCCCAACATTCGGCAGTTGCCTCCGCCTCCCCTCGAGACAGTCGACGAAACAACCTTTGTTCATGGACTATGCGTGCGCCTTAAATAATTGTTTAACCGTCGTCTATTGTCTACGTATCAATTATAAAGGTGTAAATGTGGGCGTGGCACTTAATTAAATTCTTAAGCACACATTTGATTAATGATTAGTTGCAGGCACAACTTCGACGATAATTACACAGGTGCTTAACGTATATAAAATGTATTTCAATGTGTATCAAAAGGAGAATAGTTCGTCATTGAGATGCCGAAGTATAAATACCCTAGATAGGGTATGTGCCTTGCGATATGTTTCTTAAACGTAACCAGATCATTTTGATGAAATGCAAAATCTTGTTAAGATACTGACCGATGTTGCAGGAATAAATAAACTATATACATAAATATAACCCAAATGTAAAATTTAGTGTAACTTTTAAATACATAAAAACAAATTTGCAGGGGATTTCTAAAAGAAAAGATATTTTTATACGATCTTAATTTACTAGCAATACTTCCGAAATTTGGATTATTTAATTTAATTAATACAAATTTAAGTTTATTAAATTTAATTTAAGCATTTAATACTATATGATATAATGGTCCGATCGAGCTCATCAGCATAGAGACAAATCGAAGACAAGCTTTGTCAAAATAGCTCTTAAACTAAATGAAAAGCTTGCATAGAAAAGGAAAGAAAGAAAAACATAAGATATAAATAATATGTATATATGTACTACAAAGGATCGGAGACAGATCCTTCAATGTGTACCTCATATTATGACAATATTTTATCGAATCGCTGCTAACATATAAAAGAATTTTATCGACTTCTTTGACGAAGATAAAACTAATAGAAAAACGCTTCAGATTAAGCTTGCTATAAAAAAGCAAAGTCTTTCAGTTGCAGAAACCCTTACCCCAGGTAGTATTTAACCATATAGTTTTTTATTTTAGTAAACTTTTAGTTATAGTATTGTTGTGGTTGTTAACAAAAGCCAAAGAGTTTAACTGTGTGTGCGCACTTAAATGCAATAGACACACACAAAAAAATTGCCAGCTACTGTGTGTGTGTGTGTGTGTGTGTGTGCGTGTGGATGAAGCAATTCAATTAAATTGCTTGCTTAAAAGAAAAGTTTGTAATTTAATTTGGCCTCGTTTCGCCAGACGACGAGCAGTTGATTTGTTTCGTTGCCATTGTTTCAATTTATCCTTGCGGCAGCGAGCGCGTTTTTTATTAGATTGTGAAAGCGAAAATTCCGCCAGCGGCGACAGTCGGCGGCGGGCAACGTGACGTATGAGTTATATAAAAAGCCAAGCAACAGCAGCAGAGCTCAGACCAATTGCCAAACATAAATGCAATTTAAATCGTGTGCCCAACAAATGTTATTACAATTAAAAGGAGTGCAGCAACAAAAGCAACAGCAACAGAAACAGCAACAGGAGCAGCAGCAGACGCAGCCGGCGCACAGGCCCATGAAAAATGCATATTTGGGCTTAACCGAAAAATAAACAAAACCAACAACATGCCCCGACATGTGGCAACAACAATTTTATTTTTGCATGCCAGCGCGCTGAGCCGAAAAGTATGCAACAATAAATTTCACCACGATGCGCGATTTTTGTTGTTGCCATTTATTTGTTTTATTTCGAGGCGCCCCCCCAACGTGCAACAACAGCGTCGAACGGAGAATCAAAATAAAAAGAGAAACAAATAAATTGTTGCAAAACTAAAAACACTTTGCCTGCCAATTTTCTATCAATTTCGGTGTGGGGAAGCGCATTGAAAATGTTGGCAATTGTGCTTTTATACAGCTTAAATGGCTGCCACTTTGATGACTATGCCACCAGCTGTGGTGCTCTGTGCTTATGTGTGTGTGTGTGTGTGAGCATGTGTGTGTGGTGCCAAAAACCACCAAATAAAATTGAATACCCAGCAGCGACTGTTTATTGCCGACAGCCTTCGTTTATTTGAAGTTTAATCAAAGTTTCTTTTACGAGCAGCCAAAGCAAATGTAATATAGATTGCACATAGACGCTGTTAGTTAACAGGGTTGTCAACTGTACCAAATGCATGGGCTTGACCATTGAATTGCACAGATAAAACCCACTTGTCTCGGTTTGAGATGCAGCACCTGCATTTTATTGCTGTCATCTGCAACACTGCACTGACAAACTCCAAGTCGAGTGCATTTTTAGATGCATTTTTGAATTGCATTTTGCATTTTACAATTGCCGCTTCACTTTCTTGCTGCATACAAATTATACCCAACATCTGAAGTCTGTTTGGGGTATATTTCACTAAGTTTATGTAAGCGACAATAGATATTCTTTGAAATTGTATTATAAACTCAGTCGTTATCTAACATCATATTCGCACGCTTACCTTGAATAGAACCTTAAGGTATTTAATTCACGTCAGGTTTCGCTCTGCTCTGTTGAATGTCTGTTATTTTAACAGCACAATTATTTGTTGTTAGAAATTGTAAAGCTTATCTTTTAAAGTTTTAACAGTGCTCGACAAACCAAAATTCGAAAAGTTGCTGACATTGACCAACACTGGCACTAGACTAATCAAAGTTTGTCGCGTCTAAGAACTATCGGCAAGTTCTTATTTGTTGACATTAACATATTTAATATTCCATAAATCACTTTTGGTCCTTCTTTAGACGAGGTATCCCATAGTCTACTAGTGTTCTCTAGGTTCTCTAGTGCATGCTGATAAATATCATCTCTGATTTGCTTGACAGCAGCTTTGCTGCTCCGGACTCAGTCGGGCGTGGCAAGTACTCTCAGTCTGCCGGGAGGCCATAAGAATGCGGTAGGCAGCTGAAACCGAAGCTGCTGTTGAGTAACAACAAAAATATGATAAGGTTTACCGCATGAACGAAACCGTTTCAAGCAGAAGGCACTATCAGAAGCAAATAAAATAAATGTGTAATAGACATGATGTACCCATATACATATATATATATATGTATATATGTAGGTAGGAAAATCTCTGTGGCAACAGTGCGCACTCTGACATGACAAACTAGTTGGAAATGAGCCCACAGTCTTAGCGAGTGCCTACTGTCCGCATTTGGTTGTGCAATATGGAAATGCATAAGCCGCAAGTGTCAGCCACTGGAGATTAGTGACAAAACAAAACCAAAGCCGCCACACAAAATGAGAATTTCATTTTGGATCAAATTTCTGCTAGAAATAAAGAGGTCTGAATGCTTAACTCAGCAATGCCTGACTAGAAAATTCCCTGTTGAGCAGCTAATAATTTAATACATATATAAATATGCTGAGAACTATGGATTTTAGAGTATAAGCAGAAGGTCCAGATTCAATCTGCATTATATAAATTCAAATATTAATATGGTATAAAGTCCTTCTGAAGGTATAAAGTCCTTCAGACTAATTTCACACTGAATTCAGTTTATCTTTTGTAGAGTTTTACACAGATATTGATTAGATATGCGTATCAAAACTATTGAATGCATATATAATAACAATAATTCCAGGCATTTAAATTAAACTATTCGCATTAAATATCAAATAAATTTGTATACTGCCTCTAGTGACTCTTACTGCATGCCCTTTCAATCCAGAAAAGAATACAGGGTATTCAGGCAATAGCCAAGCTGCAACACGACTCGAGCCAGTGCAATGCACTGGCAGTAAGGTGGGAGGCCTTAAAGTAGACCACAATATGACGAGAGTTAATTGTAAACAATTAAATGCGATAACTGCAAGTCCGCAAAGTCAATCGAAGCGAGCGCAGGCCCTGAACTATTCAATTGGCAAAGCCGCCGACCGAGCGAATAGGCAACTGCTGCGATTGCTCTGGGTGCGATAGCGTACAGCTTCCGCGATCAGTTGCTCAAGGCACACGCAGCTGTTGGGTTATCTCTTCCGAGCGCTGTCTTGCCTATCTAACGACATGGAGAGATTCTACTGGCGCAACAAGGTGGCTGTCATTACCGGCGCCTCGGTGGGCATTGGTGCCAGCACGGCGCTCACTCTAGCCAATGCCGGCATGGTTGTGGTCGGCCTGGCCAGGCGCGTCGATCTGATCGAGGTGAGCGTCCAGTTTGCAGTTCTTTGAAACAACTTTCACTGCACGGCTGTGATTGCAGGCTCTCAACACTCAAGTGACTGGCGAGGGCAAAATCTTTGCTCGTCAATGCGATCTCAGCGATGATGAGCAGCTGATCAGCACCTTCAACTGGATACGCGAGCGTTTCTATTGCATACATGTGCTCGTCTGCAATGCGGGCATACTTAAGGCAAATTTTCTGAGTGGTAAATCCGGTCAGATTGTGAGCAAAATATGCGATAAAACTGCAATATCCTTCACACCTAGAATCACCAACCAAGGACATTAAGGAACTATTCGATTTGAATGTGGTCGCCACCGCGAGCTGTTTGCGCGAAGCACTGAAGCATATGGCGGCAACGAAGGTGCGCTGCCACATTATCGTTTTAAACAGGTAATTTGAAAGACACCCACAATCAATTTTTAATTTTCCATCAACAATATTCACACAATTCAACAAATATTGCTGAAAGAATTAAACATTAGAGTTGTTTTCGATTTACAAAAGCAACTCTACACTCAACTATGCTTCCGATAACTAAGAGAAATCATTCAGTGTTGTTCAACACTCATTATTTAAACATTAAAAGATGTAGAATTCCTTTTTGGAGCCTTTATTCAAGACGTTCATTTTGATTTTCGAAAACAAGCAAGATTTCTGGTAACTATCCGAAACAATTTCATTAATTTGGGATATTCTTCAATAATTGAAATGTTCAAGTAAATGAATATTGTTTGGCTAGAATTCTCTGCTGTTAGCTTGTCAGTTTGGTTCGATAATTAAATAGGACGCACGTTAGGCATGCCGCCAAGTCACAAAACCAATACACTCGGCTGCAAATGACAACAAATTTGCGTTCAAATTGCCTGATTGCACTACAGCATTAGCACAATTATCGCTTAGCATAGTTTGAAGCGACGAGAGTGTGTTTTCGTTTTGTAAATGATGTTTGTCCAGCTAAAATAGCAAAATGAGTCTAAGGCTTAAATTGTTGGCCCTACATCATCACAATGCACTTACGCACACTGCAAAACACGCACACACACGCACATACACGCAGTTTGCACTTGTATTTGCTTTATAGCAGTTGCTTGCAATGGACAAACATCTGACCAAAGTTGCCTTGAGTGCCAAAGCATTTGCGAAAATTATGTCCGTATTTAGTATATTGTGTATAAGTGTGTGTGTGTGTGTGTGTGAGTGCGAGTGCGTGTCTAGGGGGCTAATGAAAGTGCAAATAGTGCGATTGTACGGCCAGCATTGGCCAGTGTTGGGCAGCACATGCATTTTTCATGAGCTGTGTTTCAACATTGTGTGGAGACGAGACGATTGCGCGTTATTTAAATTAAATTAAAAGCCATGGCACAAACAAGCAAACATTTATTGATATTTAAATGTTGCGATTCCCGCAATTACTGTTCTCTTCCGTTGTTGTTGCCGTTGTTGTTGCTGCTGTTGTTGTTGTTGATGCTGCTTTGTGGTTGCTCTGTGCATTAAAAGCTTTGCATTTGCATCGCCATGGCGAAAGTGTTTCCGCAAATATCAGCAACAACAACAACTCAATTATTCAACATAATTAAGTATTTTGCATTAAGCAGCCTGCATATAAATCTGCATTCGTCTCTGTGTGTGTGTAAGTGCGTGGGTGTATGTGTCTGTGTTTGTGTTTGTATTTGTGTATGTCTGCTGATTTTTATTTCATGAATTCCAATGCGCAACGCATTTAAAATCAAAATTAAGCCGCGTCGTTTGATGCGCGCTTTGGCTTTAAATTAAAATTAAATTGATTTCGTTTTAATGGAACTTACTTGAAAAGCGCACGCACTCACACAAACAAGCTTCAACAATTAGCATGGTAAACAATTGAATGTAATTTATATAATTGCGCATACGCACTGAGCGCCAGACTTATGCTAAACTCAACATCTTTGGTCAAGCAAAACCAGACCTGCAGCTGGCCACTCGAAATCAATTGCAAATTATTGAATATTGGTCAAATCAATCAGCAGACAACTCAATACAGCCGCAATACAGGCTTCACAAGTCAAGCGCTTGCTCGGCCCCAGGCTCAGTCCTCTTCATAAGTAGAGCATTTCGTTATCGTTCATAATTATTTTATTTATACGTAAATGCATATTTTTTGCCTGGCCGTTGGCACATGTTTGCGAATGAATTTAAATTGCTGTCCCCGGGCGCGGTGCACAATTTGCTTTTTTAATGAGCAAAGAAAAAGGCATTCGCATATATTGGAATGCCCGTCGTAATCAAATACAATTGAGCAACAGCGTGCGGAGTGCAACAAAAGAAAACTCACGAGCATCAACGTTAATTAATGAGAAAATTAATATAATGTGAATGCTGTTGGAAACAAAAAAAACACAATTAATAAACCAAAAAGAAAGGGAGTCTCCTTCGGCACGCCGAAGATGGAATACTCTTGTGGAAACACAAAAGCCTGATGTCCGACCGATTGTTCCTACAAGAATCATATAGTATAGTAATGCGATTTGACAAGATTTGACAAATATATTGAAAAGCTGACTAACTCTACATACAATTCTCATTTGTTGACTGATTTTTCCATAGAGATGTATGATAGTAAGTTGTAGTTGATAAGTTCTCGCTCAGGCAGTAAATTTTCATGACATATCTTAGCTTACGCCTGACTATGGATCCTTTATGACATCGCGACCCTGAACTCGACAGGTGTGCTAAGAAACTAGTTTTTATCTACAATTATGACAGACGTCTGTGAATACTAACAAAGAATCTGCATATACATAAATACGCTATGTTGTCGGAAAGGTCAGCATCTGTGGTGACAAAATAATTATACCCTTAGCTAGGGTATAATCAGTGAAGAGAACGACAAAAGGCGTACGGATGCGCTGGGGCGTTGCTAATGAACGAACGTCGTGGCGGGTAGGGGCTTGTGGGCGTGGCAGTGGGCATGTCCGTCAATATGCATTGCGCTTAATGTCAATGCAATAATATTAAGACTTAATTAATTAAAATTGCATGAGGATGCACTGGGCTCCAGTTGGCACCGCTGTTTGCACTTAATACTGCCTCAGACACTGTTAAATTAAAAGAAGTTTACGCAATGTTTGCATAAAATGCCCGACGACAGCAATCGCCGGATTGAGCCACCGATGCACCGGGTCCATGCACTGCCTGCAGAGGCTAGCGCCTCTTTCACACGCAGAAATCACCGACAGCTGTTGACCATCATTTTTGTCGTGAAACGCATTTGTTGTTCTTTGAAGGCCTTTCACTGCATACCGACGTTGACTTTACTTATTTCTCCATCTCAAACATACTTATTTCGATTTCCACTCCATCTCTCTCTCTCTCTCTCTCTCTCCCTCTCATGATTGGCGACAGCGTGCTGGGCCATCGCATACCGGAAGTGCCGGTGCCCTTATTCAGCGTTTATCCGGCCACGAAGCATGCAATTACAGCACTTTGCCAGACGGTGCGCCAGGAAATACATTTTCTCAAATTAAATATTAAATTAACGGTAAGTTAAATGCAGTGCATACATTGCACCCAACTGGGAGAAGGGTTTGGCGCTTGGCGCCCCGCATGTTGCATGTAAACACATGTGACGCGTCTTCTTTCGCCCGCACAGAGCATCTGCCCCGGCTTGGTGGACACCGATTTTCTGAATGTTTACTCACAGGCCGTCGATGAATTGCCCAAGCTGCAGGCCGTCGATGTGGCCAAGGCAATTCTATATGCACTCGACACGCCCGATGGAGTCCAGGTGGAGGATATTATTCTGCAGAAGATGCGGACAGTTGAGTGAAGCAGACATACATTGAAGGCATTGAAATATTGTTAAATGTTAAATTGAATAAATGGATTCGAAAAAAATTTCAACTTTAGCCGAAGTGTGCAATAAACTCATTTCGAAGATTTAAAACCGAATAAGAATTTTCGTATTTTCTGTGCCCAATAGAATTATCTATTTATAGTCATTTTTGAAAGCAACAATCACATATATAAATAAAATAGCAGCTTATTTACTTTCTCTTCTTATTCGAAAGAAATATTTAGAAAAGCGCGGGCACTTTCCCAGTGCTGTAAGCCGAATAACATTCTTTTCTCAATCGCAGCCAACTTTGCTGACTATCGCATCTTTTATATTTCTGCATATTGTTTAGTAAATTAGTATCGATTGTACTTAAGTCGATAGCACATCGATATATCGAGAATCGCTCTTTAAATTAACAGCAAATGGAGAATATTTAGAAAGTATCAGTTTATTGGCATTAACATTTCTTTTATTTTTTATCATTTTATATGGCACTGTTATTTAGAGTGAAATTTGAATTTTACTAGCAAATATTTCCTCACTGTTAAAAACAGTCCGATAACATGTTAAGTGTTTTCTTCTTCTTATTTGTAACGAACTAGATGAACGACACTCGCTCATTCAGTTTAGTGAGTCGTTCGATTGAACTTATTCCGAACGATTCGATACAACGTGTGCAGAAAAAGTAATAAATAATAATAACTCGTAAATAATAAACGAAAAATGCATTTAATGCACACGCATAGTGTTACACATTATACAGCGATCCATTGTAGTTAGTGCAGCAAAGCGACGCGGCAACGTGCAATCAAAAGACCGAATCCAGAGGCAACTAGAAATGTGTGTCCACGTAGTGCAAAATCAGATTGTCATGTCTGCTGTTTTTATACATATAAGCCCAGTCCAATAAATGGAATGGCGCGAGCGCCAAGGGTGCGGCAAATTGACATAATTGTGGGGCACACACAGTGTGCCTAGCTCCAAAGTGCAAGATTACGAAATTAACACAAATTTGAAGAAAATTACAAAGTATTATGCGTGTTAACCACGTACATAATACACATACATGCGCACACAAAGCCGTAGTCGCTAACACATACAAACTCACACGCATGCAAAGAAAGAAAGTGCTGCCTAGAGCTTGACAAAGAACCTAAACAGGTTTTTAACCTAATTATAATCGGTCAGATATTAGTTCCTGAGCGCAACAACATTCAGCCGCGACATTTTTCCATTTTAATTATGTCAAGGCTGCCTGCACTTGGATCCACAAACCGGACGTTAACCGTTTGCCATACAATTCGTACTTGACTTTGATCGCATTTAGGTTACGAACGAGACAGACAGAAAATTGATAATTATTAACTAAAACAGAGCCGCGTCGTATTTCACTGCAGCTGGACATTGAACTTGCTACGCATATTCTAATTTTCCTCGTCTTTGTTCGCTTTGTGTTTACAACCCATTTTCTAATTCTATTTTTCAGTAAAGCACCGCACTTCCCCCCAACAAACACACACTCAGCCTTTTGCTACTCCCGCAAGAAACCACAGCACAAGCCAAGATGTTCATTTGGGACTGGTTCACGGGTGTTCTCGGATACTTAGGTAAGCGTCTGGGCCAAATGGAATTTGACATTGCTACATGAGCGATTTTTCTTGAGCGTTTGCCAACAAATCAGCAGCAGCAGCAACAACAACAACAACATCAATAGCAACAGCAGAAGCAGACAACAAAAGCTAAACGAAATGTTTCAGCTGTATGCGGGTCAATTTTATGCGTGTATTGGTGAAGCTGTTGGTTTCGAATTAATGTCGATTTGGTTAAGTCAGTTTAACCTTAACATTGGCATTGACCGGCAAACGCTCAAGCTATTATCTGAATTATGTATTAATAATCATTAAAAACAATTCGAAATACCCCAGGTCTATGGAAAAAGTCCGGCAAACTATTGTTCCTTGGCTTGGATAATGCTGGTAAGACCACATTATTGCATATGCTCAAAGATGATAAGCTGGCGCAGCATGTGCCCACACTGCATCCAAGTAAGTGTAAAATGCAGCTACTCTATTATGTGCTATAATAAATCGTATTCATTTGCCCTGCCTAGCATCCGAGGAGCTGTCCATAGGCAATATGCGTTTCACTACATTCGACTTGGGTGGACACACTCAGGGTAAGTTAAGCTCGGATCGCAGACATAACCATTCAAAAACATTCCAAATATCCACTAATCTAAGAGCCTATTAAAATCATAAATAGTGCGCATGTTAAAACGTGCTCTTTGTCTAAATATAGCGTAATGCATATACATAGCACAAAGACAGCACAGAAAAGCAACAAAACAATCAGCGTAAAATATAGCACAGGGGGTCACCGATACAAGCAGAAAACGAAACACGTTGTAATTCTTGCCAGTTGTTGCGTTCACTCTTTTAGCGACAAAAAACAACAACAGCAATTGTCCAAGCTATTTATAGATATATCTGCATGTAAGTCATAGTTAATCTGTATTACGACAGAACAGATATCTACCATATAGGAAACTAATTAATACATATGCTTGGAACAAAAATTAAATAGACACCAGACTATAGGCGTTTTTTACTATGGTTAACAACCACTTTTGTAAATGTTATTTGCTATACACTATGAATAGCTATGCCCCATTCATTGTACAGTGAAAACTCTACTAAAGGAAAGTTTCCTTGATCGTATCCGAGATCTTAATCCTTAATTTAACTATTTCGAAAGATAAAATACAGACTAGAGGCCAAAAGCTCGGTCAAACTATTCTTTCTATACATTTTACTGAAAAGTAAATGGGCCCTAAGAAATTTTAAAATATTCAACAATTTGTCATAGGTGCAATGAATATTCGCTGTAAATTCTAGTAGAATATTCTATTTACAGTAGAACAGGCAAATCGAGTTGTTTCATTAACAGTTTGTTATATAAACATAAAAAGGTTTGAACCAAAACCGACTTCAAGAACCGAATTTAAAGACAATATGTTTGGTTTAAACTGTAAATCAAATCATTGTCAATTTTTTGGTGGCTTTCGCGCTGGTTTCTCTATACTGATAACCACTGTACCTGGAATAATTTTTATAAAATGTGCTATATCAAGCAAACAGGCCTAAGTTGTCGTAACAAGTATAAAAACTGCACAAGATCAACAACAAATATAAACACATGTATAAAGTATACTATACTGTTTATATGTATAAGAATACCTCAAGTTTTTAGGTGCAAGCAAATCTATATAAAAAAGCTCGAAAGCATTAGATGGCGCAAACTGGCTAGCGAGTGTGCATATATACATACATATATTATTGATAAGCGGGCAGCGAGGCGCAGCTCACGTATATCACACATGTATTAGAGGTCTATAGAGCCGAAGTAGCGCTGTCAGCGTTACGCTCGATTTTTAGACAGAGCCGTATTTGCTTTGAGTGAGAGACACTAAATAGTCGGGCGTCAGCGTGCTGTTATCAAAATCGTGACTGATAGCAATGGGGGAAGGCGGGAGCGGCATGTTTTTGTTTGATTTAGTCATGTAATTGGGTTTGCTTAGACACTTATCTTCAGTTTCTAATTGATGTTTGCTTTGTTGCAGCACGTCGTGTTTGGAAGGATTACTTCCCAGCTGTAGATGCCATCGTATTTTTGATAGACGCCTGGGATCGCGGCCGCTTCCAGGAGAGCAAAAACGAACTGGATTCGCTGCTCACAGATGAGGCGCTCTCCAACTGCCCCGTGCTCATATTGGGCAACAAAATTGATAAGCCTGGCGCGGCCAGCGAGGATGAGCTGAGAAATGTGTTCGGACTGTATCAGTTAACGACCGGCAAGGTATAGCTAAACTTCATTAATATTGTCTCTCCAAATGTTTAATTCAATTCTTTTGACAGGGCAAAGTTGCACGCTCCGAATTGCCTGGTCGCCCATTGGAATTGTTTATGTGCTCCGTCCTGAAGCGACAGGGCTATGGCGAGGGTTTCCGTTGGTTAGCGCAGTATATTGATTAAGTCATGATTAACATAAACAACAAAGTAAACAACAACATAATTCAACAACAACACACAACAAAACAAAGAACTTGGCTAACAACAAAACAAATATAAATTTAGAATGGACAAACAGAAACGACAGTAAGCAAATCGAAGCTGCGAGCGCAATTTCCAATTTATACACAATGATAAACAATAAATCGTAAAAGAAAACAAAAGGAACTAAATTTTAAAAACAAAAATAAAGCAAAAGAAAATATTTTTTAAAAAACAAAGTGCAAAACCTCTTCTAAAAATTCAACGTAGACGCACGCAGGTCGCCAATGAGAAATAACAAAATAAATGGGAAACTTAAGGAATGCGTGGGAAAAGCTTTTAAAAAGAATTATGTATGAATAATAAATTGTAGCAAATTAAAAGGTGATTTTTTAAGGACCATGTGCTTGCTTATGTTCCATAAATAAATCTTATTATTTAAACATTTTAAATAGTCTGTCAAATATTTTGATTTCGTCTTTTGCATTTTTTCCACATAACTTGCCGATATATTTTCCACGACCAATTCAATTTGTTGCTACATCTTTTAAGTTACACGGGAAACAATTTATAAAAACGCAAATTTACAATAAAAAGATGACACATTTTTGTACAAAACCATTCGAATGCATTTTTTAACGCCCAGGCAGAAGGAATCTCTTTCTAAGATCGATTCCAACGAGTGAATAGTTAAAGCTTCAACGAAACGCAGTGCAGATTTTTACAAATATATTGAATTTATTTATGTTGCATTTAAGTCGTTGGCGAATTATCCTTGGCGGATCAACTTGAAATTAATTAAACATCAAATTGACTATTTAGAGCTAATATTAGGCGGCTGTTTGGTCTAGCCGGGGAAAATTCATGGTTTATTTTTACAGCAACACGTTTACTTGTCTATGTAGAAAAATATTACTAAAACATGCAGAATTGATCAGGGTCAGGATTGCGCTGTTAGCTTGGGCGGGATGTGCGGTCGGACGAACGTTGACAACGCGGCACGCGACCACAGAATAACAGTTGACGATGAAACAGCCGCAGGAGCAGGCTATTCCTTTTCGCTTTTTGTCGACATCAAGACCGCGAAGAGCCCATGGCCCCACCGCCATCGCCGCTGCCGCCCATGCGCCGTTTTTTCTTTTTCTTGGCCGTGAGACTTTCCTGGCCGCTATCCGTATTTGAATCGGCGTCCGCCTCGGTCTCCGAGGATGAGGAACTGCTGGACGAGGAGGATGAGCTCGAATTGCTCGAGCTATCGGAGGCGAAACCCGTGCTTTCGTTTATATTAATACTTTCGGCTATTTGAGCCAACTCTGGCCGCTGCTCCCGCAGCACACGCAACCATTTGCGCGACAATTTGGGGCGACCGCGCACCGTCTTGTGCCACACACACGGAAAGTTCGTAAAGCTACAAAAGTTCTGCGTTATCGCAATGGTATCGTCCAGATTGAGTACCACGTGCCACCAGCCGCCAGGCACAAACACCGTCTCGCCAGCACACTGTAGCACCTCGATGGGTTTGTATTCCTGCGGCCACGAGGGCAGTTGGGTGCGCGGATAAATGGTGCTAAACCAGGTGATGGCCTCGTCGCGCTGCTTGCCGCCCATAGCGCTGGTGACCTTCAGCAGGTCCTTGGGCGTGTGCGTGGGAAATAAGCACCACCGCTTGTGGCCACGTATTAACGTATTCCAGGCACTGGTACCCAATGGATCAATATGAATGCCAGTGCCTGAACGAGATGGACCCATTACAAACCATCGATATGGCGGGCGACGATCCTCGCCGCAATACTTGAAGAGATCATCGCGAAAATATTTGGGCACCGTATAATCCTCCAGCAGCTTTCGCCGACGATGATGCTCGCCAAAGCTGCTATCGAATATGTAAAGCGGACTATCGTCGCGAGTCCCTTGCATATATTCCACATAGTATTTCATTTTCATCTTGACGCTATAGCCTTCATTATCCTCGCCGCACTTGAATTTCTGGTTGCGATACTTCTTGGCAAGGCGGGAGAGCGTCCACTTCTCCTGTGCCAGCCAGCCGTCGGCGCAACCGGTAATTATTACGGGCAGATAGGGACGCTCGTAGCGTTCAATGAATTCATCACATGTGATTGTTGCATTATCAATTCTTTCCAGGTTATCCGTAAAGTCCCAAAATGGCTCAAACTTCTCATAATAGCGCATCGCAATCCACGCGGTATCTCCATCCAGTTCAGGCCGGGCCTTGCGTTTTACGTCACGCGTACGCTTTCTTGATCGTTTCGGCAGTTTAAATTCTTCGCTCATTATGAGAAATTCAGAAAATAGAAACCAAATGATAATTGGGCAGTTGGTGGATGACTTTCTGCACGTCGCATTCAGAGCGAATGCAGATGAGTTGCAAATACGGTATCGATATATATTACTTCAAAAATGAATGATTCCTATGATATCGATTTTTCGCTAGAAGCGTAGTTCAATTTCAATGCAATGCAATAGAAATTTCTTAACTCTTAATTATACAACATTTTGCCATCCAGACCACTTTAGGCAGAACCAAATTGATTTCCATACTTTTTATTTCAAAATTGTAAATTATCTTTTGCAGGAAAGCCCCCAATGTCACAATCCAATTTATCGATAGTCAATTGCGGTATATCATCGTCCCCACTCATGTGACAGAAGCAAAAATAGGAGTTTTATGAAGAAAAATAATGATAAGCCAAGTTGGAAGAGGTACGTTTTTGAGAACTATACCTCGCTAACGTATATAAGTTTAATTAAACTCTTACAGAGTTTTACAAAGTGCCGCATCGCATTTTAGACCATCGCGTATTTGTTAACGGCGAAATTGAAACATTTTTGGATAATTTCGAAGTAAAACGCAACGATAGCGAAGTCGAGAAACTTTTTCAGGTCACCGAAATTGTGGGTTCACTTAAATACGACCTCTCAGAGCGGTGCATTGCATTAGGTAATCAGAAGCTTGCCGAACTTGCCACAGGTGTTAACAATTTGCTTTGTGGCGTCGAAGCGCTTCTGGAGAAAGCCAAAGTTGAACGAACAGTGCGTATATTTAACAAATAATCAAATATTTGCCAACAGAATTGTAAGTAATCTTTTTGGTGTTCCCAGCCCAGCGCCAATCTACAAGAGGCAAGGCTTGCACGTGAGGAACGCAAAGCAGAGTTTATAAACAATCTGCAGCACAGTTATAAAAGAATTGATAACTCATTCGAGGAAAAGGAGGAGGAAATAGCCGAACTTTACTCGGACTTACAACTTAAGCTGAACATTAACAAATAAGTACGCCAGCGACATGCTGAAGTCAACTATCGTGGACACTTGTGTGCGGCTCCGGCCATCCAAGAAGTTGCTGGATGCGCTAAACGCGCAGATGGAACATTTGAAAGAACTGCCGAAGAATGTGGCCACTGCACTGGAGAAAACCGGCTACAGCGTTCCGAAAAGTATCAGAATCTTAAAAGACAGTGAGCTTGTCTTTAAGCGACCACAGATTGATACAAAGCTGCTGGAAAAACTAACAGCAGATGTCCCAGATGTGCCTCAAGAAGCAGCGGAAGCCCCAGAGGAGGAGGAGGAACAGCAGCGGCCAGTTGAAGGCCACTTTTTATATCTGAAGGACTTGAACTGGCTTAACTCAACTTTGACTGAGCTACGCAAAAAAAAGTTAACTAATGTATTTCTCTATGAGCTTATTGAAAGTTGCGAGCTCATACTTCCGGAGAATGAGTTTAAGCCGCGTAGTCCCGAGCTTGAGGCGCGTTGCCAGCGCTTGCGCGAAGAGCAGCAAAATCGGGAATACCAAAAGATGACCAAAAACGTTGATGCAACTCTAAAGCATGTTCCCGAGGACACAATTGCCTATCAATGTGAGTTAATCAATCAATTAAATCAATCTAAATCTTGACAATACCCGTCTCTATTGTAGTAAAAAGCATCAATAAGCAAATCATAGCCGTGGCTCAGTTCATCTTCTCGGTAGCGGCAGGATTTACGTTTGGTTTCTTTGGTGTCAATTTGATGGTTGGTCCCCTGCCCTTTGGCTTTCGAATTCTGCTGGGTGTCATTGTGGCACTAGTTATAGCGCTGGCCGAGATGTATTTCCTAGCCAAAAAGCTGCACGAATATGATGAGGTCTTGGATGCACCCAAACGTAAAACTCCCAATTCGCCTAAAGTAAGCGGCGTGCAAAACATTAAGCCGCATGTTGATTAAAAAGTAATTTAAAAAGCTTAGCGTTAAGTTTTTTGTTGCAATATTTGGGTTAGATAAATAAGTTTTGATTTTAACATAGGAAGGGAAGGGCTTTTCGACATATGTTGACAATACACATACACTTATTCGTAGTGGTTCTGCTTGGGGTTTGGATTATTCCAGCTGTCTTCCAAACTTTCGTTGCCACTGCCTCGACCTAGCAGTGCCATTAGATAAATGAACATTATGAAGGCTAAAATGCCACTGAGTACCAAGAACCAGGTGCGACGCCAAGGCGGACGCGATGACGGTGCATAAAAGCGACGCGTCCATCGCGAGAATAGCTCAGCCGGTGTGCGGCGCTGGTATTTATTATCATCACGATCCGTGCCACCTATGGGCGACTGGCGCGGCAATAAAGGACGCCGGCTGCTAGTTCCTAATAGAAAACAAAGAAAGAGGGTTTAAAATGGCATACAGATTGAAACATACAACGGACCATGTAAATCGCCTGAGCTAGGCGGATTAAATGCATCCATTAACAGAACGGAATGTGGACTGGAGTTATCAACGCCTCCATTTGGTTTCATACGCTCACGCTCGCCAGCGGAATGATGGTGCACTTTGGTTATGTTCGTAACAGCCGACTGGCTAGCAATAGCTTTTGACTTGAAGCTATTATTTTGATCATCTGAAAGCTGCAAATTAGATTTGTTATTATGTAAACTGTTCAACTATCGCATCCCGTTGAGCATTTACCAAGGCAAGACCCAGTCCATTTCGTCCCCAGTTCACTTTTGCCAGATAGTGTTTGAGTGCATCTGCCACGGGTGAGACCAGATTAGATGTTGGAAATATTTCGACGCTACAACTTGGGCATTGATGGCCACTAGGCGCTGTATTGGCAGGCAAACCGGCTTGACGTGCATTCAAGCAATCCCAGTGATAAACATCTAGGAATAAACAGTAAATAATCGATGAACATTTCATTACTGTCGACGGATACTAAACACTTACGGTAGCACACCAAACGTACACATTCGCCCTGCTCCAGGCCGGTGCCGCACAGCGTACAATTGGATATATAGTCGCTATCACGTAGCCATTGTAGATACGATTGCACTATGCACTATACGAGAGTAATTAATTCATAAAAAGTTATTTAACACTTATAGATTGAGTTCCAAACCTACCTTGGGATGGCTCTGGACCATGCAGTGCTCACAAACATTTACTCTATGCTCGAAGCAGAATTGGTTTGTCACCAATCGTTTTGGACATTTGCAAAGACCCATTGTGGATACTGGATACTGAGGAGTTATTGTCTTTCTCTTTAATAAGCTTTGTATCGCACTTCAGCTATCAGTCGTAATTTACCTTGGGCGCACAAATTTTTATTATCGCATATTTATTGTGAATAATTCCAAATTATTTTAATTTGTGCTTAGCTTTTGTTGGAATTTTTGCCTAGATAATAACAGAATCGACAGCCACGTATTTATACTGTTTCCAGACCGAGCAAACTTCTATCGGACTTTCGATTAATCGATAAATCGTTTGTATGGGAACGCAGGTAATTATGGTTCGTATTTGAATGCACAGTACAAATTTAAAGTTAGGAAATGTTTTTAGCTTAAAATGTAATTTTCGCACCCATTAATATATAAATATATAAAATAAACTCAAATGCTGTCAAAATAACTTCTGAATAAACAGCACTTAAATTACCGCAACAATAAAAAACAATGTTTGCATTTTTAGTCTAACCAATCGTTCATATATTGACAATTAATAGCGGTAACATCGCCACAATTGGAACAATTCTTAATCACGGGGCATATGCCACATGGCATTTGAACCAACCCAGGTGCCGGCAGGGGTAAATTAACCGCACGATAAACGTACGTTCCATCTGATTGTAGTATGCGTTCTGCGCTGCCATCATAGACAACGGTTTTCAGTATAGTCTCTAAATCATCCTCATCTAGATTGACTTTACTAATACCCAAATCTGAAATAAATTTGTGGACCTCCTTCACAGTGCAACAGGACATTTGTTTAAATGCCAGAGGTCCATCGCGTTTCTTCTCGGCACCCTCACGTTTCATTTGAAGAAATCGCAAGCATTGTTGGTTGAGCACATCCACGAACTCGACTTCAAAATCCTGGTCCTGATACCAAGCACCGCCCGTTACTGACCGATCTGCTTCCATGTTGTATAGCATATAGACTTTCTTTTTGCTGGCCTTGATTGTGAATATTCAAATGTTATTCTTATGAGTTCTTTTATAGTTAACATTCACTTACATTCACTGATTTAACGGCTTTGATCAGTTTCTTTGTTTCCAGATTCTTAAGGATTTTGTTTAACTGTGTCATGTTCAAATTGGACTTCATGCGTATATCACGTATCCAAATGCCTTTGTTACCTCCCTCTTCAACTATACTATAGACGATCTTCTCTTCATTATCAGCATCTTTCGGTAGTGCGCTTTTCTTTTGAGGATCCTTGGCACGATAAATAAGTTTCTCTCCTTTCTTCAAAACCTCTATGCTTCCCTGCTTCAACAGTACATTGAGACCTTCGACCCGCGAAGCAGCGGGCATATCCGACAATGCTTTGGTTAGGTCATCATTTGTCGCACCACCCGGAACTCCTTGGATTACAGCGAGCAAAAGTTGAGCGATCTCAGCTGCCATTGTGATCTGTGATTGAGAAATTCAAATAAATTGGTCGGCTAAATTATGTCAAATGTGGAGCAACACAGTAAATGAGGAGCATTTCTGTTATCAGGCTGCTAAGTAAGGGCATTTTACACAGACGTATGTTTTTGTTTTCAATAGTCGAAATTAAATTGAGCTGTTGTATTTTTACAATAACTTACGATTTCGCAGTGCAAAAATGTCACAATCACACAGTTCAGATGACGAAACTGATTTTAAGGCCGTCAACACAACTAATTACCAACGAATACAAGAAAAAGTAGAAAAGGTATGGAATTAGCGTGCTTCAAAGTGGGATCCGAGTTGCCTGTCAGCTTGCTTAGCTCGTCTGTTAATAAAGAGACGAAGAAGCAATATGTTAAGTGTGCAGTCCCAAAACTTCGAAATCAGCTGACAATTTACAGAATCAAGCATATGAGAATACTTAATACTCTACTTTGTCTACAGATAAATTATGCTGATGGAATTGCAGATGGACGCGAACAAGTATTCCAGACTAGCTTCGATCAAGGCTATGCCGATGGATTAAGAACTGGAATAGAATTATCCAAGTTCCCGGCCTTTTATGAAGTACTCAAAACCGCAAATATGGACGAAACTTTATCAAAGGAGCATCTGGCCTACGAGGAAATGAAATTATCAAAAGCTACAGATAAAAGCCACTTTAAGTATTTAGAACACCAAAGTGAGCCACTCAGCGTTGTATCCGAGAAACAAAATGTCTATATAGACAATTTATTGGAACACTGCGACAAAGCGCTGCAAAAAACAACAAATTTATTCAAGTCGCAAGCGAAATGATTTATGTATTAACCTGATTTAATGCGTGTGTGATTGGGAATTATAATATATTAACTGAAAATTGATTTGACTTATAAATACAATCCCTCGGGCGTGCCTTCCTTCTTGCGGTACAAAACGCTCTCCTTCGATTTTTTAAAGTCCTCGTTGGTCACTTTCATGCGGCGCTCGCGCAATGCCATTAGACCAGCTTCTGTGCAAATTGCCTTAATGTCAGCGCCAGATAGATCATCCTTGGCCATAATTAGCTCGTTCAAATTCACATCCTCAGCGAGCGTCATGCGCGAGGTGTGTATGGTAAAAATGCGTCGCTTGGTCTTCTCATCGGGCAGTGGGAACTCAATCTTACGATCAATACGTCCCGGACGTATAAGCGCCGGATCCAGCGTTTCAATCCGATTCGTTGCCATGATAACTTTAACATCTCCGCGAGAATCAAAACCATCGAGCTGATTGAGTAACTCCAACATGGTGCGCTGAATTTCGCGCTCCCCGCCCGAGTTGGAATCATAACGCTTTGTGCCAACAGCATCAATTTCATCAATAAATACAATAGACGGCGCATGCTCCTCAGCCACGCGGAACAGCTCGCGCACCAACTTGGGACCATCGCCTAAGTACTTTTGTATAAGCTCTGAACCCACAACGCGCAAGAAAGTCGCAGAGGTTTGATTGGCCACAGCCTTAGCGAGAAGAGTTTTACCAGTGCCGGGAGGTCCATAAAGAATAACGCCCTTTGGTGGCTTTATGCCCATTTCTTCGTAGTATTCTGGATGCGTTAGCGGAAGCTCAACGGACTCTTTGATTTCTTGTATTTGCGTGTCCAGACCACCAATGTCCGCATAGGTTTCCTGTGGCGCTTTCTCCAGCTTCATAACCGTCACCATGGGATCTGTGTCGTCACTTAGAACACCCACGACAGCATGAACCTTGTGATTCAAGAGCACAGAGCAGCCAGGCTCCAATTGGTCCTTGTCGACAAAGGACAGAATGCTGACGTAGTGCTCGGAACCCACGGATGTCGACACAATGGCATGATTGTCATCAATAATCTCCTCTAGATTGCCCACGGACATTGGTGTGCCACGCAAGTCGTCCACCTTGGAACGTTCTTCCTCGTTCTTCTCATCTTGTGGCTTCAGGCGCTCCTGATTGCGTATAAACTCATCCTCCATCATAAGGTAATCCTTAATGCGCTCCAATTTCAGCAGCTTTAGACGGCAGCGTGTATGGGGCGTCACTTGCGGAAGCTTCATGGCCGCATCGGGACCCTTTGCGCGACGCTTCTTTTTGCCAACACGAGTCGGAATTGGTGGCTCATATTTCTTCTTTTTGTCTTTGTCATCCTTCTTGTCTCCAGTTCCGCCCTGTGCCGATTGGTTTTGACCCTGCAAAACGCCAGCACTCAATTAAACTTACAAAACTAAGCCTTTTCCCAGACCAATTTACCATTTTGCGTGTCTTCTTTGATATAGTCAAACGAAAATTAATTTATTTTGTCGGCAACACAAACAGATTTTTACTAGTCATAACCAACATGAAGTTGGCTGCGGCTACAGTGCCAGTGTGTACACTTTGTATCGAACATGGTTGCACAGCAAAATGATATTTTGGGCGCCTACTTTTGATTTAAATTTAACATATTAATAAACACTTGTTTCATTATTTATATTATCTTGTAAATGCAATTATAATTTTTTTAATAAGACCATTATCTCATTAATAGGCGTTTAAATTACGATTAAAACGTAAAGGAGCACCCGTCGATAAAGATTCCGTTGGTTTGTACTTTTTAACATGGCATCACACTTAACATAGCATCTTATTACAGTAGTTATTTTCTACTCAACATATTCACCACAAAGAGGAAGGACATTGCAAGCAGATAACAAGTTTCTTAACCAGTGAATTGAAATAATATATATTTCAACGTTAGACAACAACAAAAATAAAAATTTCCGTAGATCAAAAGAACATACGCAAAAAATCAGATGAAATAACAGAAATAACGTCTTCATTTTTTAGCGATCGACTTATTAACAGGTACATAATTGTTAAGGCACCTGTAGATTCATGTACATGTAATACATTTCTGTTAACTATTTTTAGATACCTGTAAAACTGTCTACGTAACATTCGAGGGCTTCATCGATATGTGCTATTGGTTACAATGATGTTCGAATTATTTTATTTGACCATTACGAGTTTATTAATTGTGTTCGTCGCATCCTACATATTAATAATATTCAAAAGCACACGAAAAGTTATTGTACAAATTGTACTTTCAAATGAGGAAAATGTTAAACGTGAATTCGTTCAGGCTCCTGGTCCACATCCTTGGCCTATACTCGGAAACTTGGATATAATTGGCCATTTTGACAATCCTTTTAAAGGCTTTGGAACATTATCTAATCATTATGGTGACATTTACTCCTTAACTTTTGGCCACACACGCTGCCTTGTGGTTAACAACTTGGAGTTAATACGAGAGGTTCTAAACAAGAATGGGAAATTCTTTGGTGGTCGCCCAGACTTTCTACGCTACCATAAGCTGTTTGGAGGTGACCGTAACAACTCTCTAGCTCTGTGCGATTGGTCTCAACTGCAACAAAAACGCCGCAATTTGGCGCGACGCCACTGCTCTCCGCGAGAATCATCCTCTTATTTCACCAAGATGTCAGGTATCGGATGTGATGAGATTGACATTTTAATGGAAGAGCTGGAAAAAGTTATCAAACCTGGACAGCCCCTCGATTTAAAGCCAGTTTTAAACGCTGCTTGTGCAAATATGTTTAGCCAATATATGTGCTCAATGCGATTTGATTATGACGATATGGAATTTCAACAAATCGTACATTTTTTCGACGAAATTTTTTGGGAAATCAACCAAGGACATCCATTGGATTTCTTGCCATGGCTATCACCATTTTACAAGCAACACACGAAGCGAATTGCGTATTGGTCTACAACAATACGTAAATTTATTCTGGAGCGTGTTCTTAACCAAAGGGAGCTAAATATTGATCCTGAGGAGCCAGACAACGATTTCACGGATGCCTTACTGAAAAGCTTAATAGAAAACAAAAATATGTGTCGTAATACAATCATCTTTATGCTGGAAGACTTTATCGGTGGCCATTCAGCTGTTGGAAATTTGATAATGCTGGCTCTTGCCTATATAGCCAAGGATCCAGTTATTGGTAGAAATATTCAATGTGAAGCAGATGTTATCTCAAATAATGGAAAGCGAAATATAACTCTGGAAGACATGGAAGAAATGCCTTACACCATGGCCACAATATTCGAAGTTTTGCGCTATTCATCATCTCCCATTGTACCGCATGTGGCTACTGAGGATTCGGTTATTTCTGGATTTGGCGTGACAAAAGGCACAATTGTGTTCATAAATAACTATGTACTAAACATGAGCCAAGAAAGTTGGAGGAATCCCAATCACTTTTGTCCAGAACGATTTTTGGAGCGAAAATGTTCAAATAATACTCAAAGATCATCAACGATTTCTGATAAGAGAACAATGTCTGAAGACTCTGACTCAGGCGTAGAGTTCGAAAACGATAGTAAATTTGGATTACAATATTTGCATTTAGAAAACCTAAAAACGAAATCTGGTGAAAGTAATCAACTGACTGATGAACTACCAAAGTTTCGACTGAGAAAGAATCTTCCACATTTTCTGCCTTTTAGTATAGGAAAACGTACTTGCATTGGACAAAATTTAGTACGAGGATTTGGTTTTATATTACTGTCTAATATATTATTGCGTTATAATATAAGCAGTCCAGACATTTCAACGATTAAGATAAATCCGGCCAGCTTAGCGTTGCCCGCAAATTGCTTTCCACTAGTATTAACAGAAAGAAAGTAAACTTCACAAAATAATATTTTCAATATGATATTTGTCATAACATTGAATATAACTAAGAGTAAACTTTGCAAAAATGTAATTACCTATACTCCTTGTTTTACTATAAAATAATGTAAATTGAAAATGGTTTAAACAAATAATAAGCCTAAAAAAATAAATATAAGTCTGCGCATTTGGAATTAACAGTAGTTTTAACGTTCTCAAAGTTAGCAGTGAACATCGATAGTCCAGCTTGTTTAATTAATATATCGATATTCCCACACAAGCGATCTAGTTTAGAGGTGAACTATAGCATTTCAATGCTCAATATCATCTCTAACCCAAACAACTCAAGTTTGTTGTTTGTTGAAGAAACCCGCGAAATTGTTAATATTATAAATAAATGGCACAAAACCCTAAAAACATTGAGCTTAAGCTTCAAGACGTCGACGTTTTAACAGCAGGAATTGTTGCAGAGTTTGTAAATAGCATACTGGACTTCCTGTTATTCCACCGCAGTCAAATTCCATTCGTCTATAAAACATACAAATATTATGTGGAGAAATGGGATGAAACTAATCAAACAGATAATGCACAAGATTCTTTTAAGCACTATCAGTTACAAAAGCAACGATCCTTAGCTAAGGAGACCAAGGAGGCCATCAGCAATATGCGAGAAGTAAATGTAAACAATGTGAGCAAACGTAGTCAAAACTAAACATTGTTTTATTTTCAGCTAATACGAACTACATTTAAAAGCAGCAAAGCGGTAAAGAGTTTACGGTTTCTATTCGGGAATAATACATTCATGCCGGCAGAGTCCTACACAATACACATACCGCACACGTCCATATCCAAATATCACGGTGATATGCACTCCGTGGCAGATGGACCCATGAACCAAACACTTCTGCAGCTACTCACTTGCGAGGATCTCTATACGCTCTGGTCCACAGAGCTTAAGGCCACGAATGTTTTCCTGGAACTGGAACTGTTGACCCATGAAAAGGAGGAACAGATCGAGGCCTGGAAACTAATCCCTAAGGATGTTATTAGTCAGTTGCCACGCAGTTGTAAGAATGTGCATTTACATTTGTTGCATGTCAACGAAAAAGACAATGCAGAACTGGAATGCTGCAAGCAGTTGGCTATATACGAGGATATCGCCATTTTGAATTTGCATCCAACAGAATCCAACGAGGAAGTGTGCATTAAGGAGACAGAGCAAATGACTGGTTGGTGGCAGGCAGATGTAATAGTCCGCGGATTCAGAGCTCCCAAATACGACTTATGGTCCAACTAAAAACTTATAGATCTAAATTTCCCATGTAGTGCCATTATAAGTTTATAAAAATTTGCATATTTTTGCTACATAATTTAGAAATGTTTGTATTTAATGTTGGGTTGTTCCTAATTCAAATTATAGAGTTTTGTTCTCCTTTACCTTTGCAATTTTGATGAAAATAAAGAATTGCATTTGATTCAACTAAATAATTTTCAAATTATTTGATTGCAAATCTCATCTCCAAAAAGAACCACTTGTTGAACAAAGCGGCGATTTCAGTAGTTCGATAGCAACTGATTCAATCGGTTCATTGAACTGAACAAGTGCAACGATTCAGCCCTAACGCTTGCCTTTGTATTTGATTCGCGTCCCGTTTACATATAATTTAAAGGTTTTGAAACTACACAGAAGCAAGCGTCTAGTCATTCGTCGTAGTCTCGTTGTCGGTTGCGTCGTCGTTGCAGTATGTCTGAGAAACCGACTGTTTTAATTTTGGGCGGTAAGTGCAATTGCAATGGCAATCAGAGCGATAGCTGCGACTTATCTCGACTGTATCTGTAGGCTGCGGCTTTATTGGACGCAACTTGGTGACTTACTTGCTGAAGAATGAGCTGACACAGGAAATACGCATTGTTGATAAGACGCCGCCACAAATGGCCTGGCTGAATGAGCAACAAAGCAAGGCTTTCGCTAGTGATAAAGTTGAGTTTTGCAGCGCGAATTTAATTAATGCCGGTATGTAATAATACAACCCACACACGCAACCTTATCTACACAAACTGAAACTGGTTTTTTGATTTTTTCGTGGGTGTCCTTCATGCTTTGCAGCCTCATGCAAATTGGCGTTCGCACCACACCCAACAACGAATCGGAGCTGGGATGTGGTCATCAACTGTGCAGCTGAGACGCGTTCCAATCAAGATGACGCAGTCTACAAGGAGGGCATCTACAAGCTGAGCATCAACTGTGCCAATGAGGCTGCCAGTCAGCAGACCAAGCGCTACGTGGAGCTCAGTTCGGGCTGTGTAAACAGCAGCGAGAAGACGCCGCTAAAAGAAGACTGCAAGCTGGAGCCCTGGACGGGTGTGGCCAAACAAAAGCTGAAAGTCGAAAAGGAGCTGGCGCACATTAACAATCTTAGTTATACGGTGGTGCGCCTGCCTGTTGTTTACGGCATTGGCGATAAGCGCTACTTAAGTGAGTCCGCCGCCACAATCACAATCTGTTTTTGTACATAACAATAATGTAACTAACTCCACAGTGCCACGCATTATAATAGCAGCCATATACAAATATCTCGGCGAGACAATGAAACTACTGTGGAACGACGCCATGCGCCTCAATACGGTGCATGTGAGCGACGTATGTGCTGCGATTTGGCAATTAGCTGAAAGTCCAAAAACGGTTGGTCAGGTCTACAACATTGTGGATGACTCAGCGTCTACGCAGGGCAGCATCAGCGATTTGCTTGTGGATATTTTTGAAATCAATGTGGAATACTTTGGCATTGTTATGTCCAATCTGACTAAGGTATATCATCAATTTTGACCGATGACTCATTTCTTTTCAATCACTACATATTCATATTCATATTTACTCAGCTCTATCCAAGCGATACGGTGGGTGAAATTAATGATAAGCACCTGGCGCCCTGGGCTGAGATTTGTCAACACAATGGCATTGACAATACGCCGCTCACACCTTACTTGGACGAGGAACAGCTGCATCATAAGCATCTCTATCTGGACAATACGAAACTTAAAGACTTTGGGTATGTGCTACAGCAGCCAAAGGTAACGCGCGCCTTGCTTATGGAAATGATTGATGACTATGTGAAACAGCAGCTGTTTCCCAAATCCTTGGCAATCTAACTGAAGCCATGAAGGACACGGATCAAGCACCAAGTTAATACGCACACAAACATTATTAGTTAAGATGAAAGTTTTAATATTGCGAATCAATTATGACCACAAAATCTTCCAATTTATACCAGGTATATATTAATCCTGTAATTTGTAGCGTTTGCAAAAAAAAAGTGTACTTATAGTATTATATGTAGACCCAATCATTTTTTATACAACTAAAAACTATATCGTAGTATCCATACATTCCAATCAATTATACAATGTATACGTAATTTAAAGCTCGACCAACGAACTGAGCACCATTTGAGACTAAAATTAATATTGTGATCATTTTAGTGGCCAACGACAATTGACAATTTTAATAAAAAAAAGAAATAGAAATACAAAAACAAAATGCAATTGTTTAGTTATTTAGTTTATGTGTGTATTTAATTAATTTAAAAGTTGCGGCAACGGAGCGTTTCGTACGATACGATACATAATTGAAAAATGCAATTGCTTCACTTTTACGCTCATTAAAACTTAAAAACTTACAGAAAATCAACAATAATCATTGTAAAAGCAATTTAAGCTCGCTCTTGTTTGTTTTTGTTTAGCTTAATTTAAAACACGGTTTGACGTTAGAAAGTTGAACAAATCTTTCAGCTAAACTAATAATTTGTTGCTTCATACAAATGAATTTGCTTTTGTGACATTTTCCAAAAACAGTGCAAGTGCGCGGATGCAATATGTATATGTTTGCTTTTGAGTTTGGTTGATTAATAAACTAGTTAAGTTTTAGCAGCTGCATCGCTTAGAAGGCCAAACCGGCGTCGCGGTATGTGGTGAAGATCTTCTCAATGGAGTTGACATAGGCAGCGGTTCTCAGATCCAGACCCAGGTTGTATTTCATGGCTGTCTTCATGATGGCACGTGCGGAACGCTCCATTGTATAATCCAGACCGGAGTGTACAATATCCTTCTCGGAGGCGCCAGAGATGCGCTTCTGGAACGACTCAGAGGGTGTGACGGGAATGCGACCGCCGACACGACCAAAGCGACGCTCCAAGGACTCTTGCACGGATTCTAAAATATGACCCATCATTACGCAAAGATAGAGAGAGAAAAATAGAGAAAGAGAGATATAAGAACAGACAAAGCAATTAATTAAATATGCCACATGCTGGATATTGGATACGTTATAAGCCGCCAAGGTTAGGTTAGAGCATTTATGAAGGCACAGTTAGAGCACATTGTTTTAGATGTGTTTATGGGCTAGGCCCCAATCATTAGTGACACAATCTGTATGGTATAATGGATAGGGGAGCTGGCAAGAGACATCCGGGCGCGATCTAGACACAGATCTTCAAGCTCTACCAATGCGTTGATGGTAAGGATAATGCGGACAAAAGAACATAACATACATAAAGGATAATTCTAAAACTATATAAAGTACATGTATGTCAAAACCAACATACAACAAAGTTTTCCAAATTATAAAGGATAGCAAAAACCAATGCAGGCGTTTTTTGGGTGGGTGTGTGTGTGTGTACGTTATGAGTAACAGTAAAAGGCTTGTTTTTTTTTTGTTTTTTACGGGACAGGATAATAGAAAAGAAGATTTAATAATAATGTACCGTCGTTAATAATTCTTTCAATTGACTGTTGGACTGAGTCTACATTGGTGATAGAGAAACAGAAAAAAAGAAGAAATAGAATAAACAACGAATTACTAAGATGGCATTATAATTAAATTACGATTTTAAGTTGTTTTTTTTTTTAACTATTGAGGAGCACTAACTAAATTGAGCCAAATAAATATTAAGTTCTTTTTGTTTTTAGAGACCAAACCAAACCGGAAGAGCAAATGCTTAAGAGCAGCCGCTTTTCTGTAAGGGCAACTTGGCAACTTGCTTAAGTTAAAAGACATAATATATACAATAAATAATCATACAATTTTAAAAACCATATACCCTTAAATGAATTGTAAAATGATATGGCATGATTGATCGTACAAGCCTGTGATATATATATATGTACTACGTATATAGATAGATAGTTAAAGATAGTCTTGTTCTCTAAGGAACTTGAGGAACTTACCGAGCAGATGGTAGTTGGACTCGCGCTCGTACTTGAAGGTCAGACGACCGTACGAGACATGGTTCAGGTTCTTGAGCCACTCGAAGAATGAGACGGTAACACCACCGGCATTGATATACAAATCGGGTATGACCAAAATGTTGCGATCAATGAGAATCTTATCAGCAGCGGGCGTGGTGGGACCGTTGGCAGCCTCGGCAATGATCTAGAAGTATAATAAGATGAAGCATGAGATGTGGAGATAATCCTGTACAGAATTATCAAAGGCAAGTGGCGTTCGGTATCCAGAATTCCCTGTTTTCAATCCGTTATTGTTGGGCCTTGCAGCCTTGATAGTATGTATCAATTACTCACTTTGCACTGAATTCTGCCTGCATTCTCGCTGTTGATGACCTTCTCGACGGCCGCTGGAATGAAGATGTCGCACTGCTCGAACATCAGGTTCTCGCCCTCGTACGGCTTGGCATTGGGATAGCCGACGACGGTGCCGTGCTCGTTCTTGTAGTCCTCCAGCAGCTTGGGATCAATACCCTCTGGGTTGTAGAGTGTTCCGTCGTGCTCAATCACACCGATGCAGGTGGCGCCAGCGCGGGTCAGATAGCGGGTGGTGTGCAGACCGACATTACCGAAGCCCTGCACGATGAAGGTCTTGCCGCCCCAGCCGGGAGTGGTGCCTGCGAGCATGCGATATGGTTATGGAAATGTTTAAGCGACAGGGAAGCTCGGGAATTACTCACCAATCATGCTCATGTAGTTGGCCTCGTTGATGAAGTTCTCCAGACCGTGGAAGACGCCGCGACCGGTGGCTGAGACGCGTCCGTGAATACCGCCCTGGTTGATGGGCTTGCCAGTGACACAAGCGTGCGCATTAATGTCCAAATGGCCGATGGTCTTTGCATAGGTATCGGCAATCCAGGACATCTCACGCTCGCCGGTGCCCATATCGGGTGCGGGCACATCAACGCCGGGGCCAATGAAACCCTTCTTGGCCAACTCAAGGGTGAAGCGACGGGTGATCTTCTCCAGCTCATGCTCCGAGTACTCCTTGGGATTGATCTTCAGGCCGGCCTTGGCACCACCGAAGGGCACATCAACGCAGGCGCACTTGAAGGTCATCAGAGCAGAAAGGGCTTTGACTTCATCGCGTGACACATCCAACGAGAAACGAATGCCTGCAGTAAAAGAATTGCATAAGTATTACGTATACGACAGGTGTGCCTGGGCACAAGAAAACCTTGAAAGCAATATATATCTATATATTTGTATACTAAATGTCGTATCGAAAAAAAGTACATTCCTCCTGTCTAGGCAGCTTTGCAGTTGTCTTGCTTTTATTTTTGGACTTAATCCAATTGCAAAGCTCTATGAATAGACATTTCGCTTGTATTCGAAAGCAAAAGTTGATTTTCTGAATTTTCTGTTTTGGCATCTCCCTTCACACGTGCATTTGCCCTGGGATCAATGCCAAGTGAGCCATAATCGCACATAGAGTAAATGCACATTGTAAATGCGTACCATGCCGTAATACTCCAAAGGCCCAAGAGATTGTGCCAGTATTTTGTTGCTTATATTGTTTGTTTGTACCATTTTAATATCGTTATATCTTGAAAGTAAAATGGTCTTGGCGATTAGATAAGCGACTTCCTTAACTTCAAAACTGTCCGCCTTTAACAAAACGAAGGTTTATTTTCAATTTTACGATGTAATCCATAAACAATATGCACTCGAAGCAGATAAATAATTGGTCAGGCACAAAGTACACGCATTTTTCAATTTATGAACTTTTATCAGTAACAAATACTATATATCAATTAGAAAACAAATTTTGTTTTTCGGTGGACAAGCCCTCTCAAAAAAAGAAATCAAAGAAACAAACGCGCAAATAGCTTTAGCTAACTAAATGCGGTTGTCAAGCGCTGGTCTTGGTGTCTTGACCATGAATCCGGTGAACTTTGGCATTCCAAATTCGGCAATATTTGATTACTGCAACTGCTCGCAAGACCATCTTATCAGCTGTAAATGTTGTCGATGCAAAGCAGCTCGTAAGAAAATATGTGTTTGCGTGTTGATAAGTGCATAAGTATGTGTGCATATTGCTCTGCTTGCACATGCAAGCAGTGCACCATCAGCGTCTGTGTGCTGTGTTCGTGTGCACAAAGTAACGGAAACCCTCGACTTGAACATAAACAAACAAACAACTGACCAACGCGACCAACAAAAGAGAAGCTCAATGCGACGTTGCCATTTTCTGCTATGCTTGCTATTTCTCTTATTGTTTGCTTCGCTCTCTCTTTCTTCGGCATGTACATGTGCCCGCATAACAACAGCGCACACATATTTTCGACTTTGCCAAAAGACCTCAGCTCTATTTGTTCTTTCGCTTCAGCTTTGGGGATTTCAGCGCTTAGCTCATAAAAAATTCGTTGCTAACAACCGGCTTTATCGGCCCAAAGAGCAAACAGAGACTTGTTTTTGAGCATCATTCGTACAAAACAAGAAAAACAGAAAATGAAAAAACAAGCAAACGCGTGACTTTTTTTATATGTATGTAGTTCGCATACTACGCGCTGGTATATGCCCCCACGTATCGCAAATCTATTTATGCATAGAGCTAGCCATACTATAGGTATACTAGCTATACCTATATGTACCTATAAATGCTATGTATGTATGTATATGTATATGTATATGCGTATGTATATGGTATGCTTATACAATCGGTTGCGATAAGTTCTTTGCTTTTTTGGGGGCTCGATCGCTTTGGGCGTGTATTTTGCCACGTCTATAAGTCAGCTCTACGTGCGCGTCTGTGTTAGTGTGTGCCATTGGCAACAGCAATCGCAAATTTGAAAGACCAAACCGGTTGCCCCCCAGTGCGCATCAGCTGACTAGCTTTCGAGCCATATGATTTTTTTTTCCTTTTCTTTTCTAGCGTGGGCTGACGGAATCTTATGTTTTTTTCCCTGACATTTGGATAAGATATGAGCGAATAGGATCAAGATAGCGCAGGAAATGACGCTGAACACTGTGGCAACTGCCAAAATGTTGGTAAACAGTTCCCAAACTCAATTGGAGCATTCAAACAAGTGGGCAAATACATTCTGGCCCTACATATATGTACATATCTGAAGTATTTGTAGTACTTGGGCAAGACACGAATGCAAACAACAGCAGTTTTTCACACAACAGTTAAATGTTGACACAACTTATTTGAATACAAATTGCAAATGGAAGCTATGTATATACACACGAGCCGAGTGATTATCTTTTTGTAAACAAATCCTACATTCAGCTAATGTACAGTAGCTGAGCAGAAATTAGAACTTTTAACAAATTAGCATAGTTTTTAATAAATTGGGACGGATACATCACAGCGTTTTCTTTTTTCAGAAAATTTATTGATGTTTTTAACACTTTGAAAATTTTTTAGATACTTTCAGAATTTTTTAAAATATTTTCATATAAATAGTATCATATACATATATAGTTTTGCATATCAAATTTTTAAGCTTTTCATTTAAAGTAGAAGTTTTTATATTCAGCAACTAGCTATACATATATGAAATTTTACATTTGTAAACTAGAAACAAAGCGTTTTAATTTACGAGTGACTACTGTAGTATGTATGTATGTACATAAATGTTGCATATATGTACATACTTGTGGCCGGCCGGCTGATAAGCCCTGCCCTGCCCTGCCCACATTCCGGTGCTCACATTATCAGCTGAATTATCATTTGATTTACGAGTAGTTGCAACAGTTTGGGCTTTAATTTGATAATTGAAAGCAAACACATAATGTACCCAAATGTGGAATATGCTGTGCACATAAATAGCATGCTCTATATAACACTTTTGGCTGTACTTCAATAATTATCATCATAATGAATGTGCCGTGCCGTTCATTTCTCAATCCGTTACAATTACTATATATATGTACATATATACATGCATACATAGCGAATAAATGAATCCAATTGCCAGACAGAAACAGTTCAACGACATAGAAAGCGGTGTATCAAGCAGCTGCACAGTGTGCCAAGAGTGTAAAACATGTGACTCATGCTTTGGTACAACGTGAGCATCACGTGAAACACTCAATAACACAAACGAAAAACAAAACGAAAATGAAAAGTTTTGCCGATTGAGGGAGATACAAGCTGAATAGACTACACCCAAACCGATGCGCTGAAAACCAGTTTTTTATCTGCCTTTTATTACTCTTTTAATACGTTAGCATAGGGTATTAAGATTTTGTTATTAAGTATGCAACACATGGAAGATGAAAACTATATTATGTATTATACACAGTTGTATTATATCATATAGGAACAATCGTTCGAAGATATGGATCATGGATAAAAACAATACTAACATACATTAGCTAGAGTTTGCCATAGTACAGAATTTGCGTCGTGCCTAACATATCCGGTAAATGGATAAAAGGGAAATGGAAAATGGATAAAAGGATATAATGACTTTGTGCACTTGTGTGTAAAAGGGCGAAGGATGCTTCCTTAAAGTGTATATATTATTGGTCAGCGTCAATAGACGAGTCGATCTGGTAATGTCCGTCTAGCTGTCCGTCCATCTGTCGTTATGTGGGTACTCGTCCATCTTGGAACGTTGCAGAGCTACTAGCAGTACGAGTTCACATCTAATAATCAAGCAAACGGTAAAAATCTATATTGGGGAATGGGTTTAAAAGCTTGTCAGTAAATTTGATTTTATAGCTATCGTCTGCTTAATGCAAACGAACGCGCAACGCGAGCTGCATTTCGCAGCAGAAGGGTATTCCCTAGTCGATTAGAGCATTCTTGTATTTTGTATTGTATTTTTTATTGCGAGTGGCTTTCGACGTCAAACATTGAGAATTAACGGCAAAACGTATTTAACCGAATTCGAGCCAAGCCATGAAGTCATTTGTTCCAATAAAGCGCCTATAGAAAAACACATGCACTTAGCATATATACATATTTATATATTTATATACATATATATTGCAATTAACATTAATTAGGGTAACGAAAATGCCCACTAAAAAGCAGAACCATTCAACAAATGTCTGAAATCAATTTAGCACCAACATCTAGTATATGCATACAAATATGTATGTATGTATGTATTCATTTCGAGCAGCGACTAGAATAATATCAAAATATTTAGAGGCATAATTAACAAGCTCGAGTGGTTGGCAACAGCAAATCGCACGCTTGTTTACAACCAGTTTCAATGACTATGAAATCGGCAATAAAATCATAAAACGGTTCGTCTATTTATGCTCCGCTATCAACGGACCAGTCAATGACAACGAGCTAAAGCCAAAAATCATGTACAATTATTTAGTTGTTGGCGATGATACGAAACAAATACACAAATATACTCTTATATGATTTTTGTTTTTTTGTCAACTTTTTTTCTGTTTTTTGTTTTTTTGTTCCAGCCGCCTGCCAAGGTCTGATAAGAACCGTGTGGCGGGTGTTATTTTTATGATGCAGCATTTTCTTTCTTTCTTTAAATTATGTTATACATTTATCAAGTAACATTAAAGCTGCTTTACAGTGAAACCTCTATAGAACGGACACGGTTTCCGCCCTTAAAGTATATACTGTTATTTGTATTTTACTGAGGTAAAACGTTTTAAACAGTTTTCAATATGTCAATAATTTATAAAGTAAAATGAAATATGATAATTAAATGTCAAGTTATTTTTTCGCTTGATCCATTTGTAGAGGCTTCACTGTATTGCACTCAAAAACAAAAAAAGTGGGCGTGTGTCGCTATTTGCAGCTTGACAACAAAACGGCGTTTCGTGCGCCGTTAATCGTATATTTGTCACACTGTGCCCTATTTGCTGTGCTGCTCTAGTTCCAATAAGAAAACAAAACAAAAGCAAAAGCACAAAATAAAAAAAACGTTATTAAAAATAGAAGCGAAAATAAGTGCAAAACAAAAACAATTCGTTGAAAAAGTTTTGCCAACGAGCTAGGTGAACAAAATATTTTGTGAATTTTGTGAGGCATCGAATTTATGTTGCTGGCATTGCCGCCGGAAGAGGCGCGGGGGGTCAAACAACACTTGAAGGGTTTGGAAATCAAATGGGAAAACGTGCAAAGACCAACCAGCTGCTTATGCAATTTGGCTAACTGTAAAGAAAAGGCCTAGGTAGCATACACATATTCTATATGTATTTATATGCATGTGTGCCCGGGCAGCGTCAATGTAAACAATGTGTGGAGTGTGCGCGAGAGAAGGCAGACGGCAGGCAGAGGGGGCGGCTTGTGGGCCTGCTCTGACTACGTATGCGTTGATTACATAATTGCAGAGACAAGAAACAAATGCAGCGACTGTAGAGAAAAATCGATTTTTGCCAACAGTTGGCAAAATGTATTTCCACGCCAACAACACAAAAGATGCCGGCCACAAGAAGGCGCAGGCCAGAAAACGAGAGGTGGAAAAACGGACTGCTTATTAGAATACATATGTACATCTTTTTTATATTTTACCTCCTTTGGTGGGAATCCTGTGCGTGCTGTGCTGTGCACGGTAGCCGGTAATCATCTCGTAGTTGCCCGCATCGCGACGCAGCGGGAATGCAATCTCGATGATGTGGTCGCACGGTTGCATAAGCATCAGAATACCCTTTACCTTTTGCTTTTTCTCGTCCAGCGACAGTTTGCCCTTCATGTCATCGATCAGACGATCTTCGGATATTTGGCAGCCGCGATGGAAGAAGTACTCGACCATGTCAAAGAAACGCGGATCCTTGGCAGTTGGCACGTCCTTGAGACGATCGGGAATTTGGTAATTGCGTGTCTGGAGCACAGCAGTGGGCAATGCCTTGGCCAAGGCGGTCAACTCCTGCTGGCGCATAGCGCCCTGTCGGGCCAAACTCTTCAGGTGATACATGGTTTCTATACTACGCACACACAATTGCCACACTACACAAAATTCAAATGTTCTAAATTGGTACCGCTCCTCAGAAGCTGCTGGCTAATGCACAACCGCTTGCTTTTCGACGCCGCTCCAAACTGAGCGCATTGAGGCACGCTCCATACGTTGAAAGCTTTTTCACCAGAACCATGGTGAAATTTACATTTGCCATGACTAAAAGCGCGCGAAAACTAGTGATGAGTTCATGAGCACAGACCGCTTATCGATATTTACATGTAATCAGTTATCAAAATATCACAATCGTTTTAATAAATATGTTGTGACAGCCATGCAATATGCATAACATTTAATCTAAAAGAAACATAACAACTTGCTTTGTCACTGATCGTTAACAATATCTGTCGAATTTGCTGCAATATCTATCGATTGTACTTCTCCATCGAATAGCTGAGCTGCAGACTTGCAGCTCTCATTTTTGTACTACAGTTGGCAGCCCTTTTTTACGATATTCATAAATTGTTTTGCGAATCACAGTTGCATATCTTTGTTTGTTAAAGAAGTAACCACTAGTGTTTGCTAAATTAAAGTTATAAACAATTTAAAGCGTTACACCAACATGTTCTGCAAAGTAGGAAGGCAGCTGGGCCAGCAGATAGGCCGGCAAATACGTTTGACATCTCGCCGCATGTTGGCCACCGCAAACACTTTATACAAAGGTAGTTAAAACAAAGCGTGACATAATGTTTATCTAGTAAAATAATTATTTTTGCAGATGCCGCCCCCAATGCCGAGTCGGAACCGGCACCGCCTAAAAGCATACTCGTGGAGAAGGATAAAAATATTACTTTAATCGGTATTAATCGTCCACAGCAGCGCAATGCCATCGATTCGAGTACCGCTTCCCAGCTTTGTGAGGCATTCTCCGCCTTCGAGGCGGATGATACCTCGCCGGTGGCCGTCCTGTATGGTGTGGGTGGATCGTTTTGCTCGGGCTTTGACATTCTTGAGATCAGCACCGACGAAAAGGAGGAGATAAGCGTTGATATTCTGATGCGCCCCGAGGGATCTGTGGGCCCCACACGTCGCCAGATTAAAAAGCCGGTCATTTGCGGCATCAATGGCTACTGTATAGCCAATGGCTTGGAGCTGGCGCTTATGTGTGATTTGCGCGTCATGGAGGAGTCGGCTGTGCTGGGCTTCTTCAATCGGCGCTTTGGTGTGCCGATGCTAGATGGTGGCACCGTGCGCCTGCCCGCCATGATTGGACTCTCCCGTGCGCTGGATTTGATACTCACCGGACGCCCGGTGGGTTCGCAAGAGGCGCATGATATTGGCCTAGTTAATCGTATTGTGCCCACAGGCACAGCGCTGGGCCATGCACTGGAGCTGGCCAATTGCTTGGCCAAATTTCCGCAGCGTGCACTCAATCATGATCGCAACTCGGTTTACTCCGCCTCGTTTGAGACATCAACGTTCCACCAGGCGGTGCAGAACGAGGTAATGTACACCTCACGCGAAATCATCGAGGACATGCAGAACGGCATCAAGTGGTTTAATCATAGTGAGTATCTTCCTCTTTGCTGGCAGCTCCAAATTTAATTTGAAAACTTCATTCCATGCAGCGTTCAAGGCAGACACCACACATTCGTGGCTGAAACGCGACCGGTCCATGGCTGACTGGGATGATGAGGATGTGGCAGCTGCAGCAGCTCAAAAGGAGACCAAAAAGCAGGAGGAAGAAGCAGCACTTCTTGAGGCTGAGAAGCAGAAACTGGCAGAGAAGGCGCTCAAGAAGTCCAAGAAAGAAGAGAAGTCCAGCGAAAAGGACAGCAGCGAAAAAACGGATCCAAGCGAAAAGCCAAAGGATAAATAAGGCAACCTTAGTGGATAGAACTAAATTAAAATATTTTGTATATAATAACATCCGTACATGCAGTTCAGAACTGTCCAACTTGAATTTGTTAATTTATTTAAATAGATAACCGTGAACACTGAAACTATATACATAAATATTTTTCAACTGACCGACTGACAATGATAATTCAATTAGAAAGTCTTTTGAAATTCATTTTGATTGAAGTTGTATAGTATATATTTAATGGAAACAATTTATTCGATATTATTTTCAAAGTTGTAGATAAATACTTGGATAACTTCTTTTCATCTGAATAGAAATTGAGGCTTTGGGTAGTAAAAATGATATATATTTCTACCCAGTCAATGCCGGGTAATGCCTGCACTTTCACGAACTCAACGCCAGGTGGCTTGTAAGCACGACGTGTAGAGGGAGCTTTGGTTGTCAATAAGTTATTGATGTTAGCTGCGAGATAACCCGGCTATCTCGGTGCCAACAGCCACACGTCGAGATGATGACTCAGGTTTGACACCTAGACGTCTTCAAGATCGAGCGATCTTGCGTTACGTGCACTTTGAGTTCCCATCGAACATGTGCTCAAGCCGTACTCCAGAGTGTTTGTCCACAGTTCAATAGGAATAAATTGCAACGATGGGAATTTCATTAAATCTGATTAAGTATTGTCATTAGTAGGTTTTATATGAATTCTGTTCACAAAGTCAACAAAGTTTAACGAATGGGCATATTTTGATTAGAAATTTTGTATAAATACTGGGAGCAGGCGATGTTACACTTTCATACTATTTTCCATATTTTAGACGTGGTTGTGTCAACAATAAAAACTGAGCCTCTAAAATAAAAACCTAAGCGAATATAAGCTTAAAGACGAAGGTAAATGAAAGAAGGCATCAAATTCTCTGTCATATTAAAACGCGCTCCGAGTCAAAAGTTGGCTCTCTCCGGTGTTCGGTTCTTCGGCTTTCAGAAATTCTTCGAAGTACTTAAAGTAATTGTTGAGGGTCTTCAGTCGCTGTATTTCCGCGAACAAGTGCACATAGAATACTGATAAAACTAGATGTCTTATACTAGATGCGAGCCTTTTAAAAACTATTTGATTTTTAATTGTGAAACACACAGAAACAAAAGCCACCTAGTGCGAACTGTACATATTGAAAACTTGAGATAAAAATAAGCCACATACAAAATATGCTAGCTCTAGCTCAAGTATTTGCTGCTTTGCTGAGCTAGATCAATTTCGTATGAATGATTTCTAATTGCTAACGCTTGAATTACAGAAAAAATGCCACCGAACGCCTTACCCAGCCCGTCCAATGTGCTGGCCACATGCCCCGAAGTGGAGCAGCTGCTGAGCGGAGAGAATGCGGCGACGGCTTCCAAACAGACCGGTGTGCTCTTTGAAGGCGATGCGGATACCAACGACTGCGCTTTGGATGTGGATGTTAAAAAGTTGAAAAAGGCCGAGAAACGTAAATTGAAATTGGTTTGGCGCAACATAATTCTCTTTGGCTATTTACATTTGGCTGCTGTCTACGGCGGCTTTTTGTTGTTAACCCAAGCTAAATGGGCCACGGTTGTCTTCTGTAAGTAAAGAATTTCTTTCTATTTACACTTAGATTTAACCAACTTCTTCTTTTACGTTTATGCAGCATTTTTCCTATATACTGCGGGCATGATTGGCATTACCGGCGGCGCTCATCGTCTCTGGGCTCATCGCTCCTACAAGGCAAAGTGGCCGCTACGCGTGATTTTGGTCGCCTTCAATACGATAGCCTTTCAGGATGCCGCCTTTCATTGGGCGCGCGATCATCGTGTGCATCACAAGTTCTCCGAAACGGATGCCGATCCGCATAATGCGACACGTGGCTTCTTCTTCTCACACGTCGGCTGGCTGCTGTGCAAGAAGCATCCCGATGTGGTGGCCAAGGGCAAGAGCCTGGATGTGTCCGATCTGCGCGCCGATCGCATACTCATGTTCCAGCTGAAGTGAGTAACTAGTAGCAACTAATACTGGTCAAATTATAACTAATCTCTGCATTTGGAAGACACTACTTTGTGCTAATGCCACTCGCCTGCTTCATATTGCCGACTATCATACCCATGATTTGCTGGAACGAGTCGTTGTTGTGCTCCTGGTTTGTGGCCACCATGTTCCGCTGGTGCTTCCAATTGAACATGACCTGGTTGGTGAACAGTGCCGCTCACAAGTTCGGTGGACGCCCTTATGACAAGTATGTATTACCTATAATTGTGCATATAAATATCTTTTAAATACATATATATTACTTATCTACAGGAATATTAATCCCTCACAAAGCCCATATGTATCGGCCTTTACCTTTGGCGAAGGCTGGCATAACTATCATCATGTCTTCCCTTGGGACTACAAGACAGCCGAGTGGGGCAGATATTCGCTAAACATGACCACAGCATTCATCGATTTATTTGCCAAGATCGGTTGGGCCTATGAACTGAAGTCGGTGGCGCCGGAGACCATTGAGCGGCGAGTGCGACGCACTGGCGATGGCACACACGAGCTGTGGGGCTGGGGCGACAAGGATCTGACCACAGAGGATGCACAGCATGTGCTGTTCGTTGACAAGAAGGCAGCATAGAAGCTTGTGCCTGGGCACAAACTAACTTAACAATATTCTAATCATAAGACACAATTACTTAATACAACGAGTTATATATTCGATAGTAACAAAAACATATACAACAATATAATTAACTCTGATATCGCAATTGATGGATTTTGTTGGTGCGGTAATCGCTTTGCATGGATTGTGACGGAATTGTTATTGTTACGTCTAGACGTCGGGGTCTGCAGGTGTTGTCGTGCTGATAAGCATTATCTCTTGCCATGTGCGTTCTAGGATTTGCTTTCGGGGCATGGACAGCGTCAAAGTCTACGGCAGCATGGGACCATTCTCTTTCTCGAACTTCTTCACCTTCAGATCTAGGATATGCAATACAACTTCAGCCAGTGCCCTTGGCTGCACACCAGCCTCTATTAGCTCAACGCAAATTTCCAGTGCTTCGGTTGAGAGCCGCGTGTTGATCAGCTCCGATAAGCCGTGTACTGCAATGCGCAGGGATGGTGATTTGTTTACAACACTCTTCACCATGCCTTGGTCAAAAACTGCTTCCTTATTCCGGCTGTCCGTTTCATCCTGCTTTGGGTCCTCGATTTCAGAATTGTTCTCCATATTTAGGTTCTCATTTTTGTCCACATCCTGCCTTTTTAGTGCAGAGCTGGTTGCCTTATCATCACTTGGCATCTCGGGTGTAGCATTATTGTCCGTATTATGATCCCCATTTGGCCTTTCGATTTCAATTTCTCGATGCTGATTTGGATTTGGCGTATTCCTTTCCAAATCCTGTTCCCTATGCGACCTTTGAACATATTTTGACACCTTGAGCGCAGTAGTCTCAACGATATTTGGATCCTCATTTGGCTTCTCGTGTGCGGCAATGGTTATCTTATTTTGATCCTGGTTTGCTTTCTCGGGTGGTCTTTCATCTTCGCCGCTTTGCTGAGACATGTTGTGGCGGCAGCAAGGCAAATGCCACTTGCGATGGCACTTGTAATTACGCAGGTCAATAGGCGCAACGATAGGTCCTCAAGTTGTGTATTCTAATCGATTATTATTAAGTATCCTGCCGCTACTCAGTAATCGTTGTAAACCTACGAAATATATAGATTATTTAATTTTTTTGACAGTTGATGCAAACAGCTGTTAATGACTTTGATTTTCGCAAAAACAAGATAAGTAACAAACAAAAACAATGGAAAAATACTATAAAATAATAAAAAATAAATACAGCAAGTATAAGCAAACAAAAATTAATGTAGAGCTGAATGTCAAATCGAAAGATAGAGGTCACATGCATATGAAATATCTGTTATATTGAATTTACACCCACCTTTAAAGAAAAGAATTTATTTAATTTTGTAATAATGCACTGTACCTTTCAATATATAGTTTATATTTGTTACATATGTGACATCAGCGACATTCGTGTTTATTTGAACTGTTTCCTTAATATCGATACATTGCCTGTGACATTGAGTTTAAATATCGAGTGATGGGGCCCGATATTTGCTTGTCAGTAATCCCGATACTTGGGGTCTCTAATAATTAACTCACAGGCATCAGTTGCAAGCAATTTTGCAGATTTCGGGTTTCTACCACAAAATTAATAAATAATCGTATCAAGTAAGTTGTTGAATATATTTCAGTATACACATGGGTTTTGATTAACCTTGTGCAAAATCAAACATTGTAACAGCTAGAGGTTGCCAAAATCTGCAGTAGCTGAGCTGAACACGTCCGCAGCTCGGTTTAAAGGTTAAAGGAATAAATACACACATATGTATGCAAAAAAAAGACATTATTTTTTGTTTAGAAAGATTAGAACAGTGTGTTTTACCATATTCTGATGCGCAGCACAATCACATAGTGACACATTACTTTGCATGCAATGACGCAAGGTTTGGATTAGATTCCCCCTAGGCATTGCTTGAAATCACGCGTTTTCTTTTAAAATGTTATACATTCACATCCATATGTTAATTCTATATAGAATAAATATATAGTTGAAGGGTTAATCAATTGACGTTCAGCTGTTGAGAACGAGCTGAACAGGCGCTAAAACGATTTTAATCACGTTTAATCAAACTGACTTCAGAGTTCATCTGCCTTAGAATTTTCCATGCGACCAATGCGCATTTGCATGTCAAGTTACATTATTTGGAAAATTGCACAAACATATGTACATATGTATGTATATACCATATAAGTATTGCAAGTAGAACTTGCTTCTAATGTAACTGCACGAACAGCTGATGCACGAATGTCGTTTACGTTCAAGCAACAGCTGTGCATGTCGTTTACGTTATTCGCCCAGTTATGCATAATTGGGTAATGTATTTCAATATTATTTGGTGTAGCGAAGAATATGTCTCCGTTTTACCATGCATATACTACTTATTTATGTTTACCATATGCTAATCTTTGTCTTTTGTTAGACTTGACCAGATAGGCGAAGGCAGAAGTTGTTTGTTCAACAAAACTAAACCATAAAGTGACGAAACAAAATTGCGCAGAAGTTTTTAATACTCTATTCCGATCGATCGAAACGGTCTGTCTAATGGGAGCCTAATACTAATATGTAGCTAATCAGATAATGTAATAAGTTTCATGCCAAGATTCTCTTTAATTTTAGCCATTGCAACTAATTTATATGCATCATTTTTATGATCCAAATCCCAAGTAGGGCCAAGGCCATAAAAGTCATTAAGAAAAAAGAAAATCGTATTTTGCACTTAATAATAATGTTGACTGCTCAAATTGTTATTTAGAATAATGAAATTTCTAAAGACTTTCAAGTAATTGCCTTATATAGGAAGTGTTGCAAACTGTACAAAAAATTATAGCTTATTTCGCCCTGCAGATAGTGTAAAAATATCTTCTGTGGGGAATTTATTTTTGTTCAGTTTATCAACTTTTTTCAATAGGTCAAAGTACAAAAGTGAACACGTTTGAAAGTTAATTAACAATAGTCACCCAAATGGATTATTAATAGCATTACTACTCTGAACCCATATCAAAGATTAGATGTTAGTAATCTTATTTGTACGATATCTATACAAATATTTTCTTAATGGAGTACAGAGTGCATGCTTTTGAAATAAATTTAAATTGTTGTGTACTTCAAGAAAATTTAACAATTTGCTTTTGGCCTGGCCAGTTACATTATAAAAATTGACCTATTAACGATGCCCATAAGTTATTTACGAAGGGCCCAAATTGCGATTTCAAAGTCATTTTCATTCATTAACGTGCTTTAAATTGATCCCGCTATATTTGCGCACTTCTCTGAGAAATGCATACGTGCAAATTTGAATGTTTGTTATCATCTCAGAGCATCTCAATTGATGTACACCTGTATGTACATATGTATGTACTTATGTATATGTGCTTATATGTACATATACATGTGCAGATTGGCGTACGCAAGCTTCGGGCGTATCAACAAATCTAAAGAAAGGGGCAGTAAAAGTTTTGCGTCTCTGCCAACGTCAAAGTTTTGCTCTGCGAAGAAAAAAAAGTTTAAATTTTCACCACGCTGCCCAAGTTGCTCTCAGTTAGTGTTGAGACCGTACAGCGTACGGACGTATTGACGCTGACTGTTCGCTTGTTACCCATACAAATACTCAGTGCAAAAACAGTGACAAACTACAGTTTTTATTTGATTTTTACTTAAAAGAAAAACCGCGAAAAGCTAAGTTTATTAGCTTTGTCAACAAAACAGGTTAGTATTCGTTGTCGTATGCCAGTTGCGACAGGATTTTCAAGTGTTTATGTAAACCATTAACTAACCCAAACGTGTGACTGTAGCCAACTGACCAAAGAATATAGAGAAAAAGACACTACCAAAAAAAAAAGTGTTTTTTGCGTTCTTCTTTTCTGTTACAACCAACAGGAAAAATCGGCTATAAGTACTTTTTATAGCGCCCAAGCGATCCGATCATCAAGCATACAAATCGTTAAATTTTTGAAGCTTGATTATGTTTTTATAAGCTTCTCTTAACTTGTGAAGGCTGTACTTCTACGGTCAATATGTCTATTTGTCGAAGGTTAGAGACCTAGGCGCAGACACTCGGGGCCTTTCATAGTTAGCTTGGGGCATTTAGCTACTCGACCATGTACATATTTAACATACTAATACTATGACTCGTAGACAATACATTAAAACATAAATTATTATTAACGAAATATGCATATGTTATTCTTGTGCCACGGTTGATTTGTTAATATGTATGCAAAAGAGCGAACACATCCTAACATTGTGTTAGCTCAGCTACAATTTCCGTATATTGAATGCAAGTTTTTGTTTTTTTATCGTAATGAATTCCGGTTAATGAACTTGTATTGTAAAAACTTAAAATGCAAAAACTGTATAGCTTACTCACTATAGTGTTGAAACATTCATTCAACAACAATGGAATATGACTTCATTTACATGAACTTTGTTTTTACAAAGTGCTCCTATTTTGCATTGTTAATTGTACACTTACATTTAACAATGTGTCGTGTATCTAGCTAAATGCAACAAATTTAACATTAGCTAAATTGAACATGTTGCCGGAAAGCTCTTTTTTTCGCAAAATTAAGCACACAATTTAGCAGATTAGACGCATCAATAGAAAATGACCGAGACGACCCGATTTTACGCGTTGAGCAGAGAGAATCACGCTGTTGCAGCGTGATGCCGGTCGGCGAATTAAGCTCCAGCCCAATTTCTCTTTCTCTCTCACTCTCGCTCTCTGTGTACGGGCGGGCATTGTCGCCAATGGGACTGCGTCAACTCAAATTTCAAGTTCAATATCAAAGCGTTAGGCTGTATCACATACGAGGCCCGACATAAAGGAAACTGGCAAAAAAAAAAATAAGCAGGCATAGGCAGACGTTTGCCGGTTTTGCCACATCTTATGGTGCGTCTCTCTCCGAAAGAATACACAGATGTTTACTTCAATGGTGCGCTATAGTAGAAAAGCTTTCGTAGGTGATCGTCTCTTCTAGTTATTTTCTAAATATTCTGTGAATTGAAAGTATGCACACACACTCGTACAACACAATATAATACAAACAAAAGCAGCCAGATTTCTTGTTCTTGCTATCGTTCTGCCTCTGTCTTGCACTCTTCGTGGGTTGACCGAGTCTGGCGTAGACATCGTATGACTTCAAGCACACGTATACACGTGGTTCACGTTTCAATGTTATGATGTACATTCAAACCTACATACATATGTAAGTGTGTATGTTTGTTCTTTTGCATGTATGCGCGGATGCAAGGCAAGCTGGCAATGCATTTTACACTGAAAAATACAAACTTTGTTTTTCTGTACCTATTAAAGCTGGCGTGATTTTTCTTTTCGTTTATTTATTTGATTTGTTTTCTTACTGTATATCAGTAACACATGATGTTTCATCAGATTTTTGTTTAACCAGAAACTGGCTATTAGACCCACATTACCCACAAAAAATGCGAAGCGATAAAGCAACGTGATTAAATGTCGTCAGTTATCGGCAGAATATAAAACCCTGACCCTGAATAATACAAAAGCATCATTCGATGTCTGCCCATTGTGTAGCTAATATTTTTTCTAACCGTTGCACACCTGTAAAAGCTTACCGGCACAACAAATCAATTTGGGTTGACCAAAGCTTACGTAAGCAAAAAGCTCTAAAATTCAGCTGCTTGATGGCTTATGCGCAAATTTTCAACTCAACAGTTTAAAACTTAACCCCCAGTTGGCAGGTTGTCAAATAAGAACTTTCTATACAAAGAACTTTTTTTACAAAGGTAAACCAAACCAGCCGCTCTGTAGCTGCATGTGTTAATATGTGTGCCTACACAAAATAAATAAATAGTACATCTACTAATTGATGTCGGTTTGCTTTTGCTTGAATAACAGTTATTACAGTCACTTTAATTCCTAATTGTTGTTCCAGAAGTGTTAGTGTGTTTGTATAAGAAATTTGAAGCTAGGAAATTTTCCATGACACTGACACACGCACACTTTTGCAAGCTAGTGCCTGGCCTTCACATAAGGCGCCCAGTGACCCACATGTGTGTTTGTATGTGCATACACACAAGCTTGCAGAGGTGTGAATCGTGTGAATCGTTTTCGACTGCAGCTGACACTCTCCGTTGTTATTGTTGTTGTCATGCCGACACTTTAATTATTAACCGTAAAATCTCTTAATGGACAGAAGCCTTGAGCATCCATCTGCATGAAAATTCCAATTTTTTTGTTACTTTTTCAAAATTCCTTTTTTGTTTTAATTTTGTTGTTGTTGAAATTTGTAACCATATGCTTTAGCCGGTCGCTTATAAAAGTCCCAATTTTTTTGTTACTTTTTCAAAATTCCTTTTTTGTTTTTGCTCGTATGTTAATTTTGTTGTTGTTGTTGAAATTTGTAACCATATGCTTTAGCCGGTCGCATATAAAAGTCCTAATTTTTTGTTAGTTTTTCAAAATTCCCTTTCGGTTTTTTGCTCGTATGATAATTTTGTTTTTGTAAAATAGGAAATTTAGTATTTATTGGACTTTAATATAAATCGGCAGCAAAACTCGCAACAATTTCTGATTTTAGTGTCTTGCTTAAATGTATATTTGAAATCGTGAGTCTTCACTGTATTGGCAGTTATCCTTCGCCAAGGACATGGCATGTACAAGTTTATTGATTTTTTTCAATCAGCCTGCCCCAACGTAGGTCAAGGTGCTCAAGGCTTAGCCTGACAATAATTTGTTCCATACGTTGGCATATTGCAAGGTAAATTATTGTAATTAACGTTTAGTAACGGACAGACACAGTTTACGAGCTTGGCAGTAAAGACCAGGCGACCACGACGACACCTTTAAGAGCGCGTCTAGAGGGCGGCAGCTTTGGGCAAAGCGTGTCAAGTTCAGCTTATCCAATTTGTTTAGTTAATTGCCCAATTAATTAATTAAAAATAAGTTTTTTTATTACAATTTGTTGTTGTTTTGTTGCAGTAACTGGTGCCACAATATGCCGCCCAACGCAACCGCCGGAGGGCAGTCGATTACCGACTCGCTAATCTCGGCCGCTGCCACAGCAGCCGCCGAATCGGAGCAGAATCCCACCAAGCTGCAGCAGGACTCGACCGGTGTGCTCTTCGAGTGCGATGCCGAGACCATCGATGGCGGCCTCGTTAAGGACATCGTCTCCATGAAAAAGGCCGACAGGCGCAAGCTGAAACTCGTCTGGCGCAATATAATTCTTTTTGGCTATTTGCACTTGGCCGCACTCTACGGCGCTTGGCTGATCTTCACCTCGGCCAAATGGCAGACAATTGCTTTGGGTAAGTGGACAGACACCATACACAAGCGCACACGGAGCACGCAGATAGCCTTAATCACCTCAATCATCAATATTTTTCCATGCCTGTTCATCTCTGACATCTTTCCGTCGCGTGCCGCGCATTACAATTGCGAGGTTATCAGCGTGTTGTTTATTTCAAATTTGGCGCTGATAACATTGAGCAAAGTCGTATCGTAGTCCGGCAGTCCAGGCTCGAAATTAGCATAATGCCTAACTCAAGTGGAATATTTAATGAGATTTGATTATAATACTCATTAAAGTGAACGCTTGCCAAAAAGAACACTTCGATATCAAAGGTGTTTCTCATTTACAACTTAAGAAGTCCCAATTTTAAATAGGCAAGTCTTAAAGACATATATACATAAAAATGTACATTCCATACGCTCGAGAGAACGCACTGTTGCTTAAATTATCTTATATATCTTATAGGATCACAATTCCGAAACCTTTTAAAATTGCTGTTCAATAATCAATGATGGAATATACAGGAAATTTACACGTTTCTTGTTTGAAATGCGCATATTCTAAATGCCCCAATTTTAAGGAATGTCTAGTTTACGGGGTCAAGCGGAGCTCTATTTCTCTGTTTCAAGCTGTCCCAAGTAGTTCGTAGACCCTTGCCCCATTATTTATCCGACTAGTAGCAGTTGTTTTGCTGTCAACACCTTTAGTATATAGGAACAATTTGATTTAAAAGTAAAGCGTGCAAGCACACACGCACAAGCACACAAAAGTGTAATACACTTGTGCAGACACACACATGTACATAGCCACAATTACCTTTTCTGAAACAAATGGATAATTTTCGAGTGCCCCGCAAGGTCAATCGGCATGTGCTGAAGGCCGTCAGATACCTCACTGATAACGAGGATTTGGAATATGCACCATTCACAGTCATACAAGAGCACGTAAAGTACTCGATGCGTAATAGAAATCCTGTGCATCGTCTAGATGATTGCATCAAGTCCTCGCTGCATAACTTGACCTTCCTGGGCATACTCTCTGCCAGCGCTGATAGCAAATCATATGCCATACGCAACATTGGGGACATGCTTGTTAAATCAAAGAGTCCAGCGCGAATTGATCATGATCCAGAGCCAGAGCCAGTGTAAAACTGTTATTTTTATATTTGTAGAATGAAAAATTATATAGTTGTAATGGGAAAATACATACACATTAAACAACTCGACAATGTCTTAATCCCATAATCATTGCTTATTTACTATTTACTAAAATATACTTATAATTAATATCTTGATGGTCGTTTTACAGCTTTCGTTCTTTATGCTGTCTCTGGCTTGGGCATTACTGCTGGCGCTCATCGTCTGTGGGCCCATCGTTCGTACAAGGCTAAGTGGCCGTTGCGCGTGATTTTGGTTATATTCAACACGGTGGCCTTCCAGGATGCCGCCTTCCATTGGGCTCGCGATCATCGTGTGCATCACAAGTACTCGGAAACCGATGCCGATCCACACAACGCCACACGTGGCTTCTTCTTCTCGCACATTGGCTGGCTGCTGTGCAAGAAGCATCCCGAGGTGAAGGCCAAGGGCAAGGGTGTTGATCTGTCCGATCTGCGCGCCGATCCCGTCCTGATGTTCCAGAAGAGGTGAGTGCATTGCTAAACCCAACTCGCCAAAACCATAGCTTAATTTTGTTCTCGATTTTAGACACTACATGATTCTGATGCCCCTGGCCTGTTTCATTCTGCCGACTTTGGCGCCCATGTACTTCTGGAACGAGACCTTGATGAATGCCTGGTTTGTGGCTACCATGTTCCGCTGGTGCTTCATTCTGAATGTGACCTGGCTGGTAAATAGTGCTGCACACAAATTCGGTGGCCGTCCCTATGACAGGTGAGTTAATATCTGAAAGAGAAATAGTAGCATTTTTTTTAACTGTTTGCTACTTGTTAATAGATTCATCAATCCTTCTGAGAACATTTCTGTTGCGTTGCTCGCTTTCGGCGAGGGCTGGCACAACTATCATCATGTGTTCCCCTGGGACTACAAGACCGCTGAGTTTGGCAAATATTCGCTAAATCTGACCACGGCCTTCATTGATTTCTTTGCCAAGATTGGCTGGGCTTACGACCTAAAGAGCGTCTCCCCCGACATTATCAAGAAGCGTGTTAAGCGCACCGGCGATGGCACCCACGCCACCTGGGGCTGGGGCGATAAGGATCAGCCGAAGGAGGAGATCGATGATGCCGTGATTACACACAAAAAGAGCGAATAAATTAATAGCGGATTTCGCGCTAAAGCCAGAATGAATTGAATCAAATGATAAACAGAAACAGAGAATGAAACAAAATTTCAATTTTACACATGCCGGCTAAAGGATATTCAAAGCAGCATAGCAAAAAAAAAAACAACAAAAAAACAAAAACAAAAAGAACATACAAACAGAAACCCTTTAAATAATTTTAAGAAATGATGTTGATGATAAATATCTGTTGTTTATCAATAACTGTGTACCGTCTGTGTTAAACCAGCTCTGGAAATTGTTTTTCGCTCCACATTTGCTTTTCTTGGAGATGCATAGAGTCAGCCGATCTGGACGCCAGCCAAGTGTACAAAGTACCCCGCTGGACAGCAACTGGACGGCAGCCAGAAAAAAAATTTATCTTTATACTTATACTACATACACATACCATGCTATATACTATTACATATGTTATAAACAAAAAAACACTAATTTCGATTTCAATTGGTTCAATTGGAAATATTTCGAGCCTCACTCCAGTTTGTAGCAAGCGAAAGATTCAGTTAAATGTAATGAAATTGATTATAACGATAAATACCTGCAGGAAAAAACACACACACTATATAAAAGATTTTAGTATTTATGGTGAACCAAAAAGAACTAACACGAAAGAAATCATTATATAAATATTATATGTTTACGATATAATAAACGATCTATGTTAGACACACAAAACCTCTTGAACACTTACATGAATTTTGCAAAATTGTTATAAATAAAATCGAAAATCTCTTCGTTTTAGCTTTTAAACAGTAGACTTTGCCTTTCACTCGAATCTTAAACAGTCGATGCCTGTTTGGGACTTCACACATTATTTCCGAAACTCGTACACAAGCTGTATACGAAGCAAACGAGAACATAGTAAGAATTTTATTAAAAAACAAAAATTACTCTAACAAAATTATTGTTTTAACTTTTAATGTTTGACATGGATCCGTTCAATGTGCCCAAGAAGGTCAATCGACACGTCGTTAAAGCTGTCTCCATATTGCAGACTTCGCGATCGGGCTTTGTGTCTGCCGAGCTGATCAAACAGCAGGTTAAACGCCAATTGCGCCGCGGCAAGAATGTGTCCAATTTGGATGAGGTCATACATCAGTCGCTGGGTAATCTGACCAATCTTGGCGTACTGGCCTGCACTGGCTCCTCGGATTATGCCATACGGCATACCATAAAGTGCGCCACAGATGAAGATTCTCTGGAACCGATGCCCATGTGCCAGGTAGATACCTCGGCAGCAGACTCTCGCAGGCGAAGTACATGCTCCAATCCGCCGCGTTTGCTGAGCAAACGTGTACCGCGCACCAGGAAGGGTGCGACCAAAACCATTAAACGTGGTTCTGTATCGAAGACGAAGCGAGTACGTGCTCCGTCTCTGCGCCAAACTAGGAGTAGCCAACGTCGGCCGTCGATAATGTGCCTTGCTTGCCGCTCGGTCATTGTGGATTTGGTGAAAATATGTCAAATGATTAATCAGTGCAGAAGCATGGACGCACACGTATCTCCAAGTACAAGTGAAATGCACATTGTTCCTGAAAACGAAGCTGACTTGCAGCGGGAATCCGCTATATCCATGGGCATGGAAATAGAGTCTAATGTTTCCCAGGATTCGTCTATGTACGCACCAAGCTATGACAATTCTCAAGGTAATCAAGCCAATCATTCTCCTTAAAAGGCTCCGGCTTTAATATATTTTATATTAGTTTAAAAAAAATAGAAAATATTCCTTAAAATGTTGGCATTCAAATAAAATGTACTACAGATCAAACCGCCCGATTTTCGATAGTCCAAACATTCGATAATTGAAAATACTAGTTTGTGGCGGTTACTCGACATTCGGTTAAACTGAGCAGCTGATGCTGTTATCATATTAACAGAGCCATTTTGAGCTAACATTAACGTGACTGCAATTTAATTAACATTGTGTATATTTACACATTCTCTTTTTAATTTCAATCCACTCTCAAACCTCATCACATACACATTAACCCAGCGTCAAACTTTTTGGTGTCTTTCGGTTTAAATTCTCCGTGAAGCTTCTTTTGGGTTGCTAATTATTGTTTAAACACTTGTTTAACAATATTCATAAATAAAATTGTGTTTTTATGTCTTGATTTTTACCCGCGCGGAGCATCTAAATTCGCTATCGCTGGTAACGTCTCCGTCGCCTCCTCCGTCTTAGCAGTCGTCTTGCTTGTGACGTCAAATGCTGCGCGTCTGATATGCACAATATAAACAAATAAATAAAACTACTAAAAATTTTACTGATCAAGACAAATAAAAAAATAATACAAAATGGAGATGAAATTCGTAATGATAATAATACTTGGCTTTGGTTTTATGTTTGTTTTTACTGCATTTCAAACAATGTGTAATATTGAGGTAAGTTCTGAGTGTGCGTCCGGGCTTTTGTGTGTATGCGTGGGCGTTGTTGACAATCCCTGCGCCAGAGCGCTATTTTCGTCCTTGTCCTTGCCAATAGACGTTATAGTAGCCTTGGCATACGTGGCGTCGTCGCTTGTCAGTTATTGCCACCCAACCCGCACCACCCAAAACACACACCCACAACCACATATTAGCTGCTGCACACAATGAAAGCGATTCATTCAATTACCATTTGAGTAAATTACACTGATTTCTGTCAGTATAAAGTAACAGACTGCCCTAGTTGTTGTTTTTGCTGTTCTTGTTGTTGTTGTATATCGTGTTTCTAATCAATTCTAAGACGCTGTTTGCTTAAGCTGCGACTCGTTAGTATAATACGATAATATTTCATGGCTGATAACGCAATATTTTGCAGCCGCTAAGTTATCATTCATTTGCTCGCATATGTACATATAAATACTTTTATTTAATGCAATTGGAGACTTGCTTGCATTCAATTGACGAGCTCAAAAGTCAACTTCCATTGCGAGTCAACTCCCTTTGTCAAAGGGCAGATGTCAGTTAACTGGCGGCGAGATGCTTCTCACAGTGCAAACGCGCTGACATGATAGGCCTTTGTGGCCCGATAACAAGAAAACGCCCACACAAATTAAGCCTGTTATGGGGATGCCTTTGTATTTGTTTATTCCCTTCTGTCATTATAATAATTACAAACATTTAATGTTTTTTATGGCTGCATATATGTGGCTTCATTACTGCGTCCATTCACTTGTTGGCTTACATAGCGGTTTATTCAGGCTTTTGTCCGGACTCTGTTAACAGTGTTAAGATGAAGGTCGCTCGTTGTGTATACACATACACACACATATACACATATATATAACTAAACTGCGCTGTGCGAATTCAGTTATTCGAAATGCCTTGCAAATGTTTGCAACATTTTGTCATTACATTTGTAACGCGTATAGCATATGCTGGATTCTGTTTCCTTACATTTTTTAACATGTTAATTTCAAATGGAAATATTTTATACACAAAATCCCAATATTGTAACTGATCTCAGTATACTTTGTATATGTCTATATTTCTCTACCTGACAAAGGTATTTTGAAACTCAAGTAAAAGCATTAATTAATAAAGAATTCTTTAAAGTAAATTGTTTTGTTATTAAAATAAGCGGCTTTAAACTAATTCCGGAAAATGTTTAATCAAAACAAGTGTATTTTTAGGTCGGCGGGGCATTAAAATAACGTGTTATTTCAACCGTCGTTTTTTTTTGTTGAAATTCAGGTTTTTTGTTTTGTATGCTAAGCACTTTTTTATCGCTTGCCTTTTGGAAAGCGATCTGAAACGGAATAACTCACTGCAGTAAGTGTTTTGTATTGAACATTTACTCATCATAATTATATTCTGTTATGGTACCCAGTTCATTGAACCGTTTTCATAAACCGTTACGTTACAGCTTTAAGTTTGAAACTGTGACGTTTTTTTAAATCTTCAACAGCTTTTTTTTGACAGTAACGAAGTTTTATTTAATTAATGAGCAGAGTGTTGTGTAAATGTATCTCATACATGTAGCTCTCACTTTTATGGCAACGTGTACTTTGTGCAATTTGCCCTCCAGTTGATTCGTTTCTTGTTTTCTTTTTATATTGTTAAATAATTTACTACGCTCCACAGCGAAGCGAGTTGGAATTCCAAGCAGGGCGTGCACCAAACACCGCTTACAAAACTTATCGAGGAATAAAAACGATCGATCGACCAGTCGTAGCCAACACATACAGTGTATATGTATACTATATCTGTGTGGCCCATTAGAGCGCAATTTTAGTGTAAAAGGCCTTGGCATGTGGCGCAATCTATCTAAAGGCACGCTAGTACATTTACAATGGACTTATCCAAGAGCTGCGTAAAGCTGGCGATTATCTTGGGAGTTCGATAACTGACCCAAAAATAACTGCAACTAGTATGCAAATATAAAAGAAACTGCGTAAATGCGCTCTTTCAAATACTTTTAATATGCTTAGCTTCACTTCAAAGTGTACATACATATGTATAATCGATGTTAACAAACATTCAAAAACGTAAACTGTTAAAAACATCTACAACTGCTAAACGTTCAATAGCTATGTAATGTCGAAGGGAAATTAAGAAGGAACCACTTCGAGTTTGTAACTGTAAAGAAATATTTAACGAATTTTAGTTAGTTTCCACATGATTGCGCAATCAAATACAAAATATTGTTCACAATATAGGTTGCAAGTAGCTGTGTGTGTGTGTGCGCTAACGCATCAAAGTCAACTCTTTCAATGTCATTGCAAATGCAAGTTCGCCACATACACACATTCACACTCACACAGCATACATGCACAGGCTCAAGGCCAGACTGACCAGCGTATGCATTTGGTTAACATGCAAACAGAAATACAGCCGCACACACTAACATAAATTATAGCAAAAGTGTTGCTAAACGACGCAAAACTGCGCCTGTCCCATTGGCTGAGCATAATAACCGTTAGCCGCCAACTGCAACGTCATTACTCAACCCAAAAAAGTGGGTGCGCCATAGACGAGCCCACCAGGACCCCCGCCCACTTGCTGCCCCCCTCATTGTAGTTGTCTACAACAGAAAGAAAAAATAAAAACAACTACTACCCAATCAAACTTGTTTCAGCATTTTTTTCCAGGCCTTCTTTTTGGCGCCACATTCGTATTGTTAAAGAGTTGTCGCACCAGTTGATATTTGCGTAACATGCGCATAACTCTTTATATCAGATCTCGGCGCTAAATACGTTTGCAGCAGCTTTTAATTCCGGCTGTACTTTTTGTTTATAGTTTGGGCCATTGACTTTCACATGGCTGCATACATATGCATGTACATATGTACGTATGTTAAGGCCTTCCGTTATTTTTAAGACTTTGTCTCTCATGTAGTATTTGCACAAAACTTGACCCACTTTGGCAAGTGCAACTCTTTTTTTTGTTTAATTTTTATTTGAATGTTCATTGTTTGTGTGCTCCAGAGTCGCCATTGAGCTGATTATAACTCTAGTTCTCTTATCAGTTTATTGTTGTTGTACGCATTGAAGACTTTGTAGTGGTATTTATGATTACATAAAGCTTATATGTATACGTATACGTGTGTGTGTGAGTGTAGGTGCAAGTCTTATGGATTTGTTGAGGTTCTGATAACAGCGATTTATAATATGGAAAGCAGCAATTAATAGGTTTCTGCTTAATAAAAGCACTTTTTCGTCAAAAGATAACACCTTCTATTTTTCATTAATGGCATTTACAACTGTTGGAATCGGTTTTAGAATCAGACTTGATCACTTCGCTAACAAGAGAATTTTGGAGTGCCGACTGTTAAATACCCTTGCAGCCGCAGAGCAAATGTGTGCTAAATGATATAGCTGTCGGATCTTGATGAGCGTAGTAATTGGTTGCCAAGTTCGGTTCGCTTGAAATACATAAAAATTGAAAGCTCACCTTTTGAAAATATTGGCAAATATAATGAATTTGAAGTGTATTAAATTGTAAAGCTACGATACGATACGTAGCTTTGTATTAAGCTTGCGTGTTGATGAATTTCTGCATTCACAATAAAACATTTCACTTTCACTTTCCCCACTGTCATTGACTTTTTGCACGCGTTCGCCAATCTCGAGAGGGGGCTAGCTGAAAGATCAACATAGTACCTAGTTCTGGGCGTACTACAGATAATACAGATAATACAGCTGACAACTTGACTTCTTAATGGGCACAAGGACTGGTGCGTAATCAATGCAGTTCGCATTGGTGTCAGAGTCAAGTTGACGATAACGATATCATTTCGGTTTTAAGCTTTCAGACACCTTCATCCTTCGGCTTGAGCGTGGAAAATTTTGTGCCCAGACAAAACACGTTTCGTGTAAGTCTGTGGCACGTAATTTTCCATAAATACTAATTAATTCGTATGCAAAATGTGGCAGCGGGGCAGCCATGCAAGAATTTTCAGCTGCAGCTGTCATTGCACTTGAATTTGGCCGTAAAACTTGTTTAAAGCTGATTTGCAAATTCACTAAAGATATATTAATATACACATTAGAACTATATATATACACAGCTATGTAGTTGACAAACTCAGCTGCAGGCGTGATCTAGACAAAAGCCGTGCCCATATGGAAACAACGCCCACCGCATCCGCATCCGCATTCGCATAGGAAACGCTTAAACTGGAAGTTTCAGCTAGTCTAACCCTGAACAGTCGACACGTGCTTTAAATTCAAAAACATTTTAAATTTATATTGTATTTGTATAACCTGAAAATGGGTGAACGAACAGGACGGGTATATTGGTTCGAGCAGCTCTATAAGGTATACAATTATTCTTGATCAGGACAATAAGAAATACGATGATTAAAAAAGTCGATCTTGAAATTCAAAGTTCTGCTTAATTCGATAAGTTACCTAACTTAACCTAACCGAGAATCGATCAATACCGCTAGACAACCTATTTCCGGGAGAACTAGGGACAACAAAAGCTCGCAAATAAAGAGTGTATTATAATTTCCTTGATAGCATCTCCCATTAATTCCAGAAATGAATACAAGTCTTACAGTTATATATACCCTTCAATTTAGGTATATTTACACTTTTGAATGATATCTTTGAGCTTCAAAAACTTTATGTAGAATACATTCTTTGAAACGTGTGGTAAAGGGCAAAGTGCTTCTGCAAATATGTATATGTATTTGATATGTTTCTAGATTTGTTGCAGAATCGGATTTTAGGGTATTGTGTAGTCAGTCATTATTGACTTAATAACCGTTTTGTATGTGCATGTGTGGATATAAGCGAGAGTGGAGATACCTATATTGCATAGCTGGTTGCAGGGTATCGTTCTAGTCTGTCATTCATGACTAAATAGCCTGTTTGTTTATGTATGTGTGGATATACATAGGTAAGAGCGAATATACATACATTCTATATACGTCAGTGGGCAGGGTATCTTATTAGTCGTTCAGTCTTGACTAAAACCTTACTTGTTAGCCACTTTTACTCAGAACACGTTTATTGAATTAGCGGGACGCGTTTCGACACAAATTATTTCGCATAATCTTATAATTAATTAAATATTTTATTTACTACGCAGAAAACCATATTGGACAGCATATCGCAGGAGGATGACAGCTTTAAAGGCGATGGCTACACAAGCCTGGCCATTCTCTATCTGTTCTTTTCACTCTCCAATTGGCTGGCGCCATCCTTCATATCCTTTACAGGACCGCGCGTGGCAATGGTTGTGGGCGCGTCCACCTACACGTGAGTGCCTGTCAAATTTGTATATGTATAGCAATAAATATTCTTATGTTACGCTCTGCAGGCTCTTCATGATCACATTCCTATTCCCGTCGACGGTGCTGCTGTATGTGGCCAGCGCTGTACTGGGTCTGGGCGCCTCGATCACCTGGACGGGCCAGGGCACCTATTTGGCGCGCTGCAGCAATGCGGAGACGATTTCCCGCAATTCGGGCATCTTTTGGGCCCTGCTGCAGTGCAGCATGTTCTTTGGCAATCTGTTTGTCTACTATCAGTTCCAGGACAAGACGCACATCGACAAGGAGACGCGGAATCTGGTCATTGGAGTGCTTACCGGTGTCGCTATATTGGGCATTGTGTTTTTGGCCGCGTTGCGCTTCATGGCCAGCAATGCGGAGCAGGACAACGAGCTGGAGCAGCAGCACACGGGCTGCGGCCAGGCGCTGTATGCTCTCAAATTGGCCGGTAAACTGTTCTGCACCAAGAGAATGCTGCTACTCAGCTTGGCTTTCTTCTATACAGGTGGGTTTCGATCAGCTAATTTGTCGCCTGTTGTGCCTTTAAGTCCTTGATTGATGTTTGCTTTTAGGTCTGGAGCTGTCGTTCTTCAGCGGCGTGTTCGGTTCGTCCATTGGCTTTACCTCGAAGATCGCCTCAACGCCCAAGGAAATCGTTGGCCTGGTGGGCATTTGCATTGGCGTCGGCGAGGTGTTTGGCGGCGGCTTCTTTGGCATTTTGGCCTCGAAGACGACACGTTTTGGACGCGATCCGATTGTTATTGCCGGCTATGTGCTGCACATGGCTGCCTATTTGATGACGTTCCTCAACTTGCCCAACAGCGCACCGTTTACGGATACCACCGATATTTCTTACTTGGATCCACCCAGCGCCACCATGGCTCTAGTCTGCGCCTTTCTGCTGGGTCTGGGCGACGCCTGCTTCAACACCCAGGTCTATTCCATGCTGGGCGGCGAATTTGTTAACAATCCTGTGGGCGCATTTGCCCTTTTCAAGTTCACACAATCTGTGGCGGCGGCCATCAGTTTCTTTTACTCCTCGCACTTTGGTCTGTACGTCCAACTGGCCATTCTGGTGGCCACCGGCACCATTGGCACAGTCGCTTTTGTTATTGTTGAATGGAGCTTTAAGCGGGAGCACCGCGAAATGGAGAAGTAGATTCGTTTGTCGCTTGCAGAGTAGTTTAATTCTTAACAAATTTAATGCTGTTTGTATGTAAGATTAGTACTTGTATTTAAATTCTGAGATTGCTTAGGGTAATGCACGCTTTTGTGTGTGTATAAATATATATATATTTATGTGTATACATGTGCATATCTGCATACATATGTGTATGTATGCATATATGTTCATTGTTTGTTAAAAACCCTTCGTGCGTGCATTTGCACGTGCGCCGGCGTCTTCCTATACATATGCAATAATAGTTAATTGTTGATCGCTAATGTTGCTATATGTATGAATGTTTGTTTTTTAATGTTGAACATCCAAAACGTACTCGTAATTGTAGTTGTAATTGTTTTTTATATAAATTTATAAATATATATATATATTGATATGTATATGTGTATGTATTTGTTTATCTATGTTAATTTATTTAAAGCACAAAAGTAAACGTGCAATTGTAAATTTATATTGTCTACAATTACAAATGCAGCGCGCAGTTTGCATATGCACTGCGAGCATTAAATATACACGTATTTGACGATAAAAGACTTTTGTTGTGTTTTTTAAAATATGCCTATTTGAAATCAACGTACTTTAAATAAACGACCCAAGAATATGCCATTTTTATCTTCTCAATATCTTAGATTTCAAATTTTAACGAAATCGCGCCACAATAACACACGCTTTCCAGCACACAGTTGGCAAATTCTTCGTCAAGTTGTTGTTTAGTTTATCTTATAGATTCATTTCGTGCCATTCCGTTGCAGTCGTTCAGTTTCTGTTTCATTTTGTCGTCTCACTGTAGTTGTCGGGAAACGCTTGTCAAGATCGGACGTGCCGTGTATTTTGTCGCTGCGCAAAACTATTGGGCACGCATTGCGGTTGTTTGTGTTAATAATTGCGAATAAAACTACTGTATAGTCGGCGGAAGCAACAAAAACAACTGCTGCAAAATCCATTGAACAAATTCAATAATCGAAACGTGTAGAATTTTAAGTTGACGCTGTATCTATGCGTGTTCGTTGTGCAAAGTAGAAATGGCAAAAGCAAAAGTAGCCAGCAAATGTGTGTGTTTGTGTGTGTTACTTTATTGTTAATAACGGCGGCAAATTAGCATTAAATCATTAAGCACTGCTTATAAAATACTTGAAGCGGCACAGGCTAAAGTACAACTGCACATCGATTCAGCTCCGATTGCAACGCGTAGGTAACTTTAATAATTAGCAATATTGTAAATGTAGGTGTGTATGTGTGTGTGTGTACGTGTGTGTGCTCCGAAACCTTGAGAAATTTGTTTGGTATGTGAACCAAGTGCCAGCATAAAAACAAAAGCATTTCCAATTCATGCAGGCGCAACAGCAACAGCAGCAGCAGCTGCCTCAGCTGACAGCCGCAGCAGCGGCAGTAGCAGAGACGCGGCAGAATCGCTACGCCTACGCCAGCGACGACGTCATCTGAACGCATTTCGCTTTTCATTTTCTGTTTGTCGTCTGCCGTTGAACAGAATGTTGTCGAGGGGGGAGGGTCGCACAAATAACTCGATAGTTGTCTCTTCTATCAGAGCAATGTGTGTCCCATGTGACCGCTGTCTCTGTCTGTGCCTTTGTCTATGTGTGTGTGTGTGTGTGTGTATGTAGTTGCTCCTTGTGCGCTTTGGCTTGGTCATCGCTGCTTTTAAGTATTCCGTCTCCGTCTGCGTCTGCGTCTGTCTCTGTTTCTCCTTTCATTCATTTTCTTCAGTTTATTGAATGCTCTACGCTTGGGTCAACAAACCAAATGACTGCAACTTCATCTTTGTTTGTGTTGGTGTTGATGTTTGTCTCTCTTCTATTTAGCCATTGATCGCGTCCGGTGATTTGATCAACGTCGCAGTCGCAGTCGCTGTCGCTGTCACTGTCGCCGCCGGCTATTTCACTTCACTTTGCTTTGTTTTTATTTGTGTCATTAAAAATTGTTGTTTGGGAAAGGTCAATCACGAACATACACACACTAAAAGAGATTTGTGTTGTCCCTGGACCATTAGAGAAAACCGGTTCTTCTTTATACCCTGTTCGAAAAGTTAAAATAGGCATATTGCTTGTAGATTATAAAAGAATAAAACTAGACAAAAATTGGTCAGTTAAAGGGAGTTATCTTTTAGAAGAGCTTTTATCTTATAACTTACAGTTTTATAAGCTTTGTATAACAGTTTTGAGGCACAAAGCGCGAAATCCAGCTGTTTTTTCAAAGGGAATTGAGTATGGCGCAGTTGTTAGCTTTCAATTCTAACGCTATATCTATTTTTTATTTTTTTGTGGATGCGAAAATGGAACCACAGACTTTTTGCACGTTCAAACTTCATTATCTTTTGGCGTTTGTTTTTTTCCCAGCAGTGAAATTCATCTCCATCTGCTTTTCTTTGGCGACATGCCCTTTTTTCTTGGCACCGTGTCAATAGCCTAGAACTTGAGCGAAAATAAAAAGAAACGCCAAAATAGGTTTCTGCCAGTAATGAATGTGTTTTTGTTTTTGTTTCGGTTCGGCTCTCACCTTGCGGGCAACTAATCAGGGCCAACTCAAGAACCAAACAAAAACAAACCAAAACTAAACAAACGTCAAGCTCGAAAGCGTTTTTTCTTGTTTTTTGTGTCATTGGTGTTAATTTGGTTAGAGGCGTCATAACACCTCGAGTCTGACTTACAGTGCCTTAATTTATTAGCCTGTTAAGTGCGCTGGAGAGATTAGATTTGCTGAAGGAAAAGCAAGATTTCGACTGTGATATACCCATGAATGTTACATTAACATTACCTATAACTAACATTAACGTTTACATTACTGTGCAAGTTCATTATTGTTAATGGTAATGTTAATCGTAAGTCAAATGTAAAGCTTCTTTAATGAACTTTAAAGAAATATGTTAGTAACATTGCTCCATTGCCTATTGCTCTGTAAATTAACAGATGGTAACTAAAATGAATTCCCTTTGTTTCAACCATATTTCATTTTCTGATTTGGAGAGCAGATATTAAAAATAAATACACTGACTATTTCATTTCTAATTTGAAAGCATTGCACAAACTTCCAAATTTATTATAGCTTATATTTGCAATCTGTAATACATACTAGACCTGCTTGTTATACAGTAGTGCCACCCACTTATCATCAAGAGGTATTTAAAATTTTTGCGCTATCGCTAATTTAATTAATCATCAGATGCCAATGTTGTGGTTGTTGTTGTTGTTTTGTGTTTGCTGTTGTTGTTGCGCCTTTCGCTGAGCTCAGCAGCAAAGAAAAGCAAAAACTTAATTCACTTTCAACTTGAAGTTGACTAGTGAAGTGGCAAGGCCTTTTGCCGGCACGTTAATAAAAAATGGCAACAATAACAAGCCCATTCGCGGCAAAGTCAACTTTTTCGCTCGTTAGCGCTTGTGTAGATACAGCCACAGATACAGACAATATAATTGTATATGCATGTATCTTACAGATACTTGTTGTACTTAACGGGCAATATGGCATATGCCGCTCTCCCACTCTCGCTCTCTCTTTCTCTCTCATACACTCTCTTGTTAGTTTTTAATTTATTTTCGCCTTGCATAGTGATTTTGGCATTGGCATCCCCACACACAGAAAAGGCATCTTTGTATCTGAGTATCTTTACATCTCTGCATCTTTATCTGTGTAACGAGCGTGGCGAATGCAAAGCGTCGTTTGACTTTCGTTGCGCCCAGTTTGGCGCTTTGATAAGTTTAGGACCAAACTAGTTTTTCTTTTTTTTTTGGCACTTTCAAGATATACAATTGCACGCGCGTAAGGTATCCAAGAAATACATATGTATGTACATATGTATCTTGCACTCTGTTGCCGCATAATTGCCGCTAGCGAAGCGTTAAAGCATAGCAGCGCTCTGTTAATTCTGTTACAGAACCGAACCCAACTAGCAATGCACATGTTAATTTCTTTACAGCTAACGGCCTGGCAATTATGCTGTCATAAATGAAAGAAGACGCTTCCACATTAAAACAAGCCAACCATTCCAGTTTGTGGCCGTCTCTCTTAATGGCATGCAAATGTTTCTGGCCAACAACTTTCTCAGACATTAAGACACATTGTAAAAACAACGTTGCACTTAAACCCATTAGACTAATGATGCAGTCGCAGGTACACATAAAATGTACACATATACATTAGTTTAACAGTTAACAACTGTCCTAATGCTATCCAAATCAGCCAGAAGGGTTGCTTCTTTATAAACTTTCCAATTTAAGCCTCACAATATGCGAATTGCATTTTGCGTCATTCAACAATAAGGATATGGATTCGAGGTCCTGTGTTGCGTATGAACTTAGGGAGCTCTTAGTTAAAGACCAGAGTGTGCCTTTTCGCATAAAAATGATGTTAATGTTTGTATTAACGTCCCTGCAAAATTCTGTACGAAATGGCAAACGATGCATTCAAGCAATCGTTTTGACCAACTTGCTCGAACGAATATAACGAAGTTTCCTGTTTCCATTTACCGAGACCGGACGTATGCTTAGACTCCAAATACCGGTACACATAAGTGTGCGCGTTGTACGAACATAAACAAGTAGGCTTTTGAAATGATTGACTCCAATTCGGACTTTCGCGTGTTTTCGGTCTTATACATGTTCGAAATCTCGCATGCAACATTGTCTTTGCATAGGGCTGTGAAATGAATATAAAAAGGAAAGCAGTCTCCAAAGGCTGTCAAAAACAGAGTAGAAAATGAAGTGCGAGCAAATACAACAATGTTTCGTTTGTATTTCAAAGCAATTCCAAAATATTTGCAAGCAGCCGGATAATTCGGAAGACTTTTCGCTTTGCTTTGGGCATTTGATACTATTTTGTGTAACTTGTTGCTTGAAACAAGAACTCAATGAAATCGATTTAGGTTTTGCATTTAGTTTTGTTCGTCTAAACTAAAATGTTTGGTATCAAACGAAGACGTCTTTAGGGCATTTTTGTATTAGTAAATGTATTAACTTGTATATACATGTATCATACATGTAGAACTCACTTAGCAATATAATCTGAAAGTTCTAATATATAAGCGAATACTGTAATTAAAAAGCACATAACTTGGCCACATCTACAAATTTTCCAAAATTTTACTTCTGAGATTTTCATCGTACACCTTTAAGGTCCACATATTTAGTATTCCAATACCTTTAGTTTCTACTTGAATCGTTTTGTCAGCTCTAAGCTAATTCGTAGGCTGCAAATCGGCTCTAGACCGAACCCGTTCGAACCCAGAAATCAAAGTTTGTTATACTATAAACCAATCGGGCTCAATCATTGGATTTATCTCAACACATTTGGTCAATGCCAATTTGGGTAGAGTTCGACTTCTCTCTTCTCAATGGAACGGGCAATTTATTTGGGAATTATATTATATTATCATTAGAATCTCAGAATTATACGAAAAACCAAGTTTTGAGCCAAATTCTGGCTTCCAGATGTGGGAAACGAGGGTCACGAACCGAACCTATATACACGACGGCCAGCGAAGTGAAGAAAAGTTCATTTAATATCTTTTATTTGAACTCGAATAACACCAAAGTTGATTCAATGTTGGAAAACCTAACTTGGGCTAGTTGGGTAAGCTTCTTCTTGCCTCCCAACCGCTAAAATTTGTGTGCTGCAGCTGCATGGAAACCCACAAAATGCAAATTGCAAGCCGCATACAAGTACTTCATTATCTTAAGATCACAACTTGTGTGTTGAGTGTGTACACTCCGCTTGCCCCCTACCCCTTCCCGTAAATGGTCAGTTGTATGCCACCTTGCCACCTTGCCACCCAGCCGACAATTGTTTAACCTCTTGTCGGCTATCTGTCTCTTGGTTACCAAAACTTGACAATATGTTTACTCTCGCGCACTTCACGCTTTACATTTCGATAAAAGTGCTGTTGTTTACTTTTCATCAATAAAATGTTTGTGCAGCACCACGGCTACACAAACATCCAGCAACAACAACAATAACAACAACAACAACAACGACACGCAAGATAAAGCTAAAGAAAAATAGAAAATAGACAGGTGTTTTCCGGCATTGGCATACGTAAACTGACGTTTTCTTTCTGCCAGTTTGCTATTTCATCACTGTCTCTATGTTCATTCTTACCCTCAACTATAACAAAGTATCTCTTTAGTTACCAGACTTTGTTATACCCTGTAGTTATCGTAGGGCTTAACAGACTTTCTTAATTGTGGTAATTAGGACGCTTGCAATTCGCAACAGGTTAAAGCTTTGACGGGCGGATAAGTCTTTTGAGGAGAGGAGAGAGGAGCATGTCTGTATGTTATTACTAATGCATGTTGTTGGGCTTAGTACAGAGTATCTTTTAGTCAATCAGCCTAGACTAAGGAACTTTTACTGGTTTCCCCGCTGTTTGGCAAGTTTTTCATGGTCGAATGCCAACATGTTGCGAAGCGACAGACATGCCTTGAAAAATGAAGACGAACCAAACGCAGACATTGAATGGAACTTTTGTTAAATAACAGCACAAACAAATTCTCGTCATTTTCTTACTGTTTCCATTTGTTTTTTTTGCAGGCGAGCGACTCGTTTTGCATAGAAATGACAACCACAACGCAGATGGAGATCAACACCAATGGCAACGGGAACGCCAGCTTGGATGGCAGCGCCGTGACCACAATGCCAACTGCAACCAACACCAACTCCAATTCCGGCAGAGCCAGCCCAGAGCTGGCCAAAGCCCATCCAGTGTCCAAGAGTCCAGGCGCCGTGGGCGCGGGCGTGGCAAGCACACAAAGAGGTGAGCACTTGGCCGCGCTCGAGTGGCGTTCGGGCCAACGAAAAATGCTTAAAAATAATAAAAAATAAACTCTGCAGCTAAATGCTGTTAATTTTGCAAACACACTTCTGTTGGCAGCGGCACGCGATGTGCCACAGCTCCATGTTAACCGAAAGCTAGTTGAGACCAATGTCTGAGCTGGCCACAATGACAATTGTCGCACGCAATTTCCGCCGGCAAACAAACATAAGAGGCAGCTGTTTAAATAATTTGTCAATGGGCATAAACGCCCACATATAGCCAGAGCTATAGACATGTATCTGTCACTATATATGTATATATATATATATATATAGAAATTGGAGTTGACAACACTTTTCTCAAGTGGAGCTCTTTATAAATAGCGCGAGTTTTTTGTTACATTCCATACAATAACTCATTAATAATGCCTCAAATTATGAGTACTTGGGCATATCTCCATATATGAATTCTTTTATTCTGACTGATCAAATCGTAGAAGCTGCAATTTTAACTGTAGTTACCTTCTGTGACGGGGCTTTTGAGAAATCCCACCAGCAAGTGAGGCTAAGTCGCGAAAAACGGTTGTGGGAAACATTGTTTTTTTTGCCTCAAACTTATTTTAAATTTTCTTTGGTTTGGCTAGCTTTGTCTCCTTTTTGTTGCTTATAATTCTCAAGTGGTTATATCTTCAGACTGATATGAAGCTTGCAAGCCTGAAGTCAATATCAGAGTCTGCAAATTATACAACAGGATGGTTATTGAAGGAGCTATGCAGACAATTTGATCACTAACTTGTCGTTGTTGATCATTGACAGTTAAGTTCAGGTTAAGTAGGTCCCTAATGAGATTTTGTCATAGTCATTTGCATGGTATTTAACACTTTTCGGATAGTTGAACTCTTGGTGGAAATGGAGGTCAAGAATTTGGTGGATATCGGGCTCAAACTCATATCCAAGGATCCTTATATAAATTCATGTGACACGTGTGTGAATGACTTCGCAAAATCCGCCCATTTATATCGAAAATGCGGGTTGGATGAAGGAAAGTCTTTTCGCTTTCAGGATTTTCTCAACGAGATTATAATAGGTATTCATACTTGCGACTCTTTATTCGAAGGACAAATTAATTTTCCATAATATAAAATACATATTGTCAAGAAGGAGTTCAAGAAAGTACTGAAAGATTTCAATTTTTAACGGGCGAAAAATGGGCGGAATTCCCGGGAAGGCCGCCAAATATCATCCCGTGGAAAATGCATGTTGACATAGTTGAGAGTTCTTGATTGGTTGAAACGGAGTTTGGAAGAGTGAAGTCAAAAGCGACTTGGACCGGGCAAAGCCTTACCGGCTTAACAGCTAATAGTCTATATAATCATTCTTAAGCTTCATCAATTGTAACGTAATATTATTGAATTTTATAGAATCGAACCAATTTCCCTTAGAACTGAGATTGTTTATTTACGGACAACACTTTGAGTGGCAATAACGGAGTCTTTCGTATGAAATTCCATGCGCACATCTCCATAATTTTTTTTATAGCTTTCATAGTTCAGTTGCATTCAGATATCTCGAAATATTTTATGGCTTACGTACTTGAGGCAAATGCAAATAGAAGAATGCGCTTATCTTTTTTGCTTGATTCTTGCTTATGTGATATCCATTTCCATTTACTTATCTTAAGATTTTCATTCCATTTGTTTAATAGTTTTTTTTAAATTTCTTGCAGATAGTTTTATATATGTAACAAATTGAGCTGCCGTTTTGCTGTATGCAGTTGCCTGGAACAGAGAACTGCATCTTCTTAGCATTAGAATACTCTGTATCTTGTTCACTAATTTAGCTACTATTCTATCCATTCCTTTACCCTGAACCTGTTAAAAAGAGGTAAAGTTAAAGGGGTATAATGATTTTGTGATGGAAGCATATCCGAACCCATAGAGTATATATATATATATGCTTGATCATTCATGAATAGCCGATTCGATCTAACTATATCCGTCTGTCCGTATGTATGTATGCACAGTATATATCTCAGAACCAATTTGAGCTGAGAGACTTGAATTTACCAAAAGTTCGTTTTCGATAAGGGATAGCTTTTGATAAGCGATAACTTGAACGGGCAACAATCTATAAGAATCAATATTGAATCTCTGTTGCTCTATGCAAATCTCTAAGGTTTTACAGGGCTAGAGTCACAAAGTTTCACATAATGCTTCTAGTAGAGTACATACAGATAAAGTGTCTTTTACACTTTGGCCTCTCCACCGTTTCGGGAAAATCAAACAAAATCAGAAAACCTACCAAAGTGCGAATATATCTCATTGAGATTTGGTATAAGTAGTTCGAGGGTATTCCCTCATCGGACACGTCCGACTAACGCAGTCTTAGCTCTTATTGTTATGCGAGTATAAAGCATTTTCTTTTTATCTCTCGACTTCAACTCTTGAGACTTTTGATTTATAATTTATATAATTTACTTGAATCTTAGCTAACTCTTTCTTTCTTATAGCTATACAATCTCAGATGAATATTTGCATAAGAGTTTTCCCATGCCCTCAGCTGTCTGTGCTATCTATCCCAGCTCGTTTTGCATATATATTTTCGATTCTCATTCATCGTTTCTTTAGTTTCCTTGTTATTTCCTTTTCTTTAACGCATCTGATGGTTATTTACCTTACCTTACCCCCTTGACGAAATTCGCTGTAATTTTCTCAAGGCTTTTCATAATTGCAAATTGGTTGTGCAACATTTAAAAACTAAACAAATTATACAAAGTTGTGTCATTCGAAAGTTCCCCCATCCAGACGTTAATTTGTGATTTGTGTGATTGGTTGGGCCCCCGGAGCATCTGCTTTCTGTTGCAATTAGAAAGGCCTTCATCATATTGGTTCCACGGCGTGCCAGGTGGCGACTCTCTTCACGTCCCCAACTCGTCGACGTGTGTGTACTTCTGGGTGTGAGCGGTGTGTGTGTGTGTGTGTGTGTGCAAGTTCACGGTCAGTGATTGATTTAATTTCAATTGGGGGCTATTATGAAATCTATACACGCGATCTGACATTGAAATTGGGTAACCGATGCGAATGCGATTCGAATTGGGAACAATGTACTAAATGCTTGCCAATTAAGTCCGAGCTGTGGTGGAGGTGGGCGCAGCAGCAGCTAATGATTATAGGAAGCTAACAATGAGAACTGTGCACATGCAACGCATATAACATCATGAATTGTTTGAGAAATAACGTTAGATCCGATAAGAATGACATAGACTAGTCAGCAACTGTTGTTTTTAATGATGCTTGTGAGCATATCCCCTACTAATACGTAGAGTAGAGTATACCTATATCTATATTGTGCGGAGCCTGCAAGCTGGTTCAAACCCTGCTCAAATTTTATATTTGACATTGAACCTAACCTAAAACCAGATGTGTTCGATTCTACTTGAACTACCGAATTAGGTTTGAGTCGAACCATATGTTTTGAAACAAATTTGTGGTTCAAATCTATTGAATTTATTCTATTTAACATAGTAAAACATGCGACGAACCAAGGCTCGAACCAAAAACTGGGTTTATAGATTTGAATATTATGATTATGAAACCTAATGATATTAAAACTAACTAATTTCTTAATATAATAACAAATGATAATAATAAAACCTATAATAAGTATCAACTGTATTTACATAATGAGCAAATAATAATGATAGTAATATTTAATATTTACAAGTTTCCATTGAAGTTTTTCGATATCTTGGCAACAGCTTTCCGTTTCCTGCTTTCGAACAGTAGAACTCTAATGAGTTTTCAAGAAATGCGGTTGCAGTGTCAGCTCTGGACTTGAAACGGAGGCTTTGCCTCTAAATTTAGGATTCGCTTGAAACACAGACATGTGCATGCATCTATGTATGTGTGTGTATGTGTGTGTTTGTGGTTGTCTTGGCAAATGTATTGTTTTCGAAGCATACGTATATCATTAGCTGACTTGGCTAGCCACCACCATTTATGTATGTTTGTAGCCCGTATGTGCGCCTTAATTCCTGGCTGCTCCTTGTTCTTGCCACATCCGCTTTAATAACTCGCTCACATGCTATTTATAGGACCCTCATGGCCACCCTGCGCCAAAAACGTGCACGCCCCTCCACATGATCGCAACTACAACCACAAGAACAACAGCAACAACTAACGAGGGCAGCTCTCTGCGAGACTTTTGCTAAATTTAAACGGACTGTGTAAGCCCCTGGGGGAACGCATCGCATCGCGGAGACGCCAGAGACAGCGACAGCGACAGCGGCTTGCGCATGTGGCTGGAATGCGGGGCATATGACTCCCATGGAGTCATGGTCTATTCAATTATGCATTGGATTGCCATTGAAGGCAGCTGCTCTCCGCGTCCCGCCCACATGTTTCTGCATACAATTACCGGTTTGCGAATGAAACTCTAACGCGTTGACAAAGCCAAGGAGAAAACGCTGGCCTGGCGCTCGAATTCCCAACGAATTCAAATATTTAGCTAACTGAAACCAAAACAAAAACAGTAAACTGAGCAACAACAAAAATACAAGTAAAAGTACTCTAATTAAAAGTGCTCGAACTGTAGATACCCTCTAGCAGGCATTGAATTCTTGAATAACTTTTGCGTTTACTGTGCGATCGTTAAGAAGCATTAAGCGTTTAAGTATATAAATATTATGAAGTATTACGAAGAAAAAGACATCCCCAACCCATCGTTCAGCGGAAAGAGCCGAGTTGATATAGTCATGTCCATTTGCCTGGTCTCTGAGACTCGTCTTGAAACTTCGCTTAGGTCTGTCTTTCTGTTGCTGGCAGTACACATTTCAGAACAAGCCGAATCGGGCCACTATAAAATAGTTGCCATAGGAACGATCTATTAGTTAAGCTATGCTCCCTGCATATGAGCCAAATCTTATCAAAATTACACTACTTTATCATAAAGCACAATAGAATGAATTGGTCGAAAAATTAGTTTTTTGTATGCAAAAATACTTTATTTTCCAGGCAAACTAAACATTAACGAGCTACTATTCATAAATATCTGCAAAACCGCAAGACAAAAGTCTATAAAGGGTATTAAATTTTCGGCGTGCCGAAAATTTCCTTACTTTCTCGATTTCTAAAATCTGTTTTAGGTGGTGTGAGAAAAGAAAGTTCAATATATGGAATCTCTAGATCATGTGCTTCTCGAGATATGCCTAAAAATCGGAATTAGGGGATTGATATTTATCGATGCGGAAGTAGTTATCGAGACTGTGGAGGGCGTTATCGATCACTTAATTGGCCGGAGTTGCCAATATCTGTCTATACGGGTTTTGCGATCGAAATACTTCTCGAGAACCAGAACTTTCTTTAGATAAGACTTTGAAGGAAGTATACCCTGAGGCTTACCAGCCATTTTTCAATATATATTAGCATTTATTTTGTTTCAATTCATAGATTTTGTTGAGCTTTTGAAATGCATTGCATTTGCATAAGTACAATATACGCCTTGCTACCCATTTTCGATAAGTGCAGGGTATGTAAAGACCAAAAAGCGAATATCAATGCGAGAGAAAACTTGTTTTGAGAATGCGCAACGCGACATTTTTGTGGGCTAAAATAATCCAAAGCGGGCATTCAGAGAGCTTTGAAGCCTGGCTAGCAGCCAATTGGGCTCTGAGTCATTTGTGTTTTCGCAATGCGCCAGTTCAGTCTGTGATTGATAATTGTCGACTGTAATTAAAAGCCAAACAGAAAAAGGCTAAAGGTGAGCAACGCAACTGAGTATGGTTTAGCAAGCGGCCTGTGCTGTCGTTTTGACCCGGTTCAATTAAATTGCCCAATCAATAGCAAGCGTAACTAATCGATTGATTTCGTTTTTCATTTTCTGCGCTCAGCTGTGGATGCCACCAAACGAAAGAAACTGAAATCACGCAGTGCCACAACAGCAACATCAGCAGCAGCAGCAGCATCAGCTGCAACGGGCACAACAACAACATCCAGCGTGCCGCAGAGCAGCAGCAACGGCAAAAACAAAAGCAGCAGCAGCAATGGCAGCGCACGCGAGCAATATGGCAAGGATCATTTAGATGCCTGGCTGGAGAATTGCCTGCGGGATGCGACAAATGCGCAATTGTCCTCGTCATCGGAGTTTTTGGATTTTAATCCAGCAGCAGCAGCAGCTGGAAAAACGCTGGCAGCTGCAGCGGCACAGCAGCAACAACAGCAACAACAGCAGCAGCAGCAGCAACAGCAACAACAACAGCAACAACAACAACAACAGCAGCAGCAGCAATTTCTAATGCGTTCGCAGTCGCAACCTTTTGGCATGGGCGCTGCCACGCCCTTTAGCCTGGGCATACAACGCGTGAGTGTTGGCCATTAAGGCCAGTGACTGTTTGTGGTCAAAATAGTTAACTGTTTCTCTTATTGCCTAGCACTCCCAGCCGCTTAGCTATCGCTATCCCATGCTCTTTCCGCAACAGCCCAATGGCTACGGGCTGGGCTTTGGCCTGCCGCTGCCTGGCGATGGTGGGCAGGACTTTGCCAGCCTGCCGCCGCTGGTCAATATGCTGGGCGGCTTTGGCGCCAGTCCAGAGCACGACCAGAACTCCACAGATGTCCTAGATGGCAGCGGCAGCAATCCGAACATTAGTCGCGGGTAAAACGATTATCCAACTTCCAATTGGGAACGACATTAACTCCATTTTTTGTTGTTGCAGCTTTCGCTTTAGTGATCCCTGCCTGCTCAATCCCTCGGACAACGATTCCAAGCTGAGCGGTCAGAATACGCCGGACTGTCGCAATGGCAATGGCGGCACCTGGCGCGAGCATTGGCAATGGCAATGGAGACTTGGAGCACCAGAATAAATTCTTTGCCGCGCTAATGGAACAGATTAACATATTACACGAAACGAATTCCAAAATTTGTCGCAATTTGCACGAGACGAAAGGTGCGTGCCTCGCATAAAGGATTTCCAATAATAGCTTGTACCCATTGAAAATGATTCAGGAAAGGGTATATTGCAGTTGTGCAACAAGAAGAAGGCCGCAGCTCCGAGCGAAACCTGTACACTGTGGATCAATGCCAAAAGCCGAATCGACTTGACCATGTCCGTCTGTCTGTAAATTTCGCAGGAGGATAGTGAAACTTATAAATGAAAGTTTATTAGAGATATTTTGACCTCTTTAACTTACGTTTCGACCGATCGAGATCACAGTTGTCTCATTCTATGCGTTAAACATTTCATGTCAAAATTATAAAAACAGCTCCAACTGCATTCGCGAGCTGGGTACAGGGTATATCCTAGTCGGGCGGCCTCGACTAGAGCTCTTCTGTTTGTTTATCCTTACATTGTACATACATTGGAAGACAGTCTGTAAATTCGTTGAATACTTATACAATAATTCTGTATACTCTATCCTATTTGTAAAGTCCTCTGGCTCTCTTTACCTGTTCTTGCTGTTGTTGTTGAAATTGTAATTATTGAAGATTTGAAAAGTTTCTGTATTTACACGCTGCTCTGAATTATGTATTTTGTATGCATTTATTTTTGTTCGTATTTGTTGTGTATTTTCGTTTACCTTTTTTCGCCTATCTATCTTTTACACACACTGCACACTACGTAAATACACACACACACACGCCCAGTTGATATCGAAGCTTTGAAGCACGCTCCCAATGGCCAGCCCTGGGCTGGTGGCGGGGGCATGCGGCACCGTAGAGATAGCTTGAGCGGATTAAGCACACAAAGTCAGCCCTTGGTATTTGGCGGTGGATTCGGTGGCACTCACAGTCCAGCGCCCACCTTTCATTCAGGTATTTATACAAACACAATACAAGCACACAAACCTACACATACAGGCCACTTCCTACACACCTGCTCGAGCATCTCCGTATTAATCCGAGTTCTTGGCTATCTTTTAGGCGCCTACACGCCCGGCATGATGACGGATGTGGTGCGCGAGGTGAAGGAGGCAGCGCGTGTGCGCGAGGATGCGCTGATTAATCGGTAAGTCGTCAGAATCGCTCAAGGCCTCAGCAAGTACTCACAATACGAATTCCCTCACACAGCGTCAAGTCCATGGTGGAGGAGCGCCAGTGGTCCATGAGTGAGGGCAACGTGCGCATACTACGTGACATAGATGAGCTAAAGGTATGTCCGCATTGGGCTTTGTCAAACTGATTACTGCAGCGATCATTTTTCAAGTCCCATGTGATGCAGCTGCGCGTCGAGCGCAAGGAGACGAACAAGCGGGTGTCCCATCTCGAGGCGGAGAACAAATATTTGCGCCAGGCCTTGGCCAGCTTATTCAATCAACGGCAGACGTATCACGACATTATATACGAGAACGAACGCGCACGTGCCGCACGTGGCAAGGCACCGTTTGGGTTTCCCAATGGCGGCGCTCGGCGCGCACACTCCCTGAATCTGCACTATGGCACGGTGCATCAGGCGCCGGCGCAGGCCACACAGCTGCTGGATGAGGATGATGAGGTGCAGCTGGAGGACGAGGATAACGAGGAGCTGGCGTTGAGTGCAGCGGGTAACAAGCGTCTGTCCAGCTCCAGCAATGAATCTCGCAGCAATGGCCTGGTCACGCCCACAGCAAAGCAGCCGCAGGCTCAGCCAGTGCAAAGTCCGCCCAAATTTGCATCATTAGCGGAGCAGGTGGCGTCGACGCCCACGCCCCCGCCGCCGCTACTGCCGCGCAAAAAGGAGCATGCCCAACTGAAGCGCGAACTCAGCGAAGCGACCAGCGCACGTAAGGAGGCCAATCAGCGTATCATTGCGTGGGTGTAGTCTATGCTCTATATGGTTCTTTTATTTATGTCTATATGTGCAAGCTGTTACTCCATTAACCCGACCTTTCAATCGCACCATCTCATTTCGCATGCATGCACCGCTTTGATGCCGCACCAATAACCTATTTCCCATAATTTCTAAGCGTGTCCGGTGACTAAACACAACAAAACTCACTCACAGTATTTTTTTTTTTTGCATTTCTGCTCTTCTCGTTCTACCTTTCTGTCTTGCGCGGAAAAAAAACGAACAAAAACAAATACCTGCTGTTGCGATCAACTGATTTTAGACTCGAAAAATTGGTTAAAGACCTAAGAGGCCAGGTGGCCAGCCAGCCGAATTGGAATCCAGGTGTGACGCCGAGCAACGCTGCCACGGCCAACAGACTCAGCCTCGCCGGCGGACCCATTACGGACTTATAGTTCTAGCTAACCGGCTGCGGCGATGATAACTCGCCCGGCAACAGACACCACAAGACAGCAGCCAGTTTGCGTGTGACTCACTTATAGCAGGCACCAAATCCTCGGGGCGACCGGCAACAGCGGCGACTGCACACATTTCATTTCAAAATTATTTATAGCTCACTGACCTATGCATAAAAGAAAACAAAAACAACAACAACAAACACAACAAAAAACCATGTTTAATACACACATAAGCCAAAAGATCATGTTAAGTATACGACATGTTGGTCGTATTCCAAAGGCCAAATCCCCCGATCCAGCATTTTATAATTGTGTCCCAAACATCAGTTGACCCCACACAATTTGTAACTAAAACAATATAGTAACTACACTTACCTACAACTATTAACTTTGTAACTAATAGCGAGAATCGTGTACCTATATAGACATACATATACATATACTTGATAACAAGCGAACAAACATCAAAATTTATTAAGAATTAATTGTTTTGTTAAGGGATGCAATCACTTTACACATAGATACGTACGTTCATCAATGTTGTTGTGCAGTGTATTAGTATTAATCAATATTTTTTAATAACTTACATTAAACAGATTTAGGTGCCATTTGATATAAACAACCAGTAAATGTTTTATTTAATCACTAGGCAATAAGCCACTCCCAGGTCTGGAAATCTTTTACGTACTTACAGTTTTATACATAAACATGTTTGTACAGTTCGTACCTACCAAATAATTCACATACGCATGCACGATTGTTTTATGGCCATCTATAAGCAAGTGGAAGTAAGAATTTTGCTTGTAGATATACATTACTAAAAGATCAAAAGAGGTAGAGAGAGGTTTAGAGTAAAGGCTGGAGAAAGAACGAGAATGTCGAGAAATGTAAGAGCAAGTGAGAAAGCCCAGCAATAAGGCTTATGAAGTTGCCAAAACAAACTGTGAATAACAATTATAATCAAAGCATGTAAACCTTTAAGTCCTTCTTGAATTCATGAGAATCGCAAAGAATGGCTACAAATTAAAATTGTTTTTCTAATTTGATGCACATCGTGTGAAGTTATTATAAATTGCAGATAAATTTGTCTATGTTTGGTAAAAGAGAACATATATACATACATAAGTACATACAAACATGCATAACATGCACATGTTTATGTTCATACACAGAAGCATACCTATTTACATACACACGTATATGTATATAGTGGCTAAATTTCGCACACCATCAAAACAGATTAAAGCAGAAGTTTGTTTAAAGTGGAATTAAAAGACGGAAATTCTAGTTTAATCATACATATGTTACATACATATATGTGCATTTATTGAGAACATTTCGTCAGATAAACACATTCATACATAGGAATAAAGTAAAACTAATAAAATGAATTAAACTTGGGCTCCTCCATTGCAGCCTGCCCTAGCATGCGATTAACTCGGAGATAGAGCTGATGACGCCTCCAGTGGCCAGTTTCGTGGCCAAATGGTCGAATCAAGGCTTATAACGCATCTAAATAAATACACAAGTTGAGATTAAAAGCCAAGTTATTGGAATAAGTATGTAAAGTGTGTGTATATGTGTGTGCGTGTGGGTGCGGGTGTGTGTTTGTGAGTGTGCGTGTGCGTGTGTAGGTGTAGGTGCGCTCTACATACATTGTGCCGCCATGTCGCTGCTGTCAATGCCCAGCATAGCCAACTCATCCAGCTCCGCCTGGCGTCTCAACTTCTCACTATCTGTGGGCGAGTCGGGTGGTTGGGGTATGTCGCCGACATTAAACAGTTCCTCGGTTTTGGCCTTGACCTCTTCAATGGGGTCAGCTGGCGGTGAACCAGGCATGGGTATGTCTTGCGCCACGACCTGTTTCAGACTGATTGTGTGTGGAATTTGGTGTTCCGCGCTGCCATTCGCTTGTGGATAGCCACCCTGGGACGACTCATCTGCGCTTATTTGCATGGGCGAATCGTTTGTTTTGGCCGCGTCATCAATTATGGAGGCTGGCATTGAGCTAGAAGTGGTTTCCTCAATGGATACCAGATGTATACCCTGCTTGGCCAAATCCTGTAGATTGTGTTCGTCTAGCACAGGCTCATCCTCCACAATGGTGGTTATAGTTTGCGGCACGGCCGGCAAATGGTTGGTCTCATCGGATTCGGCGTCCGCTGGTCTCTCTGCTGGGAATATAATGTCGAGCGCCTCAGCCAGATCCTTGGGCAGCTCACCGTCGCGCGTTGTTTTCGCCGCTACCAAAGGCTGAGGCACCAGATCCGTTTCGGCCTCATCAATGCCTGGAGGTAGCACGTCCTCCTCACCATTGTCCTCGCCCGCCAGCTGATCTGCGTTCAGGGACTCGTTGCCAACGGAATTTGAACTGTCGCCAGGCGGCGGCGGTGGCGGGCAATGTGTCATTAAATTGGCAAACTGCACTGGATCCGGCATTAGCTCATCATAGTCCATCATCATGCCGGCATCGGGATGAAAAGGTGGCGCATTGCCAAAAGCATCCTCCATCATGGCCATTTGGATTTGTGCCGCTGTCGGCGCATTCTGGCGCGCTGTGTTCGCCATCGCCATTGGCGGCGGCGGTGGTGGTGGTGGCCCCACTGGTATATTGTCCATGGTGCCGCCATTGGTGTAGGCGCTTGGATCACTGTAGCCAATAATCGGCGCAGCAGCTGGCTGCTTCTTCAGCACTGGCATCTTGCCAATGAAGGGCAACTTTTTGCCCGTATTGGCTGCGGTGCTTGTATTGCTCTTGGCCACTTTTGGCTTCACCGCCGTCTCCTTTTTGTCGCGTTTGGCATCGTTCTGCTTACGCTCGGGCAATGTACGCGGCCGGAACTCGGCTGGCTTGACCACCGGCCGTTCAACGCGTTCCTCAGAGTGACTGCGACTGCGACTTCGACGCCAGCGGGCGTCACGTGAGCGACTGCGTCGCCCGCCGCGCATAGGCGATCGTGAGTTGCGTCTTCGACCGCGGCTGCGCGAGCGGGTACGTGAACGCCGCCGATCACGATCGCGTTCCCGTTCACGGTCCCGCTCACGGTCCCGCTCACGGCCGCGATCGCGATCACGCTCCCGGTCGCGCCGATCGCGGTCGGAACGTCCGCGACTGCCACTGCGTGGGGATGGACTGCTTCGCTTGGAGGCGGGACGCCGTGACTTCTCATCAGCTGCAGCAGTTGAATTTCGATTGTCATCCGCCGGCCGCGTCTTGCTCTTCAGCTTGCCCTTGAGCTGTTCGAGCAGTTTCTTCTCACTCTCGCTTATCACTGGCTGCACTGTGTTCCATTGCTGCATCATGACATCGTCGCGTTTATTCTGCTCATCCTCCCTCTCTCTCACATCATTACTGGCAGGTGTCCATTTGCCACGCTCTACTGTATCTTTTACAGCATCCTTAATGAACGGCGGTGGGGGCGGTACCACTAGAGGCGTCGCCTCCGCTTTGTCCAGTACGGTAGAATCCTGTTTACGCATGGCCACTCGTATTGAGGCTGCATTGGTGGGAGGCGCACCATCCGTTGTGACATGTCCTTTCTTTGGTTGCTGCACCTCATCCGCCTCATCCGACGAGGAGCTGTCCGTCGAAGTGGATGTGCTGTTCGCAGCATTCGCATTACGTTTGTGTTTCTTGCCATGCTTGTGCTTCTTTTTCTTCTTCTCACTGTTGTATTAAAGGAAAAGGGAGCTTAACAATCTTGTAATGTTAAATTAGAATGCGCGACTAGAAGATACCCTTTGCCCAGCTCCAAACTTTCGCTATTTAGAGCTAAAACATAATAACGTCTAAATTTATGCAAACACAAAAAATGCACTACTTTTTCAATTTTTGGTGCACCTGGAGGTTTTATCTATGAATGCTATAAGAAAACCACTTTCTGAAGCTCTTATAAAGATGCGTTTAACAGACTGATTCGGCAAGACTATTCAAATATCTGTTCTAAACAATAATACACTGAATTCATAGGTCGCGCTACAATTTGCATAACTTCTGTTTATCTCCTAATCCAATTCTTATCGGTACACTGCATGGTATATAAAACGATTCTTACTTACCTCTTCTTCTTACGCTTCTTTGAGGTTTTGTCTTCCTCCTTCTTGGCCTTCTTGAGCTTGGCCTCTTCGCTCTCCTTTTGCTGCTGCTGCGCGCGTTCGCGTTTGCTTAGCCACTCGCTCTCGTAGTTGGGTTGCTTTTTCATGAACAACTGCAATTGGAAATTCGAAATATTAAGTGAATTAAATGTTGACGAAAGATTGTCCACTTACGTCATATCGATTGGCGTGCATGCGAGATTTGAGATGCGCCGAGGCGCAGTGCAAATCGCCAATCCAAACACAGCACAACTTGCAATACCAGGCACTGGCGGGCACCAGAAACTGTAGGCCACGTACGGGGACACGCTTGATAGGCGCCTTATCGAAGGTGGGATAGGGATCATGATCGATGCCCACATGCCAGGGCGTCTCCATGGTCTCGCGATTCATATGCTCTTCTGCATGCAAATGCTTTAAATAATCGCGCGCCGTTTTTGGGAACACGCTGCAGCTCTCACACCAATGCTGTTCGGGATCGAAGAATACATAATTGTAGTTTTGGGTTTGCGGCGCAGCCGGTTTTGCCGGAGGTGCAGCCTGTCGCTGTTTGGCTTTCATTGTTTTGATTGCGCGATTCTTGAGGCGATTAGTGGGACTGCCATCGCCAGTGCCATTCTCCTCATCGCCCTCATCCTCTGTGGATGACTCCGATGAGCTGCTCGAGGATGAGCTGGAATCCGAGCTATCAGAGCTATCGCTTGTAGTGGAGGCCGTAGCAGTTGGTTGAACTAATTTTATGATTGGTGGCTCGGGCTCTTTCTTTGGCATGACCTCTTGTTCCTCGTCGGCTTCTTCGTCGCCTATGATGCCGTTTAACATATCAATGACGTTCTCTATGGTGTCTAGTTTCTTTTTGATTTGCACCTGCAAATTGAATGTAGAAAATAATTAGGAAGGAAGTCGCATGGTTTGCTGTATCCGTATCTCTAACTAACCTGCAGGCGATCGTTTTCCTCAATGAAATTCTTTGTGGTTGGCGATGGTGGCGCATCGCCAGCTGTCAGATCGTTTCGTTGCTCCTTTAACACTTTCATTTCCTTCTTGAGCAGCGACACCTTCTTCACATAGTTGGTACGTTGTTTTTTCAGCTCTTCCTTTTGATTTTCCGCCTCCTGCGCCACAGCTGTCATTTGTTGATTTGAGTGGAAGTGAGAGAAAGAAATTAATTAATGCACATTCTCGTTAGCTGATTTAAAGTTCAAATTTCATTTACAAAATGCATTCTCGAGTGCATTTCACGGCTAGTTACACACTGTTGGCAATAAGACCAACGGATGCGTTCGCCGGAACGAATCGGTTTGTAGCATATCGGGTCTGACGGCTTGTACTGCTGTCCTCGGGAATTGGTTGTGCGTGTTGGGGCTGACGGCTGACCGTCCGCCGTGACGTAACTGCTGACTGTGTGCCGCTCTCCCCCCAGGCGAGAAGTTTAGTCTTAGACAAAACACGACAGAAAACGACAAATTGTTTCGCTTTGCTTACGTAAATGGAATTCAATATATCAAGTGTCGCCAGAGCCCAAGTCCGTGTCAGTTTAAGCTCTCGCTGCGATTTTATAGCTAGATTCTGAATGTCTTTTACAATGCATTTTTTTAAATACTTTTGTGCGATTGCAAGCGCATATTATAAATTACAGTTAACAAATTACAATTACATACAAGTTTTTGATTTTGGTTTTGTTTTTTGTTGTTGTTAGGGGGCGCGTAAATCATGACAACAATAAAATATAATGTGAGAGGTTTGCATGTGAATTGTCGTAAGTAGCAAAGGCAAAGTTCATTTCCACACTTACCGTCCTGTGGCGGCAAACCTGCGCTCTCAAGCGCCGGAGTTGGTTGCTCCTCAATAATTACTGGCGGTGGCTGCTGCTGCTGTGCTCCTGGCGCCGCCAGCGCAACCTGCTGGACTGCTAGAGGCTCAGGTGTCGCTGCAGTTACATTGGCCAGCGGTTGTGGCAGCCAAACTTGCTGTCCATATTCTAGAAAACATTTTTTGTATTTAGCACACATTACTGGTTACTTCAAATGATCTAGCTCACCATTTACGCCCCAGGCGCCGTAGCCTGAATTGAAGCCGGCAGTCTGTGTGGGTGGTGGGCCCTGCATGCCATATCCAGGCGGAGGTCCCGCTGGCGGGAAGGCATTCGATGGCGCCATGTTGTATTGATGTCCGTACACATCCGGTGCGCCATAGGCTGCTTGGCCGTACATTGCCGCCGGCATGACACCGTAAGCAGCGGCTTGGACAGGATGCGGCAACTGTTGCACTGCCTGTGCTGGCAGCGGCGGCGAAGATGGCTTCTTCTTGGGCGACCATCGAGACGTTGGACTAACCCCACGACCGCTCCCTCGCCTTGGTGGTGAGGCGCTGCGCGAGCGCGACCGGGATCTGCCGTACCGGTCACGTCGACCACGACGCGGTGGCGAGCGTCGGCGATCGCGATCACGATCTGGTGAACGTCGGCGGTCAAAGCGACGTCGTGGCGGATATCGGCCATAGTCCGGTGAATCGTAGCGTCCCCGGCGAGGCGGTGGCGGCGGCGTCGGTGATCGCGAATGCGAGCGCCTACGTCGAATGGGTGGCGGTGATGTAGCGTGGCGCGAACTTGAGCGACGTCGGGATGTTGAGCGTCGACGGGAGGTCGACTTGGTATTGCGGGACGCGGGCGCCGCGGCTGCTGCCGCCTCGTTTTTTTCACTCGCATCGTTGCCATCCACGCCGGGCGGACCGTCATCCAACGTTGTGCCCATGCGTTTGTCTGTTCCTTGTTTCAACGCTATGCCTTCATCCATGTTGAAATAGTGGAATGCTTTCCACAAGTCACTTGCGCGATTAATGTGCACTTAATGGTTTTTATACGTTTTTACTTTTTCTCCGTAGATTCTGCCAGTAGAGCTGCAAAAATGATGTCGATACTATCGATAGCAGCTGTACAAATAATTTTAATTCTATCGGTATAGCAAAAGTCTTTAAATTTTTCTATGTTAGATGTTCAGCTCAACACACAACTTATCTGAAATGATATTCTTATAACCTTAAATTATAATTTCGAACAAACAAGTTTTTGATTATAATTAAAATTTTTATTTAATCGATAATACTGTGTAATAGCATCGATAGAATCTAGAATTACGGACAGTGTGACCACACACGTGTTATGAAAATTTATTTACATACTAAATATTTGTATTTGATTATACATTTTTAATTGTTATTCATTTTAATATGATTGGAGTAAATAAAAAAAAATGGTTTTGATTTATATTACAGATTTGTGGGGAATAACTAATTCTAAATGTTTCTAGTATTTATCGATACTTTTAATTGCATTTGTACTCGAATTGTCGTCATCTTGAATAGAGAGCGGCACAACTGTCATCATATTGGAAAATAAGGAAAATAGTTTAAAATATTTTCATGCACATGCAATAGTTTAAAAGTGTAGAATTAGGCTTACAAAATGGACCGTACAATGATAGCGCCCTGGAGAGCAGAGGAGAAGGAGCATAGTGAGAAATTGTATAAAAAACTGCAAGGCCTCTCCTTGTTGTATCCTATGAACGACGAAATGAACAAGTTGCTGTCGGTCGACATTTTTCTTAAGCCCAACCAGCCCGCTTTTTTTCAAGTGATGCACTACCTCTTTCGTATACTGGATCCCGTAGAGTTCAAACGTCGATTCTTTTGGCCTATTACGGACAAGAAATCTGAGGCGAGCTTTCGAACCAGCACCGTTGATTATTTGAAGCATTTGAACGCGAAACATAATCTTAATTGGACCAACATTAAATCCTACCTGGTTGTCATGCCGGGCGGAATGAAATTCATTAACTTTCTTTTAGACCTGGTCAGTTTTGTCGTGCAGGAACTGACCAGGCAACGGGAGAAAGCATTGTCAGCCGACACGGATATATCAAAATACCGGAATTGGAGCGTGCAAAGAATGTCAGCAGCAAATGTTTTCAGAAAGGAATATATCTCAGCATATATTGAGGAGCTGGAGGAAAATGCAACTCAGTTTCGTGAGCGCACCCAGAAAATAAGACAAACACTTTCAGCAATTGCTGCCGAGACCGGCGTCAATGAGGCGCTGCTGCTGGACGATGCATTTCTGGAAGAATTTGAAGCATCTAATCGCCGCAAGTGCGAGCAGAAAATAACTGTACCCGCTGCAAAAATTGCAACGTTAGAGGCCCCACTGTGTGTGCTTAAGGATGCAATGGATCAGTTTCAAGCTAAGCGGGCCCACTACAAGCAAAACAAAGATGCTGCGGACAATGCATTGCGCGGTATTCAAAAGCTCTTCGGCACAGATATAGACTATGCAACAGGTAAGCGTGGGACGTCTTAACTAGCTATATATTTCAAAGTTATTTTGAGCGGAGACAGCGCCAGATAGAAGTAATACGTTCCTTCAAACTTTTCCATGTTTGTAAGTTCGTATTTACATAAAGCTTGCGTCCGCTCTCTAGAGCTTCCGCCCCAGATAACTTCCAGTTGGTATAATTTGTAGCATATATATATATACATATATTAATATTTAAGGCAACGGCGTAAGACTTAACGCACTGCTGTCCGCTTTTAATAGCATTAGCGAGACAATCGCCGACCAGTTGGATGCCAACGATCACTACAACGAGTTCAATGAGTTTGTTACAACCGATCTGGAGACTTTGCGTGCCGAGCTGCAGCAGATCGATCTACAAGTGAGCGCTGTGCAAAGGAATTTGAATGCACGCGCCAAGGAGCAAGGCAGCAATATTAGTGGCAATGCGTCACAAATGTACAGCTCGCAGCTAGCGGTACCGAGCACGCCGCTACGCACGCTGGATGCACGTAATGAAGCCGGCGCCGCTGGTCATCCGCTGCTGCTGAAGTTCGTTTCCACGCCGCCCATTAGACCGGAATTGGCCAGCGGCGTGCGCAATGTGCACGTGCGTTTGCCGCTGCAAGATGACTTCAATGCCAAGCAGTTTGAGACGACGTGCAACAGTCTGCTGGGTAAGTGGAGAGTCCTAATACTTCTTACACGTGACTCATTTCTGTACATTTGCAGTGCCTGCAGCGCCACGTTCAGCGCGAAAGATTAAGATGGAACATCCTTCAGACCTAAACAGCACCATGAATCGTTCAAAAATTGTTGATCCCATGCAGCTGCTGCGCACTATAAATAAAAAATCAGCTAAGTCAAACACACTGGGAAATCTTTCCTCATTGGGCAGCAAATGGAAGCAGATGCAGGCTACGTTTGGCTTTGATGACGCGACGCCCGCAGTGCCTACCTCACCCAAGTACAATGCCGCTGGCAGCTACTTACCGTTTACGCCGCTTAATTGCAACGAACGCACCCGCATTGAGCGTGTGCAACATCCACCAGCGGCTGATACAAGCAACAGCTCGTTGTATGCCAAGAAGAGTGCTGCCATGATGAAAGTGTTGGACGCCTCGCTGAACGTACAGAATCTGAGCACTTCACCATCGGGTCGGTTGGATGCACTGGTACCCGGTCCGTTGCCGGAACAACTTCTTCCACGCATGCAGCTGAATGATCAAACACTTATCGTGAGTAGATAATATCAAATTATGTAACGCTCACTTCTAGGCTTAATCCTTTCAGGAATTTGAGCAGCTGCAGTGCAGCAGCAAGGAAAACGATGCGAATCAAATGAACCAGCCACCGCCCAAATTTAGTCTCGACTTTAGCGATCATGGGGAAAAGGATGATTTGCAGAACATAAGCGATAGTGTGCTCAAAGATATTTCCTTTTAGTTTTCATTCTCATATGGTTTATTATATTTGCGAATCGTAAAACTTAGCTACTAGGTTTATTATTCACATAATGCATGTATAAAAATTTCTTTATTTTTGCGCTGCTTTAATTTAATTTCTATTAAAACAATTGACATATGTTTAAAGTAAGACGTTTGCTTGGCAATTTATGTTAGATTATGCGAATGAATGTGTTTGAAGTTGAATTCAATTTAATTAAATTCAATTATATTTCTGTTAACCAACGAAATCAAACCATAATAAATTTAAAATGTGCATGATTATTTATCGAACAATAAATGTATAAATACCTTATAGTTAGTTTTCTCAACATATTCAGTTTAACGCAACTTCAGTTCTTTTCCATAAGTTCACAGTCCCAAATAATCGTGAGAAAACCTACAATCTCTGAGATTTGAGTAGTGTTTCTACTATTGTATTATAAAATTGCTATATTTACATAAGTGCAGTATGCGATATATATTTCATGTGTAAACATGCATATTAACGTGTACAGATGTATATTAAGTACACGCATATCTTTTGGTTCTGTGTTTAGAATTAAGTTATTTATGATTCAGCGCCTTATCACATCAATAGTTGAGCACCCGTTATAATAAACTCGCCGAACCACAAATATCGATATGTGCATAAATATATACATATTTGTGGATTTCAATTAGCATCATACATATATAGATGCACAGTACTGCATACATTATATGTATGCAAAAAATAATTTCGATTAGAATACTATATATATTGGCAAAATTGGAGCATTAAGTTGGTTGATTTTACATTGCATGTAAATACTTATTGCAGCCGGCCCAAATTGTTGCCATTTAAATAAATTTCGCATGAGCAATATTCGCGCACAACCTGTGGCTTATTATAACATATGATAAATATAAGTTACATATAAATATATATATAATGTATATGTCTTTCCAAGCAAGCATCTTCAACATCCTTCGTCTAGGCTACAATTTGCACTGTGATTTACATGTATCAAGGGATATTGCTTTGGTTTTTCGACCAGCGGACTTTGCCTACGGATTTCTATTTGCTGCGACGCTGGCGCGGCGGCAGCTTATTCTTCTTTCCCAAGATTTTCATTAGCTGCTTGGACATGAAATAAGGTTTCTCCGGTGTACCATCATTGCGCTCACAGTCCTCCAGGAAGCAAAGGAAGAGCGTGTCTACGGCCATTGAGTAGACGCCAAAGAACACGCTGGTAATCAAAAAAGAACCAATTACAACCACCGTTGTGGGCACGGCCTTGTGGTTAAGCTGTATAACGGACGGATTATTATCCAGAAAATAGTAGGTGGACACGCCTGCGCCAGCGGTGAGCAGCAGCTTGGAGAGAAAGAATAGGAAATCGGTGACTTTGTCCAATGTAACGACGCGCAGAAAATTTCGCATAAGCAGATTAAACGCATCCTTGGCACTGGAGCAGAAATTCTTGCCATGTATGGCGCACATAATATAAGCATTTTTATTGAGGAACCTTAGGAAGGTTTCCAGCAGCCAAAAGAAGCACCGCATGCAGCAGAGAATAGCGCGCGTGACCGTGTTATCATACTTCTTTAGCTTGGCATCAATGTACTCCAGCACCAGACGGATTAGCCGGCAAATGGCCAGTATCAGTGAGCCAAAGGCCAGGGTGCCCAGATGATAAAGAGCTGTTTGACAAAAGGCATGCGTCAGCGTGAAATAGGGCACATCCCGCTTCTTGAAGGTCCAATACCATCTGGCAAAGGTGGCCGCCAGCACCATGTCGCTAAAGGCGGATATAAAGAAGCTCAGCCAAAGAAATCCAAACACATTGTAGCCCATGGCCCAGCGCACTAGCGGGGGATTATCAATCTCCACGAAGCTGCATGTGGTCTCAATGCAGGAATCGCTCCTTTGGTTGATGTGACAATTTTGTTGAAATATCTTTGGATCACATGCAGCGCCCACGGTGTAGTTAATCGCGGGTCCCCCACAAACGCACGGCTCGTTGGTAACCTCGCCCGCATCATTTAGGCGTTGCACCATGCGGAACGATAATGGGCCAATGGAGCCCAGATAGAGGCCAACACCAATGGCAAAGCCAATGGCACCAATGTATAGCACCCACGAGAAGATAGGAAAGAAAACGGTACTAATGACGCTGCTAACAGCCTTGCTGCCTTCCTTGGTCAGTGCAATGGCTATCCGGATGCGTTTGCGCAGCACAATGACCAGCAGAAATATGACTACAAAGCAGACGCACACCGAAATGGACAAATAGAGCCACATCTTTGGATCCTGCAACAGGTTCTGCCATTGCTTATGCAGATTCAAATCGTGCAACGGCACCGTCGGTGTCTTGTTCCAGAAGCTGTATTGCTTGAAGCTGTAGTATATGCCCAACAGCAGGCCGACGAGCACGCCAATGATCGAGAACCAGAGTATGGGTGCGGCAAGCCAACGCATCAGTGAAATGAAGACCAGCGAAGCAATCAGCGTGAAGAGTAGCGCCATTAAAACCACTGTCATGGAATTGACCAAATCCTCGACTATTTCCTCGCCCAGCCGCTGCGCATCGTGGGTGCCATTATAAAAGTGTGCCACCAGATTGCCCACCATCTTGGCTAGTCGTGTATCCGTTTGCATCATTTTCTCCCTAATGACCGCGCCGTTTAGCTGCTGGCGGCGACACTGTCCAACCTGGTCCTCCACTGGCACCTGCTTGCTTACGGTTTGGGGCGCCATACGTGCCTGCGCCTGCACCCCACCTTGCATGGTCAATGCCATTGCCTGCAATTGCAGCTCCTCCACCTGGCTAGCATTGCCGGGAAGCAGCAATTTTGAGTCGCGGCGCGTGCGCAACAGCACGCTGGGCAGAAATTCGCATACCTGATCCGAGAACTCAAACATGCAACGTTTAAGAAAGGGCTGACTTTTGATATAATAGCGCGCACAACGATTATCCAGGATAGCACGCTCAATGTCCGACTTGGAGCGAATGGCTGCCTTTTCCTCATCCGTTATGCAAATCAGGCGACTTTTCAGATCCTCAAAGTTATTATTCTTCATCTTATCCCAAACGAACGTCTGCGTGGGACAACTTTTGACACAGACCTGCAAAAATGGACGAGATGAAATGTGTCATAAAGCATGGCAATATGGAATCCGTATACTTACTTGCGGCGTTTTACAGCCAGTTATGGGCACCAGCGGATCAATGCATTGGTCCAGATTGAAGAAGAACAAATACTCCTTATCGAGCACGCTCGAATCAATGCCGCACTTTTGATTATACATGTCCGTAGGCGCCATTAGCTTATTGAGATCCCCACTGCGTATAGCATAGTGGGCTATGAACGCCCAACCGCCCAGAAAGAGCCCAAATAGTATTAAGCAGGGCACATCCGTGCAGCTCCGATCACGCTGTCGGGGTCCCTGAAAATTTCGATCATAGCGCAACGGCTCGCCATATTTGTTCACCAGCTCCACGTTCTCCGGCATCTCTCACTCGCACTGGAGTCAAATATAGAATTGAAAAACTGTCATTAGACTAGAGACGAACCGCACAGTACAGAACGAACCGAGCACAACTTAGCATCATCAATATTGTTCATTTCTATAGATTTTATCTCTATTTTTTTTGGTTTCTATCGGCTGTGCTATATACTACATATATGTATGTAGTAAGTACATATATAAGCATAATTCATTGTAAGTTATTTCAGAACATTCGTCATTCAAGCAAAGTAGATATCAGACATACTACCCAGCACACACTCACACACACACAATTCCCAATGGACAATCGCATATTGTCTGCACTTTGAATGCTCTATAATAAAGGCTATATGCATGTTATCACGTCTTGCACAACTTGCTATGCAGTCGATTTCTATGTAAGGAATGTGACAAAAATAAAAAGAACAAACTTCCGAGAAGAATTCATGTTACTAAATATAGAGTCTAATTATAACGTACTTCTGTGAACAATAGTATATATTTTTACGGAATACATACAAAAGAACATTAAAGTTTCTAAACACCTCAGTGCTTCCTATTAAATGGACCAGAGAATCATAAATTTTTCTAATCTAAAAAGTGTTTAAATTCTAAAAATAATGAGAAATAAAATAATAATAAAAATATTAAATTTACTATATGCGCATATCATTCTAAGCTTCCCAGTTATGACTCTGAAACAAAACTACTTAAGTACATTTTAAATAGATAGGAAAGAGTCGTATAATCATACGCTAGCCATAAAAAAAGCATAATAAAAACTTATTAAAAGACACTAGGGTCGCTTGGATAACATAACTTTCTTGTTTCAGATATGCTTCCTAACTTCCAAGTAACTACATTTCTGCATGTTCTATATACATATAAAAAAAAATGTATTTGCTATTTTACTGTATTTATCTTGATGTCAATCATTCAAACTTGTATTTCACAATGGAACCCGACAATCTTAATCAGTAACAGTTCAGAGCTGATGTTTGTGTCTCAGAATGCACGGGAGTTAAATTAAGCTTGACCACAGAACTCGCTTAATTCTGCAGCAAATTCCTCGCAAGGAAATTTTTATCGGTGAGGGTATGCGCGTCTCGGCGCACGAAGAATACGATTGCCTCCTCCGCATTCGTATGTATTTGTATGTGTATATCTACTTTTGTTTTTCTTTTACATGTGTTATGTATGTGTGTGTATATTGACTTGTGATGCTGATGCTCTTTGATAATAAACGCGAGCCACATTCGCTGCCGGCTAAACGCAAAGCATTGCGTAAATTGGCAATAATGACGCATTAAAAGCGTATTAAATACATTTAATTATGTGTGCACACACATATATATGCGCAACTTGTTGCTTGTCGCACGTTTTTCTGTTGTTATTTTCTGTTGTTTTTATTTTTTGTAGTGGTCCGCCTTGCCACTGTTGCCCAAAATGAAAACAAAACCTGTTGGGGCCTAAATGGGTGCCTGTGCGAGGTGCGCACTGTTATTTTCATTGAAATAATTCGCTTTCCATTGAAATTGAAATTTGTAAAACATATTTGGCTGACAAGGCGATGGCACGACGACACATTCAAGGTCGTTTACCGCAACTCGGTTTCAAGTACAGTGAAAGCTCATCTAACGGACCAGCTGTCTCGTGCGTACCTTTACATACATTTTTGTTTCCTCTCTTTGTGCCACAATATGACATTTTAAAGAGCAGGGTTCTACCTCTATGTTATACGAGAATGTACATACATACATATATTTGTAATCTCGTGTCTCTAGCTTTTGATGATTCCGAGATCACCGTGTTCATTCAGACGGGAAGAATCAAAAGTCTAAATCGACTCAGCAAAAGTTGTCAATTAACGATAAAAGCTTTGCAATATCTAGATGAACTAATGCAATTGTATTCCTATTTCATCAACATATCTTCGTTCCGTTCTTTCACTGTAACTGTATACAGACAGGCGCAATAGTAAACAGAAGAAGGTGACTCAAAATGTGTGGGCACAACCGCAGCCGTGCGGAGTCTTGTAATTTTGATATTTTTATCTTGTTTATCAGAGCATGTATTTGAATTTTCCACAAATAGGAAATAGATAAGACATCAACTACTGCTGCTGCTTTTCTTATCGAGCAATGTTGTTGTCTGTGCGACATTTGCGTCTATTTGTTTTAACAAATGGCAAATACGCGTACAACGAGCCACATTAATTACTAATAGAGCACTTGCATATACATTACTCACCCTACTATTGCGGGGCCTTTGTGTGTCTACCTGCGTACGCAGTTTCTCCTACCGTTCAACGAAAACAATTGATACAATGAACAAGGCGATTCTTTATTGTGTCCACATAGCCGTTTGTCCAATATCCAGGTTGGTGAGTGGGTGGTTGGCCTGGAAATCGCTTTGTTTGCGAATGCAGGAATCGCGTTCGGCTTGCGTCTCAAGCGAAAGTCAGTAAACGACTAAAGTGGTTGCCTTTGTTGAAGTCCCGTACGTTGCTCTTTGAACGGCGGCGGTCACTTGGCGTCAATAACGGGAAAGTGTAGAAGGGGTGTTGTTGGAACTGTAAGCATAAAGGCAACATAAATATACACCACACTCACAGAGGCACACGCCTTAATCACAAGGCTCCCGAACTGCAGCCAATATGGCACACATTCACCGTTTTATTGCACACCATTTTCTGATAAGGTGCACGGTTTAACAATTTTGCTAATAACTGCATGCATTTCGGCTTGAATTGCTTTGCATGCAACTTTATTTCTAGAGTTGACACACACACTCACACACACTAACATACAAATATGCTCCAAAAAAACACTTCAATTAAATTAGTATTTATGACACTCACTTGGCGTTTTGCGAAGCATTCAGCCTCAATGCACGCAATAACACTGAGAGAGGCCCAACAAAGCAGCTCCCTACTTGCGTTCAGCTGTTCGAGCAGTGTTGGCCAACGACATAGAGAGTCAAAACAAAAAAAAACAAACTATATTATGCACACTGACTTACATTAGCAGTATTGCTGCGATAGTATCGTATAAACAAGTGATTGTCATTATAATAATTCCAATAGGCAAAAATTTGCCATTCTTATTACAGACTCTAAGCACAAGGCCAACTATTATTAACAATAAACCGATAATCTACTCTGGAATTTATTCCTAGAGTAGTTGTAGAGCAGTTTATATGGTGGTAACAATACTAAAATGTATTCTATTATATTCATGAATTTTTCAAGTTTCGAAGTTCACAAAGTTAGCTCTTACTCCCAGTTAAAGATAATAGAACATACGTTATTTATAAGTTGGTAATTTAGCTTACAGGTGTTTTTAAAGCACGCTAAAAATAATATGCTTGATAATAAGTTAGCACTCACATTCCAATCAAAATAGTTGCATTAAATATTGCTGCGCAACAGTTTCGGGCGCCAAGTGTGAACAGAGCCCAACTAGAGAGAGACAGTCATATTGCAAATCTGCGGCCAGTGCTGGTAAGTGACACAATTTATTAATTGCGGGGTCGGCGGCATGAGTGCAGTGAAAATGTTTAGCGTTGAAGACGGCATAAGATTTGATAAAAAAGAAAAACAAATTTAAAAACAGTTCATGATTTTAAAAAACCGTATGCTTCAGTTTAATTAAAGACTCTCGCTTTGGCCATAGCTATAAGTGTCCTTGATCATATGTGTGCTTGGCCAAAGTCTTTGTGTTGTTTGCGCCGGCTGGACGCCAAAACTAAAAATTTATTTTCAATTGCACAAAAAGTGACAATTTATTTCGTCGGGGCTGCGCGTGCAACTACAGTGTATAGTTTTAAAACGCACGTTAAAGAGCCCACGCAACCAATTTAAACGCCGAATCATCGCATTTGTTTTTGCTTATAACAGATTCTGCACACATTTCTAAATTGCTAAACAAAATAGTGAAAACAGGCCAAGAGCTGGCAGAGTATTTGTCGCGCTGGTGGTGTACGTGCACGGGCAGAAACAGAAGCAGAAGCAGACATCGCTGACAGCCAGCAGGAGGTGGGGCCCGACGTCGCCGTCGTCGTTGCCGTTACTGTTATTCTTGTTGTTGTTGCTGCTGCTGCCATTGTTTTTGTTTGGTATACAAAACACGCGGCGTGCCGTTAAGCAAAAGGGCGGGAAGGCAACTAAAACGTTTCGCGTCTGAATTTTCGTAACGCGTTTTTCGATTATAATTTTTTTTTGTTCGCGTTGTGTTTTGAATTCAGCCTCACGATTGGGGGGCGGCGGCGGCGGCAATGTCGAAGCTGGGCGAGCACAAGCGCATATCCCTTACCACAATCAGCACTCAAAGGAGCATTTTTAATAGCAATGAAGCGGGCTTCAGTTCTATGCCGCCGACGTTCTCACGTTTCGGTGATTTCTTGGAACCAGATGCAGTGCAGCCCAACAAAAGCAGCAAATCGGCGAACAAAAGCGTTCGGTTGCAGCTGGAACTGTTCGAGACGGACTCCAATAGGTACCCAGAGTTTAACTATTCAAAGCTGCTCTACTTGGAGAAGGTAAACGCTGTCATCGTTTTAGGTGCTTTTGTTTTCTAACTATCCAAATTCCCTGCAGAAAAAGGCAAAAATGCTGAAAGGAAAAACAAACAATGGCAGCACTGATCCATATGCCGATAATGATGATGATGTGGCGCGAATCGCCAAGGAATTGGAGGCCAAATACGGCAATGCCTATGCCAGAGGACGTGGGCGCCGTAAAAAGGATGATTTTTGTGACATCGGAATGGGCTACGATGAGTCCGATTCCTTTATTGATAATACAGAGGCCGTAAGCTTGTGTTGTTCTTTCCAGTTACACTATATTAATGCTATTTCATTTTAGTACGATGAAATCTTGCCTGAAGAGGTGGAGACACTGGAGGGTGGATTTTATATTAACTGCGGCGCATTGGAGTTCAAGAACCTTAACAAAAAATCGAGCACACGACGCACCGATGCCATTATCAAAATGCCGGAACGATCGCGCAAACGTGTTGTGTCCAGCAGCTCGGATGATTCCTCTGAGTCATCGTCTGATTCTGCAAGTGATAATGAACAGAAAGATGTCGCGAATAACAAAGTTAACAATAATAATAATGATGATGATGATGATGATGATGATGAGGACGAGGATGATGGTGATGACGATGATGAGGAGGATGACGACGATGAGGATGACGATTCCGATAGCGATAGCGAGAGCATTGACGGCTCCGACAGCGACACCGAAAGTCTGGACGATGAGACCAGCGGCACATCTGCCAATACCAAAAATAAGTTCAAACAAAGCGCATTGAAGCGTCTCAAACCCAGTTCTGCCGTCAAACAGAAGATCAACAATAATGTAAAGAAACCAAGCAGCAAGTTGAACGTGGCTCCGTCCTCCTCCTCAAACTCACCGCGTCCTAATGCCATAGACATCTCGGATACGGAGGAGCGGCAATCGCAGGCGCTCAAAAAAGTGGTCAAGACGACAACCGTTAAGGATATGCTAAAGGCCAAAAGGGACAGCTTCCTTAAATCTCAGGGCCAACTCGAAGGCCCCTCGAAAATCACTGTCAACGGTGAAGTCAAGTGCACCACTTCAACGACTGTGGACTCTAGCAGCGACAATGATGACACCGATTCAGCCAGCGAGCAGGGAAGATCCGAGAAGCTTCCCAAGACCAAGGATGGCAGCGATAGTAAGCGAACGGTTAATAACTTCCTTTTTGCCCCTGCTGACAAGTTTAATTTATGTTTGTTATAGATCTTCGACCCGCAGATACCATTCTACCAGCAACTCTCGATAATGATATGCTTGCGAGCATCAATTGCTTCAAGGAACTGGTCAGAAGCAGAGATTTGTGCGGCAAGAGATTCTACTTTGATAGCAAACTGACGGCGCTTCTACTCAAGTGAGTTTAATCAAAAGACAAATTTATTTAATCTTAATCCATTTATCTATTTCTAGGGTATACGAAGCGCTTCTTTGCACGGAGCGCAATGAACGCAACATGGTGTTTGCGCATCTGGAATACCAGCTACAACTGCCCAAGTATTTTATACTGCGCAAGGCTAAGGCGCTGCGCGCCAGGGAGGAAAAGAATAAGACGACAAACGCGTTGGAGCGTCTACGCAAGGCAGTCGCCGAGGTGATGCCCAAGGCTATTGCCAACTATGAGATCGAACTGCATAAGTTCGCGGAGCTAGCGTAAGATATAAATATAGTACCAACACGTTGGTAAAGTTTTCATTTTGATTTTGCCTTTTAGGGCGGCTGATGTTAACGCCGAGCATCCGCCAAAGATGCCGCGCAAAAAGTTCCAGTGGACAAATGAGCTGCGTGAACGACTGTACGAGGTTTACCAGGCGCGCTGGACATCTTACGCAGTGCTGGGCAAGCGAAAGGATTCGCTGGAGCAGTTCATCAATGGCTACCTGAAAGACAAAATAGTGGATGTGTGGGCCACAGGCTGGATGCGTTATGAGGAGCTGCAGCGTGAGATTGAACGCCACAAGCACGCCAGTAAGAAGCTCAAAGAGAAAGCAAAGAAACAGACAACGGCTACAGCAACCACAGCACCAACTGCCAACAATTACCTGAAGCAGCTCGATGAACTAACGGCTACCGAACAGAGTCGGTCGCGGGCTAATTCCGATACAGATTCAGCTACAAGTGCCTCATCCAATAGTGTCAAACGTAAACTTGAACTGCCACCGAGCATTACTGCTGCCACGACCATGACACAGCAACAGCCGAGCGCTAAGCCGCCAAAAATCAAGTTCCAAAAACAGCTGGCGGCCACGTTGGCACAAATGTCACAAATCAACAACGCGTCGCAGATGGTTCCAGTTGCCATTGAAACGATGTCGCTGCCAGCTGTGAACAACTACCTGAAGCAATTTGATGAGCTCACTGTAACTGCCTCGCAGAGTCGCTCGCGTGCCAATTCCGATACAGATTCCGTTAAAAGTGCCTCATCGACCAGTCTGAAGCGCAAGCTAGAGAAACCAACGATGGGTGGTTCCACATTACATTCAAAGCAGAGCAGCAAGCCGCCCAAGAAGAAGAAACAGCTACCATCACCACAGCCGATGACGCAGCTGGACACGCTGATGTCGCAGCCCAGCACTTCGCAGCAGGCAGCGGCGCTTAATGCAGCAGTTGTGGCGGCAGCAGCCAGTATGTTGGAGCTGGCTTCGCCCACCAAAACGGAGCACGGCATCTATAACATTATAACGGCCGCGTCGCTGAACCCTGCGTCGGTCAGCGTCAGTGGGCCCATTAACAGTCAGTCACCTAGTGCATTACATTCCACAACGAGCGTCGTTGCAGCACGTCCTGTGCCACATGTCATCAATCTAGACGACTATAAGAGTCCCAGCGACATATTGCAGACATCGCAGCAGCTGGCGGCCACTAAGTGGCAGTCCGTTCAGGTGTCGCCAGCACAACCGGCGCCAGTGCCACCTGCTGTAGTGCGTTGCGAGAGTAGCAGCGAGTCTGATGGCGTGGAGATAGTAGGTGTCTATCCTGCGGTGGTGAAGCATATAAACCCAGGCCACACGAAGCCCAGGTCGAAAAGTAACCAGAAGAGTAAAACGACATCAGTAATAAGCACAGCGGGCACCGTGCCCAATGGACTTAATGGTGCGGTTGGTTTCAACTTGGACAACATGTACATCTACAACAACAACAATGCTGCCGTCAAGATTGGACCCGGCGTCATACGCTCAAATGCAGCGTCCAACGCGCCGTCTACTGTTGGCTACGATCTCAGTCGCAATCCGCAAATAATGAAACAGCTATCGGACCTATCGGCGCTCGAGAAGCAAATAAAATGGTCAAAGTGTTCGCTACTTTCCGCCGGCCTCAAGGGTGCTGGTGCCGGTGCGGGCAGTGGTACTGGAGCGGGAGCTGGCGCCTCAACGCATCAATGACATACGGGGAATGCCACACAGCCCCAATCGGTGTCGGTGTCGGCATTCTATAATCACGAGCAGGCAGTGGCTGCGGCACTGGTGCTCTCCTCGATGAGCGCCTCCGCCCGTTATGATGCGTACGATGCGCAAATGGGTTTACTGAATGGGTCCCTGGCTGCCGCCAGTTCCTCAACTCGAACTGCAACAGCAACAACAATAACAACAACACCAACACTGCCACAAGTATTTCTGAAGCCTTCCCCGCCGCCCGCAACCGCTGTCGACGGGATTACCGATATGGCAGCAAACACGGCGCAAGCGGCGCAACTGCCGACAAAGTTTGTTTAGGTATATGGATTGCACACACACGCTCCCTAAGCGATTCTAAGTTGACCATTATAAATATCTACTCTCCCAGAGTTAAGGGAATTAATACGTTTAGTTTGTAGGTTTCATAAGCATTAGTCATTCACCCCCCGCCCCTTTCCCTATCACTACTCGGCATTAATTACTATTGTACATTTATCTTGTACGTCTGCATCACTGCCAGGAAAAACGACTTGAAAAAGTTTATGGGTTGCAAGACATGCTTAAGAATCATAAAGTAAGGGTATGCCGGGTTCGGTGTGTGTGTGTGTGTGCCGGATGTGATGTTTTTTGTTTTCATTTTTGAAGAATCAAGTCCACCAACTTAAAGTATGTACTTTGAAAGAATTAAGAATCAATCGAGTTGTATCAGGTTATTTATAGTGAATCAATTTTTATTAAATAAAAGAAAAATAAGTTATATAATAAAAAATAAAACAAAAGCGCGTAGTCTACTCAAAATTAGTTCCTTCTATGCACATACAAACAGCAGCCATCAATAACACCCTAGAACACTGTGACAATAATTCTCATACATTCGGGGAGACATTTCCATTGGGTATATTTTACATCATTTCTACGGATTGTTGTCTCACGAAGGCTCCCAGCTCTGCCGCCCCTTTCGACCAAACCAACCTAACCTAATTTAAGAGATATAACACACGCACGCAACCAGGTAAGTGGTTCACTTGATCCAGCGTAGCATTGAGGTGATGCGATTCGCCGCCATGGCTATGGTGGATTGTTGTGCCACCGCAGGTATCAGATTGGACTCTGTGAGTTCCGGTTGAGACACGCTGACGCTCGGCACTGCCTCCCAGTCCAGTCGCAACGAACTCTCATCTGCAAGAAGATACATCGATTAGTTGTATATAACGTATTATGTTCAGCTTATATATGAATATTAATTTATATTTTTATTACGTATATGTATATTTGTATTATTGTGGGCCTCTAAAGCTCGTTTAAGAAAATTATAGGGTCCTGGACTCCTGATGTTATTGCATAGTTAGGCATTATTTAACTACCCGAGAAAAGTTTTAGTCCGCATTGGAATGGATGTATACAAATGGAATTATAAATAATTGAAAACCTAACAAAAATGGTTCCCCTTCCTAATTTTTTTCCTTTTATACTACGATTCTTAAAGGTACGGATTATCGAGAGTTTACTGTACAAATGCATATTTGAAAAAATTCCAACCTTCAGATTCAGATTCCGTAGTCGTCTCAATGCCAATGAGAAGCGAGTCCACGGATTTCATGAGCGGCGCATTGGTCACATCCAAATGACCGTATCGGCCCAAATCGCTGCGATCTAGATCCAAGATTGCCAGTATATTTTCGAGCGTATGCTGTTCGTTGAGCGCGCGCAGCTTCACTTGTTGCGAGTAGGCCAGATACATGATATTGTTGTTAACGCGACAAACCTTGCGTAGGAACTGCTCCTCGTTGAGCAGCTTGCGGCAGAAGTCGCCGTAGGCAATCTTGTGTGGCAGCCGCACATTCAGATAGAAGCTGAGCAGCTGAGTCAGCTGTGTCGTGTAGGTGAGTGCGCCAACTATGCGATAGGCCTCAAGTCGACTGGGCGTTATCTCATTGGCCGTGGCCTTGGGCACATCGTCCTTGTTGTCGGACAGCCAGTCAAGGTAGGCGGAGTAGTCGCCGTTGGCGGGCAACGATGGTCCCACTATGCGATATTGCACTTCACTGATGCCGCTACCATGGAACACCCATTTGCCGCGTATGTATGAAGTGTTTTTGGCATCGGCCAGTGCTGCAATTGTTTCGGCATCTTCACTGCGCTCCGCGCATACCTTTCGCTGCTGCTCGTCCTTCAGCACCACCTCCGAGATGGGAAATATGTAGGTGACAAGCTGTTTGATATCACGGCGGGCTGTCTGCTTGATGCTGTCTAACAGACTCATGTGCTGCTGGCGCAGCTTATCAATGCGCATAGAGCGATCGATCACATAGTCTTCCAGCATCTTCACCTTGGTGGGATACTTGGGCAGGTTTTTGCGTTTCTCAGCATTGGCATGACGCAGCTCATCCCTCTGCTCGCTTAGCATATGCAGGCGTTGCGTTGTGCTGCCGATCAGCTGTTGCAGTAGCTGCAGCTGCTCCCGCTTCGCACGGATCGCTATCATGCGATTCTCATTACACTTATGCTGCTGTATGAGGTGCTCATACCGATTGCTGTAGGTCTTTAGGCCCGCCTGCAGGTTTATATATTTCTGCTGTTTCTCCGTAAGGCTAAAAAGATTTGAATAATTAATTTTTTTTGTGTATGTCTTTGTGTGTGTGTGTGTGTGTGTACATGTGTGAGAATGAGTAACAACCTTTCAGATTCTTCGGCAGAACTATGGGTAATATTTCCATTTTTGACACAAGTCCGACAATGGAGCCGTCGCTGGAGTCTGCAACACAGTGGACAGCGCAGACCTGTAGAGGTGCCACCAGCTGTTGTCTTTACGCGCACATCGCAATTTGGATGCTTCTTTCTGTAAGCAACGCCATCACAGACATTGACATCGTCCTCGTCATCGTTTGTGGATGCGCTTGATAATTGAAAATTTTCGGGTGCTTTGGAGCTTTCATCAGAGCTGGAGCTATTTGCCATTACAGTCAAATCATTGCACTTAGTATGCGTAGTCGATTTTTCATTGATAATTGTTTTTGTTATTGATACTTTTTCCCCCTGTCAAAGCAGGAGTGTTGGGTAACGTTGTCTTGCTGCTGTCAGTGCTCAGCACTTGCGCGCAACTCTCAGGGCTGCAAGCAATGTAGCCGCCACTTTTGAAATTTCTATGTTAATTTAAGAAAAAAGCTGCCAATATAAAATAGTTGTAAATTTTATTGTATGCAGAGATTTCGATAACCAAATATAATTAAGTCAACTAGTATGGTGCAAATGGGATCGAAACGCTATGGATGCGGCCTAAATAAAAACAATTTCACTTTTCGATTTGCCGCGCATTTTACAATTTTGAACATCCTATGCCTATCGATTTCGTTGAGGACAATTAATTTAGTTAGCATGTCTTGTGTTTGTATGTGTCGTACTCGTTTATTTCTTGCCCGCTTTGCTGCCGAGAACTTTTAGAGCAGCTGCTGTAACATCAGGCTCACGTGGCAGCGCGTTTAATTCCAAGGTCTTAGTATATGGCATGGGCACGTCAACACCGCAGCAACGCCAAACGGGCGCATCTAGTTCGAAGAACGCCTGGTCCTCCATAAAGCGAGCACAGATCTCAGCACCAACGCCTGCGTGAAACAAGAAAAATATTAGTATATAGGTGACGTGTTAGATTTAGCTGGCCACTTACCATGCTGAGGCCAGCCATTTTCTACGGTGATCAAATGATGAGTCTTGCGGACTGAATTGAAAATGGTGTCCATGTCCAGGGGGCGAATGGAACGTAGGTTAATGACTTCAGCTTCGATGCCTGCAAACAGAATTTATAAGATGTTTTTCGTAATATTACAGTTTAGTTCCCGTTTATACTTGCCCTTCTTAGCTAGCTCGGCGGCCGAGAGTAGCGCCGTTTCCACAGCCTTGGAATGCGCCACTATTGTTATGTCTTTGCCCGGACGCATGATCTTTGCCTTGCCAATGGGTATCAAAAAGTCAACATCGGTTACGCTGTCGTCAACAGGAAATGCAGTACCATACAGCAGTTCGTTCTCCAGCACAACAACCGGATCGGGATCACGTATGGCAGACTTTAGCAAGCCGCGTGCATCCTCTGTGTCGTAGGGTGACACTACCTTTAATCCTGGGCAGTGAGCGTACCAAGCAGCGAAACATTGTGAATGCTGCGCCGCAACACCCGCGGAGGCACCATTAGGGCCACGGAACACGATGGGGACGTTAACGGCACCAGCAGACATGTAAAATGTCTTGGCGGCTGAGTTTATGACCTAATCGTTGAAAGCAAATGTTGCAGATTAATAATATAAAATACATATACTTGAATAAAATTATTGAATCTGTTAGTCAGGAAATTCAATTTGTATCATGGCAGATGGTATTATAATATATGACCGAATTTAGATTTACTAAATATTAAAATTTTATCTAGATCGGACCACTTTTGTATTAAAATCATATTTGTTTATACTTTTTGTACTCTGCAAGGGTATGTAAACATCGGCAACCCGATGAGAGCTATTTTCATGATCATTTCTCAGAAAGCTCAGCTGAATATAGATTCAAGTTTGTACACTCGCATTTTATTTTCTTGACTTTGTTTTACTTAATGCCTAGTTTCTGCTTAATTATAAATGCGGGCAGGCGGCGTCCTTTCCAGTATCGGGGAAGAGGCACCTCGTTGGCCTGTCGCAGCACCTCGGCCACATATTGTTCGGCATTGAAACTCTCCGCCTGTTTGATCTGTGACATTAGCTGTGCCTGGAACGCCTTCTCCTTGCGCATTTCTCGTCGCTGGCGCACCTTTGCCCACTCGAACTTCATCTTGCGACGCAGCTTCTTTAGCTTGTGCTTCTTCATCTTGCGCCGCCGAATAACAATCAGACGCGCCGCTTCCATTTTGTCGGGTTTGCTCCTGTCCAGCGGAGGTGCAATTATTTCGCCAACACGCTCTCTCCGCAGTATGTCATTGATTTCCGTTAGGAGACTGGAGCGCGGGCTCTCGATAATCTTCTTGTGCAGCAGTGGCGAATCACCAATGGGCTGTGGCCTGACCAATGGACGCAAGAGGAGCCTATCGTTGTGGTTGGCGGGCTTAAGCGAATTAGCCTGCACATAATTGGATAATATGGGTGGAATTAGTCAATCATTCGTTTTGGCTAAATGTCCGCATGACAGTTAGATTGTTCTACAGCAGCAGCTCAACCAGATTTTGAGACCCATATTATCCCATTACGCTAAAGTGAAGGCAATTTATATTTTGCGGATTGTGTGACAAACTTGAATTTATATTCAGCTATCGGGCGTATAGGCATATAAATTTGAAGTTGACGTGTTCTGTATTTCCATGAGATAATATGAGTAGTTAAGCTACTGCTCGTGGTGTGTGTGTGTGTGGGCGGTGGGTGTTTCGGGTGGTACAGGTGGTAAAGGTGCGTGCTACTCACATGATCGATCGCTTGCATAGAGAAATTGAAGGTCATGAACTCGCAGATTGGACGTAGACCCGCCATGGCAGCGCCGACAGCAATACCGGCGAAGCCCATTTCTGTGATTGGCGTATCGATGATCCGCTTGTCTCCATACTTCTTCCAGAGACCACGAGATACCTGGATATAAGGGATGGCTGTTAGTCTCTATGTAAATAAATGCGTGATTCGGAATAATTAATGTGAGCATATACCCAAATAGATACAATGCAACAAAATTTGATTAAAATAAGTAAAGTTTAACCAGCATTTCTTTACATATACTGTAAAATATGTCTCTAAATAAATTACATTTGGTTCTGGCAAATGCGTAAGTTTGAAAATCTATAAAAGTTAATGGATAAATAAAATGATTGTATTAGTTGATTCCTTTTGTGATAATTATAGACGAATTTGTGCTAATTTAATAGTTAGTATTCAACAAATCAAAAGCTATCTCTCAGTTCACCCGCTTTATTGTAAACAAAAAGGATTTATCGATTGCGTACACTATCGATGCGTACGTTATCGGATCATGCAATCTAAGCGTGACCTTCGCCAATCACGCAGCTCAAGAAACAAAACATACATATGTATGAGCTCAAAATTGTAATCAGCAGTTGGTAGGCGAAACCGTTGCATCTTTTTACCGGGCCCCGCGCCATACCCTAATCGCAGCAGCTGTCATTGCGAGCTGTCACTTGGCCTGTTTACGTAATCATCTTACAAGTGGCAAAGTCAAATCTTTTACTCACCTTGTAGGCGCCATCATACTGTGCCACCTCCTCGCCGAGCAGAAATACGCGGTCGTCGCGGGCAAGCTCATCGTCTAAGGCGCTGTTGAGTCCATCGCGTACCGTCATCTGCTTGACGGCCAGCACTTTGGGGCTCGTGGAGAATGCTCGCTGAGCGGCGGAGGCTGCCTGACTGATTCTGGAGCGCAGCATTTTCGCTTATTTGTTTGACCCTTTTCGAATGTTTCGTATGCTTTCTATTTAAAAGATGTTTTGAAAAATTTCCCATTACCTAATAAACATAAAACAAAATTTTATACACACCGACGAACGTCTTTTCGCCCCCAACAAAATGTCAGAATATTTTTCTCTCCTTTACAGCACTCTCTTTTTGACTTGCACAGTACAGACACTTTTCAACACGAACAATTGAAGAGCTGCCAACGAGTTTGGCTGTTTGGTTATCGATAATGCTCAAGTCTTTTGCAGCCCTGGCCTTGCGACGCTTTTGCAGCTCGGGTGCAATAAATTGTAATGGACAGCAGTTAAGTCAAATAACAAAAATTTGGTTCACACCGTTGCCCAAGGATTCTCAATGGATAGCACCTTGTCAAATGCATTACGTTGAAAATGGAAAAGAGAAGACCCGGGATATAGTTAAATTATTTGACGCTGTGTTGGTAGTCGTGTACAATATTTCAAAAAAGAAGCTTGTCTATGTGCGTCAATTCAGACCAGCGGTGTACCACGGTATATTAACAGGTAATACTCTCGAAATACCCAAGGAAGAAGTTGATTTGATGTGTTTTCCGCCCGAGTTGGGGATAACGTTAGAGCCTTGTGCTGGAGTGATTGACAAACCCAAAAGTTTGGCGGACATAGCATGCGAAGAAGTTCGCGAAGAATGTGGCTATAATGTGACCGTCGACAAGATGGAGCGCATCTTTGAATTCAGATCCGGCGTTGGGTCCTCCAGCGCTGCCCTCACATTGTTCTACTGTGAAGTTTGCGATCAGCAAAAAGTGTCCGGTGGCGGTGGCGTTGGAGATGAAGTTATACAAGTTGTAGAGCTATCAATTGATGAGGCTAAGCGTTTAGTCCAAAAGGGCGCAACATTAAATAGCGGTCCAAGCACAATTATAGGCACACTATGGTTTTTGTGCAACAAGATTTAAATTTAAATTTGAGTGTGACCATAAAACGATAGGTGTGAAACGCCAAAAAGCCTTAAGTGTGCGTGTATTTTTTTTCTGTCTAACTTGTCACTTGTTTTTGCCAAAATCAGCTGTCGGCTGCAGTTTGATTTATTCCAAAATGGAAAACATTACAAAGATCTGGTTGGGCCCGCTGCCCGAGGATTCACCCTATGTAAAACCATTTCGTATGTATTACGTGCAAAATGGCGTCGAAAAGAACTGGGATCTATTGAAAGTGCACGACAGCGTTGCGATTGTCTTATTTAACACAACGCGCCAGAAACTTGTGCTGGTGCGTCAGTTTCGACCGGCAGTCTATCACGGTGTGATTACCAGTGAGCAGGGTGGCTTCGACAAGGTCGATCTGAAGGCGTTTCCGCCTGCTATTGGCGTGACCTTGGAATTGTGCGCCGGCATTGTGGATAAGTCGATGAGCTGGCAGGAAATCGCTCGCGAGGAGGTGCTGGAGGAATGCGGCTACGATGTGCCCGTGGAGCGCATTGAGCAAGTCATGGTGTATAGGTATGTGATGGAGCGGTTTTACTTGCTAACAGCACATAACTCGAACGCTCGGCACTTGCAGATCTGGTGTCGGCTCATCCGGCGCCAAGCAGGCCATGTACTACTGCGAGGTGACAGATGCAGATAAAGCGCACAGCGGCGGCGGCGTCGATGATGAATTGATTGAGGTGGTGGAAATGTCTCTCGAAGAGGCCAAGCGTATGGTGCAGCAAGGCGCCGTTAACAATAGTCCGCCCAGTTGCCTAATGGGCCTTATGTGGTTTTTCGCCAACAAGGCGCCCCCAAGCGCTTAGCCCACTGCCCCCGCCGTATAATCGCGTATTTGTGCTATCTAACTGATAACTACTTCACAACGATAATACTCTGGGCAGCTGCAAGACGATTAATGTACGCAAAGAAGAACTTCACATGCTTTCCATTACATCAGTTAACACGCGTAGCGTAACTAAATTTCGATGCCTTTCGAGTCTACATATATAGTACATACATATATATTGCTTGTCTGTATATATTATAGATATTTCGTTTATCATTTGTTTGAGAATAAAGAGCATGAGCTCTAGCTGCGAGACGCAATCTCTGGCTTGTGGAAATCGGTCAAGTGGATGCGCGCAAATGTGGCTGCAGCTGAAATGGCAAGGACCCACCCCCGAGACCCGACTGTCGACCAAACTGACAGCAGCCGCCAAGTGCATAAATCGCAAATAAATCAAAAAGCCGCCAGGCGCACACGCGAACTGCTGCAATCTGCAAAAGGGGCAGGCAGCTTCTGCTGCGGCAGCGGCTGCGGCATCTAAACAAGTTGGCAACCAACTCGCTGCCCAGCCGATCCGATCCGATCCGAACCAAGCCGAGTCGTGTGCCGTTTTTGGGCTGTCAGGCAACGTGTTGCGCGGCTCAGGTTACTTATTTATACACGGCCAGGCATTTTAGCTGCCGCTGCTGCTGCTGCTGCTGCTCCTGTGTCTCTACCCCTGCCCCTGCCTACGTCAGAAGTTCAGCGGTCACGGCGAGCGGTGGCGTGGAAATTTATTTACTTCAAAGCCATGATTTGGCAATATTTCAACATTCAACGCTGCAATAGAATTTCTTTTTAACTTTACAAACTTGATGCGCTTTCTTGCTGCTCCTGTTGGTGCTGCAGCTATTGTTGCTGCTGTTACCTTATGCTCTGCACTGTATGCTCTGTGCGTGCATTCGATTTACAGGAGATAATCAAGGCCAGTCCTGAAGCGTCCGCTGCGGCCTGTTTGCTTGCGTGTTAACCTCATGTAAATTATGGACGTACAGCAAAAGAATCAACAGCATTGCGAGTGTTGAAATTATATTTAATTTGCATATGCGAACAAACGAGCAGTAGCCGAGCCGGAGCGGACTCGCAAGTAGCTGCGGACGGGAACTGCCCATATTTCGCATGACGTGAGTTTCTTCTGGGTGTCACAGCTCTTCGCCACAAAGCTTGTTCTCTGAAACACTTCTACAATTGAAGCAATTGATATGCTTGAAGAAGGGAATATAGGTCAAGGTGAGTAATGTCTTAGTGATCCCAAGTTTTTTATATGCAGATATACAACGTATAATATTATTTCGAATAACTTTGTTTTTTGGATCCATTTAAAATCAGATGTGTTGCCATTTATCAAGATGAAAGATGCATTTTTCGCTGTTAATCGAAAACAGACATTTAATTTGAAGTCGGGATTTTAAATAGAGTTTTTGGACAAAAATTGACGAGTGTCAAACCTTAAAGCCCCATTTTCAGTCAGATAGAGATTGATTTTTCAAAATCAGCGGAAGACGCTTTCAATGAGATCTTTAAAATTGAATTTTAAGTTGAACTGTAAAGTTTCAAATATTATTTTCTAAGATTTTTCACATGGTCACATAATGTAACTACAGGAAAGCATTCTTTAGCTAGATCACCACCAATCAGTCAGCCAGTCATTCAGTACATATATTTTTAGATAGAAATATAGATAAGATAAGATAAGATTTGAAAAGCTCATGCCTGCATTTGACTTCCGTTTAAGCTGTATACAACGTACTCACAATTGTAATGAATAAGAGTTGCAATTTTTTATTTTATTTTTTACTATTGTTTGTAGTCCCTTAGTGATCGCTGTGATATGGCTGTCAAGCATCAACTGTCGCCCTGTCACTGCTTCTGTTCGTGTCAAACTCCCCGAGGTGTTGCGATCGCGTTGTTGCCTCAACACGTTCTCATCATGAGCCGATCTTAAATCAACTAGCGACTGATTGGCTTTTGCTTTGCCTCACATTGCGCAAGACCAAAGTTACTAGCTACAAAAGAGATCTGCAATTATTTCATAATCACGTCCCAATTTATGTTGCTAGAGCAACGCCAGCACAAAAACAAAAACAACAACAACAACTAAAACAGTGGAGACTGCTATTTCAAATCAAAGCTTCTTTCTATTCCTTGGACGCGGCTGCTGTGGCTGCGGCTGACCCCAGAGTTGCAGTGGCTGAGAACCAAAAATCAAAATGGCGTCCGTTGCGGAACGCCAGGGAACGGAACGAAGAAATCGCGATCAAGAGCTCTCAGTGCGCATGCGAAAATTAAGTGCAGCCAGCAACAATCATAACAACAACAACAACAACAACATCACAGATTACCTGCAAAACAGTTATGGGCGCTGCTGCTGCTGTTGTTGTTGTTGTTGTTGTTGCCGCTGCCGCTGCCGCAGCAATAATGAAATTTTTTATCGGATTTGATTATAAGTTGGTACGTACCACCGGCCCACCCCGCTGCCGTAATCTGCCAATAAGAAGAAAAGTAAGCAAGGAAGGTTTTGTTGCCCGGCTGTTAGCTGCTGCTTGCTGGTAGCTGCTTGGCTAGCTAGCGGGCAGCGGGACGGGCAGAGAGGGCAATGACTGCAGCGGCTCAACTATGTTAGCGGCCGCTCATTGATTCCAGCAGCCGTTGTCTGTTGTCCGCTGTCCGTCGTGATGCACTTTAATGAAATGAAATCTTATACTATCATGAACTAAAAAAAAACCAAGCAACTGCAAACTGGTGGCCAGTAAGCCAGCGCCAGTCAGCCAAATAGCCGGGCCTTCAGACAGCAGCAGCGGCAGCCAGCAACAACTGCAGCTTGGGCCACTCAAAATGTATAATTATCTGGCGGTTTTATCCGTTTGCCAATATTAAATTTCTCATCACGCCCAGACACTGGCACAGAGCGAGGAAAATCCAGGTTGTGGTGGGGGCTTTGGTGGGGGGTTCTGGGAGAGTAGCAGCTTCATGGGCACGGGCGCCGTCAAACAATTAATAAAAGGCCAAATGTCTGCAATGAGTTATATACTATATAGGCTTTCGATGTCGGCTCCGCTTTTACGACTTTGCTTTTCCGCTCCTGTTGCTGGCAAAAGGAAAAGGCTTTGGCTTTACCGTTTTAAGCGCAGCGATTTAACTTTTTTTTTGGAGCTGACTTTCTAAAGTCGATGCCACCGTTTGCTGGGTTAGCTGAGGGCTCTGGGGCGTTGTCCGCCAAAACTGGAGCCGTTCTCTGCTGCACCTTGCCGTCAACAGTGGACGGCTCTGAGCCGCAAGGTGCGCCACGGGCACAGCAGAACTTATGTAGCCAAAACAATTGCAATTTGACAAATTGAAATTGTCGTCCATTGAGTGGATTACAAAAGAGACTGGAATATATGTAATATAATGTATAACAAAGGCATTTTCTACTAATATGTTATCTACTTTTTAACATTTTTTTTAAATTTATTAAATGAGCAAATCAAACTTTCAAAATAGTAAATTACATAGAAATTAATTAACATCTGCAACTTTTTGATAGACTTTGTTAATGGAGAGTTGATTGATTGACTTCATCAATTTTCAAGGCTTGCTGATCTTAAATATAAATCAACGTCCATTTTAAGCAAATGCTTCGCCCCTAGGTTTGGGAACTAGGAATATCAACATTCAGTTCACAATTTTCAATTTAAATAATAAGAGTAAAGAGCTTTCTTTAGCACGCCAGAGATTTAATACCTTTGTCGACTTATATCCGACCGATTGTTGCTGTATAACATAGTGTTCCGGTCAAGATATCTTGGATAAAAAAGTTTTCCATTCTACAATTTATTTTTCGACTGTTGTAGATACCAAGTATATCTTTTATAAAATTGCTTTACAGAGGAACCTTATGTCTGACCGATTTGACTGATTTTGACCGAATTTCGAAGATCGTTCTTGAAAACGTTCCCGAAAACGGCCTATCCTGATATCATAGAATTTGGAATTCATATATATTTAGCTGAACGCCAACTACTAGAAACAGATAATTAATATTTGGTGAAAGCTAAAGAGATATTTTTATATATGGTTCGATGCGAGTTCAGTTTCAGTTATATTTTTGGCTCTAATTGGGTTTTGTTTATGATAAAAAGCGTATTCGAAATCCGGGTAGAAACCGGCTTTGCATCTTAAAATTTGTTAAATAATATCGTTAGTTCCTGCTGCCGCTGTCAATAAGATAGATGCGTTTTAAAAGCCTTGCCAAATGCAACTGCGCGGCTTTTGCGGCCAGGTTTTTAATTAAAAGCCGTTCGCATCTTTGGCCGTGTTGGGTTGCACGTGTTGCCATTTTAATTGCCCCCAAAGTGTCAGCAAATAATTTGGCCAAATACGCGTAATTGAAATTAAGTCATAAATGGCTAAAAATGCTGGCTGGTAAAAATTTCACACTCTTTTGCCGGCTTGATTTATGATACGGCGACCACGCAAGGAAACTTGCTTTTAGCATTTCCAGTGGCTCTCAAACGGTGCAGCAAAGCTGCACCTGTGATTGATTTCTGAGCTGCATTGCTAAGCGAATATAATAATGCGCGAGAGAAAGAGAGGGAAAGAGAGAGGTATTCTCTCTCTTTCATTGCCTACAAGAGGCATAGCTAGGCTTTGGCCAAAGAGCAAATGTTGCTCTTAAGCTGAAGCTTTTGTCGCTCTTAAATGGCCGCTAGACATTCGTCTATGCTCCGCCTACTTAGTTAAGTGAAATGTGGATTTTAGAGAGCGAGGAACCCCGGCTACCGCCCCCTCTCAAAGCATTTTGGCTATGCAAATACGCGAAAGTGCCAAAATGGGGCGCATACCAATTTTCGCCACGTTTAATTAATATTTACGATCCGTTTGTTGCGTACTGGCCATGGTCGACAGCATTTTGGCCACGTCCTGAGTCATGCCTCTGCTTGCTGTGTGGTCCCAGACACTTAAGTCGTCATTTAGCCGTTTCGACAAGCGTTTAAATAGAGATTTCCACCGGCCTTAACAAGCCGGTCAGACAATTAAAAATCATTTGCATGGGATTGATAATGAAGGCCGCAACCACAATAAAGGGGCGCATTAAAAGTCCAACTCGAACGGCAACAAAGCACCGAGATGGCCTAAACAAGATCCTGATAAAGAACCAATGCCCAATCATGTATGGCAATCGAAACTGTGGGGCAGTCGCAGCTGCCACCGGCGACGTTTGACGACGACGACGACGACGACGACGACGACGCGACGTTGACCGGCTACAACTTTGTTGCTTTTAGTTGTTGAACTTAACGCGAAATCTTGTTGGCCTGCGCCTGGGAAATTAACAACTACAACAACAACAAGCAAGAGTGCTCTAGTCGGGAGTGCACGACTTGACCATACCCTTAACCTGACCCTTAACCCTTCAACCGAGCTGCCTTTGCAAGGCTTTGTATTTAATATACTTTCATTCGTGCTTATGGTCTGATCTTTATGAAATTTTTAGGTTCTAAATAGGGTTTGCATATGTTACTCTAGTTTAAAAAATGAGTTTTTTTTCCTTATTTCGTTTGTCTTATTCTAAAGGAAGTCACTCTGAGAATCGATAAATATCGGTATTACAGAAATGGGAGAAACTATCGATACAAATCGATTCTTTTATTTATTTGTTGATATGATTTTATTGATTGATAAAGAGACCTTGCTGAAAGAGATTATATATATATTTTGTGTTTTGACGATAATTATCGATCTTGAGACGAATTTCAATAAACATGCAGAAGGACATATGCTGAGCAAGAATAGGCGCACCTAATGGGATTGTTGCTTCTTCCTTTTGCGTGTTGCAAACATTTGCAACAAAACATTGTACCCCTTTTTCAATGGATATAGGGTATGACAACAGCGGCAGCAACAACTACCAAACGTCAGAGCATTTCCTCAGAGCTTCAGGCAGAGTCTGGGAATGCTGCGGCAGCTGCGGCGGCGGATGAGGAGCTGACAATGCCAGTTGCCGGAACGCTTGGTGCCGGGCAGCCCGATGGATATACGTTCGTATATGTATGCATGCAGCTTGAAGGAGTTGAGGGCCAGCGAACGATCTCTCGTTATCTGATTTTAATTAAACGGCATCGCATAATAAATTATCTTCATTAGGGTGCCCTGGAGCCTGGCCAACTGGCCAACTGACTGACTCAAACGTACTGCCGAATATCTCTCAGTGTCTACCCTTTAACTAGGCCCATGCCATAAATCAAATGACCACAACCGTGTTGTGTCGTGTTTGTCGCGTTCGGTGCGTGTGTTCCTCCACAGTCTCGCTCATGTTCATTAATGAAAAACCGGATCGACTGTCAAACAGAATCTGCGAATCATTCGACGGCTGTGCGCCGTTGACAGTTGGAAAAGCGCCGCGAACGCTGAGCAGGAAAAATCAACACATGCTTAGATAATCATATTAAGAAAAAAACCGAAGCAAACTTTTACGTCGGGTGTAACCAACTGCTCTATAACCTGTTCACAGTGTTTGATTGCTGGAGATAGTCGGAAAGAATTTTCTTTATAAATGAATCTGTGTCTGTCAAGCAGTTGCTGTAAAACTGTTATTTTTGGAGGGGAAGAGTGTGAACTTGGTTAGATCTTTAGAGGATTTCTTCAGTAGTCCAACTGCAACAGTTGTCGGTCTATATGGATAAATATCTATTTATCACTTTCTTGAAAACAGACGACAACAAAAGCCTATTACAGGAAAAATGACAGGGTAAATAGTATGACAGAGTAAATAGCATTAAAAAGGTGTAGTTGGATGCAACTGACTGCACAATACTCTGTTTATAGTACAACAGCTTGAAATATTTATAAATTGCATAAATTGTAATTGAGATAAGCAAACAATCTACAAAGTCTTAGTTGTAAGTCTCCCAGCAACGTGTGTGATTTTGGTTTTGACATAAGACTTGAGCCTTCTCATGACATATCCAGTCGTTCATTTTGAAGGAGCCTCCACTTAACCACAAATGCACGCAATGCTCATTGCCACCAGCATTATCGGGCTGTCCACCTGACCATTTGGTATAGGGCAATGGCATCCCGTTTGTTATTGACTTAAACTGACGATTTTGAACAAGATCGTTGCCCGATGTCCAGAGCCAAGCGGTGCCGTCATAGCCCTGGCTCAGTAGAAAATTCGAAATAGACGTCATCTCCTCGTCCGATTCGATAAGGGCCAGATCTCCGCCCAAGCGCCGGCATACGTGTGCTGCCTCAAACCAGGAAACCTTTGTGTGCCATATAAAGTAGTACTTTAAGTCAAGCTTATGGTACGCCTGCTGTGGATTGGTATTGCAGGTAACTAATTCGGTGGATTGTTTCAATTAAAACAAAGCTCTATATATATGTATTTGTATATATAGCTTACTTGATAATGAGCTATTCGCGTTGCCCGCTAGCAGGCAGAGCAAAAATGCGATTAGAATAGATCCGGACTTAATCATTGTACTTCGAAGACTGAACAGACATTCGCGAATTTTAAATTAATCTGCCGGTTTTCTATCAACATTTGGTATATGTTGCGAGAAATACTATTCATTAATGTATACATTTGGCACACGCTTATCAGCTTGAAAGCGAAACGATTTCAAAAAATAAAACAGGAGACTTCTATAGAGATTGTTGGTATAGGGGATGGGAGCGAAACACATTTCATATATATATTCTAATTATTTATATTTTATATTATGGTTATTATTATTTATTGCTCTAAGGAAAGTCATTACAAGTAATAATTGTAATTTTTAAATATTTGCATATTTACCATTAATTATGACTTTTTGATAGCTTAAAATGTAGTATTTAAGACAATTATATATGATTAAGAGCAGAATCCTTCGACTGAGTTGACTCCTCTTCTTTTTTGCTTTTGGTATGCCAAGTCAAGTCAAAGCGCACTAGTCGAGAGAGCACGACTAAGAGATACCCCAACCCCTAGTCGATACCCTAACCGTTGCACACACTCCTTCTATACACACCCATATGCATACAAACTCATGTTTTCTTTACCCCTCACAATGTATGCAAGTGTGTGTATATACTGAAACGCCAGGCTCTACCTTTGAGCATGAAATTCCACTTTCGGAGAGTGGGTGAGGGGTCCAAAAAGTGAAATATTCCCACTCTGTTTATACTACGCGAGAGTCTTTTGTCTTAAAATCTGTATATATCGATGTCATAAAAATGGTAGAAGATATCGAACAAATGATTAGGCTGGATTTATACTTGTTTAACTAGACGGGCATACAGACTGATATGGCTATGTTGACCTATGACCTGCTGAAGGATAGAGGGAACAGGAGATGCATTCTTCTGCCTGTTACAAACAAGTGCATAAGCCAATATACCCTTTTTAAAACATTTTAATGGGTTCAGGGTATTAAAGTGTGCATTGGAAGTGGAGCACAAACCGGTTGCAAGTTGGCTTGGTCAATTGATTGACGAGCTGCGTGCCGCAAATGTGCAGACAGAGGAATCACAAGCACACACACGCACACACACACTCACACACGCAGGCATACACAGGTGCGTTTGTATGTGAAGACGCATCATCAATAATGGCAGCAAAGGAAGCGCATGTATATGTCCATGTCCATGTTGTGCTCGCGCTCGCTCTTAATGATCTCTAAATCAAATTCTATGAAGTCGAATTAGCATTGAATGCAGTCACAGAAGCGGCCGCCGCGAAAATGTTTCAATTATTTGTAAGGGGCCCAGTGATAAGAATTATGAATAATCGTGTTCATTAATCAGCCGTTAATCTTCATGCATGGGCCGAATTACAGACTTACGAACATACATAAATACACACACACTCACACACACACACACACACACAGACGCACACACGCACATGGAAATAAAGCGTTTTCGAAAAGCCGCAATCTCTAATTTATTACTTTTGTAGCATTTTGCTAATGAAGACATAAAAACGGCAATCAAATTAAATATTTTTGTTCATGGGAACAAAATGTAAACGAATCCGTTAGTCATCATCGTTGTGGATACCTATTTCGGTTTTTCTATGCATGGCCTCGTCTGTGCGCCTAAAGTGGAACTAAAATGCTTGGCGCCCCGGCTGCGGGACTACCCCCAATGCGCCAGTCGCCAATCCAAAGCGTACAAGAACGAGAACAGAACCGGTAGAAAAACAAAATATGAAACACAATCTGAATCTTTTGTTACAGCTCTGCATATTTTGATTGGAAAGAGTGTAAAAGATGAAAAACGCTCATTTTGTTACTTTGATTAATATCCGTAGCGTTCAAAGATCTTTATTTATAAAATGAAACAAAAATTAGCTGCGTTTCGACAAGAAAATCAAGTAGTTTTCTCAGCTCAATTTACAAAAATAATCTATCTCTTGGAATTTAGTTTTGCGGAAGGCGCCTTGTCTCTGCCACAGATTCATTCGGTTAACCGGTTGACTTATCGGCAAATGGCAACCGATTTCCGTATGCTAACGACACAAACTGACGAATTCTGTCTTTGAAGGTATTATCAGAAACATATTTAGAAAATATTTATGATATTTCATTTAGTTTAGTTTGAATGTCTTCAAACCTTTATGTGTTATCAGATGTAACTGATTCCTTTCAATGTAGCTGATATTTGTTTTTGGCAGATTTGAACGAATCTATAGATAATAAAAGTTAGTTTTAAATGTCTACCCGAAAACACTTTGCAGCCGTAGTTATATAACTGCCTCTGAAGAAACTTTTATTTTTCAATTGTTTTTGGACTCCCAACTCGGCAATGGATTTTTAAATATTTTTCGTAGTCAAGGTTTGCTTTTTATATCTTCCATAGATATAATAGACATCTACATATCTATTGCATTACTTTCGCAAATCTCAATAGATTTCAAAGTGGGCCAATGAAAAACCAATAGATAGTATCAATTTTGAACAAATTATTTCGGTTTCGGGTTCCCAAAATTATTGGAAAATATAGGTTTCATTAATGACAGTCATATGTTGTTGCATAGTGTGTTGTGGCTAGACAAGTAAAATTAATTTTTATTTTATATAGATTCATGTTAAAGACATCCAGCTGCGCTCTACGCAACGTTCTGTTCTATACACAAATATGTTGATTCCTTAGAAACCTTTCTAAACTTAAGTTATGAGATAGGCCTGGTTAAGAGCTCGTTTCGGCTAAGCTCCCAACTCTGGATATACATATAGTATTGGAGATACCCTGTTCACATTAAAATAATGAGCACTGGGTATAATAATGTTATTCATGTGTGCTTTAATGAGAGAAGGCGGCAATTCCGATGCCATAAAGAAGCAATATTCTGGAGGAGCTTTAATATACAGCTCAAGCTAACCATTTACTGTAGCTCAGCTCTTATGGAAGAGTTCTTAACAAAACTAAGAGATCGCTCTCAAATTAAATAAATTATTATTATATGCGAATATGCATTAAATATAATTTGTTGTGTTCTTCCTTAAAATCTTAAGTATGAGCAATAAAGTATAACATAATCAAAAATAGTTTGACTAATAAAATATCATCGAAAATGACAGCAAATATAAAACATAATTTCAGACTCATTTATTAAGAGACTTTATTATTCAGACTTAATTATTAAAGATCAGTTATTTGGCGAGAAAAAAAGAAAACGAATTCTTAAAAGATGAAAGAACTTAAATCTGTACGAATTTTTAAGCAATTCGAATGTGGATTATGGAAATGTTTACAAAACACTTTTTCTTTAATTATAATTAAAATTTGAACATTTCCATACGCATGGACTTCTCTAAGAAGCTACATACCAAAAGAGGGATTTCGGGAATACCATCAATAGCGCTTGCGTTGTTTGTCGAGGTGTTTGAACAAACGCAATTAAATCAGTTTAGTTGTAGGTGATCTCTTTCTTTATTAGTCTTGCTTTTAGTCGCAATTCCCTTTCCAATTTTTGTCCAAAAGCCAAAAGTTTTCACCAACAAAAAATTGGCGTACACGAGACGCGAACACGCCTCCCATTCGGAACAGCTTCCTCATTTCACATAAGCCCAAGACCAATGGCCTTTTCTTGTGCTCGTATTTAGCGGCATAAACCCAAATTAAATTGTCGAATTAAGCCAACATTTTAACAGCCAGCCAGGGCAGAGGGTAGCCAGGCACAATCAGGAACATCAGCTTTACGAATAAAATACATATTAATTTAAATTAAAATGTACACAATAAAATTTAAGTCCGAGAAGCTCTGCCCTGAGACGAGTGGAATAATAAACGACTGCCGAGTGACTTTAAATGATGTAAAGTCCGCATTTATTGGGCTAAAGCCGGGCAATGGCAATTACGCGTTGGCTTAAGTTGTGCGCCCCCCTCCAATCTGTCCTTTTGGCTTTAAGTTTTTCTTTATTTTGAGCTGGAGATCAACACGACCAGAAATTGTTGTTGCCGCAAATTATATGGTATGCACAGGGATCCAAAGTTGCGAATTATGTGCCTTGGAGCTGGGTTCGGCTTAAGTAAAATATGAATTACGCATGGACGAGTTGGCCGAGGCCGAGCCGAGAAATTAAGTTAAAAATAAAACTCAAGTTGAAGACCAACTTGAAAGCCAACACAAAACATGCAGCTACAACTACTGTAGGTAAACAAAAAAACAACAAAAATATAAATAAAAAACAGGCCGACAGCAACAAAAACAATAACAACGAACAGAATCAAAAATTTACAAGTCACTCACACACATATGTGCGAGTGTTTGTGTGTGTGTGTGTGTGTGTGTAAGGGCAGGGCTGCCCAGTCAAGCTCGGAAAAAATCAAATTAAACTACGTACAGGTTGCGGCATGTTGAGGCTGCGTTCCAAAAGCTAACAAAGTCCAAGAACCGGAGCACAACAAGCACATAAAACATACACACACACACACACAAACACACACAGCGAGTTAGAGCACAGTTTGTGGCATAAAGACGCGCCTTGGCGCGCATAATCCAAGCAGCCCAGCACCAAAAAAAGAACCAATGCCCCAACGAAACATTTGTGAGCCGAGCAAATAACACTTTATTTCATTCATTTAACAGGTTTCATTTATGAGCAGCAGCAGCAGCAGCGGCAGCTCGTCAGTCAGTACAGTCAGTCAGTCAGTCAGTTAGTCAGTTCGTCAGTCAGATTCAAAGTCGACGAATGGTCAGGCAATGTTGCTGCAGCGCGAGCCGCCGCAGCTCGAGCCCCAAGCCACACTCAGTCGGAGTCAGAGGTGGAGTCAGGCCCAGAGTAGGTAATGTTCCCACGAAACAGGTTGTTGCTGCGGCTGCTTCGGCTTCGGCTGCTCTGGTCCTGCGCTCAAGTGTTGCGCCGAGAGCTATGGGCCAGGTACTCACTACACTTTGGCTCTGGCTTTTTACAGCTAGCTAGGGGCAAGGCAAGGCAAGGCACGGTAAGGCAAGCGGTGTTGCCTCGGCTACTACATCCAGCGGACTCCAAATCAAAATCTGTGCACAATTATGGGCTACACATCTGGACAAGATGGCTTGGCTTGGCTTGATGCTGTGCGAGTATGTGTGTGTGTGTGTGTGTGTGGTATGCATGCACCTCGTGCTCCTCATAAATATTTAACGAGTTTCATTTGAAGCTGGTCACAGAGTGCTGCTGGCTGGCCATTGTCTGTGGGCAGACGTCAGCCGCCCGTTGCTGCATTTGGCATTAGACGCCTCATGAGCGGCCAATTAGTGTTGTATTACATTTGCCACTCATTGGCAACTGCAACTGCAACGTTTTGTATCTTAATGGCAGCATATATAAATTTGCAACAATTCAATGCTGCCTCCTCCTGCATTGGAAATTTTAGCTAGATAAATGTGCAGCATCAGATTTTAAATTCGAGTTTAAGTCCAAACTCTATAGTTGTATTATTTACACTTTCCATCTTCCGTTTAACGATCTTTACTTTTGTTTACACTTTTCAGCAGCCAGCGATTTACATGATATCTAAGCGCAATTTTCAAACATTTAAATTGTGAAATTAACGTTCGATGAATCGACAAATTTATATTACGAGTACAATTTTTGAATGCTTTTAAATTGTTATAAATCAAATGAATGCGGTTTATCTTGTGCCCCTTACCCATGGCATTGTGTGTGTGTAAACAGTATTTGGGTATGTAAAGTGTGTTGTACATGGAAAATAGATTTGTCTATATATCGCACACACACACACACACACAAACTCTCAACGCAATCCATCAAAGTACCTAAATACAGTTTTATGTATCGACTGAAATATACCCAATATAAACCCAATCACATAATATTTCATATTCTATTAAAATTTTGTGTAGATTTGTTACCTATGTTTGAGAAATTGGTTCTTAGAAATGCCATTTGGAAGATAGATAATATGCATATATCTAGATAATATTATCTTCATGGTTCATGGTTCATAGTTCATGGCTTGAATCGATTCTCTGTGCTTAGATTCGGCTTGTGAACCAGTTTTTCATCCATGAACACAGATTTTGGTTCACATCTTAGTTGGATGTTTAGCCAAACCATTTTCAAGGAGAAGAATATAGTTCGGGTTTGGCGACAACTCACATGCAAGACATTGATTTGGAACTCAGGGCTTGTGGACATGATCACAATGATAAATCTAGTTTCGGGCTTCTGGTGGATTTAAATATTCCAACTGTTCATGCCCTTTGTGTACCCTTCTTTGGGGTTAGGGTATAGAAAAATACCTTTGGGGGTTTCATTAACCGCGGGTTGTCCAACTCGGTGCTGGCTCGTCTGCTATTAATTTATTGTTGTTATTATTGTTGTTGGTAATCAACACGTCTTTTGATGACCTTGCACTCTACATTCATCTATGAAAAATTGAACGGAAATCATTAATAATCGGCCTGAAAAGGCACAGACAACGGACCACAGTCGTTTGGGGCCAGGCAATTGGGTTTAATGATCGGGAATTTGTTAATCGTATGTAAAATATAAAGTTCAAACTAAACGATTTGAATTTCCAATCAACTTCTTCTTCGCTCCTCGGATTTTTACTTGTATTTTCCCTTTTTACGTTTATAAATGATTTAAATGTAGCAACAGCTGAAAGGAAAGCGACGACCCCGTCCGACGGCCATGTGCAGCTCCAGACACTTGACACAGTCGGCGGCATTATCGATGGTGCTCTCTGAAGTGGCCAGCGATGAAAGTTTAAATCAAAACTTGATGTGCTCCTCCAAGCAGACCATCATCATCCGCATCATTCACCCAGCTCTGAAGTATTTGATGGCAACTGTCTGGCGTTTGGCGGCGCAACTTGGCGCGTCTCTTTGGCGTTTCGTTGACAACAAAATTGCAACTTCAGTTCCCCCGGCTGGTTGTTTGACTCTGCGGCATTGTTTATTGAGTTTCGTTGCTTAAATTATATGGCAAAAAAAAAGGAAGGCAAAAGAAGAAAAAAATTGTATCGAGAAATGCATATTTATAAGCAGCAAATGCTAAAAGTACGGCTCACGTTTTCATTTGCCAGCATCGAACATGCGATGACAAAACGACACGAAATCCTTTCCAGCATTCGCCTTCAACTACAACTCGTACTTGTTGTTTGTATTGTTGTTCCTGCTGCTGACTTCCCTCCGCCGTACGCCCTTCTCCCTACTCCCCGATGCCAGCTGCTTTTGACATGCGCAGACATTTTCACAAGCCCATAAAGCCAAGGAGCATCAAGTGCAACCGGCACAAAGTCTAAAGTATTTGGGCTTTGGCTCTTCTGTTCCTGGTCGGTTCCTGTTCAGTTCTGTTCGGGAGTTTCGCCAGTCATGTACCCCGGCCCTGCCCGGCCGTGTTTGTACTTCGTATGTTATTGTTCCTACTTAATGTCTTTAATATTCATGACCAAGCGAAAGTAAGCGACTTTGTCTCGATCGTGTCCAGCAAATCGAACCAGCCGAACGAAGCGTCGCAACGTCAGCGACATCAAAATGTCGCAACGACAACAAAGTTTTTTCTTTTCTGTTTCGTTGTTTCTAAATACTCTACAAATTGGGAGCTTTTCGGCTATTATAATGCCAATGCGTTCTTATACAAAATATTACGATATATAAGATTTATTATACCAAAAGTTGCTGGGTTTTTTCCGATTTCAATTAGGTTTCGGTTTATAAAAGAGAGTGTCCGAGTAGTGCCTGTTTGGGACATACCCTGTTCCCAGTATGAAAACGCGGTATTTACTCACGATGCTTTCTTGCGTCTAACTCTTGAATTATAAATGTGGTTTATAGTCGTATCGTTTCGAAACGTTTAAAAGCTAAAGGATAACATTCGATTGTGTGTATATATAAGAATATCTGAATATCTTTAATATTTTTATCGTATTGGAGGAAGTGGGCAGTCTTAATTTAAGTGAAAGAATCTTGACAGCATGACACATGTGTTTTCAGCTGTTATATTCTCTAAGAAATATATAGGTTTATAGATTATAGAGAAAACGATTATATATTGAAATAATAATGACGTACTTTGACAGACATGGCTAAATCGACTGTGCTTTTGATTAAGTGATTGAGAGTATTCATATTCTTCCCTTATGGATTCGGAGGAGTCTTCTGCATGGCTGCAAGATACGCCTCCTTACTAGTTAGTTTTCTTAAAGTAAGGGCATCAAATTGTCGTCCTGATTCTGCTATGCCGCCCAAAACCGAACGCATTAGTCAACAGGAACTGACGTTTTCATTGGCTGGATATGCCCGCAACCCCAGTCCCGCTTTTTTGGAGCATGCCTGCGCATATTTATGAGCTTATACTGCCTGTGTAACTGAATAATTAGAATAGCTAAGCCACAAGCACACACAGACGGTAACGGCTACAGCTGACAGAGTGTGTCAACTTTGAACAGTTAACGAGCTGATTACCAGTTTTTTGATGGGGCCCAGTCGCTGCTCCGGTCAGCTCAGCTGTTTTTGTCGTCTGGCTGCTTTTCTGTGTGTCTAGTTTGAATGGCAGCAGCGACAGACACTTCCGGTCGGATGCGTCGTCTTCTTCGTCAATCGATCGATCCATCGATCGATTTAATCGTTTGGGCAGTTAACGCGTCATTTTGAAAGCTTTCCAAGAAGTGCGCGCTTCAAGTGTGCAACAGTTGGTCAGTTCAGTCGCAGCAGCAGCAGCCGCAGCAGCAGCAGCAGCAGTCAGTCAGTGGCCAGGAACACACCTACCGATTGCTGCCTGTCTAGCCGGCAGAAAGGCAGAGTCGACGTCCAATGGCAACTGCGGCTGCGACCTGGCCAAGTCACGACTTCGGCGAAACATAAAAATATCGGCGGCAATAAATAATAACAACGATTTTCCAGACTATCTGCGAGGCCAACGTCTGCGGCTGCCCGGGCTGCCAGAGCACGTTGGTAGAAAGGGGAGGAGTGGGCGAGGGGTTTGTTGGGGCAGCTAATACTACGCCCGTTGCGCTATTTGCATGAGGCTCGCCAGTTTTTTATTTATTACGCTTTTTTGCGGCACATGCATATATATTTGGCATTTTATTGCTGCATCTAATTTGCCATAAAGAAAGTTACAACAACAACAAATATATAAATAAATAAAATAAAAATAATTTGTAAGCAATTTTTTTCTTTTGCAACTAGTTTGTCGCTTTTTTCCATTTGCAGTTTGAATTATTTTGCATTGGAAATGTGTTCGGAATAAGCGTGAGAAATTCTCGAATCGGACACATATTTGACATTTAAGACCGCACGCAGCTAGGGCCCAGAGCGGGTGTTAGACAGAGCGGCAGGGGTAGGTGGGAGGGGAGCTGAGCTCCCGCTGTGCTGCGCACGGCAATGCGTCCGAATGAGGTGTGAATTATTTGAATGTGACGGCGGCGGTGGCGGCGGCGGCATTGAAATAACCGCCTTTGGCTCGTTTATTCAAATTAAAATTTATACATTTATGCAAATTCATATTATATATACGATGCGTTGTTCAGCTTTTGACAGTTTGTCGTATTTTGGCCATAAAAATGCCGTTAAGTGAGCATCTTTATTGCCCAGGAATGAACTTCAATGCGAGCGCATGTCATACGATTAGGGTTTAGTATTAGAAGTTCGATCCAAACGTATATTTTATTGTTAACAAGACTGCAAATCGACTCTTCACCGAACCGGTTCGATCCAGGAACTCCAATTTCAGCTGCGAAACTTGAACCGCACCAATTTGTGAGATAAACAAAGTAAGACAATGTAGAAGGATCATCTTCTGCGCGCTGAATACCCCTTAAGACAGTTTGGAGAGGGAAAGTTTTTTATTTATTACACATTCTTTCTAAGGAGCTTTAAATTGTAATAGTTCGCTTGCATTTCATTCGGATTAAAATGCATCTTAGTCGCGAGATCTCTTAAGACACAAACATGTTGCACATAAAGAAACTAAGTTCTCGATAGATCTTTCCAATGGACGCTATATGACAAAGAGCTTGATAAGACATTGCATGTATATACGAAGCATAATGAAGCTTATAAATGTCGAGTTTGGCCAAGATATCATAAAAAAGCAAAATTTTGTTTATATAAAAAGTATAATGGTTCGTTCCGGCAAATGCCATGTCGACAGCTCAAAAATGGTAAGACGAATTGATAACTGATAATGTTCAAAATATATTTATATGTGGTCGAAGTGTCTTCTTAATACCCTATACAAGAATCTTAGAAACTGTTTCATTAAAGATGTTAAATCTGTGTACCTTAAGGGAGAATATCAGGTTTACGAATCAAACCTTAAGTTCACGCCTTGGTTTCAAGTCTTGGACCTAACCATCGAAAATGTTCTCTTGGTTTGCAGCCATGGTTGGTGCCTAGTTTGAATAGAAAGCAACATCTGCCACTGCCACTTTCATTCAGCTGTTGGCCAGATTGGCTGCTTCTTGGCCAAGAGCTGATTATGAACGAGAATTTCGACATAATTCATGAGCCACTTTGGCCAACGCCATTTGCTGAGATTTGTTGCTTGTTTTCCAGTTTCAAGTGTCACATAAATTTCGCTAAAACATATCATAGACTGGTCGCACAATAGATTGGCCAAATTTTGATCAGTTTTTATCTGCTGGAAGCTGCGCAAAATTTATAAGCATTTCGTAAAATTTGAATTCTTAATGGCGTTTAGTGTCCAATAATGAGGCACATTTGTTTTATAATTTCATTAGCCGCTTGTCCATGTGTCGTCCGTCTCCTACCCCCCGTCGCCCTCTGCCTCACTCTAGTTTCGGCCAGAGCCATAATTTGGGTCTTGGATTTTATTATAATTGCTTTTTGATTATAATTCGAGCAGAGCAAACGGCAAAAGCCAAGAGATTTACGCTTGGCCAATTTGCATAAACAATTTTATTGTTAAATTAATAAAAATTTTGTCCCAACAAAGACAAAAAAACAAAAGGGACAACGAACAAAACAAAAATTATAAAACTCAAACAACGATTTTTTATTGATGTTTATTACATTTCAAAATGGTTTTTCGTATAGGTTTTTATGGTCTGTCGGCTGTGCTGACAAGTGCTACATGTTTTTTCGCTCGTTTTGCTTAGTTTTCTGATTATTTGAGTTTTGGCTAAATGCATATTTAATGTGATTGGAAATTATGGCAACGGGAAAAGATGTTTCAACAATGCTGTGCCATGGCTTGTTTATGGGCAGCAAGTGTGTGTGTGTGTGTGTGTGTGTGTGTGTGTGTCTGTCTGTGTGTGTTGGTGTGTGTGACTGTTTTTTTGGGGCTATTGAGTGAGGGCGGCGCTGCAGCTTAACCCTAATAACCTTGTTGCATTTCGGCTGCCGCATGCACAGACGACAGCGGCAGCAACAACTACAACCGCTTGTCGCTGGTTAAGGAGAAACAAATTGACAAATAACACAACCTCACTTAACCTGGGCTGCAACGCCTCTTGTCACCGCGCAGCAGCAGAAAAAAAACATTCAATTAAAAAAAAAAAACAAACACCAGTAGCTGCAACAGCCTGGGGCGGCTGTGGAGACCGCTTTAATTAGCCATCTTTGTGTGGGGTCTCCGCACGGTGGATTGCACTCAAAGCCGCCGTGGGCTTGGCTTTATATGCTGGCTTGATTGTAATTTGCCAGGCATTTAAGGAGTACCTTAAATCTTTTAAGTGAATGTTAGAATAAAATCTAATTAATTAACTAATAATTATGGTTTGCTTACACTTTGTAAGGCATGCAACATTTATTAAAATGTAATGCAATGTACTTGACATTTACTTAAATTTTGTAAGCTATATATTTATTTTGTTATAAATTGATTATATTTTAAAATTTACTTTCATTTTACATTCAAATTGACTCCACTTTCAAAGCATTTCTCATATAGTTAAATGTCGTAATATCGATTGTAAACTGAAATCTAACTGTAATACACTGCGTATACTTGATTTTGGCTGGTTCAAAAGCTTGTGAAATTTGCGTTAAAATTGTTGCATTTGCAACCATTAAACAGTTTACAGTTTACTTGGCAAGCTTTTCCCAGTGCCATTTCAATATAACTAAAGTGGTATTTGTTGTTGTTGTTGAAATTTTCTATTTCCAAATTTATTTCTTTTTTTTTCTTACAAAGGAAAGGCAAGCCATGTGTAGGCCAACTCTGGCCGGGACCAGCTGCAGTTAATGGCGACAATGCGCATACGCCCAGATCTTCGAGCGGGCTCAAACAAAAAGTAAGAAAGACACCATAAAAAAAACAGAGGAGGTTAATTGAGGAAACATCAACGGGCGGGCGTGATGCGAGCATCGCCCAAGAAGCGGACACACGGAAAAAGACTCGATTTGATTTGAGCACAACATAAAAAGGTCATAGGGTTAACACAGAGAGAGAGCTAGAGAGAGAGAGAAAGACAGCGAGAGCGACATCGACATTTGCAGCATTTGCGCGCGACTTGTGCCTCTTTAGCGGGCGTGCACTGTAAGCCTGCGGTCGACATGCCTGCGGCTTGTCAGCGCTACAGTGGCAACTTGAACCAGCGCGGGGCCATCTGCTGGAGTCATCAAGTGGCCGCAGAGCGGGTGTGGGGACGGTGCTACGGGCGACGTGCTCCTCCCAGGCTTGCTTGCCAATTGGAAACAATACCGTTTCGCTTGTTTTGCTCAGTTCCGTTTGATTTACAATACAGCGTATTCCTGTCCAATCTCCGACCCCCCGCCCGTGGCAGAGAAAACAACTACAACAACATCAGGCCAAACGTTTGTCTATTGATTGTCGTCGCTGTTGTTGCTGTTATTGTTGGCCAGCCTTGTGGTAGGTGGAGTGGAGCGCCAACATGGACGCCATCATCGCCGCATTTTGGCCAAGTCAAAAGAAATATATACTTTATATATGTATATATATATATACATATATTGCTCTGCCCGCACGAAGTGAGCTTCGGGTCCGACAAACTGTAACACAAAATACGTGAGTCGATTCCAACGAGTACGTAAAGCCATCCAACGAACCCGCCGATCGTTTGTTGGGGCCGATATTTTCTTCTTTTTTATTTATTTTTTATTTTGTGTACGGCCCAAAAGCTGGCGCTTTTCAATTTGATTTTATTTCGCTCGGAACGTGAGCTGGGCGGCGATTTACTTAGTTATTTTTATGGCAACTGCAGCTCAACAATCCAATCGCTCGCTATTTTTATAGCAGCTTGTAATTTCATGTCGAAGTCCAAGCCTTGCTCCCATTCCAATTGAGAAGTAGAACCACCACCACAAAGGTAACGGCTCCAACGCGATCATTGCTCAATCAAAAAGCGTCCACAGTGCGCACGATTGTGCCACTTATTGGCCAGTGGGATAGATTGGCCAGCTAATGCTCTGGGATGGATGCCTTGGCTAGCTGTTGCACAGAGCTAGCTCCGAACAGCCAAGGGAAGCTGCAAAGATTTCGACTGCATGCGCTGCCGTTTGTTCACATTTCAAGCTCAGATTCACTCGATTAAATTTGCTGCTTTTAATGAAATCATAAATTTTGCCGCCATTGCGCACCTTTAACCAGCACAATTGCAGTGGTGCACAGTGGTACACAGTGGGTCGGTTGGGTTAGTTGAAGCAGTTGGGCATTTGCTGATAATGAGAACTTAGCGAACTGACAATACTGCTGGCAAGAACAATAAGTATCCAGAAGGAACAACTTTTAACTCAAAACGAAATTTAACGCAAAATACAAAGTAAATTATAATCATGGAAGCATGTCTATATTTATATATATATGTTTCAAGGAAATCAATAAAGAAAAAATAACTTTTCGCATATTTTACACATTTTGGCGTGGTATTTTTATTCAGTTAACGACAAACCTTATTGGTGTAATTGAACAATATAAAGATTTATCCGATTTAGTCCTGGCAAGGTATTGCGTCTTCCCATCAACCGCAGTTTCGAACAGGGGAAGTAGAATGATCTTAAATAACGCTGCATTTCTTTGAAAATTAGCATTAAGATGATCTTTCCCCCTTTTATGAAAGCTTGTGAGTGGTTTTGTGAAGTTCGAGGTCTTATAAGAAGTAGGCGGAGAGGCAAAAAAAGGTATAGAGAGAGCGAGAGAGACTAAGAGAGTGAGTGAGGAAGAGAGAGAGAGAGAGAGAGAGAGAGAGAGAGAGAGAGAGAGAGAGAGAGAGAGAGGGAGAGAGAGAGACAGAGAGAGGGAGAGTGAAAGAGTAAAAGAAAGAGAGTAAGAAACTAAGTGAGAATATGGAGATAAAATTAGTATCTAATTAACCCACCCTCGCGTTCTAACAACACAGCTTGTTTAAGATTCACTTATTTGAATTCATGAGAATAGCATATAAGGGAAATATATTTAAAAAATAAATTGTATAAGTCTCGTTGCCTTTATAGCAACTTGGTCTCACTGTGCGCGCCTGTGATATCTCAGACGGGGCAAGTCATGGCCCAGCTGATCTCTATGTCCGCCTGGCTTGGCCAAACCTATTTGCGGTTTAATCGAATTTACTGTCAGTTGCTGCCATCGCCATCATCAAGCAGCATGGAGCTGTGGCTAAGGCTATGTTTGCTGTTGTTGCTGCAGTTGTTGGAGTTGTTTAGACTGTAGCTGGACATCATCTCACATGTTGCAACAGAGGTAGCTATTTGGGCAGTTGTAGTTATTAGGAAAAGCCAAATTCGGCATTTTGTTGTGACGTTGGCCTCATGAGCTGCATGTGCATAATTCATTTTGGGGCATGTTCGGCCCGTTCGATACATTTGTGTTGGAAAAGCTTGTAACGATTTTCCGCCTTTTCGTCATTAAATTTTAATTGTGTTTTGTTGTGCACGCCTCACATTGGCTGCCTGGGATTCCTTTTGGTTTGGTTTGATTTTCTTTTGTTGTTGCTGTTGTTGTTGTTGTTGTTGTTGCTTTGGCTGTTGCTTTTTCATTTGCCGAGTGCGTTGAGTGCCAACTGTTTGCGCAAACACAAACACAAACAGCGCGCTGTTTGCACAGTCAACAACATTGCCTTTGTTTTCCTTTGCAATTTGTGTGGCAACTTGCAACGGGGCAGGCTGAGAGATTCGGTCCGGGTGCGAGCCGGTATCGGAGTCTTACTTCTAATTAGAAATTCTATACGCTTCGTTCTGCGGCCAGCCGCAGCTCAGCCAAGTGCTGCCGCTGCCATTACCAATGATTTTTAGCATTTAAGCGTTAAAATCTGTTTACCAAGCCGCGGTGTTGGCATCGGCATCGGCGTCGGCTGCGTGTAAATAGAAAACACACAAAAGAGCAGTCGAAAGGCATCGGGACAAAGAAGCGTGAAAAATGTTTTTAGTTACGTTTTGTTTAGCGCACAAACACACGCACTCACACACGCGTAAATTCCATCAAACGCAACACAAATATGAGTTTTATAAGCCATGAAATTATAATTTGACTCTCTAGTGGTAAGTGGCCAACTGCATATTTGCCTAACACATTAACTCTTGTCCACAAGCCATATGCCCGAACTGGACAGAGACGCTGAGCCGAGGCGTGCGAACCGTGCGGCGGTCGCTTGTTAAACGACAGCAACAAAGGGCCCACAGCAGAAACAGTACAAAAACAACAACAAAAATCAAAACACAAACAAAAACAACAACAAAATTCAAAACACATTTACTTTATTTTCAGTCGGGTGGACTCGACTAGGCAATTCCCTGTTCAAAGCTGAAAAGAGCCGCAAAGAGTCTGCTGTAAGCTCAAGGCAGAGACTTACTAACTGTGACCTAGGGAAGACATATATGTGGGCGTGGCTGCTGCATTTAAATGGAAAACTTCAGAAGAGGTTCTGAGCACTAAACTTATCAAATTGTATTTAGTTCTAAGAGTGTGTTGCCTATAAATAAATACGAGCAAGTTATTCAAGTATCTAATCTCTAGTCTCTCTCAAATGCAGACATTCCGATAGACACCAATAGACAACCAATATACTCTTTATCATCAGGCGAACAGTGTATACGAAAAAGGGCAACAGAAACGTTTTGTTTCTAATTAAAATCGCCACAGAAAGTGTCAGGCCCTTGGTGGACCGTTTGCCTGGGCTGGTGTCGTTTGTGTCGACTGCGGCTGTGCTCATTCTGGCCGAGGCGCTTTAATCTGGCTTGTCATCACGTGGCAGCTTTCTGTCCAGGCCAGTCCAGGCCGGGGCTGGCTGGCCCAAAGGCTTCCACGAAAATGTGCGACAGCCAGCTGACTAATGAGCCGCCAAACCGCGGGAAAAATGACAAATTTTCTGTGTGCTGCAAGAGCAGTGGCTGTGGCTGTGGCAGCGGCAGAGGCAGAAGCAGAGGCAGCGGCAGCTGGCAGCGATTTGTAGCCCCGTTTAATATTTAAAACAAAAGACTGAGGCAACAAACGTGGCCGCAATCATTTACAAGCAACAAACACATAACAGCAAAAGCAGCAAGCAGCAGCCACAGCACGAAAAAGTAACATTTTGCAGCGCATGTTACTGCCATTTTTAACACTTAAATGAGCCGATCTCTTGGCTCGGCATCTCGACTCCCATCCGACTGCTGTTTGGGGCCAAAATGCAAATGAGTCCCGTCATGCCAATTGCATACGAAAACCATGGCAAAACAAATGGCTGGCAGTTGCCAGCAAGTTGGCAAATGTTCTGCAAACAACTTTAACTAATTTAATTGATGATTCCCATTGTCAGACGTCGCGTTGTGGCCAAAGGTGTCATCGTTGTCGTGGCTCCAGCTCTGTAACTGTGCCTGTGAACATGTCAACGCTGTGTTCATTAATGTCACAGGACCAAATCGAGTCAAATAAATTGAGGCTGTGCCAATGCGGGACGAGACATTTAATTAGTGGCTCTGGCGAGCAGCGTCTAGCGCCAAGTTTCTTTCTTACTTCCGCATCGGCCACCAAAATAATAAATATCCCAATATAAATCTTAAACTGGCAACGCAATTCGATTGCCCGATAAATGCAATAAATCCCCCCAAGCGCAGACGTTGAACTTGTCTCTGAGTCCATGCTGCAACTGAAAGTTTAGGCCTTGGGGCTCTACTGACTGCCGACTGCCAACTGCTGGCTGCAGGCTGCTCCTGCTACTACACTGGCCTCCGGCTGACCGGCAATCATGCGTTAATTTAGTTGCATGTGAAGATTAATTAATTTTTCAGCGTTTTTACGGCGCACACGGCTGAAGCCAAACAGCGGGTGTCGTCAGGGCTGCGAAATTGCAGTTTATGGCTGCCATTGGCATTGCCATTGCCATTGCCACATCCATTGCCACATCCATTGCCAACAGCCAATTGGGCGACTGTTAAGTGCTCCGGCTCAGGTTGAAGCGTTAGCTGGATATATGGAAGTCGCAATTCCAAAAACTGCCAGTTTATTGCCCTAGAACGATATTATTTTGTTTGTAGCCCATAAAACACACGTTCAGCTAGCAGTCATATATTTGACATTGGCTCAATAAAGCCTCACATGTAGCCGTGGTAGTATAACGCGTCTATCCAAAGTTTCTTAAGTAGCTAGATAACATTTCTAGCCAAAATATTGAAATTTTAATTTTAACTTGAATAATTTTTGTAAAATTAAAAATATTAAGGCAGATAACTTGACATATAATCTTAGAATGTTTAAAATGATTCTCAGAACTAAATAGATATATAATAAAGGCTTAGGATTATATATATACATATATATTTCAAAAATTTAATTATTAAAAATTGAGAGTATAATAAACTTAAGGTTTTTCATATAGAGGTAATCGCTTTCCTTCCAACACTATTTATTCCCAACAAGATAAAATCCTTAGAGTAGATTAGCTTTGGCTTGTAAGAATGTGCCCCTGCTGCTCTTCTTCTCTTGTATCATCAATTTAAGGTTTTCAAATCAAAGTGTAATTATTTTATTACATGTCTACATTTGCATAGAAGCATTTGAAGTCCCAGACCAGCCACAACTGGCAACTGGCTGATTATTTTCCCAGCAACGCAATTTGAGTCTCCCGGTGCCAACAGGCCGAGTCTAGACATTTACACGCACGCCGTGAACTGGGCAGCAAGAGCAGAAGCGGCGGCTCAGAGGCCAATCGAACCTCTTCAAAATCGCATGTTTGCAACTGCAATCGAGCTAAATGGCAAAATGTTACCCATACGTCTATATGTCTATAGCTCTGATTGTCAGATTGTCTGTTTGTCTACTTTGTGTGCCTGCTCCTGTCGGCTGTGCCGCGGCTGCCTGCCATTGTATTTATGGCTATTCATTTCGTGATCTACTGATTTCGCATGTGTTGCACGGGAATTCCAGCAAAGCGCAACTGAACTCTGTCCAAAGTCTGAGGGATGAGGCTGGCTCTGGCTCGCTCACCTGGCCATGGGCCACGTACTGTGCAGATGGCAGAGAGCGTTTCACACTGGCGAAATGATATACAGACACAGGGCCACATGCAGATACGTATATACGTATATATGTTTAATATGTTGTATAATGAAATCAAATAGAAATCATTAAGACCAAAATACACATAGTAAATCTCATAAAGAATTTGTAGCAATTTCCTGTTCGATGGTTTTTAATACCGACAACGCGAGACCTGGGAAACAACAGCAAAACCTTTTGCTAAAAGTCCAAAATCAAGTCGAGAGACGCTCGACATCCACATTGGGGACTGAGTCATGTTGCCGCCCAGTGGCCAAAAGCCGGCTGACGTTGGCCGGATCGTGTGCACAGTTCATCATGGAAACATAAAAATTCACTGCGTTCATAAAAATCTTCGTTTCATGCTGATGAGGAGCTCCAGTTTCAAACGCGACTGACGCAGCGGCAGCAGCAGCAGCAGCGGCAGCAGCAAAACAAAATCGAAATCGGTAAATAAAAAAAAAGAAAATGAAAAAAATAAAGCAATGCAAACAACACGTGAGAAAATCTCACCCGAAAAAAGTCCAACTCTGACGCTGACTCCGACTGACTTCGACTCTGACGCTGACTGTGGCTCGAACTGAAGACTCTTTCAGGTTCCGGCTGGGCTCTACCGTTTTTAGCCTCGGCAAAGAACTTGAACGATTTTTATTTCTTGTTCAGCGACAACGTTGGCGACTAGGGCGACGATATGTGTATGGCCAGATTCTTTTTTGTTGTAGTCCGCTGGGTTTGTTTTTTGTTTTCGTTTTTTTTTTTATTTTTTTATTTATATTCTCATCACAACTGATTGCGTTGCGCTCGATGCGATTAGTGTTAAAAGGTATTAAAGCGGCAAATGCACAGCACACAGCCAGAGGGGACACGACCGGACAAAAGGGCCAAGGGACGCGCACGGGCTGTAGCCAAACAGACAAACAGACAGACGGACAGACAAAAGTCGCTGCTAAAGGCAACAAAACGTTACAGTTGCCACTGTCCCACTGTGCCCCGCTTTTTTGTCGCCCATTGTCGCTCAATTTGACACTGCGGCTGCGACTGCGACAGCGACTGCGACTGCGGCATCATCGCCCCACCCCGCACTTCATCAACTTAGTCGCTTAGTCGCTGCCAACGTCTGGAGTAAATTTGTTGTCATTTGATATGCGAGTCATGAGGATTATTAGGTTCAGCGACAAAAAAGCCATGCGACCAGACTATATGACGAGGGTTGCCCAAAACATGTCTTTTAGTATAGTTTGTACTATATACTGATAGTATAAGCAGGTTTTTTTTGTAAATTAAAATAATCTATTGATTTATTATTTTTAATATTAATAATTTAATATATATTAAAACTAATATATCAAACATAGAGTAAGTCCAAATTACAAAATGATTATACATCCAAGTCAACGAAGGCGTTCAGGTTCTTGCGATGTATTTAAGTTCATCATTTAAAATTTTAACGTATCCCACTAAAAATACTTTTTATTAAATATTTATAATTAAAAATTTAATGTTTTTTATTTTATAAAACTTTCAGAGCTATTTAAAGTACATACGGCAAAAGTTTGAAGCGATTCCGCAATTGAAAAAGTTATTTCTAACTTTGAAACTTACTTTAAGCAACTTAACACTGGGCTAGTTTTTATTTGGTTTGGCAATTATTTATTTATAAGGATATTCGAATTTACACATAACTCTTGAAACCAACCTCGCTGGCTTGCCCGAAAAGAAAGACATTTGCCTGTGTCATCGTGCTGTGTGCGTGCGTACCGTGTCCCATACCAATTCAATCCCCATCCACCATCCCCATCCCCATCCCAATCTACATCGTCATCATCATCCTCATCATCATCAACAATAAGAAACCATGGTCGTTGTCACCGTCAACGCGCTGTCATTATTGTCGTCTTTATGGTTTTATACTTTTTTAATTTGGAGCAAACTGTCGCTGAGCCTCGGATTTTATATATGTATGTATGTTATTTACCTTACGTATTCAGTTCGTATCGGATTTTGTGGGCCTCTCTTGTTTGATATTTTGGCATTTTTCATTCTATTTGGTGTTCAAATTGCTTTTAATTTGACTTAGAACGTAGGTCTTTAAGCCAGCATAAATCGGTATTGGAATTCTTTTATGTATTTATTTTACCATATAATTTACACAGACTCCATTTGGTTCGCTTAGCTTTCCCCTGGCGTTCACGCACTTCATTAAGGCATTGTTTGCCAAAGGTGTCGATTGGATGCCGTACGCCGTCCGTTGTGGATGCTGTTTATCCAGCTATGTATGGCCTGGGGCCGGGCTGCATACCAAATGCTTAAATGCTTCAATGTTCAAATGGTCGCAGAGTGCTCAGAATGCTCTCTGAATGCTTCAATGGCCATATTTGTCATCGTAAATATGTTGTGGCAAACAAAAGACTTAGGCAACGAACTTGGACAATTTATGCATAGATTTGTGGATAGGCACACAGCCAAACAAACTTAAAATTTGACACCTCATTTTGTGTGCTTGGTAATTTCTCAATAAAGAACCCAAGCAACCAAGGAGCTTCAGCTCTAGCTCTGTAGCTGTTGCTCTGATGCTGCGTGGGCAGATTTCTTGTTGCCCACTGGGGTTACAACATTGCCCGTTGCCGGTTGCCGCTTGCCGGTTGCCGGCTCTCTTGGCCATGGCCAGTCATTATGCAGACCACCGCCGAGACACAACAACAACAACAACAACAACAACAACAACAGCGACAGCCAACATGCAGCGTACATGCGCTGAACGTGGATAGATTAGATCAATACCAAAATACAAGTGCCACCGTCTGCCCACAGCCCTTTTAGTTGGTTGCAGCGGGGGGCTGTTGTTTTGGTATCGGGATCTGGTTAAAGCGATGGTGACGGCATCGGGACGATTGTCGATGTGTCGCTGCGATAGGCATTTAAATCTTTTGCCTGCGCCTTGAGTAATGTTGATTTTGCACTCGAATGTGAAACGTAACGCAGCTCAAGTGGAGCGTAGCGTAAAGTGCTTAAATGTTTCGATTGTTGTTGTTCTTCTTCTTACTGTCCCATGGCCAGGGACAGGGACAGGGCCAGGGCCAGTGCCTGGGCTGAGCCAGTGCAAACAGTAGGCACTGACACTGGCCTGTCAGTCAGCTCAGCTGAGTTCAGTCCAGCCAGTCAGTCGGCAACGGCAGCGGCAACAGCGGCGGCGGCGGCGTTTTGGCCGTCTTCTTTATCATTTTGATGAAATCGGCCTGGGAATGCGTTGCACTTGTAATTTAGGCTCACGGGCCAGTCAGCCTACCAGCCTGCCTGCCTCCTACAACGTCACGGGCTGCTTTGCATGCGCCTCACCACCGAGCCACCGACCACTGCAGCTCTTTGAGTGAAATATGTGGCCGCTGTGAGTGACATGCGCTGGAAAATGGCCCATAATGAAGTGTATTTGCTTTGCATTTTTAATCATTTCAAGACTCTGTACGCTAACCGGCTCGCACCCATACAACACGTACACACACACACACACACACACAAAATTTGCAATTAAAATTGAAATGAAAATAATACACAATTAAAGACACGACTCAGCCTTTGGTTTTATTTTCTGCATTGTTTTTGTTTTTAGTACTAGTTAAAAATGCTGCTGCTCTAGTTTTTTCGTCGCGCACTCAACATGCATGTTAAGCAAAAAAAAAAAAACTAAATAAATAAACCTAAAAAAACGAAATAATTTTAAAATGGAAATTGTTTTAAGCAAAAACTAGTTGAAATGTTTACAACGCTCGGACAGTTGCTGCTGGCTTTTATTTGCTGGTTATATGGAAATCTGGTACCCGTTTTATAGGCGTCGTTTGCGTCGCACATTTACTAAGCCACTAAACTGAACACATACATAAAGCATAAGCTGACCATATGTCTTAAGAGAGCTGCACAGAACGACGGCTCAAGGTGAGAATTGGCGATTTGAAAAAATGTTCTGAGTATTTAGTTTGCCTTGAAATACGCCTGAGTGACATAATCCTAAGAATTTTGCCATGCAGAAGGCCAAAGCAGTTTACTGAACGCAAAAATAAAATCCCATATTGATTATTAGCCTTAATTAAGAGCTTTGTATATTTGTACATACTATAACTACTTTCTATAACAAACCGAACGATAAAGGTTCTTGGCTCTGGTGCAAAAAGTTTCCATCTCCACGCGAAGCGGCGCAGACGTCTAAGATATTTGTCTCGAAGACAATTTCAGATGTGCAGCCGAAGTCTATCGGAAAAATATCAATTAAAACAAAATAGTTTTTCATTTTGTTTTAACCTAAATATAATTAAGAAGTTAGTCCCTTTTCGATAATTGAGCTACTTATGATATTCTTCTTCATAACTATTTGAATGTTTTATGAATGTTTTATGTGCATAGCAGGAATAGGATAACAGTAAACACGACAGTTGTTGTTGTATTTATTGTATCAACTGTCAGAGTAAGTAAGTTTCTGCCGAAAGTTGGCGTAAAGTACACAAAAAATGTGGCTTAAACTACCACATTCAACATTATTCATCTGAATCGGGCGATGCCGCTTAATTGCTGTAGGTTTAAAATAAAGTAAAAACTTTATGCTGCGCATTTCGAAACTTGAAAACGATAAGCTGTTGGCAATTATATAAAAAAAGCACAACATTCTTAACAGACAAAACTATTTTATTTCATATCAGTTAAAGTGGACCTTCGAAATAGAAAGTTCCATAGGTGAAGCAGTTTCTGCTAACTTGTGAGCTTTTGTTTTTTATTTTATAAGTTTTGAGAACTTCAGATAGACATTTGCTTTTCAAAGTAATAAATGTTGTCATTTTGTTCTCGCATCTTTTAAAATAAGCTCCAATTTGGTATACAGCGAAATTTCGTGACACGATTAATGTGAATGGAGCAGCGCGATCCGCCCTCGTAAACTAAGCCAGAGTCAATACTTAAATACGCACATGTTACGAATACTACACACTCTTCACACACTCTCCCATCCCCGCCTCCCCCTCACCGACACCTGCCGGCCAGTTAAAGGTGGTGTATGTGCTACACCCGCGTTGTCTTCTCATTTCGCCTTCATTTACAAAATCTGTGCGTGCGCATTTTTTCACGCCACGCAAAACGTAAATTTATTTTATTTACCCTTTATTTGAGGCTCATTTTTCTTCTACTTAGGCGACAGACGCAGAAAAAATAAAGAAGAGAAACGCAGCTTAAGACTGAAAAACTGTTTTCTTATTTGACACATTTTGCATTTTAAATGTTTACAATTGCCGCAAAGTGTTTGGACGCGCTTATTTCTTGTGTAAATAAAGAAAACAAAAACCCAAACACAATTGAGATGAGACTTCAAATTGAGCGACGGCAACGGCAACGGCGACTGCGCCTTGGGAGTGGACAGCTTTGTGGATGCTGTGCACGTGTAGACGAGACGAATCGTTGCACTGGGCTGAAAGATGTCGCAGATTTGTCATAAGTGCGACCCAAAAGGGGGGCTAAGCAAAACAGACAAACAAATTTATTGGCCAAAATCGCGTGCGTGTAGCGAACATGTTTCTGATTTGTTTGGCCGCATGTTGCAATCGCGCCAGTTTGCCAGTTGCCAGTCGCCAGTTGCCAGTCGCGAGTTGCCCGATTTGTGGCAATTCCTGTTTTAAATTTGTATATCAATTAGTCATAATTTACGAGGCTCAATAATCAAATCGATGGAGGCAATGAACTCGGTTTGCTGCACTTGTTGCACCAAATGTGCTGTCTGTGTAAGTCTGTGTGTGCGTGTGTGTGTGTATGTGAGTGCATGGCAAACACATTTGCCACAAGCGCTAATGATGCATTGTGCTGCATGTGTTTGCTGTTGTTGCTGGCTGGTTGCAAAAACCGACTTAAGCGTTTAACACGATCTTCAATTTGCGCGCAAAACACAATGCGAAAGGACGGAGCTGAACGGGCAGGGGAAAGTGGTAATGTGGCCAACACATAACACAGCACAGCGCGGAGCACAAAAACAAAAAGGCCAGGCAAAAGTCGTGCGACGATCAGCATCGGGTGGAGCCGCAACACCAATTGCCATAGCTATATATATATATATATAAAGTATATATGTACATATAATACATATGATACAAGCTACGTATCGAACTGGGATGCGATGGCTGCAACTGCAACAGCAGCAGCCGAATAGTCATGTGTGCGCCATGCTGTGTCGTAATCGCAAGTTCGTTGCTTAAGTCTTTCGTTTTGCCTGCCACTAAATATATCATCGATGTGCTCCCGCGCTCTCCCACTCCAACGCTCTCTTACCCTCGCACAGATTGCGACTTAAAAATATGTTGAGTTAAGCTAAACGACGCAGCAGAAGCAGCAGCAGCAGCAGCAGCAGCAGCAGCAGCAAAAAGTGGAAGGCACGGAAAGAATCGCATGTATACGCCCATCAATGCTGCCACCGCAGTGGCAGGTTGAAATGTTGCCCGAAGGGAGTTTGCGGACTGGGCACGAAAGCGAAAAGCGCTACAGGATTTGCCTGGTCTCCAAACTCGGCACCCTTTGCGGCATTGAAATCGGATCTCGTACTTTCTGCTGTTCTACACGCATACAACAAACAACAACAGCAACAACAACAATGAAATGCAGGTGCTTATGCTGCTGTTGTTGCTGCCGGCACAACCCTCCCGCCCGCTGCCCTCTCTGCCATTCTGCCACTTTGTGTGCCTGTTGTTGTACAAAATTAACTACAAACAGCAGTACAAAATATTTTAATTAAAAATTCCTAATCGTGTGCGAAGCATTTTTTATCTGATTTTTGTGGCTGCCGTTGCCCCCAAGTCGGATCCTGGGTTCCTGGGCCTGCTAACTTTACCAATTGCAACGCCAACCAGGCCGACACCACCGCCACCGCCGCCGCCTCCGCCGCCGCCACCGCCGTCGCCACTGCGAAGGCTAACATGTAGCAATGCTCTAGCTGAGTGTGATTAACTAAGGGAATACCCTGTATTCTGTTTCTGTGTAGAAATATGCTTTGTTCATATCATTATTAAATTCATATGGTAACTAACTACCATGCTAAGGCAGGTTGCATGCAGCATTTAAGGCTATATTGTTAATGTCTCTAGTTCTTATTCTTCCTGAGGTCCAGTCCATTCTACAAAACTGGGTCGCTCAAGAATTTTTAAGTACACTCAACTTGAATATTCAAAACAACCAAACAAACAACCCCAACCCAACAAATTTCCAGACTTAAAATAACACCTTTCGAAGAAAACTTTTCTTAAATAAATAATTTTCTTGATATATGTACAAAATACTAAACTATCTTAATAAAGCATCAAAAAGCATTTATTAGATAACAAAAAGTTTTTGATTTTAATATCAATTGTGCTCGATTTAAGTAAACAGTTCTGGTTTTTCTCCTAGTATAGCGACGTATACCCTCGCCTTGTTACTTTTAATGGCTACAGGGTATAAAAATGTATTAATAAGAAAACGCCAAAAGCCTTGCGTGTGTGAGGGAACGTTGCTGCGATCTCTACGTCTGGTCTCCCTCCCCCTCTCTGTTCGCATTCGGTCTGGCCCGGCTCAGACGTATAATAAATTGCATTTGCCTACCAGCAGATGCAGATATGAGCCGGCCGTAGGCAACGTTGCAGTTGCATGCAAAGTGGCAACGGCTCGACCAGATATTTTTGCATCTAGATACTTTTGGCAGTAATGTGCGAAAATTTCATTGGGTGTCGAAAAGTTAAGTAGTGCTCGCTGCTGCTGTCTCCGGTTGCTGCCCAGTTGCCCCTGGCCCGTGGCCCGTTGCCCGTTGCCCGATGCTGTTGCTGCTGTTGCTCCTGCTTCAGCCATTGCATTTTGCATTTAATGTGAGAACCCAACATTTGGCTTTTGAGCTTTCAATTTGTATTAAGTTGTTAGCCATTTGCCGGTTAGCATAAACGTCCATTGGCCCCAGGGACTGGAAGTGGAGTCTCTTTCATTTCCCGGTTTCACTTGATGTGCATTGTCAGGCAACTATTTGATGGCAAAATTGTTGTAAATTGCTGCGTTCGCAAACGACTCTTATCAATTTCACTTGGCTAATTGGTTTCAAATTTATGGACCTGTAATTGATATTTATGTATGTTGTCTTTTACGATGATGCTGCTCCTTCTACTGCTGCTGCTGCTGCTGCTGTTGTGGATGCCAAACAGTTAGCTGACAGTCCACTGCCGAAGCATTGAAGGCATGCCAGCGTAATTGGTCGCTTATTTTGTTATAAATCGTTGTTCAAAGCATCTGACAGACGCACAGAGCCACAAATGTTGCTTAAGAACCTACTTCAAGTAGTCAGAGCTAAAGAAATGTATATCTAAAATAATTTAAATGCGTACAGACATCACAGTTGTGAGCCGGATCGCTTAAACTTAGTGTATTGAAAGCTTATCTTGTATCTAAAGCATTAGACTATGTCCTGGACTTTTCTTGAATAGAGTTATCTGGTCTCCATGCCATTCAGTCCCAAGTCATTCAAGTCCCAACCTCGCTCCAATGGATACCTGGACGACATCTTACTTCACAACAACAACTACTTACTTAAAATAAACAATGTTTTATGCATTAAAGCTCTTAAATCAGACTCCCCAATAAATACGATAACTTTTAAAAGTGTTAAGACCCATTATTTTTTCATTTTTGTTTAGTTCAATTATTTGCGAATAATCGAAAATTAAAAAAACAAATGATAATATGTGAAAGTTTTCTTGCTTAGATAAGATAAGTAATTTGTACTAAATCATAGTCAGATGTACGCTGGCAGGTTTTTTAGACTTAGATCAATTTCGAGTTCAATACATTTTGAGAATTAACATGAGAGCAAAACTAAGAAGATACACAAATAAAAAAAATTGAATCGATTCGATTTTTAGTTTTCTTTTGTCTCTCATTGGAAACTGTGTGTAAAACGCAACGAATAACGAAACGAAAACAAAGAACGCGCTAATTAAAAATGCTAAAGTTTTAAGCTTCCATCCCAACAAAATTCCAGCCTCCTTTTCAGCTGTCCATTGGGCTGCGACTGATGCGCTGCAGCAATTTCAGTACAAGCTGATCTGGAGCCTTACTTAGCACTGTTCAGTTTTTTTTTCTGGCCGGTTTTTTTGAATTTTGTTGTTGTTGTTGTATCTTTTTTTCGGCTCTTATTGTAGTAGTAAACAGCGCTCGGCTGTCGATTTTGGTGTTCTGCTGCTGCTGCCTGTCAGTCGACGTTCGCCGGACATGAACGACGAGTTCGCGGCGGGAGTAGCAGCCAGCAGATTGAGGCTACAACAACGCCCAAGTCCAAACGCAAACCCAAACCCAAACTCAGACTCAGACTCGGACTCAGACTCAAACCGAACCATTCATCTTTAGCCGTTCGAAAGGCCTTCGAAACTGGTCTGACAGTCATTTGTTGGGTCTCTGGCAGTCTCTGGCAGTGTTGGGGTTAGCGTGTTGCTTATCCAATCCGCTCGACTCGAAATTTCCAATGAAATGCTGAAAATGTTGCCACTGCAGGACTCAACATGCAGGGTTTATAGGTATTTTAATTAGTAAAAATTCTATAGACACACAATTAACTCAAAAAAACAAAAAGCAAACAAAACAAAAAAGAACCCAAGAGACCACCAAAGACAACAATCGCCGTCGCCCTGTTAACATAACTCTTAACTCCAAACGAGCGACAATTTTTCTATGTTTGATCTTCAAATTGATTAAAACCTAATGAAGCCAAATAAGCTTGAAAATCCAATAAATGATGTGATTACGCATGGTCGTATAAGGATTACGATTACGATCTTAAGTCGAGTATTTAATTCAATTTCCAAAGCTAAATTAAACTGTCGACTTAAGCTGCAGATCGTATGCGACACACGGGCGACATTCATCCCGACAGTGACAAGTGTGCGTGTGTCCGCCAGAAACAACCCCCACCACCACCGCCAAATGTTGTTCATCAAGAACATATAAAGGAAAAAAAACTTGCCACACTTTTTATTGTTTTGTTTAATTGCAAACAAGTGGGCGCGTTGGCTTGTAGTTATTATAGTTGTTGCCAGTTGGTGGTGGTGGTGGGTGGTGGTGGTGATGGTGCACTTGAAAATTGTAACAAACCAAAAAAAAAAACATGATAAATGATTATGCGCACTTAACCCCTTGTCGTCCCGCACAGCTGTTGGGTTTTCCATGTCGATGCGTAACACCACAACGAAAATCAAAGCCAAGCCGGCGAGACGCAGTTGTCAGTGTTATTGTCGTTTGGTGGTGCTGGCGGTGGCTTGGCTTGGGCGCACTTACAGCCACGAAAATGTAATAAAAACGTGCGTCTGCCCTGACTTCATGTAAATCATGTCAGGCGGCGAGTGGCGCAAAATATTTTGTAGCCACGCCAAATGAAGCGTAGACAACAGCAACTGCAGCAGCATCAGCATCAGCATCAGCAGCAGCAGCAGCTCACAAATGAGCATCCTGGCACAAGATACACTCACACACACACACACATGGCTGCTGATCGCAATCACCTGAAGGTAGCCCAAAGCAGCCCCAAGCTGCTGGCAACAACAACAACAACAACAACAGCAACAGCAACAACAACAACAACATCATGCCCCATGTCCATGCCCAGCTCCGGCCCAGGGCGTCTCTGGCGTGAACGTGCAAACATGTTGCACATGAGAGAAGCTGCCGCTAAAGTACTTGTACTTGTCATATTGTTATGGATTTATGGCAACACGAACAGCGCCATAAAAATGACATATGCACATGCATGGATTTGGGGATTTGGGGTGTTTGGGGTGTTTGGGGCGTTTGGCTGCAGCCCAAAAGGCGACGCTTGCAGTTGCACATGTTCGCGCTTGCCTCAGCTGCCTCGGCGACTGGCAATGCGAGCACGCGCAGTTCCCTTCCTGTTTGTGGGTTTCGATTACAATGTGGTTGCGATCCTGCCGCAAAACCAACCCTCCTCGCCGGTTCGACCTATCGCTAATTAATCGCCTTTGTTCGTGTTATAATTTGATGTGAATGAGAAACATGTTTGCCTTTCTGATTTGCGATTCGGGTGTAATATAGACTTAAGGGGCGGCTCTTCAGGCTGACAATGCTGCCTGGCAGAAGGGGGAAGGGCACTGGTTAAATGAGGCGTGCGCTGATCGCCCTGATGAACTTGCCCCGATCTGACATGATAGCCCTTATGCTGCTTGCAACATGTGTGCGTTTCACAGCGACACAAGTGCGGCGCAGAACAAATGCAGTTGCTGCGAGGTGGTGCAAATTGCTGGATCAGGTGGTTTTGATGGATGATGCTGTTCACGTGATTATTATTAGGGTGGGTCATCGTATGTAGAGCAGCCAGAAACTGTGTTCGGTAATCCATATCTACAGCGCGCAAACTTGACTGGCTCTTGAGCGGCTTTTTTGACAATGTAAAATATTTATGTACAAAATGCCAACTTCGACTCAGAGCTTCGCTATCTAGCTTGACTGCCCGTCGAATCATGCCCTAGCAGTTCGATTCGTCTCGAAGCTCCGCTTTAAGTAGGATGATGGGCGCACTGTGGTATAATCGAAATAGAAAAATTACTTGGTGTATTTATAGTTTGTGCCCAAATCAACTGAACTATAGCAACAGTCTGCTGATGCATGGCAATCGCGTTGCCTTCGCGCTGACCAGCAATATGTTAGAAAGATGGTTGAAATATATCTACACCCTAGCGATCTGCGGGACAATGGAGGCCGATCTTTGAAGAGCATCATTAACACCCCTAGCTCAGTCTTAGGTGCACCTTATAACCTAGTTAGCGAATAATTTGTCCTTCGATCTGTTTTAGGTAGCTCGCAATTTGAACGATGTCATTTATATATAACATAGTATAGTAATAGCATAGTAAATAAAATAAAATTCGTATGTCCGCTAAAATAATGTGAGATACTCTCTGGAGCTTATGCGCAGGGAAAGTGCAGCTGGATATATGCCCATTATAAATGGAACTGCCACCAGAATGCAATATGCTTAGCTTTTAAAGTTTGCCACAACTTTTACATGAGATTCGAGCAGCTGTTTCCTCCCAGAACTTTATAAATAAATACTTGTCGAGTCACATGTCTTCCGTCCAGCTGCTTTATTCCCGCGATTGCAGATGCTTTGACCAAGCCCACAAATATTTGTAGACCATAATTAGCCCAAAATGAATGTCTATAAAAATATTAGAGCACACTTTGTGCCGAAAACTTAAGCTCTTAGTGTAAAGACTTTTACCCTCTTACAAAATCAATCCTCCTTGGTGAAATTGGGGGTCAAAGGTTCTTTTGGGCTTATGAAAATGTTTTGATACGTTTTTAATATCTACCGCTCTTGGAGAAGATAGGATAGGAAGGGCCCCAAGATTCTCACGACAAGACTAACATGGACGGAGAGCGTTGACTCCAACTTATAGATCTATATTCGATGCGTTTTAAACATATTTTCAAAAAGTAGTTGAGTGCAAGATAATATTTCCACGGGTGAACAATTAGGTTGTCAAATAGTAATATCTACAATATATAAATATTTATTAGTAAACTTTCTACGATGAAGGCGGGGTGATATCCGCTATTATATATAGTAAAAGATAAATAATTTAAAGTCAATCAAAGCTGTGATGCTTTCGACAAAAATGTAATGTTCAGCCTATTTTAAGCGATCGCCCAGATTCATTTGCTGCACTATGGTCATAACGCTGAACGCAAATTTGGCCATCTGAAAATTTCGATCCAATAAATCAATATGTTTTGTAATATCTATTTAAGACTACGCACCTTAATGTTACTATTCATTGAGATGGTAAAGAGGCCACCGGCTATAAAGACAATAGGCTGTTGCACGTGGTGCATAAATATAATTATGGTGGACTTATATTTGCGCTCAGCATTGATCCAGTTCGATTGGGCCAATAAATTCAACAAATCATTGCTATCTTCGGCGAGCAAGTCGCTTAGGTAGCAGCAGGGAAACGATTCCAATAGGATGGCAGTTAGATATATAAGCGACGAAATGCCATGCATCAGATCCGAAAAATATAAAACGTTAATCATGATCACTCCGAGTAGAACGCCAACCAGTTGAAAGTGTACAAAGATGATGCCCGAGAGGACGGGGCGCATAATATCACAGCATCTAGACAAAAATTATAATCTGGGGAAAAGGGAAATGCTTCGAAATTTGAGATTTTCTTACTCCAAAATCAACTTGTGATCCTGAATGCAGCGTGTGAGTTCATCGTAGTTCTCAGTCTCTGTTTTAAGGGGATCCGTGCGCAGATTAAGGATATGTTCCCTCAGCAACTTGATGTGTGCTCGCATCATAAACACAAAAATTAGGGGATATGTATCCCAAATTAGAACCGTCAACACCGATAGGGTAACAAAGATCTGCTCGAGGATCGATTGCAGCCAAAAATTGATCGCTCCACTGCGCCAATCGAAGATCGGATTGTAAAGAAACCACGGCGGCTGCCCATTCAGTACGCCACTCACAAATACGGACGTAATAAAGCAGCAGTACACTATCGCGTAAACCAAAAATATGTAGTTGGAATCAGCAACAGCTTTGTGGATCCTCCGGCGATCGCTTTCACTACGCAGTCGCTCGTCCATAACGTCAAGTACCGACTCCATTTGACTCAGGCGCGAATACAAAAATATGACCACGATGCTCTTTGATGTCGCTCCGTTGGCGTTGACGAATGCTTGCAGTACGCCAAGAAAATCACCGGGCGTAAAATTCGTAAAGTTTTTAACAAGGCTTAGCGCCAGGCCCATGGGTACATACAGCTCGCCAAAACTAAGTACCAGGCCAGACCAAAAGAGGTATAGATATCGCTGTACATTCTGCTTAGGCGGTATCCAGCCAACGAACTTCAGTAGGCGATATAAATAGGTGAAACATTCCCTGGAACGCACTTGAGCCGTAAGCGGAGCTGGCCTTATAAGTCGGAATATCGTATTCATTGCAATTCTCACTGTGATCCGAACTCAATAAGCTAACATATTAAACTGGACCTATTTCGGAATTCCAATAAGCAAATGGCTATGGGATTAGTCCAGCTGTTGAATTTGCATGAATTCAGATGTACACCAAGCTAGCCTTATAATTAACAAAACTGCTTACCAATATTGAAAGTCATTTTTTTATTTATTTATTTATTCAGCAGGAAGTTAGCAACTTTTTTTCATACCCTAATTCTTAATGGGGTAAGAGGTTTTTCTGTAAAAGTATGTAACAACAGATAGCTATATCTATATCTATATCTATATCTATATCTATATCTATATCTATATCTATATCTATATCTATATCTATATCTATATCTATATCTATATCTATATCTATATCTATATCTATATCTATATCTATATCTATATCTATATCTATATCTATATCTATATCTATATCTATATCTATATCTATATCTATATCTATATCTATATCTATATCTATATCTATATCTATATCTATATCTATATCTATATCTATATCTATATCTATATCTATATCTATATCTATATCTATATCTATATCTATATCTATATCTATATCTATATCTATATCTATATCTATATCTATATCTATATCTATATCTATATCTATATCTATATCTATATCTATATCTATATCTATATCTATATCTATATCTATATCTATATCTATATCTATATCTATATCTATATCTATATCTATATCTATATCTATATCTATATCTATATCTATATCTATATCTATATCTATATCTATATCTATATCTATATCTATATCTATATCTATATCTATATCTATATCTATATCTATATCTATATCTATATCTATATCTATATCTATATCTATATCTACATCTGATATCTATATCTACATCTGATATATATATCTATATCTATATCTATATCTATATCTATATCTATATCTATATCTATATCTATATCTATATCTATATCTATATCTATATCTATATCTATATCTATATCTATATCTATATCTATATCTATATCTATATCTATATCTATATCTATATCTATATCTATATCTATATCTATATCTATATCTATATCTATATCTATATCTATATCTATATCTATATCTATATCTATATCTATATCTATATCTATATCTATATCTATATCTATATCTATATCTATATCTATATCTATATCTATATCTATATCTATATCTATATCTATATCTATATCTATATCTATATCTATATCTATATCTATATCTATATCTATATCTATATCTATATCTATATCTATATCTATATCTATATCTATATCTATATCTATATCTATATCTATATCTATATCTATATCTTTATTTATTTGTGTTTCTTCAAGCATATCTTGATTTAGATCTATATATTTTTTAAACTTTACTTTAGTGGTTGTCAAAAAACCACATAAAGTACTTGCTGGAATTCTAAAATATGGCGCATAAATCTGTAAGACCAACAGACGGCAATAAAAAGGTTCATAAACAACTAACCTCAGCCAATGTTTTTCTTTTACTGGCCTTCCTGGCTGCCCGGCCAGCCTTCTGTTGCCTTCCAACTTAACCACATAGTTAAACGCCCTCAGTCGCCACCGCAGCCACGGAAGCAATACCGGAATGTAGCGTTAATGATTGGTTAGTAGATATCCTGTAATGTTATATCTAGAAGTTTCTCGCAATATTATTTATATAACATATATTAATATTAGTAGGTAGGTATTTTATATTATATATTTCTGTACTTTGAAAGTAAGATCTAAAATTATTTTATGCAGTTTCTTGATAATTTCCAATATGCTTTTCACAGTACCCGTTTTAGTTATGTATGAAACAAAAATATTAATAAGTTGTATATATTTAACGCCTATGGCATAGAATATGCCCTGTATAATTTTGATATAAAGTAAAGATGCCACCGCAACCGCCAAACACTTGAAAAATCTGTCATAAAATTTGAGTGGCGTAAAACCAACAACTGGTGGAAATTGCCAACATATTTGACTGTTTGCCTAATGAGCCCAGCCCTCGGGGGTTGCACGAAATGTTGTCACTATCACGCTGTGGTGCTCTATTTGTCGGGGGGTGGGTGGTTGGCTATTGGTGGTGGTGGTGGTTGTTGAACTTAAATTTGTAGGGCGCGTTTAATTGTGCGGTCTTCGCTGCAGTTTTGATTACTCAATATGTTTGATTTTGGGATTTATGGCGCATGCTGCAAAATGTTTCGAGTGCCACTTGTGCAGCTGTCAATGATGTGAAAAACAGTGCATGTGCTCAAAAAGAAGATAGCAAATATTATGTAAAGCTGAACACATATATAAAAAAGGAAAGCTAATTTCAACAAAGAAATGCCATTAAAGCGCCTCCAATGACACTAGTGTGTGCGCAGCGCCAACGCAAAGTAAACAGTCAAAAAATGAAAAAAAAAATAAGACACCTGTAGACAGCAAGTAGTTGCTGACTGACTCACTCAGTGGCTGTCTGTCTGTCCGTCTGACTAGGTGGCTATTATTAGCTGTAAACCAAAAACAATGTAAACCACAGTCAGCAAACAGCAACATCTACAAGAGAACAATACCAACAACAATAACAACAAGCAAAACAACCGCAACACTACAGTGCAAAAGTAATCCCTGGAGTCTGCAGCCAACTGGCCACAACGAGAGCCACCAACGCAAAAGTTGTTGTTGCTGTTGTTGCGGTTGGTGTTGTCGTTGGCGTCGCTGGTCGTCGCCTTTTAGCCAATTTTGATATAACTGAAAGCGTCAATTATACGTGAAATTTATGATGCCGTGTGAAGAATAACACCAACTTGCAACATATTTGGACAGCCAGTTTTTTTTTTGCTTTTTCTTGTCGCAATTGCTGTTGTTGGGCTGTTGGACAATTGTCGCTCTGGGATTTCGTAGATATGCTGCTGATAATGGGCATTGTGGTGCAGTTTTCTCACTGTCCCCGCTGCAAAAGATGACAAAGGAACCAATGCGAATGCGGCAGGCAGCGTTTCAAGTTGTTGTTGTTAGTTGTGTGTATAATACGCCCACCGGCAGCAACTGCCGCGGCAACAGCAACAGCAACAGCAAGAGCAACTGGCTAGGCCAATGGCTAGAGAAGACATTTTGGGCACACACCAAGTCAATTTGTTTTATCTATTGTCGAACAAGAGTCATGTCACAACGGCACAATGAGATTTAGTGTGTGTTGTTGTTGTTGCTGTTGTTGCAGTGCCTCGTTGGAGCCTGAAGCAACAATGGTGCGGCAGAGCAAATCAGCGACATGATTCGATATTTAGATATGCGCGCTAAGAAATATGAGCCGCTAACAACACGGCAACAGCAACTGCAACAGTAACAACAATAACAATAACAACAAAAGATGCTGCCGCGTTGTTGTCGCTTGTCTGTTGTCTGTTGTTTGCTGTTGCTGTTTGCTGTTTGCTGGCTGCATGTAATTGCCAAGTTTGTTGCTTAAGTCTTTTGTTTTGGACAACGACAATAAGCCGCACATCGATAGCCTAGAGTTGCATTTAAATTTGATTTATACACACTCGAGTTGCATATAATTGGGCAGAGTCGCCGCGCTGTCTGTGTGGCTGCTACAGAGGCAACGGTAAGCGGCACACTACTGCTGCTGCTGCCAGTTAATAATTGGCTGCCCCAAAAATGGGCAGCACTCGTATACATATTCGTAGTGGGCTGCCAGATTATATTTTCCAGGTGTTAATTGTACGCCTGCAGCAATGCGACTAAAACGTGTCCCCGAGGCGTGCGCCGGCCACGATCTGGCCATAAAACGCTAATGAAACGCCTGGGCCAATTGCAGACGCTGCCGTGTGGCATTTTAACTAGATCTAGAGCAGCCGCGGCACAGTGGCCGCAAACCGTTTATAAACATAATTAAGTTGAAATCATAAAAAAGCGCCTCCAGACACACGCATGCGTGTAGGCAGCAGCAGGCAAGCGACGCAGCCGAACGCCAACGACTTCCACTTCGGAACGGCGCAACTCCATTTAACAAGTCATATAGCAGACCGCTGGCAACGATCGGGCGACCAATCAGCGACGGGCTGAAGAGCACGCCGCAAAGAGAGAAACCGGTTGACATGCTAAGAGAGCCGCCCGAGCCGCTGACAAAGCTCGGAGTGAACGTGCCCAGCGGCAATGCCAGACGCCGTCAGCAGTAGTTCCCAATCAGTCGCAACTTGACGCCTGAAGCGCACGCAAGCAGCGAGCGGAAGTCCACGTCGCAGCACAAGACAAGATCTCGATATCGAATTCGAGTTCGAACTCGAACAGTTGCCAGCTTTGGCGTACGCCGGTTCGTAAATTTTAGTGGTGCAGCTGCTGCTGCTGCTGGTTACTCTCTGGCTTGCTTAGCGCTCTCGCGTGAGTTGCTCCGCCCCGTGTGGTGGCTGGTGCTGTGGCTACTGCTGCAGGCTAACCAAACGCCGCAGGACTCCCTATAATGTGACGGGTTTAGTCGAGCGCCATGCTTCGAGCAGTTAAGAGCAGTTTTGCAGCGCTGCAAACGGTAAACGTTAAATGCCAATTGGATTATGTGTGCGTATGTGTGTGTGCATGTGTGTGAGCGGGCACAAACAACAACAATAATTAATGAAAATGATGTGAAAGTGTTAAATGTGTTACAATTAAATTGAATTGCTTGCTGATTACAACAAATGACGGCAAAGCAGAAAGCCAACAAGTAATCATCATAATAACAATAGCAAGAAATACAGCACAGCAACAGCAGCAACAACAACAACAACAGCAACAAAAACAGCACAATCGACAGCGGCTTAATTTATGTGTGTCTATGTGTGCATGTGAAATTTATATGAGTTTATCTTTTTTTTCAACTGTCGATTTAACTTAACATAAATCAAAGCTTCAAAAATCTTGGGCTCAGCGTGAGATTCTCTGTGCGAAAAAGAAATGCACATATATAAAAATATAATAACGGAAATAGCGCTCAATTACTCGTACAATATCCACATACATACTCACAATAAATTTGTTAATAAAAGCGCTAAAGTAAAAGTGCAAACAATGCGAATGCGAATGTGTTTCTTGCCCCCGCTAGAGTCCACAATAGCCGCAACGCAGCGGTTTCATTGATAACGCAGACTCACCCACACACACACGCACCACAAACGAAATGGAATTGAAACACGCCGAGTGAAAGAAAGAAAATAGCAGCACAATAAATAAATACACATGCATATGCATACATATACATAAACATATAGGATGTGTAAATAGCGCATATTGCATGATAACAACAACAATTCAATATGCGAGTGATAATAGAGACAGCGTGGGGGAGAGCGAGAGAGACACTAGAACATAACGAGGGCAATGCTTACATATGAGTTGACAATAAGAAAACGAGTGGGAGGGAGAGGAAGATGCCGAGGCATAGCGAGTGCCGCGTGAGCTCTTATAACTGTAATAACTAAGTACTAGGCCAGGCGCTGCTTATATAATTAGCTGATAAATACAGAATGCGACATTTGCTGTGAAAATCTTCTAAAATACAGTATAAGAGTTGTCATTCATATTCGCATTTACTCAGTTACTTATACTTAAATATCATTTCAATTCATTTGGCATTCTGTACATAAAAAATTCAAATGTAGCGAGCACATATAGTTCTTTGATTAGCTTTAATTTTGCAAGGTGTCCCATAAATTTGTATACTCTATGTTTCGGTTGTCATATTTCATTTCCCTCTCATTGCAACTTCAATTGCGCCAATTGTCAAGTGCACCCTTTGGTCCACTTCCGGTCGTGCCGGCCTGCCTGCCTGCCTGCCTGCCTGTTGCTACACGCTCTCCCACAGCAGCCGATGCACAAATTTGACTCAAAGTCAACGACTTCCGCTCGCGCAGGGCGAGGAGGGCAAGGAGCGACCAGAGGAAGCGTAGCAAATTACTTAATTAAATGGACAATTAACACCCGATCAACATCGTGTGCTAGCCGCAGGAACAGGGGAAAATGGCACAGGCCAAGCCAAGAGGCAGAACAAACATGGGCGGGGGCAACAGCAGGGGCAGCATGAGTAATGTGGGCAACAGTGAAAATATCTGTAAATTAATATGCGCACAAGATGCAAATTGCTTGTGGCCAAAGACACGGCAGCACCAGCAGCAACTTGCAACTGCAACAGCAGAGCAGCAGCAGAAGCAGCGTTAAATTAACATAAATTGAATTGCATTTGCATTTGCTGCACGTTGAGCCGCTTTGCGGTTGTTGCGGTTGCGCAGGCAAAAGCAAATGTTGCTGCGCTTGGCTGCCAGCACTTGTTGCAGCAACAGCAACAGCAGCAGCAACAGCAACAACAAATGCGTGTCAATTAGCGTTGATGATGCGTGCTTAAAGGCAATGAGAAATGGATTTTACAGGCACTTGTCAGTGTGTTTCAATTCCATTTGGTTTGACAATTGCTTTAACAACAACAGTAACAACAACAACAATAATATCAATAACAACAGCAGCAACAACAATAACAACGGCATATCAAGTGGAAGTGTAAAGTGTATAGAAAACGAATGAGAAATAAATAAAAATATATATGCAAAGCCCAACAGCAACAACAACAACAACAAGAAGGGAATTAATAAGCAAAAGTTCGTGATAACAACATTAACAACAAAACAAAATGCCCTGACAAATCGACAACAATAACAACAACAACAACGTTATAAAAAAAGAGTTATCTGGGCATCGGCTAATTAATGGCCAATTTGTGTGCGTTACTTGTGCCAAAAAGTTGTGGTTAAGCAACAACGACAACAACAATAACAACAACAAAAAAAAAAACAACTACCAGCAGAAGGAACTAAACTGCGCACCAGCATCGTCTGCAACAGCAGGCGGCAACACGTTGAAAAACGCGCACAGAATGTACAAAATGTTTAGAAAACATTTTCGCCGAAAATCAACAAAAGGCAATACAACGACAACAACAGCAACAACAACAGAAACAACAACGAGAACAACAACAACAACAACAACTGGCAGCCTGAGAATGTCTGCAACGAGGCAACGGCAACGGCAGCGGCCACGGCAGACAACAGCGCTGCGATCGCTGATCGACGATTGTCGATCATTAAAGTCTGCCTGCAACTTAATTGCTTTAATTTTAATATTGTTAGTCCATAAGGTAAGCAAAGCACCCCAACAACAAGCCCGAGAATTCACCAGCAACCATCCAAAAGAGTTCACATGCAAAAAAACACAAAAAACAGCAAAAAAAAAAATAACTTTAGTCCAAATATGCGGGTGTTGCCTCAATTCGAGTTGATTTCTCGTTAGCCAAAATTGAGTTGATTAAACTTTTGGCTGTTTGTGCTGCCGAAGGCACCAAATGTCTATGGGTGTGTGTGCGAGTGTGTGTGTGCGAGTGTGTGTGTGTGTGTGTGTGTGTGTGGGAACTGATCGATGAGGGTGCTGAAGTTGTAGAATTGCAAACATGACAAAGCGACAATCTATTTGTATTAGTCAATATTAGTTTTTATTATAGACTATAATTAAGAGCAAAGAATTGATTGCTGTGTTAATCATTATTATAAGTATGGCGAAGTGCCCTGTGACCTACTTGTAAATGACACCAGCTGCGATTGTCTTTGATTAAGACACCTCTTTATCCACTAGTCGGGGTTTCTAGCCTGGACATGCTAAAATTCCTGGCTCCAAATACTGCAAATATTCAGCTTAAAATATAGTCTGAATAAACAAATGAGCTATCAGCTTTGACCTTTATTATATGTTAGATACCTTCGCCTAAATATGAAGAAATTAAACAAATTTTAGGCAATTTCAATTGATTTGACAAATTTTTGTGGTACGACAATGAGAACAGATTCTTATAACCGCCAAAAGGATGTACTATATATGAATATATAGGTTTCAATCAATTATATTTATTATTGAAACCCAAAATGTTTTTGTCTAAAGACTAACTATTAAACATTTTTCAACTACATTTTACTTATTAATTTAAAATATTTGCACCTCTTTAAAGAAAAATTTCTTAAAAGTTTCAACAGAGAGTTGCTTTTTGTTTTTGATTGATTGTGGACTTGTCTTATTTGAAGTTTCTTCGTGATGTTATATCATTCATAATATTGAATATATTGGCAAAACATCAATATTTAATGAAGATTTGTATTCAATTAAACTATGATTTACTTGATTTACTAAAATATTGGAATTCATATTTAAGCCCTGCAAACTGCAAAAGAAATAGAAAAGAATTTGATATAAACTTTCCAAATTCGATTTACAAATTCTAAAACTGGTTTAGCTGCTCTTCTTAAATTAACTTTTAGCTTTTATTTAAGTCAATTAACTATTTGCAACTCGCAATAGTTACAAATTGGACATAAACTGTATGTTATATTGGCTCAATAAAGCTTCTAAAAGCGAATGCCTTGATTGAAAACTGCGTTAATTAAGCACCATATGAAACAGTCTAAAACCCATTAAGTTTTCTAAAATTGATATTATTGCTTTCATTGCTTTATTGCTCGTATAAAGCCATCCAGCTTAACAGATTGAAATGAAAAGTTGTTGCTGAAGAACAAAATAAATTTAATTTCTCTTGCCCAACTGATCTAAATTGATCTACTGTAGATGTTAATCGGACATGAATGTATGTAAGCCTGGATTTACATTACACAATTCTTGCCATTTGGGTACTGATGATACTCGGAACTATTTAACTACAAGTTACAAGTGGCTGCCAAATGGTTTTTTAACCTTGCCCCTGGCTCGGCCAGTTCCCACAGCAGCAGCGGCAGCGGCGGCAGGAACGGTAGTCGTTGGCCACATTTTTGATTTTTAGGGGCGTAGACATCATAAAGTGTTATACAAAGTGCCTAAACATGTATTGAGATGCCAGCGGAGATGCCTGCGAGGCAATTAAACAGCAACGGTCCAAGATACATAAAATTAATCGCGTTGCCAGCGATCAAGAAAAAAACATAAACAACAATTTGATTAATACGCGAGCAGCAGACCGGGCATTAGAATGCCCAGGCCTAATCCACAACACAGGGCTATCAAATTGATTATACACATTTATCTGAGTCCCCGCGGCAACAGCAACAGCAACAGCAACAACAGCAAGAGCAACAGCAGCAGCAGCAGCAGCAGCAGCTCTTGAGTGCATTGATTTCGGTTAAGGCTGGCGATAAAAGTTGCCGTCAAATGAGAAATGGCTCTTTAAATGGGCATTCCAATTGGTATTGGTTAGCTCAACATTTTTTGGGGGGTGCTGCAACTATTTAGTTGTTAATTAAGCAAATAAAAAGTTCAACATTTTGTGGCAGCGATTAATGTTCGCTTCCAGAAAACCAGAACAACAACAACTGACAGCTAACTGCTGACTGCTTACTGCTGACTGCTTACTGCTGCCTGCAGTGATTATTGCTCAGTGAGTGTCACTGGTCACGGGGCGTATTAACCCAGTTTGCAGCTTGGCCAGGAGTCTGAGCTTGAAATAAGAAAAACGGACTAAAGCTACCCTCATAAGGCCTGACATTTATTGATCATAAGCTGCGTATTAAACTGGCAGCGGCGGCAACTGTTGAAGATATTCAAAAAGATTTTTTTCTTTTTGCCTTTCGAAAGTCCCACAAAATGAGTTGGCGAAACGCGCATTCAGCTCCCACGATCGTTTTGTTTGTACAACTTGTTGTTGTTGTTGTTGTCGCTGTTCTTGTTGTTGTTGCTGGTGTTTATCGCAAGGCTTTAAGCAGCAACAAAACGTTGCGCGCTGCAGTTGCTGCCTCATTAGGGCTAAAATTATTGTTGCCGGCGCCAGCTGATGAAAATATAATTACGTGATCTTCAATTTTAATTTCACATAAATTTGCATTTAACTTCATTAACAACTGCATTTAGGCTCCTTTTTTGATTAACATGTAGCACAAGGCTCAAGATGTAACCAAATATTTAATTTGTAATGCCCTGAGCCCATTGAAATTATTAAAGAGGTTGTAATTTATTTATTTATCTAAAAATCTCAATCCATATTAGCTAGGGCAAAAGGTTATTAAGGGGTTTGTGCGAATGTATGTAACTGGCAGAAAGTATATATATTCTTGATCAAAACGACGAGCTTAGCTGATCCAGATATTTTCGTTGATCTGTCAATTTCAGAAGCAACCGAAGCAAAAGACTTTTCAAATATGTATATTCTCGTATATCAATCGCAAAACAAGCTTGTCATTTTTTATATCCCCTCCCATTGTCATAATACCGATAAATCTGACTGTGTAACATGGACTGTTAAGCATTACTCGATAGTTGATGAAGCTTGACACATCAAACAAATAGAAAGGAATATAGTACAACTTTTCGTATGGTATATAGAAATTGGGAAATTTATGAATATCTCCTGTCATTTTAGCCATGTTAAGCCACTTTGATACCCTGAACCCATTAAAAATGGGTAAAAATGTAAATTTATGAAACAGGCAGAAGGAAGCATCTCCGACTCCATAAAGTATATATATTCTTGATCAGCATCAATACCCGAGTCGATCTAGCCACGTTCGTATGTATGAACACAAGGATATCAGAACCTATACGAGCTAGAGACTTGAAATTTTACCTGTAGGTCCTTCTAGTACCTACGCAGATCGAGTTTGTTTCCGATAATCGATAACTTACTCCGTTATCAAGCAATCGATAAAATTCGATATCGACATCCTGTTTTTTAAGCAAATTGGGTAAATAATAAGAGCTAGAGTATATATATCAAGTATCTTTCATTTTATACCTGTCGCCAACTCCCCGGGCGGGAGCTCCCGACTAGAATCTCTTACTTGTAAAAGCTTAACAGCCTTGCACTTTGTTATATCAAACAGTTGGATGCCAGTTTTGGACTCTGATAATTTCATGAGGATCGGCCTATAAGCACCAAAGATATTAAAAAATATATTTGCAATGGTATGGAGCATGTGTATATGTATATATGTGTATATATATGTATGTGCAATTGGGATGTATGTAGATGCTAGAATATTTGTAAGCTATGGCAGCTGAGCGCTGGAACCAGGGTATCGAGCAGTCGGCCACTCCCGACTGGAGCACTATTACTTGTTTTTACATTAATATAAGTATATTTTGGGAACGAATTCACTTTTTGGGATTTTTTGGCGCCGCATTACTAATCGCTTGGGGCATTTCATGGATATTATCTAATCGAATTGATAACGTCAAAGTTTGTCTCGAATATTAGCGCTTGATTGCGAGTATGTGAAAATCGGTGGCTCCAGCTGCGGCAGCTGCACTTGCCGCACTGTGGCAGATCTCATGAATGAAAATACAGGCGCAAAAGAAATGTGATAAATAAATAAGTAAGCAGGCACAGAATATATGCAGGCAAACCGGTTCAACAGATCCGATCAAGAATCCAATCAACTTGCCGCTGGGGCACTGACCAAATGTTCAGCACAATGCGGCAAACAAAAGGCAGAACTCCGAACTGAGAACTGAGAACTGAGAACTCAGAACAGCATCAACGGCCAAGACTGTGGCAAGTGGCAAGCATTGACTGCATTGATTGATCTATGGGTTGATCAACAATGCGCGCGGCTGCTCGACAACTTCAACTGGAATATCAACAGCCAGACAAACGACAACAACAACAACAACAACAACTACAACCACTTCAACTGCAGCTTTAAGATTTTTTTGTTGTGCCTCGTTTTGTGCCGCACAGGTGCAGGCCAAGAAGTGCGTCTGGCCAAGCGGGCAACTGCCGTTAGGCTGGTCCTGAGCAGAGCCTGTGACAGGCCTTTGGCTAAATTGCAATTTATTTCTAATAAACTTATCAACGCTGCCAGCTACCAGCAACCAGCAACCAAAAAGCCAACAAATGCCGCCGCCTTTGACAATAAATTTTGTGAAATATGAAACCATAAAAGTTGCCAGCTAAAAGTTTTCATTAGCATATTTTCTGAGCCGTGGCCCAGGCGACTGCCTGAAAGTCGGACTTGTAATGAACCCTAAACTACAAAGTTGATGGCACTGGCCATGAGCGAGGATTGTCGCGGTGAAAGAGAGTAAGAGAGAGAGGAGGGAGGAGGTCTAAAATATGAGCAACCATTATGCAGAAATAGTTAAACTTTATGTGCAATCTCTCAATGGATGGCGATCTAATGTGTTATTAATTTTATGGCAAATGCGCTTATCGATAGGCTCTTGATTTGCAATGGTGACTCGCTACCAGTTGGCCAACTCCAGCTGTTATGGCCAACACAAAAGACATTCTAAATTATACAAGCGGCTGGATATCTCGTTTGATTAAGTGTGCCACAACCACAGAAAATAGCCAAACAATTTTGTGTACAGTTAAAGCGCCTTTGTGTTTGAAAATATTTCTCATTATTTTCATGTTTCATTTGCCGGCAGATTTATCAAGACACAGTCTACGCAGTCTCCTCCATGCCCGTTTCCAATCTGCGTCTGGCGCTCCTTTCATTTGCCTACAAGAAAAAAATATCAAGAAATACACACACACACATACATATATATATATATATATATAGTTTCATCCATTTTGAATTTCTTTCTCGTGTTTTTAATTAAAACCTCTACCGTAGCCCAATCAGAGCGCCCTAGGTGGCTTATTAGTTTTTACAACAAGCGAACGAGCGCTGCGAAAGACCGCGGTGTTGAGCATATTATTTGATATTGGTATGGGGTATGGGGTGAGGGGTAAGGGGTAAGAGGCAAGGGGCAAGGGTCTCTCGGGAAATGCGGGGAATTTCGGTCTTGTACGCTTATTTAGCTTATGGCTTCGTTATGGGCCGTGATTGATTTGAACGATTCGAAATTTGTGTTTACATGTTTTTTTTTTTTGTTTTTTGTTTCTTCTATGTTTTGACTGTGGCTTATTGCTGATGATGTACCTTTCGATTTTTACAGATATCCGCAGCTGGTAACTTCGAGCTGGAAATATTAGAAATCTCAAATACGAATAGCCATCTACTAAGCGGCTACTGCTGCGGTGTACCCACAGAATTACGCGCCACCAAGACGACGGGTAAGTAACGCCCATCTAAAAAATATATAATTATCATCTACTCTATACTATATACGTATATAAAGCCGTTGCATAACTGACACACATTTTAATCTGGCACACATTAATATTTGTTTCATATTATAATTCTCTTATCGCTAAGTATTATTCTTATTGTGCTCAAGGTCATATATGTGCGAGTATTTTTCTGGAAGATTCGGGTTTTTTATTCGCATGTAGAAAGTTTTAAATATTATTTAGAATAATTTGGTAATGTGACCTCTATAGTATACTTAAAATCAAGACTTCAGTCAAATATAAAAGAGGAAAAGAATTTGTTGAAATTTGTTAAAATATTTGGTCCTTACCGAATCTTGAGACAAATTGTTTTATATAGATGCCAATCTACGAAAGGTTATGCGCTTTAATTCGAGTTAAAGTTTTTACTATTTAGATTGAAATCTGAAAACCATTTAAGCATACAGAAGGACTGAAGGAATAGGGGTGGAAAATATATCAGATATTATTGAAAAGTGGATAAACAGATGTTAAATAATTCATTCATTTCATTCGTTTCAGTAAAAGTATCTAGTTTTAGTTTACCTAACCCTCTCGAGTGATCGGCATATTTAAGTGCTAAGCCCTCTTTCTGTTAATTTATTCTACATTGAATATATTTTACTTTTTTAGGCTGTTCGCCCTGCACAACGGCATTTAGACTGTGCTTAAAGGAGTATCAGACAACGGAACAAGGCGTCAGCATATCGACGGGCTGCTCATTTGGCAACTCCACCACGAAGATACTTGGCGGCTCGAGCTTTGTGCTCAGTGATCCGGGCGTGGGTGCCATTGTCTTGCCCTTCACATTTCGCTGGACGGTAAGTTGTTCGTCTTCTTCTTCTTGTTGTTGTTATTTTTGTGAGCATCGAAACGGAACCAAAGTCCGTAATCCCCTCTACCCATGCCCATGCCTCTGTATACAAAAAACGCACACTTTTGGCACGAGCTGGCGCATTGATAGCGCTGTTGGAGAACTGTGGCTGTTCCGCATGGAGCACACAGACGCTGCTCGTCATCGCGGAATTTCTAGCGATAAACTCGAGAGCTAGCAACCGGCGGCAGCAACTGCAACAGTGATAAGCACTGGGGCAAGTACTCGGTAGTCTATTGCTCTTACGATCTACGGAGAGTGTATCGCAGTTTCCGGTAAACTTAGAAACCCCAAAAAAACCCAAGAAAATACAAAGAGAGATTTATTATAGAGCCTCTTGCGTGGGTTGTTTGCTTGGCTAGAAGTAGGGTTATAACGAAAAATAAAAATAAAAGTTCGAGTCATGTTTTGACTTATGGCTTTGGAAAATATATATACTATATACCCTATACTTAGTTATGTGGCATATAAATCACAGGCCGTGCCATTAAAAAGCCGCTTACTCGTTGCGGTAGCCGCATATAAAAGGCAATTAAAAGTTATGTTTTATTATTATTTTTTTCTTAAATATTTTTTCGGTGTAGTTTTTAAGCCTCTTTCAGTGCGCAGCGCCTTCACCCTCGTCTCTGAATCTGGGCCTGGCATTAATTAAGTGCGCATAATGCGGGCTTATGACTGCTAAAACGTGGCATATTTCGACTGTTCTGGTTCCGTCGCGCTATAAAACATGAACCAAGTCCGCAGAGGCAGCTGCCTGTGAATGTAACCTGGCTGGGGCGTAGCTGCCAGTTGAATTTAACTTCAGTTTATACTCTGTTCACAATGTGTAAAGCCTATATTAGTTGCAGCTGCTTGCTAATGAAGCAAACGAGGCATAAATGCGCGTGAATATCCGCGTCTGACAAAGTGTTAAAGTTGCTTGACCATGCTTATTAGGCGCAGGAATCGATATCTATCCCAAACTAGGAGCTAGAGTAATTGGGTTGAGCTCCTTTTAAGATTGATACAAATGTTGGACACGTTCCTACCAATTGCACACATCGAGCTTTCCGTCTGATTTAATCGGAAATTACACTGTGAACAGAGTATTGCACAGTTGGTTGCACCCGACTGCAACGTTGTTACATGCTTTAATGTTAGCTACGTTTTTTTTCTTTCTTTTTTCCGCCTTATTTAAAAAACGGCAATGTTTTGGTAATGTACAAACACAAAACTAACTTGGTTAACAATTACACGCCTTCGTCGACACTGCCAACTAATTCTGCTGATGGCCATAAGCCAAACGTTGACGTCGACGTCGACTGCGACTGCGACGGCGATGGCGACAGCGACAGCGACGTCGGCATGCGCATGCGCCGCCGTTTACATTAAGCGACTCTCGGCTAGGGAGCTGCCGGCGCGCATGCGTCAGAGCCGGCTTTGGGGCTGGGGCTGGGGCTGGGGTCTGCTGTTCTGTTGTTCTGGAGTTCGAGTCCGAGTTCGAGTCTGAATCTAAGTCTGTGCCGGCGCAGTGTCGTGGTCGTGGCCTGAAGTGCGGACAACCTGTTTCGTGGGAACATTACCTTGTCGCGCTTGTCGCTTGGCCGATGGCGATACGTTACGCTTCGCTATGGTTTCGCTTTAATCTTGGTCTGGCTGCCTGCCTGCACTGCTCACATATGTCTGCATGTGTGTGTATGTGATGTACCTATGTGTGTGTGTGCCTTATGCGCGACTCTTTGCTGCCACAAACGAAACCTGGCAAATGTTTGCCCTGGCGTCGGCTTTGGCAAATTCTGCATACAACGGCAATATTTGCTCGGGCGCACAGACAAATCTCAAGAAGCCTTTCACAAAATCACGAAATCTTCAAAAAAATAAAAAATCAAGCTGCCGATATAAGCGAGTTGTTACTTTTGTTGTTGCTCTCTGTTGGATGCGTCGCAATTGTCCCACTTTTTATTGAATGACTGTTTTTTATTTTCATGTGAGGAGGGATGGAGGGGGACTTCGAAAGAGTTGATTGAGTGAATGGCACGTTAAAACTTATAAACATGACTTATGAAATACTTCAAACACTTGGAACAAGTTGAAGCAGCAGCAGCTACAACATCATCAGTAGTACCCCCACAGCTCCGCCAGCCAACCAAACTTCAATGTAACTGTCAAATACAAACTCCAACAGGCCCATCGAACTCTTTGAAAGCATGAAAAAAATATTATAAAGACTCTATGAATTTCACTTGACAATAATTTCAACTGTTTGTTGGAGTGCACGTGCGCAATCATCAAAATTCTCGAGTGGAATTTGCTGCTCTTGCTCCACTTTTATGCATACATTCGTATATTCGAGTGTATGGGCCAGATGAATGGCATTCCCATAGTTGCCTAGGCTCCATTTTCGGCCGGACTGCCCCCACATGAAGCTCTATATTTGGAGTTGTCCCCTTACACAAAAGAAAAAAGAAGCTTTCGTTTATAAAGAAACATACGTAAATGGTCCAATGTCATTGATAAAACCACGAATGAAAGTGGGTAGGTTATTTGTCGAACTCAGCTGTTGTGTTGGTCTTCTCGTTGTTGTAAATGTGCCGAATGGCTGCCAAGTATGGTCAGCTTCTTGACAGTTTGTAAACATTTCAGTGGCCAATTGAAAGCTCAATGATGCTGTCTTGATTGCTACTTGATTTTGTTCACAATTGATCAGATCTTAAGTGAAAATGTTTATTTATATATAGATCCACAATAGTTTTTTTGCTACTTTTAGTTTCTCTACACTTGTAGGTTTTCAACATAAGAATGTTAGTTTACAGCTGCTATATTATGCTTATAACATATGTTAAGAAGAGCAACTGTCGTCCAACTGTTAATAACAGCGCTATTAAATATCTGTATGCCTTATAACTTACAAAAGAGGCATGAGAATAGAATATTATGCAAAAGAATGTTGAACTCTTCTAAAAAATTTATAAATCTATCGCAAATCATCTAAATGTCTACAAGGGTATTACATCTTTGGAGCTCTGTAAACCTAATTTGTTTGTATAATATCATTTTGATGTTCGTGCTTCCCCCGCAGCGGACTTTGTGATTAGTGACAGTTGGCGCGTGTCTGTTTGTCGGAGTATTGAAATCCGAAACCAATTCAACGCCATTTTCAATTGAAAAACTTCCGCTGGCCATGCGCGTCGACAAGTCAAGATTTTTTAGCATGCGCCCGCCCGGAAGAGCGAACCGCTGTGAGATCTGAAATTATGACAGCGGGAAATTGAATGGAAATTCGAGCAGCATTACAATTGCTGGATGGTTTTTGGTTTTTTTTTTTTTTTATTATTTTTTGACAAACTGTGTCAAGTTGCTACAGCGACAACAGTTGGACTGTTTTGTAATTAGCCAATGTCTGCTTTGGACTGATTTAGTGTCGCGCCGCCAGGCCAATTACATGGGAACAAGGCAACCAAGTCGTCGCCTTCGTGGCCTCCTCTGCCGCCTTCTTCGATTGCTAAATGAGCATTTCCTGGCATCCAGCGGCGCAGACGACAACGTCGCCGTCGTCGTCGTAGTACGTGGACGTGGACGTTTAATTGCTTTTTGTGCCACGAGAAATCTTCTGGCACAGCTCAGTTGCCCTGCTCCTCAGTTGCCCAGTTGGCAATTACAACAACACAAACAGCGAGTCTTCAATTTTTATGCGCGCATGCAGAAAAAAGCAAAAAATTTGTTTTGCTCGGCCAATTGCACTGAATGCCTTCCACTTTGTGCATTGGAGATGAACGCGTGTCAGAGGTCTCTAATAAGACACGGAATTATCTCGAATCACAGCTTTGAAACACACGCCGTGAAAGTTATTATGAATTAATTGACATTCAATTTGCAAAATTAAAACAATATTTTTTTGATTTCTTTCGAGCTTTGATATTTCATACTCATTTTTAATTATGTCTTATTGAAAGTTGTAGTAGTTGTAGTAGTTGAAAGTAAGCTTTTCTTATTCTATTGTTATTTATATTCAAATCAAATCAGTTGATCAATTTGATATATTTTTATAATCATGAGACTGTGATAATATAACCTAATTTTATAATTAACAGCAATTATATTTCAATTTTATCTATTAGACTTCTTATACTCTTTTCTATATGTTAATGCTAACAGTATTTAAGTGCTTAAGCCTATTGTTTTTTACTGATTTTAATTTTGTTATCCTTAATGCAAGCATGGCTGTTCGTGTCACGAAAGAAAAGAAGGCACGCAGACAGCTCTGATGCCACAACATGCACTACCCGACTGTGTTTAGAAAGTTTTTGTTGCTTTGTTTTTTTGTTTTGCGTGAAATTAAAGTGTTTGCTTGTGCATTTGGTTTTTGGTCTGCTCGTTTGTTTGTTCGCCTGTTGTTTGCCTGTCGTTGTCTTCATTTGCATCGGTGCGGCAACTGGAGATTAAACTGTCCATTAGCGTCAACACTGAGTCGAGACGAATGCCAAACCCACCTTGTGCCGCTGCCCCTGCCCCTGCCCCGCATCGAATTAATGCTGCAATTTCTAACTTATTCGTTTTCGTTTTCTTCTCCCTGCATTGTTCAATTACAGAAGTCGTTTACGCTGATACTCCAGGCGTTGGACATGTACAACACATCCTATCCAGGTAAGTGCGGTGGCAATTGCAATTGCCGCTTGTTGTACGTGCCTCTTGCTGCTGCTGCTGCTGCTGCTGCTGCTGCTGTTGTTGTTGCGGTTGTTGTTAGTCGTTTGTGTTGTGCACACCATTTGGCTTAATTAGCACAGCATCAGGAGCGCAAACGCAGCCCATAACAATAAGAGCCAACAGCAACAAATGCAGCAACAGCAACAGATGCAACAACAGCAACTGTTGCCAGCCAATTGCGCGAAAATGTTGTCAGCCATGTCTAAATCTTTGCCTTCCTGCTGCTCACCCTTACCTTACTCACCAATCTACACAAATCCTGGACAACTTTTGTGGAACGCCAACGTTGATGCCACCATCGTCGCCGCTGCTGCTGCTGCTGTCGTCGTCGTCGCCGTCATCGTCGTCGTCGTCGCTGTTGCTGTTGCTGCCGCTGTCCAACAATTGTCATTGCCATGCAAATACAACACAATGCCAAAATGCAGATGCGGAAAGGTTAATTGAAGAAACATCATACTCGGGCGTGATACTGCCGTCGCCGGAGTGGAAGACACTGGACCACATTGGCCGCAACGCGCGCATCACCTACCGCGTCCGGGTGCAATGCGCCGTTACCTACTACAACACGACCTGCACGACCTTCTGTCGTCCGCGCGACGATCAGTTCGGTCACTATGCCTGCGGCTCGGAGGGTCAGAAGCTCTGTCTCAATGGCTGGCAGGGCGTCAACTGTGAGGAGGCCATTTGCAAGCCCGGCTGTGATCCCATACATGGCAAATGTGATCGACCCGGTGAATGCGAGTAAGTACCCAACATTGTAATTATCTCTATACCCTACCCTCAACTCTCCTGCCCTTACTCCCTCTTCCCGTTAACGATGTGATTATGACACTTTTTGCGTCTGCGTGTGTCGAACAACTTTGGGGCGCCTTAATGGCCTGGCCCCCTTGGGGCAGATTGCTCGCCAAGTTGATGTTGGCCAGACATAGACACATACACAGACAGACACAGTTATAATGGCTGCTTTTCTTTTTATAGCACGATTAACCGCAGTGAAATGGGGGTTCTTTGGGTGTTTTTTTTTTTCTGCCGCACAGGCCACAATAATAGTCCCAGCGGATGTGTAAATAGTTGTCAAGCTGATGTACCACATATTCAGAGTTGGGAAAGTTTCTTTTGCATCTATTTTTGCAATACGCATAAAGCGACGCCAGCTGTCTAATATGAAAAAAATGCCTAAGCAAATGTATATGGGCCTTAAGCTAATCTACCCTCTCCAGCTGACCTCTCACTATTCACGAATACTATGGCATTATATTAAGACAACGCTTCGATTAGGCACCCTGATCTCATGTGGACCGCTATATTAGCCCAAGTGCTGGAAAATCTTTCTTCTCGATGGCTTAGAAATAATCTTGATCTAAAAAGAAAATCAGAATTATTTCCAGGAATGCATTGATAATCATTTGCCCAGCAGTTAGCTTATGAAATGATCAATAATAGGAAATCGTAATCGGAAACTGTCGATATTGTTAGACTGCATCGACTTATCGATATATTCGATAAACATAACTTATTTCAAAGTTATGTGCACTTTTAACTAAAGGTGCAGGTAAAGGTCAACTGACAAAATTTATAAGAATTTATATTTAAATTATGAACTATTTGTTCATGAGAAGAAACTTAAGAGAAGACTGATTTTACTGACTATTGATATTCTCAGCAATATAGTCAAGTGGAAGTCGCCTCTCAGTGCAGAATTCACATTATTGTTAACCGAAATGCCACAAAAATAATTTTAAAATACTCCTTAGCAACGAAACAGAGGAAAATCTAGCTAGCTATCGCTATGAAGTTGTAAGCAGCTATAATCTGCAATCAAGAGTCATCGATGTTGCACTTTCCACACTGCAATTCTCAAAGCGATGCTGCGGCTTTTCAAGCGCTGCCACAGTCTGATCCGGCCTCTTAGCTTTTGGCTGCTAATCAAACACCCGCACGATGGCCAATGCTGCACAGCACTGCATTGCTCTACCTTTGGCTTTGCGCACCCCCTCCCCACCCCGCACACTAACTCTCTTCAAGTGTCTGTGTCCGTGCCCGTGCCCGCGGCCGTCGCCAAGTGAATGGTCATGCCGGCTGCCAGAACACAACATGAACGGTTGCCAGCCAGGCAGGAGCAGAGCGCGGCTGGCGAGCGGTTGCATCCGCAGGCGGCAGCAGCACGAAAAAACGTTTGTGGTTTTGTGGAATTGTTGTTGTTGTGGTTGTTGTTGCCGTTGTTAATGTTCGAGCGTAACACAGAATACGTGAGCCAGCGGCCATGATTGCATTTCTCAGCCAACAGTGCTACAGTCGCTCGTCAGTCAGCAGCGGCTGCCCCCTTACCCTGCCCTAACCCTCGCCCACCCTCCACTCCTCTCCCCTATGCCATAAGCCACTCGTCCAAGACCGCCTTGGCATTGGGTCCTGGCGCGCTGATTCTAAATAGCAATAATTAGCGTGGCCTAGAAACCATCAAAAACCAGTCAAATGTTGCAACAACTTGCAGCAGATTTCCGACGCTCGCTCCGCAGATTTTTCGCACAGCCTCGCGAACAGCCAGCAACGAGCAGCAACAATTATAAGCCAGAAGAAAAATTACTTTGCTGTTTGCACGTTGCTGGCCCATTTGCGCAGGCCGCACTGCAATAGATTCGTTTACAGATAACAACAGGCTGCTGTTTTAATGAAATCATAAATTATAGACATCGAACAGCGTTCGGCTCGGACCCAAGATTCAGCTCAAGCGTATCCAAGTCACCCGGCTATCTCCGGCCACGTCATGCCCGCTTGTAGAGTTAGCACCTCGACTGGCGGCCGGCGGTTGTCGGTTGTCGGTTGTCGGTTGCCGGCGATAACTCGATGGCCAGGCAATTTAACTTTGATCCCTGCACTTTGGCGTGTTGTGGCGATAAAATCGCAGCATCAACGGCAACACAAATCCATTCGGTTAGTGAAAAAGACCTTTCCTAGCATTCAATGCTCTTCCAGCCAAGGCTAAAGTTCAAAGTGACCCAATTCAGTGATTAGAAAACTTGACATGCGTTCCCCATGCAAATTGACACATCGCCAAGGCTTTGGAAATGTATAAGCTGATTGAGCTTTACAGCGACGACTTCAGAACACTTTCTAGAGGAGTGTCCAGCTATCAGCAGGCTGAGACCTTTTCAGCTGTAGAGCTGTAAAGTCTGGGAATTTCATGGCCTTTGCCAGTGAGAAGCACAATAGACCCAGGGGGTTACACTTGATTCTACTTAATAATAATAGTGCACATATTTTTTTCCAGTACCACAATTTTTATGGTTTGAAATGTATCCCAAGATTCCACACAAAAAGCGTTGCATACTAAATTGAAAATTCAGATATAGTAGATCAGCTCTCCCCTTTTAATAGCATTCGTTGTAGCTCGAAAACTAATAACAAGCTTGTCTTTCCCATCATTTTAACCAGATGTCGACCCGGCTGGCGTGGCCCCTTGTGCAACGAATGCATGGTCTATCCCGGCTGTAAGCATGGTTCCTGCAATGGCAGCGCCTGGAAATGCGTATGCGATACGAATTGGGGTGGCATATTATGCGATCAAGGTAAGCAAACCGATCTGTGCCCAGCTGAGCCTGGGCAATTACTAAAGCAGCCAACACCTGGTCCATGGCATGGCCAATGACATTGATAGTATCGATGCCTGCTCGATGCTGTTGCATATTTTAAAGTATCGTTTGGTTTTCTTCGCACAGATTTAAATTACTGTGGCACCCATGAACCCTGCAAGCATGGCGGCACCTGCGAGAACACCGCACCGGATCAATATCGGTGCACATGCGCCGAGGGACTGTCGGGTGAGCAGTGCGAGATTGTGGAGCATCCATGCGCCACACAGCCCTGTCGTAATGGCGGGACTTGCACGCTCAAGGTAAGCCCTCAATTTATAGACATACATATATATATTTTCGCGCAGTGCCATAAAATAATTTAATATGCCGCCGGCTTTCGCCATGCTCTTGTACTTCATCTACTACAACTACCGCCACATTGGCTCTTCTACTCCGCAGCTAACGAATGCAACCAGGCCGCCAACATATCGCGTCATGCGTGGCATGAGCTCCTCCATGGGCAAACCGATAAGCCGTCGCAATTCAATACGCAGCCTGGCGGGCCTGTTCCAGGAGTCGCAGAATGCCAGCGGCAATGTCTCCCAGCAGCAGCAGCAGCAGCAACTGCCGCCTCTGGCCGCGGAGTTCACTTGCGGTTGTGTGGCCGGCTGGACGGGACCAACATGTGAAATAAGTGAGTTTTGATTTAATTTTTCGCATTTGCCAGCGGGCTGCAGCACGCGATTAGCCACAGCCACATCCACAGTCGAGCTCCACTCGATCATGCAATTGAGCACACACGCATTTGACTGTAGCGAAATGAAATGAAACGTAGCACGCACGCAGCGGCAGTGCCTGGGTTGAGGCAGTGTTTGGGTTGTTGTAGTTGTTGTTGCCACGGTGGTCTGGCAAATTTGATTTTGCATTCCAATTGGAGCACGACCGAAACACACATTCACCATTTCAACCACTTCGACCATTTCAAACCATTTCAGCCAGTGCAATAAGCCATAAGCTAATTAAGTTGCCGCTCTAAAATCAAAAGACTTAGGCAACGAACTTGCTGACCAACCATTTTGTGAGATAGTTAACGCAAAAAAATGCTAAAATATTGAAATATCCATAAAGAGAGGCCAGCAAAATGCTGTTGTAGGCCACTTGCTGACCTTTGGCCGACCAAGGGTCAAAGCAACATTTTTGGGGGTCCTTATCGGTTTTATTTATCAGCAAACAAACAAATGAGTTGCGTGTAGCAGTGGCAGCGTTTCTGTCGAGTGGTGGCCAGCGATTTCAGGCAAACGATAAGCAATGCACGCAGCTACCAATCCGCACGTCAGTTTTGGCCCCTTTGGCCGCAGTTCAATGACTTGGGCAGCGTTTAAACCACCTGCTTGACAAGGGCCCGGACCGCATCAAGTTGAGCGGGCTGAACAACAAAATCAACACATTTGCACTTGAGCCTCGAATGCCACTTATCCAATCGTTGACTCTCTCTCTCTTTCTTTCTCTTCTTCTCTCGCTAAATCTCTCCTTCTCTCGCTTCTGTTACAGATATCGACGAGTGCGCTGGAGGTCCCTGTGAGCATGGTGGCACTTGTGTCGATCTAATCGGTGGCTTTCGCTGCGAATGTCCGCCCGAGTGGCGCGGCGATGTCTGCCAGGTGGATGTGAACGAATGCGAGGCATCCTATGCGGCCGCTTTGCCCGCCAATACGCTGCTGACTACCACGGCCAGCGCCATTATTGCCAGCAATCTGAGCAGCTCGGCCGCATTGCTGGCGGCTTTGACCAGCGCCGTGGCCGCCTCGAGCTCGGCTGCCGCGCATGGTCCCTGCATAAATGCGCGCGAATGCCTTAATCTGCCCGGCTCGTTCTCGTGCCTCTGCCTCGAGGGCTGGGGCGGCGCCACCTGTGCGGAGAATCTGGATGATTGTGTGGGCCAGTGCAAGAATGGCGCCAGTTGCATTGATCTGGTCAACGACTACCGTTGCGCCTGCTCCGCTGGATACACGGGTCGCGACTGCGAAACGGATATCGATGAGTGCGCCAACTCGCCCTGCCGCAACGGGGGCGAGTGTGTGGACATGGTGGGCAAATTTAACTGCATATGCCCGCTGGGTTATTCGGGCACTCTGTGTGAGGAAGCCAAGGATCATTGCACTCCCTCGCCTTGCCTGCAGGGACGTTGCCTCAACACGCCCGGCAGCTACTATTGCCACTGTCCACCGGATCGCGCGGGCAAGCACTGTGAGCAGCTGCGTCCGCTCTGCTCACAGCCACCTTGCAATGGTGAGTAGCTAATAGAACTGAACGCCAAATAACCATAAGCCTAATCCACTCCTGTCTGTCAACCACAGAGGGTTGCTTTGCTAATGTCAGCACGACAGCCAAGACGACGACGTCGACGACAACGGCAGGCGGCCAGCCCTGCAGCGGACATGGCAGCTGCGAGATGAGCGACGTGGGCACCTTCTGCAAATGTCATGTGGGCCACACCGGCACCTTCTGCGAGCACAGTAAGTAATCCACAGCGGCAGCAACATGCACATACATACACACACACACACACACACACACACACAAATATACACAGAAACCGAAACAGAAACAGCAAACTCATTAACTTTCTGCAGATCTCAACGAATGCTCGCCGAATCCTTGTCGAAACGGTGGAATTTGCCTTGACGGTGACGGCGACTTTACATGCGAGTGCATGTCGGGCTGGACAGGTGAGTCGCTGCAGTGCAGCCGCTGCTTAAGTGAACGTCAAAACCCGGGCGCAACAAGTGCACCCAATTTATAGCTGAGCATAGCGAATCCTGAATACACTATCTTTGCAAGCTCCTTAAATAGAATTCGTACATAGGACTAATGCAAGCAGAAAGCCGACTTAGAACCTTTACGAATCGAACCCGAAACTCCAATTCATTTTTTATTATGAACCAAACCAGTTTTATAATCAACAGCTAAACCGAACTCCAATTTGTGCCACAAACCATAAATAACTTATGTGCTAACTTGGAAAACTCGGTTCACGAACTGAGCCAAAGGGTAGCTCCTGTTTTGTGGTGAATAGATTTTAGCTAAAAATTATATTTTGTCTTAGCTTTTTTTTCTTTCTATTCAAGCCAATTAATTAAAAAATTGTTTTCAATTTGTCGCTATTCATGATATTACCACGAGCATTAAGCTGCTTGTCTCCAACTGTCTTACATAGTAAATACGCTTTTTGTTAGTGTATACAAACCTGATATAAGCTGACTGTCTGACTGGCGCATTATCAACGCTTTGGGAGCTTTAAATGAGCGCGAGACGAGAGTTGAGCACGTTAAGTGAGCTACACACACACATACACACAAACACACACAAATACTCGAATTGTCGGTCGCATTTATTTGAACATTGAAAGTCGGCAGTCATTACAGCTTCAATTTGTGGCGAATGCGGCAAACTGTGAGCGGCAATAATCTGCGCATTGGTCTCACTTTGCCACATGTGGCACAGCTGTGGGGCATAGCCGTGCTTTGATGTGTCCACCCGGGCAACGCACAAAGTTTTTGCATGATTTATGTTTGTTTTCGATATGCGATTTGCATATTTCACGCGCTTCGCTTTTTTGTCACAGACACATAGCTTAAGATACAGATACATGGGTAAAGATACAGATACATTGATAGAAACAGCTACGGCTACATCGATCTATGTCAGCGCACTTTTACTTTTAAATTTTTAATTAGCTGAAGCCTTGAATTGTCCATGGCTGATCTACATCCTATCGCAGTTTGTGTTTGTCAAGTTCGTTGCCTAAGTCTTTTATTTTGCTCTGATATTTGTCAAACATGAACGACAACAGGAAAACGCTGCTCGGAACGCGCCACTGTTTGCTATGCGGGCCAGTGCCAAAATGGCGGCACCTGCATGCCAGGCGCTCCGGACAAGGCGCTGCAGCCGCACTGCCGCTGTGCGCCCGGCTGGACGGGCCTGTTCTGCGCGGAGGCCATCGACCAGTGCCGCGGACAACCTTGTCATAATGGCGGCACCTGCGAGTCGGGCGCCGGCTGGTTTCGCTGCTTGTGCGCCCAAGGCTTCTCGGGACCCGATTGCCGGATTAATGTGAACGAATGCTCGCCACAGCCTTGCCAGGGCGGCGCCACCTGCATCGATGGCATTGGTGGCTATACCTGCATCTGTCCACCGGGTCGGCATGGACTACGTTGCGAGATATGTGAGTGTTGTTCGTGAAGTATCTAAGCAGTTGGTTGGCTAACTCTCCTCTCAATTCCTCGCCCACAGTGCTCTCCGATCCCAAGTCCGCTTGCTTAAATGCCAGCAATACCATCTCACCATATGCGGCGCTCAATCAGAGCCAGAATTGGCTAGACATTGCCTTGAACGGACGCAGTGATGAGGACGAGCATTGTAATGCCTGCGTCTGTGAGAATGCCACCTCGCGTTGCACGAATCTCTGGTGTGGATTGGCCAATTGCTTCAAACTGGATCCGCTGTCCAAATCCTCGAATCTTTCGGGCGTCTGCAAGCAACATGAGGTGTGTGTGCCGGCCCTGGGTGAAACCTGTCTGTCGCCGCCTTGTAGTGTGCGTGGTGACTGTCGCGCCTTGGAGCCTTCGCGGCGCGTAGCACCGCCCCGTTTGCCGGCCAAGGCCAGCTGCTGGCCGAACCAGGCGCTGGTTAACGAGAATTGCGCGCGGCTCACCATACTGCTGGACTTGGAGCGCGTGGGGAAGGGCGCCACCGTGGAGGGCCTATGTTCCCTAGTACGAGTGCTCCTGGCGGCGCGTCTTATCAAGCAGCCGCTGACCCCTCAGGCCAGTCCGGCGCAGGAGGAGGGCATGCTTATGGTACTGTGCGATCTGAAGACAGGCACCAATGACACCATCGAGCTGACTGTGGTAAGTGACTAGTAGCAGCACTGCAGCAACAGTTCTTTAATCGATATCATTTCCCACTCTTTTAGTCCTCCAGCAAGCTGAACGATCAGCAGCTGCCCGTGGCGGTAACCTTGCTGGGTGAGCTGCTCAGCTCGCGTCAATTGAATGGTATACAGCGACGCAATGAGCTGCAGCTGCAGCATGCGAAGTTGGCGGCACTCACCTCCATACTGGAGGTCAAACTGGAGACGGCGCGCGTGGCTGATGGTAACAGCCACAGCCTACTCATTGGCGTGCTGTGCGGCATCTTTATTGTCCTGGTGGGCTTCTCTGTATTCATTAGCCTCTACTGGAAACAGCGTCTGGCGTACCGCAGCAGCTCGGGCATGAATCTGACGCCGCCGCTTGATGCGCTGCGCCACGAGGAGGAGAAGTCCAATAATCTGCAGAACGAAGAGAATCTGCGGCGTTATACGAATCCCCTTAAAGGCAGCACCAGTTCGCTGCGCGCTGGCACCGGCATGGAGCTCAGCCTGAATCCGGCGCCCGAGCTAGCGGCATCAGCGGCCAGCAGCTCGGCACTGCATCGCTCGCAGCCGCTGTTTCCACCCTGCGACTTTGAGCGGGAGCTGGACGCGAGCACTGGACTGAAGCAGGCCCACAAGCGCAGCTCACAAATACTACTGCACAAGACGCAGAATTCGGACATGAAAAAGAATACGGTCGGCTCGCTGGAGAGTCCGCGCAAGGACTTTGGCAAACGTTCGATCAATTGCAAATCGCTGCCGCCGCCGGCCAGCGATGAAAGCGGCGATGTGCTAGCCACTGTGGTGGTCTAGGGCAAGCGATCTCAGCAACCACAGCCCACAGCCCACAGTCCACAGGCCCAAGGCCCTAGGCTCATTTCCGCTTAAAGTTCCTGGCATTTAGCCTGGCATTTCCGCTTGATGGGCAGCCAGCCATTGCCACAGCACGGGCGCGATTTCCAAGTGCATTAGTAGTGTAAATTAGCCTAAGGTTAGTTAGTTAGTTAGTTAGCTAGTTAGCTAGTTGCATAGTTAGTTAGTGAGTAAGTTAGTTAGTTAGTTTGGCTGCGTAGTTAGCATTTTGTGTTGCATTCTCTGTTAGTGTAATTTCAAATTCTTCTCTTCAACGCTAAGCAACATCCTACACAGTGTGATATTTAGTATAACCCAGACGCGCATATACTCGTATATAGTTTATCCAGTTTTTGGCCAAGCACAAGCCTGTACATAGAATAGCTCTAGGGTCCGGCGGTATAGGGCCACATAGCTTAAGCATAGTTAGCAACTACATAAAACGACATAGCTCTTAAGTTGTAAATAATTGTAAAATTGTAGTTACCGTTATTGTATTTTGTCTATCGAAAAACTAAAAGCCGTAACAAGTTAGACCTAATAACAGCAACAACAACAGCAGCAGAAACAACAACTAATGGTTTATATATCGATCGCAATAAATACTGTGTATATTCTTAAGTAATTCACATACTGTATGTATTATATATAGTAATATTTATTTATTATTCTACTATAGCGCCAGTGCACTCTGTAAGCAGTTACTTTTGATCTAGCAGCAATAAAGCAATATCAACAATAATGATAAAAACCTATAACTAAATAATTGGTGCTATTTATTTTCGAAAAAGTAGTCGGTGACTGATAAAAAGTAGCTCTGCAATTCTTAAAATTTAACTTAGGAACCATCAAAAAAATCTTAAAGCTTATTCAAAATTTTTCCTTATATTTTAAATAAAATCACATGCACTAACAATAAAGCCATATCAGCAATAATAGAAAGGATGCATACAATTGGATTGAAGAAGGGAATTAAAGCTAGAAAGGATAAAGAAAGAACATATATTCAAGCCGTAGTTATTACAAATATTTTATGATACATTAATATCAATAGGATGGGCTTTTATTGCTTCCTAGCCCAATATTTTCCAGATATAATTCATTTTATAAATATTCTTCGATTTGTCCTCTATCGATGCCATTTCCTGTGCGTTTTGCCTGGCATAACTGAAATATTCGCAGTCGCGTATGCAGCGACCGCATTTGAAATATGCGCTAATTGAATGTGAAAACAAAATGCGAGTTGGAACTACAGGACAGGACAGGACAAGACAGCGTGGAGCTAAGCAAGCAGAGTGACTGGCCAAAAGGCGCCAAAGAAAGCGAAATGGCCAAAGAGCAATGCATTTTGCGTTGTTTGGTTTCTAATTAAAATACCAAAAAGCCGAAAACAAAACTAAGCTCAATTGAGCTGAACGAGTCGAAAACGTGGGCCATTTCGTACCTTGAGAGCTGCAGAGGAACTGCCTGCTTTGTGGGTACATACGAGTATGTGCATATGTGTGTGTGTGTGTGTGAGTGTGTGTGTGCGTAAATTTCGAACAAAACGAAATGGCCGCGTTGTGCGTTGTTAATGAAGCAGAAAATGCCTGGAATTTTCGCTTGATTGTGGCTGTCGCGACGCGACGATCGACGCGGCGGCTTTTCGAGTTGCGGACTGAGTGTTTTATTTAGTTATTGAACGGCTAAGCCCAGGCCCAGAACAGCTAACAGCGACAAGGCGGTCGCCCTTTTTGGTTGAAGAAGCGAAAATTTAGCAGCATTTTTGGCGCTTTTGTTGCAAGTTGTGCGCTGCATGTTGCTCGCTTGTTGTTGTTGGTTTTTTAATTAACGCGCGCTACGTTTTGAACGTTTGAAGGGTCCCGAGTGCACATGATGGGCATATAACTCATTGGAATTATGGAAGAAGCGGATGGCAAAAGCAAACGTCCACCCCAGTCAGCAGGCACCCGGGCCGCGGCAAAACTTGTCTGGGCCAGAACAGAACGTACATAAACTTTATCCGTCTATAATCTAAATATGTTTCGCTATAGCGCTGTGCGCTGCTTTTCGATGTTGTCGTGGCTGTTGCAACAATTTGCTGCAAATTGAAAGCCAATTACGTTGTTTGCAGCATGCCACGGCAATGGCAAGGCAAACTGGCAAAATTGCAGCTACAGGCAGGGATAGACGCTGAGGCAGAGGCAGGGGAAGAGACAGAGACGGTTGGCGCTGCCTTGGCCGTTCGCTCTCAGCAGACGACATAAATATCAAATACAGGTCCATAAATTTGAAACCAATTAGCCAACTTAAATTGATAATAGTTGCAACAAGCGGCTGCCGCTGCCGCTGAGGCTGCTGGCGATCGGCAGCCCGAATTGCTGTCCTAGCATTTGCCTACCAGCTACAGGAAGCCAAAATCTCATGTAGCCTTCGGCAGGATTGGCCGCTAATGGCAGTGCCATTTGTTGACATACGTCGCTCGTGTTGACTTGGCAATTTTCGTCGCTGTCGTCGTTGCTGGGGCAATTGTTGTCCATATTCGTATGGAGCAACAGCGTCATATGTCTTGTCTGCTGGTGTCTGCGCTGTCTGTGCCCTGCGCTCATGTCGTGCCTGTCGTGTCGTTCTAATCACAATTGTAGCTGCCTCCTTCGGCTGCCGGCCGTGCGTTAACCATGCGACTTTTTATGGCGCTTTTATGCAAAACAACTTAATTTCGAGCCTCGAAACGTTTGCAACAATGCAGCGCGTAAAATATGCACTGCTAGCCAGCCAGGCTGCACAGCCAGCCAGCCAGTCAGCCGGGTAGCCAGTCGACGGGCGACGGGCGACGGGCGAAACGAAAGACTTAGGCAACAAACTTGCCAATGTACAAATGTGCGCTATTTGCTGTGTTGCGAGTAGCTGTTATAGAAAATTATCTTAAACTGATTTGATATATATTCAAATAGGCGATGTGCGACACATGTTGATGTTGTTGCATGCAACAATTGCAGCATTTGTTGCACTCGCCTAGCGCCAGACACGCAGCCGGTAGCTAGAGTTGGAGCTCTCTAGCGAAACGGATAACATCGCTTACAGTAAACGTTTAGTTGTATTTTAATTAAAATATTTTCCATTTCCCTCGCTGGCAGACAAAAGCGCCTAAGTGGTCGTGCAAGGAGCCGGATTGAGATCGAGCCATGTCCGTGTTGTAAGACAGGTGGCATTTATAAACAGTATTAAAAGCTAATTTGGGTGGGAATTGATTGGCATACATTGATCTGTTGCTGGAAAGAGGCAGATGCAGATAATATAATAACTGAATCGGCTCATTCCACGTTTTCAACAGTTAAACTTACTGCGAAATTTCCCAGTAATTAATCGAAATGCTCTTAAAATATAGCCCATCGGTCAGAGGCAACGCTTTATAAATGTCAGACGGGACATTAATGTAGCGCATTTATCTAATTAGACAAGCGTTTTAAGTCCAAGCTGGAGCCTCGCTCGCTTCGGCACCAGCAACTGGCTCAACGTCTCACGCCAAATAAATTAATCAGCTAATTGATGAGCATAAATTAACCGTATGCAAATGAGCCAATGGGCCAAATGGCGCGATCTTCGGCGCGCTCGAGGCGAGCCAGTTGGCTTATTGATGGCCAAACTGAATTAAATTGGGCAAATGAGCAGCGGTCAATATTTGTCAGGCCATGGACCACCCACTGGCTTGGCCAATGGATCTCCACCTCCTCCTGTTCACCTTCTGCACAAAACCAACTATACAACTCAATTAATAACAATTTCTCAGAACAATAATGCAAACTGCGAGTCCGTTTGGCACCCAAAAATTAGATTATCTCTGGGCAACTGCAATTCATTCCCGGGACTCGCTATCGGTCGCTGTCATCGTCGTTTCGGTGTTGCGGAATTAGTTGCTCGGCGCAGGTAAAGGCACAGGCCCAAGCACAAGCACAGGCTCCGGTTCAGATTCAGGCTCAGGCTCAGGCTTTGGCCTGAACTTTGGGCGCGCGAGGTCGTGGCAGCCGCATGTTGCTTCAGTTGCTTTAATTGAAAACCGTACGAAATGGAAAATGGACTTTCGTGAAGCCAAGCGAGCAGGCGGGATGTTAGTTGGTTGCTGTGGAGCAGCTCACTAAATTAGCCAACCGACTTTTTCTAATTTTGCGGCTGAGAGCGCGTCGAGTGCATTTCAGGGCCCGTGACGCTGGCATTTGGCAATTTATGGCAGGCCAAAGCGGTGTCGAAAATAGCGCCAACAACAGGCCAACAGGCACAAGGATGATGATGACGACGACGATACGAGGCTGATGCTGATAGCTTTTTGCAAGTTACTTTCTAATAATGCAGCGAAGACAACAGCAACAACAACAGCAACAACAACAAAAGCGATGGGCTGATGTGAATGTGGCAGGGGTTGTGGATATGGATGTGGATGCATTGCACACGAAAGTCATAAGCGCAGCCAAGGCAATTAAGTTCAAGCGACAAGTTGCGCTGCTGGAAGCCAGGATAGCGGCGGGCCAAAGCAGGTGGCGGTGGTGGTGGCGGTGTCAGCTTTGCTGGTGCTGGTGGTGCTTGCAGCTGCAGCAACATGTTTATGGCTCGAAACGGATTGCACGTAATGGGATTTACGCTGAGCGACAGCGATAGCCTGCGACTGCGCCTGTTTCAGCTACAGCTTCAACTATGGCTAAGGCTTCAGTTACAGCGCCTGCGCCTGCGCCTCAATAAAGCCGATCGCATTACCAATTAGGCGTGCACACTTGGCTAAACAGCCGCCATGTTCGCCACTTGGCTCCTCGGCAAGTGGAAATTGAATTAGTTGTCGCTGCATATGCGTGACTCGGCTCCAATCGGGCCTGCCCTGGTCCGGTCTGGTCCGGCCTGGTCCGGCCTGGTCTGGACTCGACTTAGACACAGATTGAGACTGGGTGTCGCTGTACACAAACGTGTGTGTATGTGTGTAAACATTTTTTACACTTTGCCACATTCCTCTGCCGCGCGCATAAATCAAGCCACTGCTCGCCTGTCAATCCGCAACGGCAGCATTGATAGCCTCGTCGTCGTCGTCGTCGTCGTCATGGCCAACGTTGCTCTTGGCAAGTGCTCGACCAACACAGCTGGCCACATGCGGCAGTGTGCCAGTTTCCCATTGCAAATTATGGCGCAATGGCTTTAAATCCTGTTTTTGTTTGATCTTTTTATTTTGCCTTACAGCAGTCCTCACCATGTGAAGACGCTCCAAACTCACGTTCAGAGTTAAATTTATTCAACAGGCAAATAGTCTAGACTCTTGAATCCAGTGCATGAAGCATTGCTTTGTTGTTTTGGGTCACCAAAAATTGCAGCAAATTTCACTCTAGTTGAACACTATTGATGATAGCAACCTATACTTAATGTTACTAACCAAAATTCTTTATTTCCCCTTCAATTTCAACTGGTTCCGGCTGCCAAGCTTATATTAATGTATTTCCTAGTTGGTTTTGACATCTTTGATTTTCGATTGCACAGGTCCAGGCGACACGAAGTGCATTAAATTGGCCTTATCTCTAATTGGTTTTTGGGTCTATTAGGCTAAGACGCGAGCGGATTGGCTGAATATATTGTGTACTGGCAAAAAGTTCACTTGATTTAATATATTTGCTCGATATTTCCTCGATTTTTTGCTCATCTACATAGCTTACTTACATATTTAATTTATATAACTAAAATTCGAAGGCAATTTTTAAAAAATATGCATATTTAATTCGATGGCGCCAAAGTAGCTGCTGCTCAATGCTCACAAGAACTCGTTTCTATGAAATTCGAGTTACGCTGTTCAACACTGCTAAGCACTACAAATTTTGATATGGTCACACTGCAAACAGCTGTTAGCAGTTTTTGTGAAATAATTAATAACAATAAAATATCGAAGCATAAAACTAAATGAAATAAAATTTAACAATCTCTGAAAGTGTATTAGGTAAACTTGAAAGGGCTTAGAGGGCAAATCGTGTGATTTATTGTGAATATTAACTGTCAACAACCGCCTGCATAGAGCAACAAAAAACAGAAAAGATGTGGAATTTAAAACATTTTGCTGCAAATTTGTATCGACAATACGAGCTTGTTACATGCATTAATATGTTTGAGCCATGGGAGAAAAAGTTGATTAGTAAGTAATGACATATCGGGAGATTTCAACCCAATAACATTGCTCATTTGTACGTAGATGGATTCGTCTTGCTGATGTTTGTACTCTTGATATTCTCCAGCTGCGTCTACTTGCCCAGCTATATGGACACGCTGCTCGATGTAATAACCCCAACAAGTGGATCCAACCAAGTGCCAGATATGGTATATGTGCCGCAAAGAATTAGCAGCATTTAAGGACCCAAAACTCTCTAATTCACTTACAACCGCAATTTATATATATGCACATAGTACTTGCACAATTGGTAGAAAACTAGAATTTAATGAAAACATTTTGTGATTTACTTTAACCTTATCAAAATCTGTAAATATTTGAACGTGCCAATGTAGATTCTATTTGCCCATTTATAGACTTCTTTTCTATACTCCAAGCACATAAATATGGCCTCAACAACGCGCACTGCCGATACATTGAAGAACAGACTAATCAAGCCTCCGAAAGAAACTGAAAAGAAGAAGTTGAAATTAAATGAGGTTACGCTTCGTTTAGCGTCTTACTCAATAAGTCCAGAGGTGTTTTAGCCACGCGGCGCACATAGCGCTGTGTGGGTAGCTCCACTAGTGCCACATGTATATCGGAGACATCCTTCTCGGCATCCTGCTTGCTGCAAGTACCATACATATTCATTATCATATTACAGTTTTTGGAAAGCTTTCGCCACATACTCATCTGCTGTATTGTAGATTATGTTATACTCGGGCTCCTCGCAGGAGCTCATACAATCACAGGACTTGCGTTCTGCGACCAGCCTTTCATGGATGTGCGTCAAACAGATTAAGCCACGAAAGTCGCACATAGGCAGGGAATTCTTGCTCGGCACAGCCATAAAGTGGCTGGTACAATTGCAGTACAGCAAATGCAGCGCCACGGTGCATTCTACTATGCAGCCGGAGTAGCTGTAGAACTCGTATATTCCTATACGGTGCTCAACATGCTCGTGACTATAACGACATCGTCGCTGCTCATGGCTCAGCTCCTCAACATTTTCGTGATTGTACACCTCGATGACATTCAGTATGAGCTCCTTGTTGTTTCCCAACAGCACAGTCTCGCGTATCATGCCCTCGGAGAAGTGAAAGGGCACGTCGATGGGCGCATGGACATGCACCTGAATATCGGCGGTGGCAAGAAATTTAAGATGCCCAGCACCGGTCATGCGATTGTTTTTGTACTGGACTTGCGCTACTTTGCGCGCCTGGTGCGAGTTGAAGGAGTAACAGACACCATACTCTGTAAATATTGGTAAAAAATGATCGCAGCACTCGAAGATCTGGTTGAGGTAGCGGCACTCTACAATAAGCTCATGGCATTTGGTGCGAAACTACAAATATATGTGGTTAGATTAATAAAGAGAGCTTGAAGAACTCGTATTGTACCACATCTAGCAACAGTGTAAAGTTGTCCGGACAGTACAACTGATGACAGTTCTCGCAGCTGATGCAGATGCCCCTGAAGAATGCGATCTCGCTGACGAAGTCATCGATGTGCATGTCGTGCTCCATGCCAAAGTAAGTGTCGCTCAGGTCCCAAATCTTTTCCGAATTGTACAGCTCGCAAACGGTTATGGCTGGAAACGAAGTGTTCCAATTGAGGCTGTAATTTGGAATGAGTTAGTTTCTAATACAGTCCTTCGCACAAAACTTACTAAATGGTATCCAAGTTAAAGGAAACAGATGAGGAAAAGTAACTCTCAATCAACGACCTCGATACGGACCCTATAAACGGCAACGTGTTATAAAATGTGGCCAAATAGAGTGACCTATTTCGAAAATGGGTAATTCTATATTATATAATAGATAGTCCTATGTTGTAATTTACCCTTTCAGTGCCAGCGACAAATAAATAATCCAGTTCATTGTCTGTGAAACGTTCGCTACCAAAGGCAAAACTTTTATGCGGCGCATGCCGCTTTTTGCGGCAATTTTTGTTGGTGGTTGACCACACAACGCAACACAAAGGAGGCGATTTTTCCAGATAACATCTACGCATTGTTCCACATTCAAATAAACTAGACGCTCGCCACCTATATATGTGTATATTTGTTTAGTTATTATTCAGTGCAGCCTGAACTGGATTAATAGTTTCTTTTAACTGCTTAATAAATACAAAATGTGTGTATAATTTCAATTTTGTCTCTTTTTACGTTTGTTATTCCTTTTATAGATTGCAATTGAGTCCTATGGAAATATGTTTGTTTTTGATTAATTTGTGACACGATGTGCTACCGTAGTTCCCCTTGTGATAAACGACCAACAATGTAAAATTAGCATTTGATTTTTCTCGCGTTTAATTAAAATGCGATTAAATAATTTCTAAACCTTATACTTGCTTTGCTTAGAGACTGGTTGCGACTATAGCCGCGAACAATAAAAGACTTTAATTAAAGCATTCCAAAGCATTTATTGGGATGATTCACTTCGATTAAATCAAATCAGAATGAAATTTCACATAGAAATGCCACAAGTTGGAAGTTATTAAAGAGGGCAACACACTTCCAAGGTGAGCTGAGGGGTATAACCAACATACGCTCGATATGAATCATTAAAGTTAACGATAATGCCACAATAAATATTCTTCCTTCTTCCTACCTTTTAGGGCTAAAACGCAAATATATGTTCATATGTATATATTAGCGCTACGGAAAGTTAAATACACCCAGCTTTACAATTCTAGATTGAGTTTTGAAAATTGTAAAGCTCAGGACTCAGCTCCAAATGACTCACGCATTCCTTGAATTTGTATTGTTTCTGAGAATTCAGCATATCTTAGAAACAATTATTTTTGACTGATTAAGCGGACGAACTTAATTTCCAGATGATCAGCAAATCGTATTGTTAATAAAAAAGATTGAGTTTCAGTAGAACTTATAGTGAATCAAACTTCTCATAACTCATAGTTGAATCTAACAATTCCGATTATGGCGCATTCAGCTGATCAACAGTGAATCATGACGTCAACTTGATATTAGCAAGAGCAGGCTGTGAGGTATGGTCTCTTATGAATATTTAAATGTACTTACCTAGCGACTATGCTAAAAGTATACGGTTTCTGCATCGCCAAGAATATGGCTATGATTTACAAGATATTTGTTCAATACTTTAGAATCGCTTTTGATGCTGGATACCGGCAAAACACCAAGTCGGGTCTAAACTTTTCCAACGAGAAGTCCGATATAGTTATAATTTCCATTTAAGTTAGAAGCGTATTGAAATTGAGGTTAGATATCTAATAAATATGATATGCCTATTTTAAAAAAATTCCACTTTTCGTGCGATATACATACAATATAATGGTTCGTTCGTTTCGACTGCATCATATATAAGGCCTGGATACAGGTTCGGCTGCTGATATGTTTATTATAAAAGGTGGTCTTCTCTTTCTTTGAAAGGGTATATGTCGTAGCTATGTTGCGATGTTATTTCACTTATTTCAGCAACTGTTGTCCTAGCCCACAGTTTGCTAATATATCTGCTGCAGTTGGCGCACTTGTCTTCCCCGATTAAGCGCATATCTTGGGAAGAGTGCACTTATGTGCATATGAACTTTCACCCAAAAAATAATAATCATCAGTAGAATACATTTTCACTCTGCATATATCATATATTTTACAACACTACAAACTAGAGTCAACAATCTCTAATTGCGACTATTGCAATGGCATTGAGAACTAAACTAAGACATTCCTTGCGGGCCTTTAGTTGTTGCGGGATTATGTGTCGAAAACGTATTCCGATTGTTGTTACCGCCACTCTGAGCAGTGATTACTGCAGCGCTGGGGCAGCACAAATGAAAGACCTGAAAGGCGAATGATTATTGAGTGCTGGGCTAGTCTGGTTAATTTGTTAATTGCAATTACCGAACGCCGGCCAATATTGCAGGCCATTTGTCTTAGCTGATTCTGTATCAAACTTGGAATATTGCTAAACTTGCCATATGTGGCCTGCAGATTCCGCACAAACTGGCATTGCTGGAATGGCACACAATAACCAAATTCACCGATGGGAGTGTAACAGCTGTTGTCTGCCTCTAAAATGAAAACAAACGTTTACATTTACAGTCCGATTAATTGATTGATCAACACATAACTCGTTTGACTGGTTTAATATAAATGTTAAAAGATGCGCGCAGCGGATATCAAACAAAAATAATAGAAATATTCGTCTAATAGTCTTTTATGACTCAATTATTCAGTTATATTAATCAGCCTATTCAAGCTACTTACGAGTCGAGACCAGCGTTGTTACGGCCAATAGCACTAGGCACAAGACGCCCATAAAAAGCTGCATCCTGTCCAAGTCTCTTGATGATTCCCGCAATTAAAAACTCGATGCGATCTCGGTTCTTGATCTTTAGCTCTCAGCTCGCGCGCTCAACTGTGAATGAGGCACACGCCGACGTGTGCCGCGCTTTTGTACCTTTAGCTCGCGTGCTGGGTTACCTGCTTATTAAAATGCATTAATGATAATTTACCCAGCTTTGAGATCATGTTTTTCTTAACTTGCCAACAGGTTTGCCGCTAGCGTCAATGCAGCACGGTTTGCCGCTAGCGTCAATGCCCAGCACCGGTCATGCGATTGTTTTTGTACTGGACTTGCGCTACTTTGCGCGCCTGGTGCGAGTTGAAGGAGTAACAGACACCATACTCTGTAAATATTGGTAAAAAATGATCGCAGCACTCGAAGATCTGGTTGAGGTAGCGGCACTCTACAATAAGCTCATGGCATTTGGTGCGAAACTACAAATATATGTGGTTAGATTAATTAAGAGAGCTTGAAGAACTCATATTGTACCACATCTAGCAACAGTGTAAAGTTGTCCGGACAGTACAACTGATGACAGTTCTCGCAGCTGATGCAGATGCCCCTGAAGAATGCGATCTCGCTGACGAAGTCATCGATGTGCATGTCGTGCTCCATGCCAAAGTAAGTGTCGCTCAGGTCCCAAATCTTTTCCGAATTGTACAGCTCGCAAACGGTTATGGCTGGAAACGAAGTGTTCCAATTGAGGCTGTAATTTGGAATGAGTTAGTTTCTAATACAGTCCTTCGCACAAAACTTACTAAATGGTATCCAAGTTAAAGGAAACAGATGAGGAAAAGTAACTCTCAATCAACGACCTCGATACGGACCCTATAAACGGCAACGTGTTATAAAATGTGGCCAAATAGAGTGACCTATTTCGAAAATGGGTAATTCTATATTATATAATAGATAGTCCTATGTTGTAATTTACCCTTTCAGTGCCAGCGACAAATAAATAATCCAGTTCATTGTCTGTGAAACGTTCGCTACCAAAGGCAAAACTTTTATGCGGCGCATGCCGCTTTTTGCGGCAATTTTTGTTGGTGGTTGACCACACAACGCAACACAAAGGAGGCGATTTTTCCAGATAACATCTACGCATTGTTCCACATTCAAATAAACTAGACGCTCGCCACCTATATATGTGTATATTTGTTTAGTTATTATTCAGTGCAGCCTGAACTGGATTAATAGTTTCTTTTAACTGCTTAATAAATACAAAATGTGTGTATAATTTCAATTTTGTTTCTTTTTACGTTTGTTATTTCTTTTATGGATTGCAATTGAGTCCTATGGAAATATGTTTGTTTTTGATTAATTTGTGACACGATGTGCTACCGTAGTTCCCCTTGTGATAAACGACCAACAATGTAAAATTAGCATTTGATTTTTCTCGCGTTTAATTAAAATGCGATTAAATAATTTCTAAACCTTATACTTGCTTTGCTTAGAGACTGGTTGCGACTATAACCGCGAACAATAAAAGACTTTAATTAAAACATTCCAAAGCATTTATTGGGATGATTCACTTTGATTAAATCAAATCTGAATCAGAATGAAATTTCACATAGAAATGCCACAAGTTGGAAGTTATTAAAGAGGGCAACACACTTCCAAGGTGAGCTGAGGGGTATAACCAACATACGCTCGATATGAATCATTAAAGTTAACGATAATGCCACAATAAATATTCTTCCTTCTTCCTACCTTTTAGGGCTAAAACGCAAATATATGTTCATATGTATATATTAGCGCTACGGAAAGTTAAATACACCCAGCTTTACAATTCTAGATTGAGTTTTGTAAATTGTAAAGCTCAGGACTCAGCTCCAAATGACTCACGCCTTCCTTGAATTTGTATTGTTTCTGAGAATTCAGCATATCTTAGAAACAATTATTTTTGACTGATTAAGCGGACGAACTTAATTTCCAGATGATCAGCAAATCGTATTGTTAATAAAAAAGATTGAGTTTCAGTAGAACTTATAGTGAATCAAACTTCTCATAACTCATAGTTGAATCTAACAATTCCGATTATGGCGCATTCAGCTGATCAACAGTGAATCATGACGTCAACTTGATATTAGCAAGAGCAGGCTGTGAGGTATGGTCTCTTATGAATATTTAAATGTACTTACCTAGCGACTATGCTAAAAGTATACGGTTTCTGCATCGCCAAGAATATGGCTATGATTTACAAGATAAACTTTGGAATCGCTTTTGATGCTGGATACCGGCAAAACACCAAGTCGGGTCTTATCTTTTCCAACGAGAAGTCCGATATAGTTATAATTTCCATTTAAGTTAGAAGCGTATTGAAATTGAGGTTAGATATCTAATAAATATGGTATGCCTATTTTAAAAATTTCCAAATTTCGTCCGATATACATACAATATATTGGTTCGTTCGTTCCGACTGCATCATATATAGGGCCTGGATACAGGTTCGGCTGCTGATATGTTTATTATAAAAGGTGGTCGTCTCTTTCTTTGAAAGATTATATGTCGCAGCTATGTTGCGATGGTATTTCATTTATTTTAGCAACTATTTTCCTAGCCCACAGTTTGCTTATTTATCTGCTGCAGTTGGCGCACTTGTCTTCCCCGATTAAGCGCATATCTTGGGAAGAGTGCACTTATGTGCATATGAACTTTCACCCAAAAAATAATAATCATCAGTGGAATACATTTTCACTCTGCATATATCATATATTTTACAACACTACAAACTAGGGTCAACAATCTCTAATTGCGACTATTGCAATGGCATTGAGAACTAAACTAAGACATAAATAATAATGAGAATAAGATGCAAGCACATAAGTCAGATTGGGGTCTTCAATATAGATTCTGGGTGATCCAGGGAAACATGTCCAAGACCGACGCGAATACGCCCGGCTGATTCTGTCGCTGGCCGCAATGTTTGCCACCATAGGAGACAATCCCGTACTGGACGTATCGTATCGAATCCTTAAAAGGATTGCGGAAGAAGAGAGGACCACCAGAGTCACCAGGGCAAGTGTGCACAATGCTTTCTCCAACAGCGCAAATGTGATTTTCATTAACGTGAGCATCAGCATAGAAATTGCGGCAAACATTGTGATTCTGTAGCTTTACGACCGCCTTGAGCAGCACGGAGGATGGCTTGTTATTCTCGGTACGACCCCAGCCAGAGATAAAGAAGGTCTGGTCATAAGGTATATCCTGGGACTTACGATCAATCGGCAGGCAGATGGGCATAATGTGATCTTTGAACTGAACGCGGCGATCAAGTTTGATGAGGGCTATATCATTGTTGATGGAATTATAGTTGGGATGCGGGCGTACATCTTCTAAGCCATACTCCTCGTAGGGTGGCAGGCAGTGCTCAATGCGACCGCCCAGAAATTCGCAATCCTTTTCGGTGCCCAGATCATGCTCGCCCAAGCGCACTCCAATACTGTCGAAGAAGAATTTAAGCAGTTGGTTAAAAGTGCGTGGCAGAATAATGAGCATGAACTTACAGCTTATTGCTCCTGGTCACACAGTGGGCTGCGGTCAGAACAAAGCGATCGGTGATCAAGCTGCCGCCGCAAAGGAAAGGTCGTTCGGAGGTGTCATACTTAAGCAGCGCTAGCCAAGGGAATTCCCCGAGTCTTACAGGCTCTCCTCCACTTAGTTTCGTGTTTACCTTCTTGCCACAGTCCGTGACAGAGTTCAGTAATTCCAGGCCGCGTGGATCGATGCGCTTAAGATCGCCAGTTGTTTTGGCTGTTCCTTGCGGGCCTTTAGTTGTTGCGGGATTATGTGTCGAAAACGTATTCCGATTGTTGTTACCGCCACTCTGAGCAGTGATTACTGCAGCGCTGGGGCAGCACAAATGAAAGACCTGAAAGGCGAATGATTATTGAGTGCTGGGCTAGTCTGGTTAATTTGTTAATTGCAATTACCGAACGCCGGCCAATATTGCAGGCCATTTGTCTTAGCTGATTCTGTATCAAACTTGGAATATTGCTAAACTTGCCATATGTGGCCTGCAGATTCCGCACAAACTGGCATTGCTGGAATGGCACACAATAACCAAATTCACCGATGGGAGTGTAACAGCTGTTGTCTGCCTCTAAAATGAAAACAAACGTTTACATTTACAGTCCGATTAATTGATTGATCAACACATAACTCGTTTGACTGGTTTAATATAAATGTTAAAAGATGCGCGCAGCGGATATCAAACAAAAATAATAGAAATATTCGTCTAATAGTCTTTTATGACTCAATTATTCAGTTATATTAATCAGCCTATTCAAGCTACTTACGAGTCGAGACCAGCGTTGTTACGGCCAATAGCACTAGGCACAAGACGCCCATAAAAAGCTGCATCCTGTCCAAGTCTCTTGATGATTCCCGCAATTAAAAACTCGATGCGATCTCGGTTCTTGATCTTTAGCTCTCAGCTCGCGCGCTCAACTGTGAATGAGGCACACGCCGACGTGTGCCGCGCTTTTGTACCTTTAGCTCGCGTGCTGGGTTACCTGCTTATTAAAATGCATTAATGATAATTTACCCAGCTTTGAGATCATGTTTTTCTCAACTTGCCAACAGGTTTGCCGATAGCGTCAATGCAGCACGTGTGACCGGTGCCAAGACTAGAACGTATCATGGATTTGTTTTTACCCACAATGTCACTGATTTAGTGGATTGGACTTATGTGGCGTCGGTGAGCGTCGGTGAGCGTCGGACAAGCGATTAAATTCCAGGAAACCCCCCAGTGACAGCCCACTCGGTCTCACTCTCACTCTCCCGTTCTCGATGTCTGTCGCACATTTTTAATCCCAGTCGATTCGCTATCTGATGCGCTGGGAAAGTAAAGGTAGGTAAGTACGCCAGATGGGGTACTTTTTTTCAACTGGGTTAAAATGTTTCTAATTGCTATCGAAGCTTCGCTTGTCGACGCCTAATTGCACGGGTTGCCCAAACTTCTTTTCGGAAATCCCACGAATCTAAAACGCCCCAAAGTGTACACATTTTTCTTATTTTTTTGGTTTTTTATGCCAACTCTGGGGTAATGAAATATCCAATTTGTTAGCTTTTTAAAATCCCCGAAAGTTTGATGAACGAGATATGCGTAAGTGTACACACATATGTACATATAAATATGTAGGTAGAATTATGAATCATATATATGAATAATATTGCGGATGTGCGAATTTCATATAGTTGTATGTTAACAATAAAATCGTAAATCTGTTTAAGGTAATTTTAATCCAACGCCAGAATATTCATTCAACTAGTATTTTAACCTTTTCTAACCGCAAAACTTAACACTTCACACACAACTACAAGTACCGGGACTTACAATTTTCCAGACATAGATATAAACATGTTGTTAATCGTGATAAGCCCAGTAACTTACAATAATCAAATTAGACAAGCTTATTAGTTAAAAGCGAGTAACTACAACAATACATTTTCAGTCAATTAAGATAAAAACTCATATAATAGTTTTTCGTTATTATGAAATCTTTCTAATTAGTTGATGCAATATCAAAAGGGCGTCTCTTGTCGTACATACGTTATTAAGAGTCGATTTGTGGACAGTTTATGCTTTAAATGGAAAATGAAAAACAAAAAATTGGTTACATAAAAATTAAATATTGACTTTTTATGATTTTTCTTAAATCAACCATTGTGTAGGGGTGTACATATTTTTATTTGAAAATACGATTGAAATGTCAGTGTTGCAAATGCTGAAAAGTGCAGCGATCTATCAACGACACAAACGTATTTGCAAACACTGTGAAATTAACGAAGCTTTTAGCGGAGACACAAACAAATTGACGAAGCTTAAAGTGAAAATAACTCGGCAAACTAGGGAAGCAAACCTGACTAAATATCCTATCATAAAGGTTTTTGTTACTAGAAGTCATATATGTATACAAATATATAGAAAAATGTGTAGTAAATTTTCACCTATTTTATACCTATGTCAAGTTTAAAGATGAATCATATTTTATGTTTTAATCGACGCAGCTTTGAATTATAGTAAAATGCAAACAAATATATTAATACAAAAATGAAACATATCTTACTAGATAATTGCCAACTTATTTATTTATCTCTTTCTCATTATTATGCAATTCATTTTCAATATGCTTTATTTTAACATGGCTTCCCTTTGTTGGGACATAAAGAATCATCACATTAAAAACTCATTTTTTAAGATTATGTACAACATTTTTAATATGTTCAATTTTAAATAATAAGTTTTTTGCTATTGAATTAATCTCAAAGCCCTTAAAGTTAGAATTGCCAGCATAGTTTTCGATTCCCTATCAAGAATTTCAGCCAAACCCCATTAATTTCTATATATTCATAATCTGCAGAGAACTCAGCCGGCTGATCGAGTCCGCTTTGCGAGACAAACAAAAGACGGACACATGTAGCTGCTGCAAAGCTGAAAAACCGGTAATCTAGCCGAGCTCTGCAAAGAAATAGTTCTCAGCAACAATAGTTGCTCAGACATTTAGCCGCAAGAGAGCGAGAGAGAAAGAGAGAGGGAGCGAGACTCAAACATACCCAATGTTGACAATGCAATCCACAGTACTCGTGCCCTGCCTACCTGCATGGCACCTTCCAGCTGGCGGGCAGCAACAGGTACCTGGCGGAGCGCAGCTTAGCAACTTAAGAAGAGCGTACCGAAGTCTGGCAAAAAAAGACCACGTATATCGCCGCTCACGTTGTTGGAATTCATTCCACAGTGAGACGCCGTCGCGATCGCACGTCTCGAGCGGAGCGAATATCTTGAGCATACACAAATATCGAGCAGAGGCCAAGCTTGAAGAGCCAGGCCAGCAGATGAAACGACTGTTAATTAAAATTCAATTGCATTATTGAGTGTCTATACAGTGTACACATATAGTCGCAACAGAGTGTGCGAAACGGAACCGCAAAACTCAGAATCCCATGACGCCATATTTGTTTTTTCAACCTGATTGAACGTCCCGTGTTCGTGTGAGAAGTGTCTGTGAATGCCAAAGAGAATCATCTCGAGGCGGAAACGAAAAGATTCTGTGTGAAACGAAATTCAAAATTCATTTAAATTAGTGAAGCTCAAAACAACAAAAATTCTAAAAAAAGAAGAAAGAAAAAACAACAACAAAAAGAAACAAAGCCCCGTCAACTTTTGTGGAGTTTGCGCGTGTTTTTTTCGCTGATATTATGGTTGGAAGAGTGTGTGTGTGTGATGTTGCAAGTGTATGCGTGTTTTGTTAGTGAATGCGACTGGCAGTGTAAAAAATATCCGCTTACCTAAGCGTACAAATTCTCTCGCAAAGGCTTAAGAACCACACTTGAATACAGCACAAAGCACACACATATACAGACACGCACACAGTGGCGCATACCTGTGTGTGTTTGTACGTGGCTAACATATAAAGCAAAACCAGAAAATCCACATTGTTCGGTCTCGGTGCGCGCCTACGTTGTCTACGCTACGTAAAGAACGCGCATAACGTAAGACGTTTTGTTTTGTTATTGTTGGTGTTGTTGCTGTTCCTGTTGCTGTTGCTGTTGCTGTTACTGTCACAATGGGCGACTCTACGCCCATTTGCCGCTGCCGAGTACTCTATCTGGGCAGTGCTGTGCCGCGCCAGAGTAAGGATGGCCTGCAGGGCATACAGGAGCCACTGCGCAGCCTCTATCCCTCAGAGGGCGCTGTTGGCGCCAAGGGCATAGATAGCTGGCTGAGCGTCTGGTCGAACGGCATACTGTTGGAGAATGTGGACGAGAATCTGAAGCAGATCACACGCTTCTTTCCCATCGAGTCGCTGCACTATTGCGCCGCCGTGCGTCAAGTGCTTATACCGGAGCGCGGCAATGCTCATCCGGAGCCAAAGTTTCTGCCGCTGGATTCGCCATTTGCGCGCATGCCACGCGCCCAGCACCCGCCCATCTTTGCAGCCATACTGCGTCGCACCACTGGCATCAAGGTGCTCGAGTGCCACGTCTTTATTTGCAAACGTGAGGCGGCGGCCAACGCTCTAGTCAGATGCTGTTTCCATGCCTATGCTGACAACTCATATGCACGCCAGCTGGAGACAGGCAGCACAGTTGGGGGCGGCAGCAGCGTCTATGGCACGCTTAAGAGCGGGGCCGGCAGCAAGTCCAATGGCGACCTCACCAGCGTTGGCTTGACCAACGGTCATGGGAACGGTCACCATCATCTGGCCGGGCAGGGCGGCTGGAGATCTCGCGCCGGCAGCACCACAACGTTAAACAGTCTGGGTCGCACATCCAATGGACATGTGCTCAATGGCTCTGGTCTGGGCATGAATGGAGGCAGCACTGGCAGCGCCGCCGAGGGCTACACATCAGTCAAGAATTGTGAGTATTTCAAGCAATCGAGTTTGTTGCCTAAGTCTTTCGTTTTGCCACGCCCACTCCCAACTGCTCTTTGTAGCTTGCGCCTTGAGAACTTTTGTCCCATCTTTAACCACCAACAGATACAGCTACTCACCCAGGTACAGTTGCCTAAGTATACCTGGCATGTCATCTAATTAGCTGCATGTGACCGGCACGAAACGTTAGAACAGTCTGAGATAAAACGCAAACTGCTTTGTCTCCCATCTCAGCTATGATCTCAGCAGTCAGGTAGCTAAGATGAGACGGATTTGTACACCCTTTAATTGGTTCCTATAAATATGTTAGAAGATTTCTAATACATTAAATGAGCTAGGTTAGATATATAGATAGATATATATAGATCTGTAGATATGTCTGTATATATGATTACTCAGCTGAATGCAGTCCCCTGTCCCCTGTCCCTGATGGTGTTGAACTTAATTTGTATATATGATTTTTGATTTAGCTGGCTCTAAATCTTGGATCTTGGTTCTTGGAAAATACGGCTCAATAACACATTCAAAAATCGAAAATAATAGCAATTGGAGATCATAGTCGCTGAGTCTCACACGTTTCTTTCATATGGACTGTTTAGTTAATTACTTAGAAGTGCTATATTAATAAAATGAGCTAAGATTTTATATAAATAGTAACAAAGTTAAAGGTTTATCGTTTATCATTAAAGAAGCTATAAAAGATGAGCCTCACCTTGAAACACACACACACACACACACACAGACAGTTGCTGGCTAACAATATGTATAAAGAAAAAACATTTCAGCACGCCTCAGACTTTGTTGAAAATAGAAAATGTTGTCACAGCGTCGAAAGTATTTGGGTGCAGTACAGGTATTTTATGTTATTTTCAGTTATTGACAATGTTTTTTTTTTAATGCACGTTTCTCGGACGCCTGTCGTTGGCACTGATGACTGATGGAGGGCCCGGCAAGTGCCAGAGTCGAACCTTTAGCCGATGGTGATGTTGCTGATGGTGTCTGGTAACAGAGAAACACTTACGGGTATTCGACTGTGCGCTGCCTCGCAGAGTTTTAAACACTTTCCACTTATTTAAATTTCGTCGACAGCGACAGAGGCACAAAAATCGCCGCTTTATGGCATTGGCTGTTGTTGCTGCTGTTGGCCTGGTCAACGACTGCCTTTGAAGTTGAAGTTGTCTCGGTTATAGCAAAGTTATGATAATTAGCATGTAAATTGCTAGAGCTGAGGAAAGCAGCAACAGGCAGCAGCAGTCAGCAGCAGCCACGTTAAATGTGTTTCGAACAAACCAACGTCCGCGATCTCGACTCTCATGCCATGCAAATTAGCCGCATTTCGCTTTCGACCTGCAGCTCCTCCCTGGGCCCAGCTGGAAAATCTTAAATGTCTGCATGTTTATTAAGTAGAAATGCGACCAATAAGCCCATCCGAATGAAAGCACTTTCTAACCAAATTTGCTATAATTGTCATGAGTAAATGCCTTCAAGGAAACTGTTCACTGTTTCTATTCATTTTGTTTAATTAATTTTAGTTTTTACCTTTTCAAGTATCTTTTGCCTTATCATTCAAACTAACTATGCAAAGCGAGTGACTTGCTCTAAGCTAATTAATAAGGCTTGTACCATCATACCTGACCATGGCAGGCACATAATTTATTATTTAGCGGCATTCTCACAGCCTCTCTCACAGTAGTTGTTGTTGTCAATCTCAAGTGCAGTTGGTGGACTCACATCCACACACACACACACACACACACACACACACACACACACCAAAACTTGATTGTTGTAGCTGGGCAGGAACTGTGGTCGCGTGCAGATTAGCGGACGTCGGCGCCGCCAACGCTGCCAACTTCAGGCCGTGGGCCTAGTGCCAGTTGGGGGGCGCACATAAGTCTTATACACATGATCGTGTGTATATATATATAAATATATGTACTCACTGAGCACATAAATTGAGATGAACGCGTGAGAAAATTTTGGGTTAGGGTTTATTTTTGTTATGACTGTTTTCCATTTGCTGGGCTTTGGACTTGGTCTTGGTTTTGGTCTTGGTCTTGAATTGGTTTGGTTATTGCCCTGCTCGCCACTTTCTTGTGTCAGTCGCAGTCGGAGTCGGTGGTGGGAAGTACATATATATATACATACACATATGGCAGCTTGCTGGGAAGTGTGAAATCGACTGGAAGTAGAGCCAGACCCGTGACTAAGTGTGCAAGAGCTGGCAAGCGGGGGGAATTCTTAAATTTGAGCGTGTGAGCAAGTGAAACTTTATTTATGTATGATAAAATCTTATACGATACACGTGAGTATGTGTTTGTATCAGTGTGTCTGTGTGTTTCTGTCCAAGTCGCAGATTTTCTATTAATTAACATTGTTAATTTGCTTGTAGACAGTTTTGAGATTAAGGTTTTGCTGCCGCTCATTGTTGCTCTCAATGCGAATTGAGGTTGTGTCGCCGTGTGGTATCAGTGAAGGAATCTCGCGTACGACAGCTAGATAATTGCTTCTCTCTATCTCTTTCTCTCTCCCACTCTAGCACTTAATTCTTAATTGAATAAACTAATTTCAATTGCGGCTTAATGGCGCGAAAGTGTGCTAAAGAAACAACTGGGTTTTTGTTTTGTGTCTCAAGTTTATGCCACGACCTCATCTGCCAATTGTTGGCCAAGTCAGTTAGCGTACGTTCAGGTCCATTGATAAACAACATGGCCACAGTCTCCACACTTGAGTGTATCCGTTGCCGTTGCCGTTGGCCGCGCCTCTAGCCTGTTGATCCAAGCAATTCGCAGGTGGCTTTGTCGACAGATTTTGTGGTACCATTTAAATGGCAAAACAACGAAAAACATAAACCAAACCGAAACAAGTTGCACATTGTTGAAGACCAGATTCCAGTTTCGGAATGAGACAACGGCACAGTTAACCAAAATTTGACCTACATAGCCAGGCCGGGGGGACAAAAAGCGCACACAAATCTCGTTTGGCTGGACATGATGTAATCAACTAATGGAAATTCTATTAGGAAATCAGGTGGAAACCATTTAGGAAGCAATAGCTGTTGCAATCCATATTAAATATATAAAAGAAAAGTATTTATATATAGGAAAAAACTAGTCGCTGATTGGCATGCAAATATGCAACAAAAGCAACAGGATGGCCACTTGACCATGACTGAAATATCGAACAGTGGTGGGCGCAGCAGCAAAAGAAGTGCCAACAGGTTCCAGCTTCCGCTGGTAGTGTGCGGCATCTCTAGGAGCGGCCGTGCAACAATTTTGTATTTTTTTTTCATTTCTGTTTTTTGCTGCTATTACGAGCAACGATCTCTAGTTGTTGTTGCTGTTGTTGTTGTTGCTGCATCGCTGTTGCAGTTGCATTATTATTATGCAAAGAAGCTGGCCAAAGACTGAGCGTGAAATATGCAGATAGACAGTTTGTTAGACAGAGAGTCAGAGAGACAGATAGGCAGATCAAGCGAGTGGCAGGCACATTAACCGAAATCCAGTTGCAGTTGAATGACTTGGGCCGGTTGCATGTTGCAGTCACTCGGCAAAAATTTCTTGTTGACTTGCAACATTTTTTATTATTTTTTTTTCCTGCGGTCTATCTTTGTTGTTGCCATGTCGAATTGCATTTAAGCAAAGCTCGATTACACAAATTTGATTTTGATTATTTTCCGCGATTGAAGTGGCACAACAAAAAATGCTTCCATCAAACTCAAGCGAATTCCAACTTTTGACCTACTTTGCATGCCACCTCTCTCTATAATGCTTTCCATCTCTTTCTCTCTATTTGAAACGAAATCAATTTTCTGTAATCAAGTTATTAAAGTCATGATACAATGAACATAATCTTTTGTTTTAATAAAATGTGCACTTCAAATTTACAATTATTTAAAACATTAAATTATGATATAATTGAATTTTAATAAGTTTTTAAGAGCTTTCGATTAATAATAAATGACTCAATAACTCAGATAACTATGCTCATATATTACACGGCCTTTTTGTTACAGAGATCTTTCATTTTTGCTTGCTTAGACCATGATTTTAGAATATTTTTCATATTTGTTTATTTGAATTAAATATATCTTGACTTGCCTAAGCCAATATACTTTTCACCTAGATCTTTGACTAATGCAATTTTTGTTGATTAGTGTACTCAGCCGGAGCCAGATTTAATCAGCTTTTCCTGAAGCCATTTTTGTTGAAGTTCAAATGGGTTTTCCTGCGAAAAATAATTGCAGTCACGTCAGTCGACAGATTTCACCATGGAAAAAGGCCAAAAAATCTTTTCAATCTTTATTGTGTTGTCTTGTCGGATGTGCCTGGCGACACACACTTAACTCCAGACCCCAATACATTTCAATCGGTGCCTGAGCATATGAATAACTCACAATCTGTGGGCCTGTAGGTGCTTCCATTAGTCACTCGTCTGGCATTCTACGTTGGCGTCGTCCCAGTTCAGAGCTGACTCTAGCTGCGCAGCTGCAGCACGCTGGAGTCGACGGTGGTTTGGGGCATTGGGCCAACCAGCCGCGGCTGGCTGCCAGCGGAAAACGAAATGGCAAACAAAAACAACAACCAAATTCCAAGCCGCATTGTGGCTCCATTTTTGCATCAGTGGAAAAAACAAACAAAAAGCAAAGAAAAACAAAAATTCAAAGGCGCTATTTGGGCTTCTGGCACTCCCCTTTCCGCTCGGAATTTCGCTGTGGCAAAGGCAGCTGAATGGCAAACACGCTTAAATGCCAACAGTTTGTTTTGGCCAACTTGAGAAACATTAAATATTTAACTTGAGTTCTCATTTCGAAGCCAGTTGCATAGATTGCCATCGATTTGAGTCCGCCTCAGTGACTCACCGACTAACCTGCCCCAGCTCCAGCCCAAAACGTTTGCCAGCTTAACGTGGAAATACACTTTTCACGCACGCATGCGCTGTGGCCACTCGCCACATTAAGTGAGAGTATTAATTTTACTTTTCGTGAATGGAGTGTGGTACGGTGCACATTGCTTATGACATAAGTACATATAAAGAGTAAGAGCTGGAGCGGGGTGGGGAGAGGATCAAGCGAAGCAGCTGTAGCAGAGGGCCTCTGCTTGCAGCTGGTTTAAACAATTTCACGTAATTATAGCAGCTAGCGAAATGCGAAACAATTAAAAATTATAAATCAACTTCCAGGCTCAAAGCGAAATTAGCGTAAATTGCAACTGGAAGTGTAATTACCAACTATATTTTGCATTTTTACCAAGCATTTAAAATCAAAGCCAACTAACTGGCTGCTCGGCCAATACAATGTTCAGGAATTTGATTGACTTCCGCAAAACATTTACGCAGATTATGCTCCGAGCGTGGTAAAAGCTACAAATCGATTGTTTAAAGACCAAATCAAAGTGAAATCGTGCTGTGAGTTTCACCGGCTTGGGATACAGATACGCCATGGCCATAATCTTTGTCTTATATTGGTGAATATAACTAACTAGGTGGTTCTTGAATATAAATATTTGTAGTTTGCTAAGCATTTCCGACCCTGAAAAGTAAATATATCTGTCGATTTACTTGTCTGTACAAACTTGAGCCCAGTTGGCAGAGACTTGTTGATACTATGTCGTATAACTTCCATTGGAACGATCGGTTTTAAATGGAATATGGGCAATATCTTAATTTTAAGTCTTATTTTCATTTTTGTCAAGATCGATCAAGAAGGAAAAAGAAAAGACGAATACTTTCAATACCCTTGCTAATATGCTAAAGAATGTATAATATTATACACAATTTCTGCGTTAAGCAAAAACCACTTTAACTCACTTTCGAATATCGGTCTGAGCTTGAAACTAAAAATGAAAGTTGCAAAGATATGGATCTATATACTTATATATATAAAACGCAACAGAGCCAGCCCCAGAAGTTTTGTGAGAACTGGCGAAATGGGTCGGACAGCTCTTTGGCCATTAATTTATATATGCAATGCATTTGACATTTGGCCATGTGAAAAGCTCGCTAATTAAGAAACAACCGAAATGAAGCGCTTCCCACCAAAAGTTTTGCAGCTTGTGCCGCTCAAACAGTCTGTTTACCTACATATATAAGTATATATACATATATATGTATATATTTTTATATATTTGGGTGCTACTTGCGGGGGCAACATAGGGCAAGATGTGCCCCAAAGTTCGCTCTCATTTTCAACGGCAGTCAGTCGAGTACGTTAGCCGCGTCTCGGAGGTCAATAGACCCCAAAGCGAGCGCACATTTCTCATGCTAGAAGCAGCGACAAAGCCACAAAGCAGCAAAAGAGCTGCAGAGCCACAGCAGAATGGCAAAAAAACATTGGAACCAAACCAAATTATGGCATGGCTAAGAAGCAAAGATATAAAAAGAGACACACAAACAAAAAATAGAAGAAAAACATGAAAGAACAGCTGTCGTCGCTACATCGAAGAATATATACCCTTGCAGATGTACGACATATATAAATATATACAGTATATATATATATATAATATATGGGATTGAAAAGTGCAAGTGGTTTTCATAGAAATATTTCCGAACGATCTGAACAGATATATGATAAAGTTATCCCATACAACCAACCCAATAATACTATTTGGAAGATTCTGATTCTCGAAAATGGCACATTTCGATTCAATAGACTTCCACGAATTCAAAATGACATATCTTTCAAAGGCCTGATATAAATTACCTGCCTTTAACTGAGGCATTTAGAATTTATAGAAAATATTATTTTTAAATTGTGTGAATCGCATTTAAATAGGGTCGAGCCTTTCAGACTTGTACGTACCAAGAGCATAGTCTTTTTTAAACAATTTAAAGAACTTGAGAGATCACAATTTTTGAAAAATTATTCAAATTCTCGAATCACCCAGCTTGGATACCCATTGATTGTTTAGAGAATCTATTTGAGATGGCATCTCCTATGCGTTACGAAGCTCGTGACTAAATTAAAATACTCTCAGTAAGGGTATTCCCGTCGCTGACTCGTCGCTTTGTTGTCGTCTGCCGGACTGGGCGGCGACTGTGACTGGGGCTGGGTCTGGGCTGGTTTTTTCTGGCAGGAACTCTGGGTGGCGGGGCGCAACGTTAGCCGCAGGTGTAGCCGCCGCGCTCAAGTTATTAAATTACCGTTATTTATTACAAAACCGTTGCCATTGCTGCCATGGCCCAAATGCGTTGCAGAACCGCGCCAACCTTCATCGGCTGCGACAAAGGCGACGGCGACGGCGACGGCAACAACGGCGTTGATAGTAACGGCTTTGCACATGCTCATGTGTGTGTGTGTGTAGCTAGTATATTTGTATCTGTATCTGTTGCATACATTCGCATTGCCTAACTGACCAAGTCACACACACACACACACACACGCGTACGTGCGATGGGAACAGTTAAGAGTCGTCAAAGTCAAATCGAAACGCATTCAATTGCCTCACAATCGATTCATTTGAATGCGACCGCCGTCAACTCTTGACGGTCGTGGCCCATATATTGCTTCTCCTCCTTTTTTGTAAGCACTTTTGGATTAGACGCGCTCGGCTAATTTACAGCATTTCGGTTAATGTAAATGCCATTGCCTGGCCCAGCACTGGGCTGCTAGCCACTTGCCACTTGGCACTTGGCACGTGAATCAGCGCTTTAGCAACCGCCAAAACGATGGCCGGTAATGTGAGACAAGTGCGGCCATGGTATTGCGCCCCTGCCCTGCCCCCGCCACAAACCTTCCCTTTGGACATTAATAGTTTAGTGGACAGCATCCATTGGCCGCGAAGGTCAACCAGCTATCGACTGAAACCCAAGACCTGCATTCAGATCAGTGGATCGAATGATATCTTACACGCTTTAACTTGTTCTTAACATAGAGCTGTCTTTTTTCTTTTTATATGTATTTGTACCTGTGCATTGCATATATGTTAATTAAATAAAAAGTAACTGCTTTATACAGTATTGGCGGGTATTTCGCTTCTTTGCTCGTATAAAGTATTTTACTTTAAATATAAAATCACTTATTTGCCCATTTTCCGCTTGATGTGGTTCATATTACATAAACATTGACACAGGTTTGTGGACTTACCGAATAAGTGAAACAATGTAAGGAAAATATAAAAAAAGGCGTTGGTAATGAGTTTGAGAAGCTCGAAAGTTTTATGCAACAATTATTAGTCCATTTTAACTAACAGCATACCAAGGTGCCCGTGAATTCTAGAAATCTGAGCATTTGAATCTTCTCATAGAGATATACAAACTATACAGCTCGGGCTTAAGCTTAGATACTTTCTGAGAGAGAATTAAGTTTAAAGACTTTACTAAGGTTTCAAGTTTCTAAGATCGATCCACTTTAATTATGTACTTACAGTTTACGGTAGCAGTGCCGACCTGAACGTCACTGTGGATGATGGCGAGGCATCAGTGTACAATGGCGATGAGAATCACAAGGTGTGGAGCGGCTCACAGGATCAGCTGGACAGCATAGGTGCCGTAGAGAGTCCCTATGAGCTGTTCGCCGGCAACAGCTCCACGCTGGGCAGGCCATTGCGAGCGCGTCAGATAAGCGCGCCCATAGACGTGCCACCGCCGCCTGTAAAGGAGGAGCGCAAGACGAAGCGCGACAAGAAGTCATCAAAGTCAAGCGGCAGTCAGAGCTTGTCGGGCACACTAATCAGACCAAAGCCCATGCATCCGGCGGCTGCGCTGCATCGCTCACAATTGCACGCCGGACCAGGTCCGGGTCCCGGACCAGCCAGCGTCATCTATGGCCCTGTGTCCGGGCCTCATGCCGCGCGCCAATATCACACAATTAGTCATCGCGGTTTTCCGCCCGGTCCGCCGCCGCATCATTCACATCCACACGCACATCCGCATCCGCATCAGCATCAGCACCACATGATGCAAATGCATCATGCACAGCATTTGGGTGGCATGCCCCCGCTGCAGATACCCATGATGATGCCGCCGCAGCAGTACGCTACGCTGCAGCCCTCGCGCTCGACCAGCAAAAAGAAGAAGAAGGACAAGAAGAATGGCGGCGTTGGAGTGCCCGTGGGCATGCCCATTGTGCCGCCCATCTACGCTTATCAGCAAGCAATGGGCGGTGTGCCGCCACCACCGATGGCACAGTCAATGATCGGCGAGCCGCGTCCACTGAGCATGTCCAGCCGCAAGATGGCTGCGTCCATGGGCAACGGCCTGGACGACTCTGGCAACTCAGGCGCTGAGTCACCATCGCCGGGCGGCACGGGCATCTATCGGCGCAAGGGTCACCTCAACGAGCGCGCCTTTAGCTACTCAATACGCCAGGAGCATCGCAGTCGCAGTCACGGCTCACTGGCCAGCCTACAGTTTAATCCCCCGGACATGAAGAAGGAGCGCGAAATAGCCCAAATGGTGGCTGGCCTGGACCTCAACGATGGCGAGCGCAGGCAAATGGCGCCGGGTCCGGCCACGCTGCAGCGCAAACAGGCTGCCATGGCGAACGGAGGACCAGGTCCAGCACATCCACATGCTCATCCCCAGCATCCGCATGCGATATATGGCCCACTGGGTCCCGCAAGTAGTTTTGGCAAGCCACGCAGATAAGTTTGCCAGCGCTTCGAGCTTAAGCCAAGCTATTCCGCATAAGGAATGCTGTCAACTGATTGAGTACACCCGAATTGGACTAGGAGAACTATATATACATACATATATATATATATATATACATATATATAGAATATTACAACATTATAGCGATGCTGGTCAATTTAGAAATGGAAACGAATCAATTATCAAATTTAAAAGCGACCAAGCTGGGCTCCAGCGACAGACTTTAATCAAATTGGGTAACCAAAATTAGAATTGATATCGAATCGAAATCGAATCGAAATCGAATCGAAATCGATGTCGATATCGATATCGAAATCAAATCAATTATCTACAATGAATATGTGTGCCTTATTAGGTTTATACTTTAAGTATATATTTTAAACATGAAAATTCCTTTGCCCATAACCAGATAAAAGCAAAGACAACATATAATCGATTATAATAAATAATGTAGAATAATATAATACACTACACAACTTGACAACGTGGAAAACAAGTGCGACAAATAAAAGTTGTTCCCTTGTTTTTTATTTTCGAGCACAAATGTAAAATATCTTTTCGAATGAATGGAGTGTTAAGGAACAGCTAAAAAAAAGCACTTACGAGCAGACATAAAAACAAACCTACAATACATATCTTTCATTCTGTCCATATTAGCATCTTAAGGCGCAGATGTATTAGATATGCATATGTGTGTGTAAACATAATTGCAAAAATATGTACAATAAATATAATAAAATGTTAACGAAATGTTTTAGCCTGGGACTCTGTTGGAAAAATCTCACAAAAGTGTTTTGCTAAATGGTCTCTTCTAAAAGCCAAGATCTATTTTTATAAAATCTGACGACCATTTGTTCTGCGGGTTTCGTGTGTAGGCCTAAGCACACCTTTAAGTCAATTAGCATGCGCGGGCACAACATGAATAAATACGCGGCATTTACATACATACGCATACCCTGTACGTCAGTCAGCATGTAACTGATTGGCATAGCGGGTGGTGCTGGAGGGGCAACAACGTGGCGCGAGTGGAGCCATGTGACAGCCGATACACGCTGGAAAAACACAAAACGAAATTAAATACTTTTTAATAGAATCAATTACTAATTACTAATCAATTATAAAAAATCTCATAAAATTCATTTGTCAATTCAAAATGTTGCATTTTTAAACAAAAGTCTTCATCTGAACTTTGAATATTTCGCACTTCATCAAAATCATAAATATTTATTCTCCTATAAAAGTCAAATAGATGGAACTTAAAATTAATGAATTCTAATCTCAGTCAGTTCGTATACATTTTATATATTTATATAAATATATATCATAATTTTATCACAGTGTATGCATTTGCTTGGGACACCCAACAGAATATTACCCGAGCTTAGGTAGATCTACGATCTGCGATCTATGCCTAGACTCCAGCTCTGCATATGGGCTGTCGTGGGCTTCATAAATGAATTTGCATGCAAATTCCTTGCATGTTTTGACTGTCGCTGGCTGCTGATTTGCATGCGAATGTCAGAGGCGTGCGAGGGCCGCGAAGGTTGATTTGTGGCATTTTCAAACGCAAATAGTTCAGATATTTGTTAACAAACTACTGTGTTAAACAAAATAAGTGAACAAGCGAAAGTTGCAGCGGACATATTTTATGTGCATATTCGAATTTTGAGTGATGAAATCGTCGAGAGACTGTCGAGAATTTCGGTAAAGCTTAAAGCTGGCTGGCGAGAGATGCCGACGACGACGACGACGACGACGACGACGACGACGACGACGACGACGACGACGACGGCGACGGTGGTCGCGAGCGATTCCAATTCCGATTTCACTTCCAGTTTTTGGCTCGACGCTACTTACTTATAATGCCGAAAGCAAAGATCATCGCAATTCAAGCTCAACTTTAACTTCCACTTCGTATGGGGGCAACATGTGTGAGCTGTATATTAACAGATACAAATACAGATACAGATGCATCGTCTCAGGTGAACAGGTTAATTTTTAAGCAGTTTATAACTACACAAAAGTCAAAAGCGAGTTGCATCAGTGTCCTCGTTTTATTTTTTATATTTTTTGGCCACAATAATTGCAGGCTGGGTTTATACCTATTACCTGCACCTATAGCCATTTACCTTTATGTGCGTATTACCTAATTGCCGGCAGGCGCGAAACGTATATTTTGCCAGCCGCTTAACGTATAAATCAAAATTGGCAGTTCCAGTTTGCCGTGGCCCAGGAGTTATGCCTCTTAGTGCTCGGGCCGGGAGCTGGGATCCGGGGACGGCTGCTTTAGCATTGCGTAAGAGATTTTCAATTAAAAGTGCGCACTAGCCTGGCCCGGCATGGCCTGATGTGGTCGTCCGTGTGTCGAGGAGAGGCATATCCCTCTTGTAGCATCTTGTGGTGGCGGCACTCGCTGTGTGTGTCAGCGGCACAGCCAGCGCTGGCTTTATGGATATTCCACATTTATGCAACAAGAAAATGTGGCAAGAAAATGTTTTCCATTTCCAGTTTTACTCGAATACCAACGCCGACTTGGGCAGCTGGTCAAGCAGGCAAATTGCCGAACACACGCCACGCCGCAAGTCGTCTCTTTTAAGTACCTATAACTAGCTGGTCTAGCCGATTATGGCTGACCCACCCGAGGGCTACAAGGCATTGGGCGAAATCACGTTGACCCAAATGAATGGCTTGGCCAACCTTAAATTGCGTTTCAAACAGAACCGAGCTTGGAATTGCAATTATTTTCTTATCTGCATTGCAAATATTTGCCATTAACTTTTAGCTGCAAATGCATTTTAAACATCAAAGTGACATTCGACTTAATCGCAGCAAAGTGGAAATTGTTGCTCCAGTTTCTTGCTAAACGCACTAAAACACTATCATATAATAACTAGCTAATAATTCAAAGTTAACTCGTTTTGTTAATAAGTATTATCAAGCGGATAAATAATTTGCACCTATCGCACGTACAAGACACATCGAAGCTTGACTAAAAAAGCAGAGAGTACAAAAAGCAAATGTGATATGCTTAAAGAGAAAGAACTTTGGAAGAGTTACTCAGCTCTTGATACCGATTACAGCCAAGCTATGCATATAATCTTTTAATATTAAATTGGTATTCAAATCCAACAATCTTAACCCATTCTTTCAAGCATGTTAAGATATTACATAAACAGATTATTTATACAAAGAACCTATTATTATGCATATATTCATGTGACAAAGCCATGAGACGGCTTTTAAAGCGTTTCAACCCGATCCGAAGAACCGCTCTGTTGAATTGCGTGAGCAGCAATCGAGACCTCGAAACACCTGCAAGCAGCAAGAAGTCGCCGTTGCCGTCACCACACAGCACCCCAGAACAGCACAGAGCACCACTGATAGTGGTGTCCAAGACGGCAAACAGCTCTCCAGTTCTCCAGCTCTCCGCGGCCAGTGCCCATGGACTGAAATGTGCCGGCTACGGCCCACAAAATAGTGTTGTGGATTTTGACTTGTTTCTAATGCTTGTCTCTTGGCATAGGCTTTTGTTGTGCTCACATCTTGTGTGTGCGCTTGTGTGTGTGTGTTTTCGCACAGTGGTTGCGACTTGGACTCTCCGGGACTGGTTGTGGAGTATTGACAAATTGAGAGTGTGTGAGGGGCTAAGTGTGTGTGTGTGTGTGTGTCTGTGTGTGTTGTGTCCAAGTCTTCAGACCGTTGCATTGGGCTGCGACTGCGGCTTTGGATTGCGGTTTGTTTATTGATAAACTCGTAGATACTTTTCTCTATAGCTGTTAATTTGGTCTTTTATGTACCACTGAGTGTGACTGTGTGTGTGTGTGCAGGCATGTGTGTGTGTGTGTGTCTACTATTCGATTGAATCTTTGGAATGCGGACAATCCGGTCAGCAAATGGAATTCTTTTTACACAACCACATAGACACAGCAAAACGGCTCAACGCGGTCAATAGGAGGGAGTCGGCACTTGACACGCAAGTCTCCGGCGACCAACTTGCTCAACTTGGGCCTGGCTGCCCACCAATGCAGCATGGCCGTCGCTGTGGTGCCTCAGACGGCACACATTTAATTAAACCTGTCATCAATGAACTCACCAAAAAGGGCGAAAAGTCGTGTCTTCGTTATTAAATCGGACGCCTTCAACAACTTTGTAATTGATCTGTTCGGGCATTGTGTGTGTTTGGGGCACTTATGAGTGTGGCTCAGACTTGGAAATGGGAAATGGGTTTATTAACAAGTTTAGATAACATTTATTAATTTTTACTTCGCCTTCCTATGCCAAATGAAGTGAGATAAATTCTATTAAAATTTTCATTTATGCTGATTTTAAGGTCAGGCAAGAAAATTTTAAAAGCCAAATCATTTAGTTATTTCTGTTATTTAAGCAGCTGCTTCAGCTCAAGGTCCAATTTCCAGTTGCGTTTCACATTTGGTTTGCAGCCTTGTTAAGAAGAGAACGTTAAGCATTTGTAATTTGTACGTGATAAATAATTGGCTCAGTACTATTTATAGCTTGCGTTTAGAATGAATTTCTTAGCTTCACGAATACCAATTCCTGGACTGCATCAACAACTGATTCGCCATGTCCCTCCATCTCCTCCACCTGAGTGCGATCTCAGCTTCTCTAGAAGCTCAACAACAGCAACAATATTTTGCTTCAGACTCATCTTGAGCCACCCAACTTGTTTAAATTTAATTATTTCTGAGGCTGTGTGGGTTTTGTGCTGCAGATTCAATCACGTCAATCAGCTGTCAAATTATTTTTCCTGCTTTGCTTGAGGCCTTGAGAATAACCACGGAATATTAAAACGTGAAAAAATATTGTGTTCTGTGTAAATAAGTCAAAGGATGCCAAGGAGTGCATACTATAAAAGCTAAGGCATCTGGCCGAGTTTTGGTATTCGTTCGACAGTTGAACAACTGTAAAGATGTTGCCCACCTGGAGCCCCAAATGGTATTCAAGCGCTCTAACGCTGGCTGTGCTTACGGCTTACTTGCTTCTCACTGTTCCGGCACCATCGCAAGCGGAGGGCATGGACTCCGTTAAGGAGGAACTGCAGCTGCGCGACATGGAACCCAAGCTGGAGGATAGTGGTGCACTCAATAGCAATAGAGAAGGCCCAGCCCTGACACGCTTCAGCAGCAGCAACAGACGGAATCAAAGATCCCTAGGCTTTGGGTCCAAATACTTTCCCGTTACTCGGTCGAAGTATCCCATCGAGTTGGAACTGCTGGTGACCAACGAAGAGGCCGAGCGCCCAAAGCGATTCGATGACTACGGTCACATGAGATTTGGGAAAAGAGGAGGCGATGACCAGTTTGACGACTACGGCCATATGCGATTTGGACGTTAAATGCGACTGCATAATATGGGGATCTGGGAGCGAATTGCTTTTGTAAATATTGCGTACTAATGCTAACTTATACTACATAATCCTGGCTACAACTAATATTTTGAAGTGAATAAAAAGATTCTGCATTCCATAAAAGGAAATTTCAACATATTTTTATTAAATGCTATAGTTTATTTGAATATTTCATATATATCATAGATATTATAACGCTATTATAATTGCAAATTGTAATTGGCACGTAAGAGTATGCAATACTTTAAAGGTAAGTTTTCGTCAAAGATGCCTCTGTTGCATACAGGCTGTAGCTCATAATGCAACTGCATTGATCGCTCCTCACTTGACGAGTACTCCACGCACTGCTTGCTAAAGCATTTCCACTCAAAAACTGCTTGATATGCTATGTGTATTTAACGACACTCGAGTCTGGTTGCCTTGAATGAAATTTACAATTCTCTTTTGCTGACCGCGAAAAGTATGTCATAATCTTATACCTATAATTACTTGCAATTCATTCATAGGAAAAAAAAGTATGCAATAAAATTGGTTTATTCTCGCTGTTATGAATAAGTTGCAAGATCAATAGACGCAGACTTATCTGATAATATTTTACTAACACACACTTTTGCCTATTATTTATGAACATACTTATGAACTCATCCAAGTAATGCTTCCACAGTTTGGACTTGGAGATATGTATTTTTCACAAAGCAATTATTCTGATAATCTCTTGCATCCACATTGGGCAAAGAAGCAGCAACAGCATGTTTACAGAAATGCTCCACCTGCTAAGAAATGACAGCCCCCATGAACATATTGTAGCATGCAGCTTACGTCAGGCAGACTTTACAAGTGCGGCAAATTTAAACAGCCTGAAGCATGCACAAATTATATCAATATTTTTTTAAAATGTGAATAAGAGAATAATTGTAACCTCCGTCTGTCCGTCAATTTGAGCACAATTTAAAGATTCCAAAAGTGAAAAGTATATTCGTGTGTGTGTCTATGCGCCTCCGTCAGATAATGTCATGTAGTTCGTGATAATCAACATGTTCCTTAGATAATATAAAAATGTATAGCATTAAATGGTGAAGAGATACTTGCGCATTAGATTACAGCTGACTGCAACGTTTATGAAAGTTTTTTACACACTCAATTGCTTTTCAGATGTTTTGCAGCTTTATATTTAATATTTGTTTCATGGTTTCAATTATCCACACATTAAATCGAATTGTAGTTAACAGCCTGTTCACATTAAATAGGTGACACTTTGCGTGGTGCCCTAATTAAAAACTGGCCGTTTCTGGAGCCCGACGCTGCCTGCCCAGAATCTTAACTAATCCACCCAATAAACGATATAGAAGCGCCGACTCGTTCGACTGACACAATTCCCTGGAGCACAAAAAGCAAAGAAAACAGCTAACCAGGAGCCAGCACACTATTTGTGGGGCTGCACCAAAGACCATCACTTGCTTGAAGCTGCAGACGCCAAAGATTCTGACAACAGCATTCTTAGAGATTGACCCATTTCGAGACGAATGCGCGTGCAGAACCTGTTTCCATTCAGGTGGCCATATCAATTGACGGAGTAAGTTAGTCCGGGCCAGGCATAAATTAATATGACCAGGCCGCCTTGAGCTGCAAGCGCGTCTGTCTAACGGTTCATTCAAATATTGGCCAAATACTCGTATACTGGGACGTTCCCAAATGAGCACACGCCAAATTTGGGACAGTACCCACGCAGGTTTAACCACTTTTCGGCGACGGGTATTCAAATATTGGGATCGCTGGTCAAGGTGGACAGGTATGAGGACAGGAGCTGGCCACGCTGACCTGCTCCAATAAAAATAGAAAATTTTTGGACAACAGGTTTGCAGGAAGTCAAACTAAATCCCAAATATTATCTAGTGTGGACATTTTAAATTTAAATGGTGGCTTTTAATGTCTTAATTATGGGCTTGAGCTGACGGTGGAGACACAAAATTTGGCTAATCCACGTCAGCTGTCACTAACAGCCGCCTAGCGTCAGTTGGACGCCTCCGGCGACAAATGCGCTACGAGATTACGAGTACTTTGCACATAACCCGAAGCCTCAGCCGCAGCAGCAGCCACAGATACAGCCGCCGCTTCTGTCTCAGCTGCTGCGTCGCAAAACTCGCCATGAAGCTGGCGCTTGGCTGGCCGACACTAAGTGGACGTCGCGTGGATGGCGCCGACGCTCTGGACGCAGCTAAATTGCTCTCGAGCAGTTAGTCTTGTTATTGGCTTCACGCGCTTCGGTCGCTGTTTCGGCTGCAGTTTCCATGGCAGCTTCTTCGGTTGGAAAATGCCAAACAATATACAGCCTAAAGTGTTGTGAATTTGACAAGAACTTGAAGTGAGCTCAATAGTTGTGGCAATAGAAATTATTTTAATCCATAATTATTCTTACCTAAAACGAAACTTGCAAAACTGTCAGTTATACATTCTTGAGATGGATATAGAAATCACATGTGGGAATTATAATGCAAATTAGGTAAGTAAATGTGGGATTTCGCAGTTAAAATTCTCAACAATAGAAAATATTTACAAATATTACACATACGACTAGATGGCTGAACAAAATATCAATAAATTGCAAATAATAAATATCGTAGAGATAGAGAATGTAAATCCTTAACTATATAAAACGACATTCGAATTGAAAGCATTAGCAAATGGAAACTATCAAATACATTTATTTAATTATATAATGTAGTTGATATACTAATCAGTATATTATATTATGAAATAAAATTATTATATATTTTCCTGTTAAGCAATTAGAACGTTAGTCACATTCTTTTATAATCCATAAAATAATGGCTTGTCATTACAATTATTCTTACTTCTGTCCGCTTAATTAGCCAATATCGTAAAATACAAGACTAAGACTGTTACCGATCCGAGCACTGGCTAACTGTACTTGTGTCCATATTTGGTACCAGAAGTAAATGCCATATTAAAGTGTCGACAAATACAATCTTTCGATTAGCGGGATCTCTTATGCTGCTGCTGCTGCTGCTGCTGCTCCTCCTCCAGCCGATTGTATCGCGATCGACAAAAGCCATTTTCCTGCTGAACTCGTTCAGTTTGTTGCCTGCCCCTGCCCCTGAACCCTCCCCCTCCCCACAACCATCTGTCCATTGGCCGCATTTGCTGTTCGCGCTTCTTTCAAGGAGGGATCTCGAGTTTTCATGCAATTATTTTCAGATTTTCTCCTCTCGGCTGCTGCTGCGTGACAGGTCTGTGGTTTAGAAACTGGAGCATCGATGCGCCGTTTGTGGCAGCTGTGCAAGTGCAACTTGTTGGCAGCTCGCTGGCTTCCAGTTCTAAAGGTGGGTCACAGCCATAACTCCTCGCCTGTGGCGACCAGAACGCATCAATACAGGCTCACACATGCTCGCAAGTAGGGGCTATACGAATACGAGTTTTGCCGTCACGTCGAGACATTTCCAATCGCTTTACTGCTACTTAACTGTATTTTAATCTCATAAGAATGTGCTAATCAAGCCAATGCCTACATGTATCGCAATTAATTAGTTGAGCTGCAATTTTATTTATTACTTGTCTGGCATAAGTTATGTGCATCTTAGTACACCTTTTATCCAAAGATTCTTTTGGTACAAATTATAACATATCTTTGTGATCGCAATCCAGCTAGATGGTATAGTTATCCAATCTAAATGTTGTTTGTTTTAAGTAGTCAGATCAAGCAGAGGTTCTTTGTTCTTTCAATCAAATATATTTTGACTGCACATATTATATAATAAATCCCGATATAATGTATAGCTGACCAGCTTGAGATTAATTGAGTTTGCTTTCTATAAAAAGGATCAGCTTGTCTTTGTAGCTATTTCAAGAACCTCTCAACAGAGCTGGCTATCATGAGGGATTGCAAAAACCTTGTGCCCCTTTCGAAGCTACACCTTGTTAAGAATTGCAAGCGTTAAGGAACGAAAACCAAAGTCAATTTTTTAATATATCATAAATCTTGCAGCAACTTAACATGTGTGCTTATATTTTCAAAGAATATATTAATTATTATCTTATAAAAGCGCGGGTGCAGAACTTTCCCCAAGTCGTGTTAAACGATCCACAGTCGGCACTTGAATTATGATTATATCTAACAGCAAACTGACAACGGCACAAAGCCCGAACCGAACAATAAGAGAACAGTTAGCATTTAAGCCCAACAATCTGATGGTGTCAATGAGCACTCCGACTTCTATATAATTTTTAGTCCGAAGCAAGTGCCGCCTCCTCTGCCAGCGTGTGTATGTGTGTGTATGTGTGTGGAACACCACTGACCCACAAAGCACGCGCCATTTGAACCCAGCTGACCGAAATAAATGAAAGTCGCTTTAGCACCCAGAAGAAAGAAAATTGCCGGAATTGCAACGAGGCAACAGAAGAAATACCGAAAATCTCATTCATCAGGCAATTATAGCAATAAAACACGTTGAATTTCCATAAGAATTTTCTTGCGTCTAGTAGATACCGCTAAGGTTGCAAGCAAATGGCCCACAGATATGCATGTAGATACATATTTAGGGGCATGCCTGAGTGTTGGCTCTTGGCAATTTATGGCGCAGAGTTCATGAGCGGCGGCACACGTCACGCTTTTTGCGCAATTTCTTTGTTGGATTTCATTATCTACGCCGTAATGCTCACCTTATGGCTGCATTGTTCGCCAAACCTAACAAAATCTTTAAAGTATGAATATATAGGTATGTACCTGTTTCGTGTACAAAGGTGCTCAAAAGTGATATAATTAAAAAAGATCTATGTTTGTATCAAAAAGTTTAGTCCTTAATTCAAGCTTCTTTTCAAATTTTAGGGCAATTATTTCTAGTTGTTCTTCTCAAATCGAAACCTTATGTGACGTGTATCTTTACAAAAATGTTTTTTTCAAACATTTTTAAAAAACATATTAAATCTCCTGTTAAATCTTCGTTGGGCTTTCTATAAGTCTAGTCATGATTGATAGATATATCTATAGGTATCTGGTATAAAGGGACTCAAAAGTGTAATAATTAGAAATATACATTATATAAAGTTTAGTTCTTAGTCTAATCTTCTTTAAAAAAGAATTTTATCTAGTTGTGTTTTTAATTCAATTTCTAATTGATCTGTTTCCTTTGAAAATATGTCAGCTATTCAGAGTTAACTTCGCCTCCTTTTATTATTTTTATCTATCTTCACAAGGGACTCTTTTTATCTGAAAACGTATTTTGTGTCTTGTTACAATTTAGTTTGTTTTTCTATATGTTAAATTCTAACTCAAAGATATATATAACTATCTAGCAAGAGTGCTTACAGATGATTTACTAACATACATATATGTATGTATGACTACATATCAAAAAGTGTGAGTTAAGGCTCGACACTCAAAATGAAAGCTCAAAGAAATTCGAGACCTCCCCTTTCAACATTTAATAAATTTCTTTGCCAGAGCTTCAATTTGAAACCTAACTGATGTGTACATTTAAGAATGTTGTTCAACGGAGCTAGAGCTAGAGCGGAGCAAGAGTTTTAGCCCTACCTTAAACTCCCCTTGACATTTTTGGTGTTTTTAGTCAAAAAGCTTCAATTGAAAACCCAACTTGTTGTGTATACGACGTGTATCTATCGATATGTTTAACTAAATAAACCAATTTACTCAACAATGGCATTATCCCTCCGCTGTTTGGCAACCTTTGGATCTTCAATTTTCACTATCTATTAAGTGAATAGTTGGCGAATAAAGTCGTGAAAGGTTTTTTTTTGTTTTTTTGCCACGCGCTGTAATACAATCGTAAAATCATTTTCGCGAGTTGTAAAATAAAATAAAAGACTAACCACACGAACTTAATTTTCTTAATATGCGCAACTCTGTCGCGACGGCGCTTGACTTGCACGAATGTTTTGTATTGTTATTGTTAAATAGTGGAAACGTGTTGAAAAAGAAAAAGAAGAAGAAGAAGGCGATGACGAGGGAGAAGAAGCAGCCGTGCAGAAGTAATAGAGAAATGCCGTAACGCGCAGCACAATGTGACAATTGTTGTGGAGCATTTTTCGTGTTTCTCGCAGTCGCAGCTCGTGATGCAATGCGTGTCGTTCATAGCTCGAAGCCGACTCAAAATAACCCAAATTTAACTAACCGAGGTACGTAAGTACATGACAAAAGAAAGTCAGATCCCGATAAGAAGAATAATGGCCAACATCGCGACGTTGGAGGCCTTACTCACTCTTACCAAATCTTGTTTTACATCCGATTCATAATTGCGCTATAATTTCGGTGGAAACAAATGATCTACAGACCAGGCCTAATTCTTGTGATTTGTCAGTAAATTTAAGATCTCACCTGGCTCTAAAGTTCGGGCATTGATAGTTAGCACTCAAAAGATAAACAAAGCACACTATGAAAAGTCCAACAATCTATGAATAGCGACTGTCAACATTTTTTACCTGATCTTAACATCAAAGGAAACTCGATAGTCCAACCAATTAGCAACCAATTATCTAACTAACATTATCTAACTATATAATACCTGTTAATTCAGTCAACCATACAATGTAATAATACCTGAATTCTAATGTCATATGGAGAAGTACCTCGTTTTAGTTTCTCTTTAAGAAAAAGCCTACATATATATGTAGATATAAAGCTTGGAGTTCCCCTCAATGTCCCTTTAAGTCATCAAAAATTTGATGTAATTATTGATTTCAAATAAATAAGAAGGGTGTTCTCCCAACATAAAGATAAATTCTGGATTCGTGGATAAAAACTGTCTTATTATATATATATATTTATATATAACTCTCTTGAATACTTTTGCTTCAGTGTGCGCTTGGAGCGCATGTCAGATACGCAATGTTAGACACAAGAGGCAAGCGAAGGAATCAACCGTATCCGACGGGGTGAGGCGGGGGGTGGCTGCTACAATGCGCAATATGTGCGAGCAGATCGTGGATGTGCGTTTGGACCTCGGTAGCTGTATCTGTATCTTCAAGCATGCTTGCATTCGGCATAGGTACAGCGGCTGGTAGCAGAGTATAATGTATGACTAATTTTAAAATTATTGTGCTTGCCTCTGCGATTAAATAAAACAAACCCGAAAACAATTAAAGACAGACAAGCCAGCAGAATTGGACAGAGAAAGTGTTGATCATGATCATGCTATTTGTTAGATAAATTACATTTGAGGCGCCCGACCATACCCCAGTGGCAGTTAGATAAATCAGTTTCCATTTTATGCAGCAGATACATCCAGTAAATATTTAGAAAGAGATGCATACCCACTATAAGAAAATATCTGTTAGAATAAAAGTAAAACACATTTAAGAGTTCTTCTTCATGCTTAAATTAAGCCCAAACCTATAACTGTTCAAAATGGCCCTTTGGTATACTTTCAGGTTTCAGATTCAGGTTTTCCCTATCAGTCGCATTGGGTTTTCACTGGGCTAATCAAAAATGAAAAGAAAAGCGGCAGAGGTTCAGATGAAACACCACAATTAATACCCCCAGGCCAGGCATCATCGCTATCTGGCATAAAAGTAAGAGTTTATTAGGCATTCGTACACAATAGTCGGCTATTAGTCGTTTGTTTTATGTAGACACAATTTAATTAGTGTTAACTTTGAACTGTTATCTCATGAATAAATGTCAATTTCGAGCTGCATCACATCAATTGCAAAACAACAGCGGCTAAATTAATTATGTAAATTTATATATTTTTAAACCAAAACAAATTAAAAAATATGTATATATAAATAGGTCAGTATATCTGAATTTATCTGGAGAAAAACCTAAGTTGCTCGACTTTATTCCTGCACATTTTCACCTTTAAAATGCACACGATCAATATTGAAATTCTTCTGGATTTTATATTATCATGCGAGTGGACTGCGGGAGACCAGATCATGGCCCGACTTTGTCTAATAGTCTCCTCTAAGATAAAGTATAAATATGGAATATGTATAATTATTTTAAGAACTTATTTAGACAGCCTTCTCATTAGAAACTATAATTTTAGATAAAGAGTTGTAATTCAGTGCTTCAAATCATTTTTAGCAGAGAATATCTTCTCTTTCAGAACATATACACATGGGGTTAATAATTAATTTTCACATATTCCATTATCCACCGGATCGCAATAGGCTAAACACATGCAACATCTGTGTAAGCAAAAGTTATTATTATTACACGTTATTACACGTTCTACAATACAGGGGGGAAAACTAAAGCACACTTTGAAATAAAATAGAATGTATTTAAGTTAATAGAATATTTTGCATGCTTAAGTTTGCATGTAGTTTTGTATTGATGTTTTCTTGCACAAAAATAAAACGTACTTTTAAATATCGCCCTTCTTTGCAATTCTCATAGATTTGAGTAAGAACTAATATTGGATATTGGATCTCTCTCTCTCTCTCTCTCTCCATCTCTCTCCCTCTCTATCTCTCCCTTTTTCTCTCTCTCTCCCCCTCTCTCTCTCGCTCTCTCTCTCTCTAACACACACGCTCTTATTTTACTTCTCTTTCTTCTTCCTGCACCACATCTCGTTCATGTGCTTGATTTTAGACCTAGATACGAGCTGTATCTCTAGCTTATATGTACGCACGTATATGTATAAATGATATATGTGTTTTATGTTTAAAGTACAATTATTCACCATTAAAATAACTTTTTCATATCATATTTTATTATACCAAACTTGCACTACATTGTTTTTGAACAGTGTACTCATATTCTGCTAAGGTTTATTTCTATGCTAGACTGCTCGCAACCAAAAGCAAAATGAATAGGTAGGAAACAAAATGAAAATCAGTTTATGAGATTGCATAGTCAAGCACAGAAACGGGTCCACTGGCAGCAGTATGAGCTGTAGCAGTACCAGTAGCAGTAGAAGCAACAGCAGCAGCAGCAGCAGCTACAGTAATTATTGTATAAACTTGACCACGGTCATTGATTTCGAAAATGCCGTCTCCGCCGACGCCAATGGACGCCGCGGCGTCCGAGATCGGCGCTTGCGCAAATGGCAATAGCAAAACCGGGACCAGGCATCGATAAACCAAATCCAAGCAGTTCAAGTTGTTGGCCCCATGCCGGCTGCAGACCAAACCCAAGCCCAAACCCAAAGTTGGTATTGACATTGGCTGACTGCAGCCGGCAGAGGGCATTGCACAAAAATCTTTGCGTAAATGTCGAGCCATTCATCTATGCAAATAGAAGGTGCAGCGTGTTGCTGCTGTTGTTGCTGTTATTGGCTTAGCTGGGCCTGCCAAAACATGCGCAAGTGTTAATAATAGCAACATTGTTAGGGTACATAATGGAGTTGTGGCCACATAAAGCACCATTCAACATTGGCCAAGTGATTGTTGTGTTGATGTTGAAAATCCGAGCGGTCTCGTTCGTCTTCAGCAGCAGCCACACATGGGAGAGCTAAGGTGGTTGAAGGGGGCCGGGGCAATATTGTGTGCATGGACATATGTGTATATACGGAGCACAGTATAGCATAGTGTGTATGTATGTATGTATTCATAAATATGAGGGGCATATGAAGAGGTGAGCTGCGCCGCTACCCACTTACGCCAGAGATTATATTGTTATTGTTATTGTGCACACAGCCACACACATACTCACACACACTCACATGCACACACATTGGAGTTACGTTGTTGGCCGTCTAGCTTGGCCATTTCTTTTGGCCACTTCACTTCGTTTGGAGTCGTCAGCGGGCTCGAATGGCTTGAAGTTTAGTTTCAAACGCGCTTCGACATTTCAGCCAACGCGTTCGCGCAGTCGTCGTGTGGCAAGCAACGCGTCCAGATGTTAACATAGAGCTTATAGACCGAGTATTACGAGTATCAGAACTAAAAGCGGGCCCGGTTCTGCAGCTTGACTTGACTTAACCGAAGTGCGTCTAATTTTGTGGTCAAATGAAGTTCAAATAAGGCAAAAGTAAATGTCAGAGCCAATGGGTGCACATGTGTGTGTCCGTTTGTGTGTGTACATGTGTGTTTTAGTGACTGTCTGTATTTGCCGCAAACGGCATTTGCTAATTATAGCAAATATCTCTCTATAGTGAAAGTATCTAATAGATGCAGCCACAGCCGCGTCACACACAGCGTCGAATTAACGCGTTTGCTTTGTTGTATTTTGTGTGTGTGTGTTTATGTGTGTTTGTGTGTCTGTGTGTGTGTATCTGCAACTGCAACTGCAACTGCAACTGTTGTGCGGCGCAAATTGTTAACATTTTTCCAGTACAACAATCGCATTTTATGGGGCAATTTATCAGGCAAACAGGCAACAACCAAAGCCAAAGCAACCATTATAAAATGTGCAATAGCTTTTCCTGAAGGAAAATCCCGCCACTCCCAGACACGTTATACATGCAATATATGCACATGCGCCTTAAACCGATTTTAATCTGTTTTGTTTTTTATTTGGTTTATTTTTACTGTCGGTTTTCAGCCTGGCAAGCAGCTAATTAATGAGCCAACGCGATTGGCCACACAACACGCCAGACAAACACCTCCAAGACGTCGGTCCAGCCTCATCCCAGAGTGTGCCCTATGCAAAGTGTTAAAAATACAAGTCTCTCGTGCAGTGTGTGTGCGCGCGTGTGTGTGTGTGTGTATCTGTAAAGGCAACAATTATTTCGCTAAAAATGTGGAAAATTAACATTCAATGTGCATAATTGAAATTCATTTGCCGCTAATTGCACACAAATTACAAAAGGAAAAAATAGATAAACAAACGAAACAGACAAACGGCTTAACAAAGAGCTTAAGTGGCATGCGCCGCAGTAACTGCCACTGCCACAGTCACTGCCACTGCCACTGCCACACTTCAGCAGCAATTGCAATTGCAGCTGCATTCCGCGTGTGCTTATCACCTCGCTCTTGATGATGGTAACCTCATGCAAGATCGACACCCAATCTGCTGTGGCTGTTCCAAAAATGAACTCGGTGCGCACCCATAAACCAGCCAGCAGTAATAGCAACTCATCCGGCTTTCGGCTACTGGACGGCGATCAGCTCGAGAACAATTCGAGTGTCAGTCGAAATTCGATATACAAACTTAAGATCGATCTAATGTTTGACGATTCCAGGTGAGTGCAAGATAGGTTAAAGATGTTCTTAAATCTTGTATATATAGAATATATACTAGTAAGTTTTCCCTGGGCAAAGAGCTTATCTTAAAATTCACAAAAAGTTAAGGCCCTGAACATTTTTGAAATATCTTAAGAATTAACTTAATTTTCATCAATTTCCTACGCTTGCGATAACAATGTGCGAAAACTGAAAGTTAACACTGTGAAAAATTAAGTTTCCCACCATATTCAGTCTGAAGTTTTGTATATGAATACATATTCTAATTAAAGTCCGATTTATAGCTGTATACATATATACATACATATATATAAATTCGAGACGAACTTTCAACTGCAGTAAATTAAGCACTTTCGTTCTCGAAACTTAAAAAAAAAAACTACAGAAAGATCGAGACACACTCATTCACGCACACACACGCACATATTCACAATTTTAAATACGTCGCAGCATCCAACGTTTATTTTACCGTTTCCCATTTCCATAAGCAACAAATATACAGTTACAAAGCAAAAGCTTTGCAGCCACAAGTCGAGCTAGTTTGATGCATGTGCGAAAGAGACAGCGTGTGCTGCGAGCAAAGAGAGGTGACAACAGCTACAGCATATTCCAGCCGACACTTGCGCCAATGTATAAATATTCATCGATCGCTTTGACACACATTCGCCTGGTGAACTACTTAATTGATTATGAGTGGAAGAAAAAAAAACACACATAAAGATGAAAACTCGGTCCACTCGAATCTAATGCGCTGGCGGTGGCCCCAGCTTCATTCATATTCAAAATAGTTGGCCGCGCCAACGTTCTTCCAAAAGAAACATTTCCGATTTGATGTCAACTAGCGGTAAACCAAATGGTGTCTATTGGGAACATGCTGCGCGCTGCGTTCCTCTGCTCGCCAGATCTATTCTCCACGCCAGACTAGTTGTCAAAGTTGTACACAATGCGCCATTCATTTGTTTATTATTTGTCCCCAAAAGCCAAATGTTCCCTTCTCTTCCAGCAGGATGTTGTTGGTGGCTGGCTGCCAATTCATGGCCTCCCATTAATACACACACTTGTGCACATAAGCAGGAACTGTGTGTGTCTGTTTGTGACTGTACATATACAGATGCAAACACACACACACACACACACACACAAATGTGTGTAGACTTGCTAAATTTTTAGGCTCTTTTACGTTAATCAGCAAAACTTTCACAAAACTTTTCAATGCTTGTCGCACATGCGAGAGAACCACTTAAAAAATCGTAAAGCATTAGAATGCTTTTTTATGAATTTCAAGGAATTTACAGATGCATTTAGTATAAATAATTGAAAATATTCATACATATGTATGTATATTTGCATGCATTAAATTCCTCTGAGAGTTTTAAGACACTATTGATTATTACCTTAATTATCGTTTTTATTCATTACTTTTGCATAGCTGTCATTCATTCATTTATGTATTTGTAAATGTTTAACGAAGTTATAAATTGCAATCAACTAAACTGCATTAAGCTTAAAAATAGCCAAAACTTTTTTTTTTAAGTAAATGTTATTATAGCCTAAATTTGCATATGGTACTATCTACATGACATCACCTAAAAGAATATACATATATCCCAATACTCGACTGTTATGCGAACATATTCGCTTAGCCGACTCATCTATTGATGACTGCATAAGAAGGTCTTAAACATTTTGACAGTTTTAATTTATGATCTTACAAGGTGTGTTTGATCAAAAGAAAGGTATATTTATTAGAGTTCCATATTTCTGTTCTCCGATCAATAAAAATACTATTATAATAGCACAGAGGGAAAGGAATAAAGGCACTTTGCTGTATAGAACTTTCTAGCAAGCTAGACACTATATAAATTCTATGTAAATTTACAAAAAATTTTAGTTACAAAAGCTTAGAACATTGAACTTTCAAAATATTATTTGACTAACTGCTGAGTTCTCAATATAATTAGATAACGCCAATAATAATTTATATAAATTATGATTTATACACATGAATACTTGTAACACTCAAATTAAATAGACCCATTTATTCAATCCATTTATAAGTAATAATATTCAGAAAATATTGATATCTAAACGTATTCAACTTCCAATTTTTCGCCACAGATCAATGCGTAGCAGCCGCCTCGACGATCCCAGGGGATCGCATCGCACGCGTTCCATCATCATGTATGGACGTAGTGAGCTGGCCAGCACCTCGGGCGATAAGCCGAGATCGCTCAGCAGCTTCCTGCAGGAGACAAGCGAATCGGCCAAGGTGCTGGCCGAGGCGGCCAAGAACGATGTGCAGCGCATAAGCAACAGCGTACAGGCACAAATCGAGCAGCTCTTCACCGACGTGGCCAAGGATGCAACGAACAGCTTCGATGTCACGTGCTTGGGCTGCCTGCCGTTAAAGGATAAGGTGACCAGTCTGCAGGGTCTGCAGGAGCCACTGCGTCAGCTTTATCTAGCTGAGGTTACGAAAAAGGTGAGTGAGAGACCTATATATCCGAAATTTAGCAAATTCCTTAATTGAATTGATCCTTGTAGAAGCTAAAATCAGGATCTTTGGATATTTGTGCAACCGGATTGCGCATTAAGATCAGCGGCATGTCTAGCACGAGCAGCGAGGATAGCGATTCCAATATTACACCATTCCATAATATTGCCGTATGGTCTGCGGTAAAGTTCGTCATCTCCGAGTCAGATGGAGGCGCCGCCTTTCTACCGCTCATCACCGATCCCGATAACATTGACAAGACTGCACTATTCCAGCCTCTAAGGTGAGCGAACACCCTTCTATAATCTTGCAGAGGGTATTCGAAATTTGTCATGAAATATATAACGCACATACGAAAACGTCTTCGAACCTATCAAGTGTATATACATATATGCTCACCAATACAGAAACGTGCACTCTGCAATATTATATATTCTTGATCAACCTCAACAATTGAACCGATATTGCCATGTCCGACTGTCCATCCCTCCTATGCAAGCTAGCTTCTCTGTTGGGATTCAACTTTATAGAGCTGAATAATCGATCGAAAATTGAAGTTATAGTATAAGATATCTTAACCAGATATAAGGAGTCTATTGATCGATTTCACATCGCTTTTTAGGCAAGATCGAAATCAAGTCAAATCAAATAGTATTATATGGTGCCAAAGGACCAATAAGTTATTGGCACAGATGATGTTCGTTTTAGTTCCTCCTAACTGAATAAACTCTTAACTATCTATTTGCAGCGCCAATGAGCAGTTGGCTGTGGAGCAAAGCGAGCACATGCATGCGCCCATATTTGCGGTGGTCATGCGGTCGGCCAATGCGCCAAAGATTCTGGAATGCCACGGGTTCATTTGCAAGAGCACCGAGGATGCGATTGTCATCGCGGCCACGCTATATCAGAGTCTCATGGCGCATGTGAGCACCAATTCGCACCGGAGCACCAAGCGACGCACGCCGCGGCAGCAGAATGGCGTCAGCTGCATCAGCATTGCCAGCAGCTCGGCAATGACCAGCTCGAACTATTTGTCAAGATCCCAGATTGCGCCCAGCGCTTGTGGACGTCGGAGCTCTTTTCGCAGCAGCGGCGGCAGCTTGGCGGGCATGAGTCCCAAGCAAATGGGCGTGGCGGGCTCAACGCCCTCACGATCGGCGCGCAAGAAGCGCGTTTCGAGCAGCTCGCTCAGCTCCAACAGCAACGTGATCAACGAGGCAGCCGAGATTGAGACCTCAACGGAGGAGCGCAAACGGAAATCGCACAAGACAAAGCGAGCGCCGCCAGTGCCGGCTCCAAACGTGGGCGGCTACAAAAACAGTTCGGGCCGCAGCAACAGCATTGTGTGCACCAACGGACATGTGAATCGTCTGAACCACCAGCACGCGCACCCAAAGCAACCCACAACGCCTACACCAAATGGCAATGCAAGCGGCCGCAAATTGAGCGACCTGGTGGGTGCTAACGCTGTGGCAGCCGCCGGCGATGGGGACATACTGACGCGTGTGGCCATACCCAGATCGGGCAGTTTTCTGAACACCGGCGGCCTGACCAGGTACAAGTCGAGAGCGGCGCGTCGCACCAATTCGGGCAAACTAGGCGGTGGCGGAGGGTGAGTATTTATACTAACCAGCGGGGCCAGCGGCAGCTGTGGATCCAAAGCTTCAGCTGGCGCTGGCCTATGGCTTGGCCTAACATTGTTAGCATCCTTGGTGAAAAGGTTTGGTTTGGTTGATTGGCATCGTTTGAATTGTGCTTCTAGTTCCCCACTTGGTTTCAGCGAACTGTTCAATGAATTTCGACTGCACGAGAATCTGCACTCGCTAGACGATATACTCTATGCCATAATCGATGCAGATGGCATGTCCTTTAACGATCTGAAGCCCATCTACAAAGAGTTCCTGCTGAAGCTGGCAGTTACGCTTACACAGGACGAGCTCTTTCAGCGCTCCAAGAACATTATGCGACGGCAAAAGAAGAAGAAACAGAAGCGCAAGGCCAGCATAAATGGCTCACAGGTGAGATGCTCTAGATGACTCACACTTATGCCCAATATTAACTGCAACCAATGGCTTACAGAAGAAACCGAAGAGCATCTTCTTTGGCACCAAGAGCTTGAAGAAGGTCTTTCAGCTGGGACAGTTTCGCGCCTGCCGCGGCAAATTGGCCAAGCCCGCGCGTGCCAAGGAACCACAAGCGCCCAACGAGGACTCCAACAAGCTCAGACTGACGCCGCCCATCATAATTGGTCCGCCAACCACCCAAAGTCATGCGCAGCAGCAGCATCAACGCAATCGCGCTGCCACCAGCGGCTCGGATGTGTCCGTGGTGCGCAATGAGCATGCGCTGCAGGGACTCAACCGAAACAGCAGTAGTGGGTGAGCACATGCTTGAGGATACCTCAAATTTGAATGTCTAGTGATCATTTTTCAAATGCCAACAGCTACGTCTCGTGTTCTGAGTGCAGCTACGATTCCGAATCCTGCACCTGCGCCTCAGCCGACCGCTGTTATTGCAGCCTCCGAACGGAGCATCTGAACCACAAGCTGCGCCAGAAGAACGAGCGCAACATGGCCATGGGCAACGCTCGCAAGCCGGCAGCTGGCAATCGGCATTCGCTGATTTCGTGCAAGTCCGATGAGAAGTGCTACTGTTCCATGGTGGAGGAGGAGCCGAATAGCACACTCGAACACGACTCGGCCAATGCACATTCGGACACCACAACCTGGTGCGATTCGGACAGCTGCATCAGCGCCAGCAAATGCTACTGCAAGCGCACGCATCGCCGACAGCGCGCTAATGCAGCAGCAGCAGCAGCAGCCACTGTCAGCGAGGATTCACTCAATCAACAGCATAAGTCGCGGGCTTCCAGTCGCAAGCCAAAGTCCGCAGAGAAGCTGGGCTTGGACTACGAACTCTTTACGATCGGAGGCAACAGCAAGCCCGTGCAGCCGCACGAAGCGCTCAGTGTGAAGAAAAGCGTCGAGGCGGCCGCTGTCTTTGCGGACATGAAACTGAGTCAGACGACGGACATCAAGAGCCTCTGCCCGCCGATGAACAGCCAGAAGTCTATTGTGCGGGCCAACAATGGCAGCTGCCATTCGAAGGCATCCACGCGACGTTCCTTGTATCGAGCACGCGAATCCTTTAGCACGGATCGTCTGGGAAATGGCAATGGCAATGGTATGGTCATACCGCTATCCCTACCGCTGCACATGACCTCCAGTATCGCCTCACAGAAATCCTGCAGCGCCGACGATTTGTTGATCAATATCAAAGCCCTGGAGAAGGCCGCCTCAATACGCAGCAATGTCAGCAGAAGCCGCATGGCGAGCTATCAATCAATGCGGGTGGTCAGCGCCTCGCTCGAGGACTCGCTGGGGTATTTGCCATAGAATTTGAATAGAATACTCAAATCAATTAGTTAGCTTCAACTCACACATATACACAGCATATACATATACATATACATATACATATACATATACATCCACATGTATAAGAATCTTTTCTAACATAATGACAGCTTATGTTTCCCAAGATGATTGAAGCTGATCTGTTAATTATCTTGCGAAACGTAATCATTTATTAATATTATTACAATTTTATACTACCTAGTTGTAAATCAACGAACGCGTGAATTTATCCCTTAAGACTTGCAATTTCAACTAAAACAAGGTGCAATACGAATACCATTATAACAATATATAATCCTAGATTTCAACGCAGTGCAATATTTATTAAGCTTGAAATAAAAACGAACTTATATGAAACTTTTTATTTTTAGTTGTCAACTGACCTTGTATTTTAGTACAGTATGTCTTCATTAACCTGCAAATTTAAAAAAAATCAGAAGGAAGGGATGACGATCATTCAAATTTATATCTATTATGCTACATTCTTAAATTGAGGAATTCTTAGGGGATTTTTTTATATGTTAGGTGATTCTCCTGAAATTGGGAAAGTGCATCGATTTTTAATGACGTTTAAACAAGAAATTCCTATTGATGATTCGATTGAAGAAGAAGATTCCAATATCAACTATTAGAGAGCGAGGTAATAAATATACCTAAGGGGGTCGAAAAAGCCTCCATCTGCCTGCCGCTTAAAGCCATAGAGGGTATATATATGCAGAAAAAGATGACTGTCTAATACATGTTTAAAATTCAGTTCATGTCTAAAAGTATTTAAAAACATTTTTTAGCCGATTAACAAAAAATTTTATTAATCATGAACACTCACCCCTCCTCCTAATGAACGCCAGTCACCTCAAGCCTTAAAATAAAAATATATTATAAACATATTATTAAAATCCCTGAGTAGTGTCTGCTTGCTTATCTTGATACGCATATACGATACGATATTCGCTACTCAGGACACGGTCTGGTTTTTGACGGTCCGCTTTATCGAGATTACACTGCATCATCATAAAAAGGACCGTTGTTGTTAGCTGTAAAAGCATGGCATGACGTATTGTTGTCAAAGAATTTCTATTATTTTGAGGCACTGTAATCTCAACTAATCACAACAAGGTCAGTGTCAGGTCGCCAAAAAAAAGCGAAACGTGTACACTGGAAGCAGATGTTGATTTGGCGCTCGCCTCGCATGGCTCAGCGGAACCGTTGCCAGCACGGGTCAATTTCGACGCGCAATGATAAGATTACGGCTGAGTGAGTATGTGAGTGTGTGTGTGCCTGGTGTACCAGCTGTTAGTGATTGGATTCACCCACCGGAGATATCATGGAAAGTGGATTCGCTACGAAATTTTATTTCAGTTTGATCTGCTGGCCAGTGCTAAACACTCGAAATGACAACCTCGGCTGATAGCGTGTTCGTAACCCGATCGGATGGCATCTCGGCGGAAGGAGTGCGGGACCAGTATGCTGATGGCAAGGCTGCCAAGGTCTGGGAGATATTCATTGGTGATAAAAACTCCCGCACTGACAACTACAAGAACTTCCTGGTTGATTTGCTGCGTCAGAAGGGCTGCAAGCGCATCCTGGATGTGGCATGCGGCACGGGGTAAGCCACACAAATCACATCGAGTCCTTATACACAGCAAATAAATATATATATACATTATATTATGATTCATACTAGCGTTGACTCTATAATGCTGCTGGAGGAGGGCTTCGAGGTGGTGTCCGTTGATGCTTCGGACAAAATGCTGAAATATGCGCTGAAAGAGCGCTGGAATCGTCGCAAAGAAGCCGCCTTTGACCAATGGAGTGAGTTTCTAAGCAATTTATAATATATTTTTAGCCAGATCTGATCTAGTTTTTGTACAGCTATTGAGGAGGCCAATTGGCTGACGTTGTTCGACGATATTCGGGAGCATCGTCAGGAGGGTTTCGATGCGGTCATTTGCCTGGGCAATTCCTTTGCCCATTTAATGGACAGCTTTGGCGATCAGCGCGAACACAAACAGGCGATCAAGAACTTTGAGAAATGCCTGAAGCCAGGCGGCATACTGCTGATCGATCATCGCAACTATGATAACATCCTCGAGACAGGCGCCACGCCAGCCAAGAGCATTTACTACAACGTAAGTTTCACACTTTCATCGTGGCGCCAATTAAAAACAATTAAACAACACATTTCATTGACTTGGGCTTACAACGTGCCCAGTCACCCAATCACTGATAACTTATTAAAAGTCACTTAAAATATAGAAAGAAAATCAGCATCATCACCATCGTCATCATCACAGTTTTAATCGCTCTTTGGAATGACTTGCATATTGGATTGTTTTTCTAGACAAGCCATACGGCGGACATCAAAACATCCGTTTTATTCTATTGTGGCAAGGCAGCTCTGGTCTCGATGGACTACCAGATCGAAGGCAATAAGCTGGCCAGCGAGTTCCGTCTCTCCTATTACCCGCATGAGCTCAAGCGTTTCACTGAGATCCTTACAGAAATCTTTGGTAGCCAAGCCAAGCACAAGCTGTACGGCGACTTCAAGGATATGAATGTTGTGCAGAATCCAGCATTCTATATACATCTGATTGAGAAGCCTAGGGTTTAAGTACCATCATAATGTATTGCCACTGTGGACACTTTTTCGTATTTTCACACACAAATACAATATTAGTTCTGTTTAGAGAAACTTTTCGTTATTTCATTTTATTATTTACATGGTTTGATTGAATATACATATATATTCCGTCTAGGTCACTATTAAATATCGGCTGATTATAGCGCCAAAGCAGAGCGACACCATCAGCACCTCGATCACAAAGGGTGAGTTTGTTTTGATGTAGTTGGACATCTGTTTACAGATTGATGCCAATCTGGCCAGAATTACCGATGTCATTTCCAAGAGGTACGCTCGCAACCGATGGCAGGCCGTGGAATGGGACTGAAACGCAAAAACATATTTAAATTCACCTATGTATATAAGCATACACAGACGAGCCATTCATTAGCTATGCGAAATTCATTTTCGCTTTCGATCGAGGTTCAATATACCTATACACTACAACTATGCATACATAAGTATATACCTGAGTCTAAAGCGGCCTCTCAATAAAACAGACCCCGTTTGCCTAGTGTTGCCCAAAAGTACTGCATATTGAAAACCTTGTCGTTCTGTTTTTGAAACCCGCCAGAGTACTCAGTATCCCACGGTCCAATTGCCATCGTCAGCAAGCCCATTCCAGATGTTAATTCGGTTTTTCTGCAAATTTTAAGCATGCGCCGCAAAATCAACAAATTAAATATTCAAAACAAATTAACAAAAAATTTAAGTACAGAAACAGTTTAAAGGACAAATCATGATCAAAAGTGTGTTCAATCCTGAAATTAAGTCAAGTTTCGCCAAAAATGCAATACAAATGCATAATCAATATAATCAATCTCAAAGACACATTATGTTCAAAATGCAAAAGCCTATTTAACAAAAAATCAACTTTTATACAATACTATACGGTTGCTTTAATTTTAAACAAAAGCACACATACAAAATTAACTTATTGGATGTTTAGGATTTTCATAGACCAATAATCTTATTTATTCGCTTCACATCAGTTATCTGACGATCAATCTCACTGGACAGCTGAGTAAGGATCTCCGTAATGGTACGTCGCTGTTTCTCTGGCAGCTCGTAGACGCTGCTCTTTGCCGACTCCTGGGACTTGGCGATGTGGTAGCGTTGTTTGTTGAACGTCTTCTTAGCCGTCTCCAAGGCAGCTGCCATGCTTTTGGTGGCCTTGTTGATGCGTGCCACTTCCAAGGCAAACTCGCGCTCAGCTAAAACGCTATTCGGCAGCACTGCATTGGCGTCCTGCATCAGCTTTTGGCAACGGCGCATCAGGATCTCTTGATTATCGCTTATTTCTTCAAAGCGTTCTGCCAGCTTGTGCGCACGCTCGCTTATGATTTCTCGTTCTTTCTCCAGACTCTTTATCTCCTGCAGCTGCTGTTGTTTCTGCAGCTTAATGCAGTTTATGCGCTTGGCGAACTCCACGCGCACCAGCTCATGTCTCTTGAGATATTGAGAGCGCAGCACCTCTATGGCCTGGTTGAGCAGCTCGTACCGCTCGTGTGCGGAGGATGATGCCATCTTGTCGGCCAGAATCGGTTGACTTACGCTACGCATCAGCAATGCTTTGACTGTGTCCGTAAACGAAGGTCCTTCACCCTGCTGACCAAGCACATCATCTGTGGCTGTACGCTGCAACTGTTGCTTGCTCGTTACCAGCAATTGTGCATCGATGACCAGCTTAAGGCTAATTACTTGACCGCTACTCAGCAACAGCACGAGTCCAGCTGGCATTTGCATCAGGGCGATGCCAAAGACAGCATTGACGCGATCACTTGAATCGAATTTGGTGCATAAAATATATTCGGCACTGGAGGGTGTCGATAATACCAGCTGATCGTCTTCGGCCTCACTATCCAAGAAGCGCTGCAGCTCAGATATGAAGTTAACAGTTATAGAGTGGAGTCCAGCATTGTGATAGGCAAAATAACGCATCTCGTTGATCAGATCTCGTTTCAGGTGGATGGGGCAGCTATAGGCACCGTTTGTATCATTAGCAGCTCCCGAGGAGAGGCCCAACTCAAGCTCAACGGTTTCAGTTACGTGCAAGGTCCACTCCGATGGCTCGATGACCAAGCATTCATCCACGTCGCTGAACGAGTGCTCTTTAGTCTCCGACTCCAGCAAAAGCGCATGATGGAGCTTGCCTGTTGACTCGGCAATGATAACAGTGGGCGGTAGTGATGGTATGATCAGCAGGGCACACGACTCCAGACCATAATTGGCGCTCGTCTGCGGTGTTATGGTGATGGGTCCCTGCAAACGCGTCATTTCCGAATCGATGCCTGCGAGCATCATATATATGTTGCCATTCTCACGTAATATAACAATGGGCCATTCCACCTTCTCCTTGTTCGTTTTGGCAGCAGACTGCGTTTTGTTCTGTGTAGTAGAGAGGCTAGTGCTTGTTTCATCGTTTGCAATAGATTTAACAGCCGGCGCAATATCAAAGTCAACGGAAGTTTCACCAAAATCCGAGAGAGATGTATTTGCTCCAGTTTTGACTGTGTGTGGGCCAACCTTCCACACATGTCGCAGCTTCGCATGATTGTACACGCGCATTGTATTGTTGGAAAGCAGTACCAACAGCGTGGAGTCGGAGACGGAGTCGGGATGCCAACGCAGCTGACGCACCTCCAGTTGAGGATTGTTTTGAAACAGCAGCGCGTCCAGATTGTATGTGCGGCACGTGATTTGCGGCTTGCCATCCATGAAACAGCCATCCGGCCCACTGCGGCGTGGTACATCCAATATTGTCACACCTCGCGGACCACTCAGCGCTACAAGCGAACCCTCATGGGAGACCACAACACGATCGACATTCAGACCAATTGAGTTGGATGGTATTAGTGTCTGGTAGCTGACTTTGGCACGCTTTGGTTCCGGCTGAAGCAACGCTACGCGCCAATTTGTGACCAGCAAGCAGGAATCGCTTGAGTTCCATGCGTACAATAGATCATCTTTGCAGTCAAGTAGGTTCTGAGTTTGCGGTACAATCGGTAGGCCATTGCGTACTTTGGCAAACAATTCAGTTTTATTCAATTCCAAGACATCTGTCAGCGACATTGCAGCACAATTGAAAGAATATTTACAATTATATTACAGCCGGCAATATGACAACAAATATCGATACTTTGCGCTTTGCGATAACTATTATTATATTGTGCACTGCCTGAAAATAGTGTTGTTCAGCACTGAAACTATCGATAAGATGGGCCGTCATTTGAAACCAATTCAAGCGGGTTTTCAATTGAAACACGAAATTTAATTATAGCATAAAAAATATTGCTAAAAAAAATCAAAGTGAAAGCAAAACTGTATTAAAGTCAAAAACACCATATATTTAGCAACGGAAATACCAACAAAAAAAGTTTTCAATATAATTGAATTTTCTTATACTTATATAGAGATTCAAAGTACATAACAATTATTTACTCATATTTACATAATGTAAGAAAATTACATAAGCATATAGAATAATAGCATAAGCTATCAAGTTCTGCGTTGTAGCTTCAGTAGCGGCACTGTCTTAAGCTTTATAGTTATATCCTCAACAAAATAAAGATCTTCAAATTTAAAGCTAGTTGAGAATTTGTAGTTCCTTAGCAATTTCGCCAATGTAATTTTTGCAGATATCAAGGCATATCTCCAGCCTAAAAGTAGAATCATTATTTGACGAATAAGTCTTAATTATAGTGTATTAGGTAAATATACATTTACCTATGCAATTCCGAATGCCCTTTGTGAAAGGTATAAATGCATATGGATGCTTATTTTGGTAATTATGGGGCAGAAAGTGTTCCGGATCGAATGTTTCCGCGTCCTCACCCCAAATTTTCTTACTGCGATGCAGATGAAATATATCGATGGCAATTTGAACACCCTTCGGAACAACAACTCCGCTTGAAAGCAGTAAGTCCTGGGACGTTTGCCGAGAGACGACTGGAACAGGCGGTACCACTCTCATCGATTCATTTAGAATAAGATCCAAATAGACCATTTCCTGTGTATCCGCGTAGGTTACCTCAAAGTCTCCGGGGTCGGGAAACAAAGCGAGAATCTCTTCAAATGCTTTCTCCTGGTATTTGGGAAACATCGAAAGTAGAATTAATGTGTAGGCAACCGTGTTGGCAGTTGTTTCAAAAGCTCCAAAGACAACAACGTTTGATTCATCTTCCACGTTTTTCCAGCTGAAGATGCCACGTTTCAGCAGATCTGTTGCTAGGTTTAAAAATATGTTTTTTTCTAAGGGAGAGGGATTACCCTTTTCAGCAATTTCTGCGTCCCTAGCCAGTTTTCTTTCTATTAGCTAGAACATTAAGGGGCTATTAACTTCCATACAAATTACAGTAGATGCTTAGTACTACCTTTCTGATAAACCCACGTATCTCTGACTTGGCGCTCGAGTAACGCTCCTCCTTGCCGAATAGTTGGCGTATCGTTTTACTACTAAGCCATGGTGAAAAGCACATATCTGTCATAGTTTCCAAAACACTATTAATGGATAGCAAAACTAATTTGTGCAAATGGCCGATATTACTTACCATTGATAATCCTCGAGCAGCTGATTGTTGTTAATGCCCCCAACCAACTTCACATCACTTCCCATTGTGGTTTCTGTACTTAAATAAAAACAAAAATGCATATATATTTTTAGAGAGTTCCAACTATAGCGGGGCTTGCGTCCAGCTATTGTATTCTCAACTCACGCGTTGCTATGCCCAAGGTAAAGTATTGCAGCAACGGTATCAAATCCTTTTCGCCATCATCGACTAATGTGTCGAATAGCTTAAGAAGAGCTTTCGTCTCGTTGTTGAAAATGGGCAGAAAACTAAGCAACACTTTGTGTCCAAATGCCGGATTCAGTAGCTTACGATGTACGCTCCAGCGAGGATCTGGACAAGAGTCTGGGTATTTTCACATTTACAGGCATTGTAACGCTTTGCATACCTCCCAAGCTGAACAGTCCCAAGCCAGCTCCATCATCGACAGCCTTGTAGATGATGCCCTTGTTGATGCAATGCGGTGATGTAAATATATCCTGTATAATTTGTGGATCGCTCACTATCATAAATGGTATGGGACCCAGCCAAGAAAAGATAGTGGGTCCATGCTTATCCAAATAGAATCCAAATTCTTTCAGCACATCTGAGAAAAGACACATTTTGATTATAAGAATCCACTTAAAATTCCACACACAACCACGTACTTTCCCTGCGGAGCAGCTTATGTGCCATGCCAATTATTGGATAGCCCTGTGGGCCAGGTATCTTAAGCGTTAATAGATAGAATCTGCGACGCGTCCACAAGAAATAGAACCACGATACGAACAACAGAGCGCACCACAATTGCCACGTTAACATATTGAGCTATCCCAAAGGTGTCAAAATAAATCACTTGGAGCCTTGATTGTCTCTCCACCGATCAAACAACCGATCGTTTGAAAGCGCGTCAATACTATAATTACAAATTTTTGTGTGCACCCACTTTTTATATGCCGGACGCTGAGACTATTTTGGGGCCCAAGAGATATGCGTGTATTGTCACGAATTGACTCGTGACTTGACCGAGTCCCAGTCGAAAAAAACTCGGCTAGAAAACGTCGCAATCATATAGACGTCGTATGCAAATGGACGAGGTGCGGGTGCGCATCAATGAACCCAACATATCAAGTAATCTTTTATTGTGATTTATCGATGAGTGCCTGCATACAAATTGCTATAATTTGCACTAATGGGTAACAGTAACCAGCCAAAATACACTACGAGTCTAATCGACTCGGCTTATACGTCATCAATTGACCAATTCCAGTCAGGTGCCAGCGTAAATAAGTGGACTTGTGTAAGCTTTCATGGAGGTATATTCGTTATATCCACTGTCATATGGTTATTGTGGCTCGCGTAATACAGTTCGTTTCTGGTTAATAGTTCCTGATTTCAATTTGCATATTGTAAACTTCCTTTAGAGATAAACACACTTTGTAAATTCTAATTTTTATAATTATTGATTTATTTTGCATGTCAAATATGTCTTAGCCTATAGTATACACATTTATGAAAAAATAAGTATTACAATATGTACATAAAGTACACGAGAGTCTCTCCAACAAAAGGTCTATTCAAAATATTTGTACATCGTCCCATATGTACAGTAGTCAAAAATGAATGAACACCTTCTTTTTATGCGCTAGATATGCCTTTAGCGATATGATCATATATTAAAATGGCAGAAAATATTAATGATAAAGTTTTGTGGAATTTTGAGTTTTGAGTTTTGAGCAGACGACAGCGACTTTATCTAGGATCCTGGCCCTTCTATAGATGTCTCTGAAAGAATTGCATGTTTATTAAGTTTAATTGATATTATCTTATTTAATCATATACGATCTACATGCAGTAGTAGATGAGAGCCATATAAAGCATTCAAAAATAAACAAAATATTTAACACAATGTGCAGCAGTCAATTACAAAGGTGTGCATATACAAATAAAATATAAATTAAAGGTGCATTTATTTATTTACAAACGATATTTCGGTGCAACTTACGAGCTGAAAAGCACTTAGATCTAGAAAGGTATTATTTAAATAATACAAAAGTTGTAGATGATGTGTTCGAATGCGTGTGATTTGCAATGAGGATGAAAATGTTATTCTGAAAATAAAATGTTTGCACAAATTAAACAAATTAAAACAAAATTCTGTGCATAAAATATTGCTATACTTAAAAGGTGGGTTAAAATTTCAAGGAAAAGAATACATAAATAAAATACTACCAATATCACATCTTAAAGTAAGTAAATAGTTTCGTGAAACCAACTAAAGTTGTGTCTTTACAAAAATCAATTTTTTCTCGAAACCCGCAGTGAAATATATTTATATATGTGCATATATAGAACGCAAAGGCTCAGTAAATCGAGTACTTGTATTGGCGTTTCTTAGAATCTTCTAATGCAGTTAAGGATCTAGAGGTGTGATTAAGCAAAGCAGTGTGGGATGAGATGGGTTTTGAAAAGTGCGTGTTAGTCGAGCTACCAGGATGAACGCAAATATCTGTGCAACAGCAGGCAGTAATACTAGTTTGGCGTTCTGAGTACGAACCAGTTACTGGATCTGTCATATCCAAATGCCCGTTGGCATGCCCATTGACACCATTCGCATCTGTCGTCGAACCCATGAGAGGTGCTTCCGACTTGACAGCTAAAATAAAAGTAGCATCATATTAACAAAGGTTATACAAATGTTAGTTATCCTACGCACCAATTGCTGAGCCGTTGGTTATTGCATATCCATTGGACTTGGCGCCATTTTCGCTGAAGCTTGAGCCCATAAGCGGCGCATTGGACTTCACAGCTGAAAGACAAATCGAATGAGAGATTTATTGCACATATGGCATAGACAATTAACTAAATGCTTACCACTCATGCGATAGTCACCATTGGAGGAGTTTTCAATGTCACTATTTTGCCGAGCAACAGCTCCATTCGTATCTTTGCTAGAGGAGTCATCCTTCACGCAACGCATGAGGAACAACAGCGAAGAGCCGAGCAGGGGCGGCAGTCCAGCTAGTATCAATGGCAGTGTATACGAGCCGGTACGCTCGAATATCATGCCAGCAACGGGCGGGCCAATAGTCAGCGGCAGCGAGCAGAGACCCAGCAGAAAGCCAATGGCTTGCGTGGCGCCCGACGGTCCACAAATCTCATAGGCGATCGGACCAAGCAGCGAGATGAAACAGCCGTCGAATAGGCCCATTATCAAGGCGAACGACACAAGCACCACATACGAGTTGGTCAGTGGCAGCAACAAGGTGACCAGGCCTATGCAGACCAGCGACAGCTGCTGCAGGTACATGCGATTCACGCCGGGCATATCAGCTATGACACCAAATATGAGCCGGCCAATGCCCGAGGTAATGCCTATGCACATGACGGGCAAATTGACATCCCTGCCGGGGAAGGAGGTCTCCACAAACTTCATCATGTGCACATAGGGCACAAAGTAGCCAAACAGAGCCAGTGGCACGCACAGGGCCCAGATTACATAGCGCTTCCGTTTCCAGATCTCCACATTGATAATGGAACGCATGAGGACATTAAGGCGCGAACGGCCATCCTTCTTCTTGGTCGAGTGCAGCGGCAGATGCAGCGGCTTGTACACAAACGAGCAGACTATAATAAATGCCGCCATGAGACTCATCATCTGCAAGTTACAATGTAGTTAGATAAGTTCAGGTCCATTTCAATGGTAGTTGCTTACCCTTAAAGTCGTCTCCAGTCCATAGCTGCCCAGCAGCCAGTCCAGACCGGGTGGCAGTATAACAGTAAACACGCTCGATCCGGCAGTTACAAAGCCGCTCACCTTGCCCAGATAGCGCTTGAAGTAATGCCCCAGTATAGCCAGCGTGGGCGTGTAGGCCAATGCACCGCCCAGCCCGAACATGATGCCATATGTAAAGTATAAGGCGCTGATATTGTCCGAGCTAAATGACGAAAGCAGCAGCCCGCCGGATGCGAGCATGCCACCAATGAAGGTGGTCAGCCGGAGGCCAATCTTGTCAGTCAGGCATCCAGCGACTGGTGACAGGAAGAAGGTGGTGCCAATTGCCAAGGAACCAACCAAAGCTGCAAGTAAAGAAACATTTAAGCATTGTAATTCCTTTTAATAAACTTATTTAGTCCTTAAAATTAGCAATTATATAGGGGAATTCTCACAGAGATCGGTCCACTATATCATACCGCTAGCGTTCGGTCTTAATTGGTCGGTCCCAGCAATTATGGGCTTAGCTATGATGCCTTCATACGAAATGATTCCATATCAAAGTACCATATTATATTTCTTTATCAGATTACTAAATACCGCAGGGCTATTTAATCTTTGACACCTCTCACTCTTGTTTTTTCTCTGCGAAAAGTTTAATTGACAATAATCGTAACATAAAAGCCGACAAATTGCGTTTAATAAATCGAATCTCACGCAATTGTGGTTAATTGTGAATTGAACGGTTTTTTCCAACTGGATAACTGAAGCTGCAACGCTTCGATGCCGTCAAAGGGGTTTTCAAAACCCAATTCGATTGAGCAATTGGCGCGATCGCTGACTCAACGGGTTAGCTATTGGATTTATGCGGGTGTCAAATAGATCTGGGAACTAAGATATGCTTTCCGAGAGAATTTTCCTCGATTATTGAACATAATCATTTTTAATCTTCAATTGGACTTTGTCGTTTGGTCCATTTTCTTTCAAACGATGCGTTAAGACATAATCGTTAATGGCACGTGAAATAACACCTAACTGACATATTTGGGTTAATTCTTTGTTCAATAAATGCTCTGTTTTGATAAGCGAAAGCCATGATAATGCACATGCACATACTTATATATACATATATATACGTTTATTAAATCGGGCGACGACATTCACTAATACCAGATGTAAATAATGCAGCTGTCAACAATAAAAATTAGCTCAAAAGATCAGCAATAATTGTTCACATACTTCCTCATGAGAAGCAAACAGCAGATTACATGTAAATATGTAAATAATTATACAGCATTCATGCTGCAAATATTGGCCAAAACCATGCAACGCATAAAAGTATCCGCGTCTTGTACAAAAACAACATATATTTGAGTTTTTAGACCGCTTGCATGGGCTCGTTAACCTAAAATTAGACTTGACCTACATTCAGCTAGAAAACGATGTCCGACATTTGTCAAGCAACCTATGAAATCAATACCTCCCAACAAACACACACACACACAAACACTCGCCCACTCACGCACACACATGCCACATGCCACATGCACATGCAGCTAGCCGGATATTCTCGTGCATTTTGGGCAACTATGGCGGCAAGCCGGCAACGAGAACGGGCACATTCAATGTCAATGCCACAGCCAGACATGGCAGCCAGAGAGAGAGAGAGAAAGAGAGAGAGAGACAAAGAGAGAGGGAGAGAGAGAGGCAGTCAATAGCATTTGTGTACTTACATACCTGCACATGCATGCTTGAGAGAGCTTGAGAGAAATAAAGAGGGCGTGCAGCCAACATATTAGATAATACCCGCAAAAATTGTTCTATCTTTCTTTTTGAAACATTGCCAAAGGTCTATAAAAATCAAACTAAGCAAAGCTGACGGCAGTAAAAGCCGCATTGCATCAAGTTTTTGGCGGGCATAAGAAACACTTTCATACATAGGGCAAAGCATAATAATTGTAATAAAAGTCTAGACAACAATACGATTGTTAAGAGTAAAGTTCTATTCATTTCCCAGTTTTACAATTATAAGAAGACATGAGAATTGTATTACTGGAAACAAATTTGTAAGTCTCAATACTCACTTTATACATTGACTATTCCTCTGGCAAACTTTATTATTCCAAGAAGAAGCTAGTTTTTTACAAATTCAAAGAATGGCATGTGCATATAAATAATAATATTAAATACTTTGTTGAGCCTCAGCATTAAGTATTTAAATTAGAACATGTATTGTACAAAAATTTGTCATTTCATTCATGAATTAAACTGGCAGTCTATTTTACAAATAGCAACCGCTGAAAGCCCTTGACTTTAAGCCAAACAATCGAAAGGCAATTGACTCGCTTAACGATTGAATGAGTAAAATGGCATTGCTTTTATTTTCATTAAATTGTTAACAGTTTAAAGGGTTATCAGTTTCACTATCAGTTTCTATATTTGCTTTATATTTACACAATACTTGTATTTGCATTTAATTAACGATTAGCAGCAACAAATACTATTTGGTTTTGTTTGGGGTTCGGCTGAGTAATCCGGTTAAAGGCTTAAGCATATGGTAATTTATTGCAAGCGCGCCAAATGCAAAAGTTCTTCTTCTTAATAATAAGACGCACACCTCGATGCTGGCTTAACGGCTTGGATTCGGATTACAAGAAGCTTGAATCATATGGCGGAACTTAATCCACTCAACCAAGTCAGTGGCTAGAGCAGCAATAACCGCGACCCAACGCCAGAGGATCGCTGTCAAGCGCCGTCACTTGCGGGGCTTCCCGAGCCGTTTGGCAGCGCCAGTCTACCAAGTAACTGGGTCAGTGGCATGCGGCATGCGGCATGCGGCATGCGCAATTGTGTCCATTATGCTAGCCGGCCGTCTTTGGTAGCGGCTTTTGTCTTTGGCCAACTGCATTTGGTCTTCTTTGAAAGCATCGTTCCACTCGCATTCTACGCGGCGTATGCGCGATGTCGCCGAGCAATGGACAAACCTTGACAGACAAATCTTAAATCAATTGAACTTTCTGTTTGCTTTTTCCAGAGACGTCACCAGTTCCTTGACTATAGTTAACCGGGTGTGTGTGTGTGTGTTTGTGTGTGTAGCACGCAAAATTATTCCCAGCAAACGACCTTTTGCCTCTCCTCAATTTTGAACTCTCATCGACTCCAGCGACTTGACATCGTCATTGCCGGCTCGGTGTTGAATAACGTTTTGTGATTCAATAAACTTTCAGCAATTTAATTCACTTGACGTCGCACATGCATACATACATAAATACATCCAAGCACATACATTGCATGCACACATAGCACTTACATGTGCCAAGTTTTATTGAACTCAAGATATAAAGGAATATCGCTTTGGATCGTATGTCCGTAGCTATTCCAACACTTGAATAAAACATTCCATCAAATAACATGCCAAAACTTGTTACACTGTCAATATCAATTGGGAATTAATATATGTACCTAGACATGGCAGACATGCGATTTAATTGGACACTCTTCAAAGAGCATATCCGAATGAAAAATATCAATTTTTTGCTGTTGGACTGAAAATCGATCGCATAACTGTGACATGATTTATCTGCCTAGAGCTACAAAATTGTCTTTGGCATGTGGATATTATACTTCAACCAATAATAAGACAAGAATTACATGTAAACAGGTTGTCTGTGCATATATTTTAAGGACCGCCCAGTTCTATCACCTTGCTACCAAGTCTTGCTAGCCTTAATCCACAGCTCGAATCTATTGGGAATGTTAATTGTTAATGGCATCTAGCTGTCATTTTGTTGCACTCAGTCTATAAGCAAGCCCGATTTGCTAATACATCACAAATGTTGCTTTTAAAGCGAAAGCCCGAATTGGATACAAAAGTTTACTTCCCCAGCTAAGTAAATAAAACATGCTTATTGTTCTCTTTAGCAAAATCTTATCGAAATGGGGCTACTAGAAAACATCATTCCCAGAGAAACGCACTCCCAGAGAAACAACAAGTCGCATATTTAGTTGCATTTCATTACAATTGTAATGTGGCTACGGATATACACGTCTGCTATGCATTTGAGTGTGTGTAAAACCCTTAACATTGATAACTTTTCTCTTATATTGTTGATTATTTGATGAAATACAATTGATAGAAATTGATATTTTTAATATCCCGAACACAGTGAAAGTCTCAAAAATAGCTATGATGATTTTGTGCAAAGGTATGTATAAGACAGAAGGACTCATTTCTGAGCCCAGGACGAAGTGGGTCGTTCTATCCGTCTGTGGTCTGCTACAAAAGATAAAAGCTGCTCACAAAAGGCACTTGAAATTTGAAATATATGAATATATTTTTTTATACCATGTGCAGTAAGTGTTTATCATTTTTGTCCCCAAATATGAAAACTGCTTCAAGATCGGACAATAAGCACCGAAGTTAATGAAGAATATATTTTCTATAGTTGGTAAAGGGGTCAGATCACAAGCTTTGCAGCTCGACCCAGGTTTGGGGTACCTGCTAGTCGAGCTTTTCCGACTGGAGACCTCTTACTTGCTTAACCAATAAAAACAAATAAAGATTTGTTTAGCTTTCGCAAACGAATTATATTGGAAATCAACAAATTTCTAGTCGCGACTTATAGCACATAACAGTTTACATACTGCCCGATAACATTTATTGACATTTTCGTATACACATGCAATTCTTTTGGTCTCCCTGCATAAATCAGCGCATATAATATACTGAAATCCGGCTATGAGCTTAGAGCTCTTATCACTATTTTCATGCATATAGTATGTATGTGCATATGTATGTGTGCATGGTCATAAATCTGTACGTATTTATGTGTAAATGTTGTCCCAGTAATTAATATGCATTCGAATTGCTGTCAACTCGATGGGAAAAACAAGTGTTCAGTTCCCAACTAATCTGTTTTTGGTTTCTGACTAATTGCTATCAATCGAGGATTGTCACGATTTCCGAATCAATTTGCCTTTGGCCCTGCTCTGAAGGGATTAAGCTCGTGTGCAAATTGTTTGCGACCCTCCCCCCACCAACCCTTTATTGCTTTGGCAAAGTAAACAGAGGTTTTAGCCAGGGCTGCAAGCCCAGCAAATATGTTCGGTTTTTGGTTCATGGACAGAAACAATGCCTCGTGCACCTGTATGAACCAGGATTTTGGCTCACATTTACTAGTTCGGTTAGAGATACAACTTATAGTAATAGAATCATTTAAATTCCGGGTTCAAACCGGTTCTTTTTTTACTTACCCGCTTTGCTGTTGGCCTCCGCGTCGCCCTGTGCCGTCAGCCGTTCCGTTAGCAGCTTATGCAGCACGCCGTATGTGTTGATTAGGCCAAAGATGACGCCGTTGCATAGGAACGCACTGATCATTACTAGCCAGGCCCTCGCACCGCCATCCGGCGGCTCCTTGCCGTGTATATCTCGACAGCAGGGCGCCTCGATGTGTGGTTGGACGCCGTTCGCCAGGCTCTTGCCGTTGGCTGTGGCTCTGTGCAGCTGCCCGTTGTTGGCCAGCGCTCCGTGTCCATTGGCAAGTTTCTCGGAACTGACAATACGTCCATTTGGCTGACTGGCGGAATCGTCTAGCGGCTCGTTCTCGGCCATTGCTGCGGCTGGATGTCAAAGCGTGCGGTTTCTGAAATTTCAACTGATTACAACAACACGCCCCGCCTCTAGCACTATCTACGATATGATCCGTCTATGCGGTTTATGGCTAAGCAGCGCAAGTTGAACGGGTTCTCAAACAGTTGCTGAACCGTAAACCGTCGCGATTTCAGATTTAATTGTAATTATCATTATTTGCACGGCGCATTTTCAACTATAATTGAGACTTTTCTGATGCAATGGTATTTATAGTATTCCTGTGCTCGAAAGCATTCGATGGTAGAGAAATCGTATGCGACAATCAATAAACGAAGGAATTGAAAATTTAATTGTTTTAAGTAAGAATTATTTGTACATATGAATATTTTGTTATATAAGAATACTATGTCTTTATGTTTCTACGTGTTTATGTATTGTATACATTTTTTTATATTATACCCATGCAATCTATCAGTTTTTTTCTTCATACTTTTAGTAAATGGAAGATGTCACGTTTGAAATTCACACGCAGAACAAGAATATCTGTTAATTTCAATAGCTCCACCTAGTTTTTTGGTTAATTGGAGCTAGAATTAAGGTCAAGAACGTTACGTTATTCTATATCTCTCCCACATCTTTACTAGTAGTAAACTCTTGTTGTTTGGTGCACCATATTACGTGCCCAACAGCGTCCTCCACAGAGATCTGCAGATCCCCTGGGTCGAACAGCAAATCAGGACCCACTGCGCCCTATACAAGAACCGGCTTCTTCAAGGTGCCCGTCCCATCAGGAGATTAAGGAAAAGAACTCCTGTCCAGATACTCTATCCCCGACTCCAGCCTCCCATCCCTATGGCGACGCGGCCTCCTTCTCTCAGGCCGACTGCCTGATAGATACAAAAATTGTAAGCCTCACAAAACTTAACAAATCACAAACTAGTTTTTCTTTGATAAAAACCTGGCGAACTTAACTAAAGACAAACAGATGGGCAATTAGCGAGCTTAAAATCCGTTTAAAAGATATCTAATACATAAAAAACATATTTAAATTTCTTCTTTAAGCTCGTAAACTTTAATTAAGATCTGACAATAAACACAGAAATGTTCAGAGCTGTGTCTGTTTTCGTATATACGTAGAAGTGCTAATATGCAGCTGAGTGCAGGGTATCTTGCAGTTGTTTCCGACCAACGCATTCGCGACTTTCAAAGATAATGTCTCGAAATTTATAAGTTAAGGCGAACGAATTACGTATTAGGCATCGTTTAGAAACCAATAGAGACTCAGACGTTAAACATTGTTTTTGGAAAGGATAAATGCGCAGTAAATCAACATTTAGTTATAATATAGTTCATCTTTAGAACTTGGCTGCACATACTTAGAAAAGCGACTTATTTAAATATTAAAGTTTAATGGCCATGGCTAATGGAATTTTCTACACATCAGACTATATGAACACAGATACTAATGTAAGCCTACACACACACACATAAATAAATATAAATGTAAGTATTAAGACAATCGTGTCAGCAAGAATTTAAGCTTTTAACACGACCACAAGAAATGTTTTATCAATAATAACTTTTGGCTGACATTACAAGCCAAAAGAAAAGTAAAAACTATGCAAAAAAATTTGCCCACAACAATGCCAAAGTCAACGACGCGACGAACAGCTAAATTTTCAATGATATGCGAGCTCAACAAAGTTGTAAAATCTGTTCATATTTCGGTTTCTGTTTGCACCCATTTGGAAGGGAGCATTATCAGGGCGCACGTGTCCGACGAAGCGCCAAAATGTGCGTTTCAGGGGGGGTCACAATAAAAAATCGAAGGTAGCCCGCGATTACGCAATAAACTAACTAGATATGATTGATGTAACTAGATGAGTGTGTATTTAGTTTAGAAACTTGTGCCTTACAGCGTATTTAAATGCACTCGAACTTTATGTTGAACGTTTTGTTGATCCCCTTGGGAACTGTACGGCGCGATTCGCCGCCACTGGATGTCAAGACGTAGACTTTTTGATAGCCGCCAACGAATCGAAAACCACACACAACCGAGCGCTTGCGTTGCCGGCAACGGAATGAAAAATAATTCAATTATTTTCCACGAACAGTTTCTTTTTTTTTGCAAAAATTTGTCACTTACTCACGAGGCGCCTAATCGGAGACGGCGGACCAAGCACCGCACAGCACACACACACACGCACAACACACACAACACACACCGTGAGATTGCGAGCGTTCTCTGTAGTAAACAAAAAACAATCGACGGCTGTTTCTGTTTTTGCGGTAACGTTGGCAACGGCCGCGCGAAGATGGCCACATAAACAAAACATTGCCAAAGCAGACAAACGCATTGCAATCAGACGTAATATTCCCTACTATATCTATATGAACTGGGATGCATACGTTATTTTTAGTCAAATCACATGATCAATTAGTATACCTAACTTATCAATAAATTGTGGGGATTTTGTGAGACCAAAAAGGTTCAATTGATTTCAATTCCCAGAATTAGAAACTGAAGTTTATTGTCCACGGACAGCACTGAGACATGTTCTTCTTCTTTTTTTTGTATATTATAAATTGACCATATCCGTTGTGGCAGCCACACATCAAAGTAGTCCCCCCAACATTAGCAGACATTTCAACTCAATAAGATAAGTCCGATTGAAGCATTTGTGGCGTCTTCCTTTGAAGAAATCCACACACAATGCGAATACGCAAAGCGGTTTTTGAGTTTTATGTATTTCGCACAAACGTGTGTACTATATAATATGCTATAATATAAATATATTCGATTTAAAAGTAAAATTTTAAACTTACGTGTTAGTGGAAGATTCATTTTAGTTATAAGTATAATACTAAGAATTGAGCATTTTAAACAGTCGCTCTTCAATTCACAGGCGCCGCCTCAATGGACATGGCCGTGGGCAGCGCGCAGGGCGGCTGATCTACAATTAGCTTAAAGTGCTTATCAGGCCAATCGAACTCCAGACGTTGAGTGGGCTCCGTTTTCCCATCTAGTTGTGCATTGCGAAATGCCTCCATCATGCGGGGTACTAGATCATTTGGTATGAGCACCTGTATCCAATAGCCAAGCACGCCAAAGGGCTCGCTAACGGTGACGGCGGCTCCCGTTACAGTTTCTGCGACCAGGGTCAAGGCCAGGTGCTGTGCCTTAAATGTAAAATGCCGGCCATGACGTATGCGATCCTAAAAAAGCAAGGATATTAATCTTGATAGATTGTAGCCCAAAAACATTTCGGCTCTACCTTTATGGCCAGCAGCAAGTACTTGGCCGCATAAGGCGCCAGCGTTATTTCAATGCCATCCAGCGATATGCAATCGGGCGCCTGTGGCTGATAGTCCAGCGGACATGATTTATGCAACGAGTTGCTGCTCATCGACATGGACTGCGGAAAACTGGGCTCCTCGCGCTTCATTTGTGATTCAGTCAACTGTCGATTATTCTCCTCACTGGCGCAGCGCTCGTTCAGGCACCGAAAGTCCACCTCCTCTTTAATGGTTGTGGTTGGCTTAAGCTCACGAAACGTAAACTCAGCATTGACGCCAGCCAGGTCGGAGCCCTGTTTCTCTAGGTCGTCTTGCAGATTAAGCAATGTCTCGGGAAACAATTCAAATACGCTCATTGTGCGCTGCATATTGGTTACCAGCCAATCGCCGCCTGTCTGCACGTCTTTAGACAAAAAATTCAAGACGCCACGACCGTTCCAGCGTGAAGCCTGTTCCAGTTCCTCCTCGGTTACGCCAACTATTTGACAAAAGTCCACAGTGCCAAAGGGCGTGTCAATTGAACCCAATTGTGGATCCTGTGCCACCAGCAGGCTTTGCATGCGCGAATTGGCGCTGCCGTCCAAACCCTTGCGCCAAGGGATGTTGTCGCCGAAGCACAGACCGTTGCCAGTTTGGAAACAGTAGCGCGCAATAGATTGCAGCAGATTTGCTGGCCAGGTGGGTGGCCTGAGCGGTTTCTCTGGGCATTCCTGTTGCTGTCGTAGCTCAGCATCAGTCTTAGCCAGCCGAAAAGTCAGCTCAAAGCCCATGCCCGAGCGGGTGGTGTGCTCCTCCTTGAGATGGACGCGCTGATCGCCATGCAAGTCGCTGAGCCCGAAGCTAACATAATGCCAGTGCGGGGGTATTCTCTCTGTTTCGCCCTCGCCCTGGCCCCTGTTGCTGTACATGCTTATATAGTCGAGCGGATCGGAGCCACCTAGCCAGTATTTAAGCAGTGTCGTCACCTGCAAGGGGTTCGGCTGATCCGGATACACAGATATCAAGTGATCAATGAGAGACTTCAAACCAGGCGGTGGCTTCAGCTCTGGATTTTTTTCTGAATTTGTTGGTGCAGCCATAATAAAACGTTCGTGTTAAAACAAAAAACAATAAACAAAAATCATCGATTACCCGATCGATAGTATCGATAGACACAATAGGTCCGCAGCTTAGTAATAAATAAGCAAGTGACTGACAACCTAAATGCAGGCTGATTCTGGCCAATAACTATATCATTATCACTACTTTATACTATATCATTGTGTCCAACAAATCGGAGCACACAGAATAAAGATAAGTAAAGGTGCAGTATAAATTTTAAGTATTTTTAGTTAACTGTTTGTTTGGTATTCTTACCCATGCACAACGCGGTCACACTGCACACGACACCGCGATTTAATAGGAAAAATTTGCAAAACTTTTAGAAACGCACAAAATGGAGCCCTATGATGTCGTAGTCAATCAGCCTGTGGTCATAGATAACGTAAGTGAAACCTAGCATAGAACATCAAATAAAGCCCAACCCAGGCAGTTGCCACATAAGCTGTCAACCTTTTTGGCACTGACAAGTGACATCACCAACTAACACGAATAAGCCAAGCTGCCACTGCCCGTCCCTTTGTCCAAGAAGTTTTCAACAGCATTTCAACTGTTTATGTATGCAACTGTGAAGAATGACTAATGGCCAAAAGCCTGATTTTTACTACAATTTACTGAAAGTGCCCAAGAGGAAATGTATAAAATTTAGCATCGAAAATATGTAAAGCGACAAAATAATGTTCGGTGCAGTTAACGTTTGAACACCGTGGACGAGTTCCTTGAGAAGTGGGCATCGATGCGTATGCTTCCGTCCAGATTCATTCGTTGACTATATTTCTCCGGGTACACCACCGGCTGGCGTTCCTTAACCCAATAGCCGGGTTCATTTAAAGCCGCATAATTGCGATCTGCCTTGCTGCCACAAGTTCTGTGGTGTTGGGCAAATAGAATCGGCCGCTGCATCTTATTAAACGGATCACGATAGTAATCCCTGTAGTTTTGACAAGCCAAGTAGAAATAATCAAGATCCTCCAGAACCCTGTAGTTAACGCACGAAAGTCCAATGGCCGGCACGAATTTCATGATCGCCTTGCGCTGAGTACGTAAACTCTTTGACACACCCAGCATGTCAACCTGGGGTACAGTTTGGGAGCCCATGCTGTGCTCTGTATTTAAATTAATGAAAGCAGAAAAAAAATAACCAAATAACAACTAGTGTGTTGCGTGTAGAAAAATATGTATGAATGTCTGTTACAAATATTAAATGAAAACTTTTACAGGGCTCCGGTGTGATCAAAGCCGGCTTTGCTGGCGAGCACATTCCAAAGTGCAGGTTTCCCAATTAGTAAGTATTGCTACAGCACAATGCATGTCCGAACCAAGCTAATCATGCCATTTCCCTAGCATTGGCAGGCCGAAGCATGTTCGGGTAATGGCCGGTGCCTTGGAGGGCGACATTTTTGTTGGTCCCAAGGCGGAGGAGCATCGCGGTTTGCTAAGCATACGTTATCCCATGGAGCATGGCATTGTGACGGACTGGAACGATATGGAACGCATATGGAGCTATATATATAGTAAAGTAAGTGAAGATAGCTTTCAAATCAGCTTCTACAGCTGCTCATTTCTGTACGCTTATCGCAGGAACAATTGGCCACTTTTACGGAGGATCATCCCGTTCTTCTCACTGAAGCACCATTGAATCCGCGTCGTAATCGCGAAAAGGCCGCTGAATTCTTCTTTGAAGGCATCAATGCGCCAGCGCTCTTTGTCTCCATGCAGGCAGTACTCAGTCTGTAAGATCTTTGCTATCTCAATGCACATGAAACACATCTAACTTTGAATATTATCAGCTATGCCACTGGCCGTGTCACGGGCGTTGTGCTGGACTCTGGTGACGGTGTGACGCATGCAGTTCCCATCTATGAGGGATTCGCCATGCCTCACAGTATTATGCGTGTGGACATCGCCGGCCGGGACGTTACGCGCTACCTGAAAACACTCATACGCCGAGAGGGCTTTAATTTCCGTTCGACAGCCGAGTTTGAGATTGTGCGATCGATCAAGGAGAAGGTCTGCTACTTGGCGACCAATCCACAAAAGGAGGAAGCTGTGGAGACTGAAAAGTTTGCATATAAATTGCCAGATGGCAAGACATTCGAAATTGGACAGGCTCGCTTCCGTGCGCCCGAGGTGCTCTTCCGACCAGATTTATTGGGCGAGGAGTGCGAAGGAATACACGACGTGCTAATGTATTCCATTGAAAAGTCGGATATGGATCTCAGAAAAATGCTCTATCAAAACATTGTACTGTCGGGTGGTTCAACGCTTTTCAAAGGTTTCGGTGATCGTTTACTTTCCGAACTGAGAAAACACTCCGCAAAGGATCTGAAAATCAGGGTAATTGGATCGATTACATTATGCAATTGCATATTCAAATATGTTTTATGATTCTGCCTAGATTGCTGCGCCACAGGAACGTCTGTATTCCACATGGATGGGTGGCTCAATTCTGGCATCGCTGGATACCTTTAAAAAGATGTGGGTATCGAAGCGAGAGTTTGAGGAGGAAGGGCAACGTGCCGTGCACAGAAAGACTTTTTAGTTTGTTTAATTCACTTAAACGCTATGTGTAAAAGGCTTATTAAACTCTGTATCAAATCCATGTGTCAGCTAACATCAAATATCCCTTAAAAAAAAATGGAAATAATTTTGCATGTATGTGTTATGCATAAAATAGGCGCAAAGTATTTAAAAATGCTATTTATTGAATTTGCTTTCGCGGCATAGATAATAAAGACTAAACTCTTAAAAACAATTGATTAAAATCGATATTAAATGCAGGCGGAATTGAATGTTTGCCAGTGGGCAATTAATAGACCAATGTATTAGTCATACGTAATGCCATATCTGAGCCGTTTATTCAATTGGTCAGTTACGAAGAGTTCTCTCTCGTTCGGCTGAGCTCATGGATGACGCGCAAAATGATTTCAGTTGGTTTTTGGTTGTTTATTCGTTCGGTTGTGTCTCGGGCGACCATCTCCATGGCAACGGCTATACAGGTTTCTGTTCGAGCTGCAAATATTTGTCACGGACTGTGAAAAACAATTGAATTGTATATTTTGACATTGGCAAATGCATCGACGTGGAACCGCATTCAAAACATAGAACAATGGCTCAACTGGAGGGGCGAGTCATCGAAACGGAGGCAAGTTCAAATATTATGTACAGATTGATAAGCACGAAGACTAGATTATAATCACACTTGACTTTTCACATACTATACTTATTTTTCAACTTGAACTAGAAAGAAAATCCTGTGAATTTCGCACGTGCTCATAAAAACTAATATTTCTACAACTGTTATTTCTGTGGCAATTGCTGTTCGTGCACCTTAATGATACCTGTTCGCCTTGCGTATACACACAGGTGTGTGTATGTCTCTGCATAGATACATATATGTACATACATATATAGCAATGTACATATATTATATTATCTACAATTCAGATGTGCTTGGAGAATAAAGTATTTATTCCTGACAGGCGTGTGCCAGTTTATTGATTTTATAATTTATACCACACAATTACAAATAGGGCACGTGTAGAAAATTATGGAAATATCTGTATACATACATACATATATGTCTTAATATAAATCTATTGTCCTTGACTTCATGATATTGGAAGTATTCATTAAATATTTGTTAAACACTTCGAGAAATCAAACCCCTCCATCACAGACGTTCCGTTCAATACTTTTCCCGTGTAACGCCGGGTAATTCTTGTTAGTATTATTCTAGTATTTAAGCTTAGCAATCAAAGCTTTAAGTAACTTTACTTGAATACCGTAAGTTTGTTGATATGCCATTTGTTTCTTGCAGAAAGCTGTAAAGAATGCATGGCAGGTACGATATTTAGTTGTTTCTTCAATCTAAAACTAACGGTAAAAAGATTGTCAAAAGACAAACAACTAACTAATAAATGCTGTCTCTATCGTTGTACCCATTACAGCAGAATATATTTGCACTTTTAACTAATTGGTTTGAGTCAATAGCTGGGTATATCAGCAAGGCACAACATGTATCAGAACAGAACAATTGCAAAGATAAGGAATGTTAAAAATTCGAAATTGGAGCAGATTCATTTCACAGCCAGTTCGAGTCTTGGGGGGAACAGACATACATATTTCTAAAGATGGCCTCATCAGTGTGTAAATGTATTGATAATTTCATTACGAGGTATTGGAACTAACCTGTGCATTCTTTTTAATGCATATTTTCAGATGAAAGCCATGGATGCCAATCGCTATGCGACCAAAAAGACTATAGCCCAGGGCATGCTGGATATAGCTTTGCTGACGGCAAACGCATCTCAGCTGAAATATATACTTCAGGTCGGGGAACAGCATCAGTTCTACAAGCTAATGCTTATACTAATTAGCTTGTCAATCGTTATGCAGGTAAATAGTCAAGTTTTATTTGATTTCCTTGGTTTTGGGGTTGTAACGGCTCGTTCTCCAATGTCATAGATACTGTCGGGCGTATTAAGCCTGTCTCTCAGTTTATTGCGGGATTGCCGAATGCATCAGCCAGAGTTCCATCAATCGGCCAATGTGATCAATCATGTGCGCACCGGTTTTGCGTTTTTTACCACAATGATAAATCTTTTCATATCGGCTTTCGATAGTCGCCTGCCCCCGCCACAGGGCAATCTTCTGAACGATGTCAATTAATGTTGTATATCTAGAGTTAAAGAAACTATATCAAGTTTATAACTGATCCGATCCGTTGAGCGATGTGCGCAGAGAAATGTGGGAAAATTCGTTGCACTCTAAAAAACAATTTCAATTTTAATTTTAACAGCTATTGGTCGGTATTATGTTTGTGGCCATCGGCAGTCTGAATATTAACAAGCAGCAAGACCAGACGGCAGCAATAATATTGAACGATGTCATATTGGTGGTCATCTTTGTCATATCAGTTGTGAATGTTATAATATCTGGTTTCGGCATCGAGTATTCGTCACAACCTCTAAGACTCATCGATCAGCATGCTAAAGTACCGTAGTTATAGTACAAAGTAGACTTTAAAATTAAGATGATTAGTAATTTGTAAAACAGCATTATTAATATTTTGTAAGATTTCTAATAAATAAAAAAGGTATATATATGTATCATCATCTTCTTTTTTTACTTCTTATATGCAGGTGGCTGCAGGAGTTTTACTAGTTGTTCAATCTCTTGTCAGCATTGCCAAGTCGCAGAATCGTTCAATACTTTTTACAGTCAATCATTTTGTGGATGCCTTCATATTTTTATCTGTCTTCTGTGATATTATAAAAATGAATTTTGGGTTGGATCCAGCCATACCATACAAAGTTGATGAAGTTGAAGTTTTCAAAACCTAATTTCAATGTTGTAATCAGAAGCCTTTTGAAATTTAAAAATATATATGTATAAGCTTTTAAATATAAGAATCATAAAAAGTCCTTTTTTATACAAGTTTAAAGTATTTTCAAACAAGAATTTTAATACTGCGTTTTATTAAATTGGTGTGTACACACTGTTTTGCTGTCAGCTGTTGAGTTATCGATAGTCGATAGATGAAATATTTATTTTCAGCAGCGTCTCTTAGTTTTCTTTTTGGCGGTATTAGTTTTATTCCTAAGGTTTTTGAGTAAGCCAAAGCGATTCAAACACTTTTATTTTATGACTATTCGCTGAGCACTTACGCATTCTATAAATCCAAAATGTCCGACGATGATTGTGATATTTTTGATTTGCCTATAAAACGGATGAATGGTAAGACACAATTTTTAGCAGCATATTTGGCGTAATTTTTAAACTCAACCAAAAAATTCAACTTGCAGCTGTTCCTCAAAAACAGTTTGTGGAGGACCAGGAGTCCAGACAAACGGACTACGATTTTATTAAAAGCGATCATGTCGTCAAGAAACCAGCAAAAGTCACAAAGCCCAAGTCCAAGGCGAGAGCGGGCAATCGAAAGAAGCAAACAGATGAGGAGGAATTCAACAATAATGAAATGGAGGAGGCGCCGGCGCCTGCTGCACGTGCTGCTCGGTCACCTGTGTCGCAATTGATTTATGAAATGGAGCAAAAACAAGACAAAGCTAACGCCAAAGCAACTGATGCTTTGCCAGTTGCCAGGCGCACGCGCTCATCGCTGGGTAAACGTCTCTCCACGCCAGAGCAAGAGAATGATCAAGAAGCCCTAGGAGCTGTAGGGGTCTCGCCACCAAAGAAAGGAAATGTTCGTGGCAGAAAGAGCACAGTGGGTGCAAAAACGAGAAAACCTCGGACAGTAAATACATCTGCCCCCAGTAGAAGTCGTCGGGAGGCAGCTGAGCTTGCAGCCCGTTCACATGTCGTGGATTCTATTGATCTAGTTTCAGCTGTTGTCCCACGCATTGAGGGCTTCGTAAGTAAATCAACTGTTGTACTATATTAAGGTAGATACTAATATATCGTCTCTTGAAACTGTAGGTGAACCTAGACTCGGACGAGGAGGCTTCACCCTCGACCCAGGCAGAAGAGTCAGTTAAAGCCGCCAATAATTTTGATGATGACAATCCGATCGTTCAGATCAATTTAAATTGGTGTGTACTTATATGATCATATACTCAATACCTAGCTTATTTAACAATTCTTTTCAGGCTTGGAGAAATGCAATTGTATCAGCTGAGGCAACATCAAAAGTTTGCGCACATGTTCAAGGAAATTTCACAACGCAATGTCGTACCTATAGATGATATTGTTATAAACATGGATGATCTTTTTATAAGTCCAACGGAGTCGCCGAAGAGCGTCGGCGTGAAAGTCTATCACATATTGAGTGCGTAGATAATTTAATTAACACATGAATTTAGCATTAATTGAGTAATTACATTTATTTTTATAGGTGGTCGCGCTATAAAATCGAATAAAATGAAAACGGAAGCCAAGCAAGATACTAATTTTATGTTGAGGCCTAAGAAATTTCAGCTCAAAGTGCAATGCGATAAGTGGAAGAAACCGTTGATAATACAAATAAAAAAGACGGAACCTTTCAAGATTTTATACATCAAGTGCGCAGAGGAAATGGAATGTGATGTTCAGGGTTTCAAGTTGATGTAGGCATACTATTATTATTGCTATAAATACGTTTGTCATTTTATTAACTATTTATTCTTTGTAGTTTTGATGGCGAATTACTGGATCCAGATGATACGCCCAAAAATCAGGATATGGAAGGCAATGAAGTAATTGACTTTTGTTCGAAATAAGAAAACATACTTTTAAGTTTATTTAAAATTATATTAAATATTTATAAGAGCCCAATAGCTAAATACGTATTTTAAGTAATATTTATAAGTTTCTCTATTATATTAAGTTTTCTGTGTAACTATTAAGGTTCGACTAACGAACAACCCATTGCGAACCCGAAGTTCTTAGGCTATCGTAAAATCTGTAAACAGTGTTTTTTTTCCCTAGAGCTAGCAAATAAAATGTTAAATGTTAACTTTTGGTTCATTAGATAGTTGGATTGGTGTCAAGCTGCTGCTGAAATGACAAGCGCTCTTGAAGTAGCGCACATTACAGCATCCAACACCCTAAGATTTCTTTGCACACCCCTAATATTTTGTTTATCTAGCATAGAGCGTTGCACACACACACACACACTCACTAGCCGGAACAAAACAAAATTATTGTTGATATGCGTCTTGGCAGATGATGTTTTGTGGGGTGTGTGCGTGTGTGAGTCCTTGCGTGTCTGGGGGTTGGTGGCCCATACTACCGGCTATTGCTCTCAGTATTTCTGGATCTCCCCTGTTAGCCCCAACCCTGTGCAACTTCCCTTGGAATTTCGCTGCACAAATTGTGACACAGGATAATAGCAAAGCTTTCCACGCAGCTTTTGCGAGAATACAAATCAGAAGCTCTCTCCTGCTTGGTCAGCTGCCAGTTGGGCGACTCGCTGAGCAGAACGAGTTTATCCTTCGTGCTAACTAGTCGCATTTTGTTCGCGTTTGTGCATCAAATAAAAATAAGAATAATAATAATATATAAAACAGACGTCTTACTTTTGGTTGATTTTTATTAAAGTGAAGCCAAATAAAAATTGTGCTGCCGGTGTTTTATTTTTGTCCTTAGTCTGCGCTTAGTTTAATTAATTATTACAAGGATAATATAATATCCAATCATATATATTTTGTGCATTGTTTCCACAACTTGGCGCCCAAAACTGTAGGCAAAATAAAATTCTATGCAAACGAAGGATTGTTTTTTGCGCATTCAATTTGAACACGGTAAGAGGCCTATTTGCGTACACTTGTTTATGTCTTTTTGTATTTTTGTTCATTGTATTCAGAGTGGATTTTGTATTGTTTGTTAGCTGGCTCGTGGCATTGACAAATGTGTTTATCATGTTGGCTTTGCAACGGGAACAAGTTAATTGACATGGCCCAGACACAAAAGCCAAACAGCCGAACACACAGCGAACAGGACCGCACTCCAACTCCTAGCCACAGGAGCTGTGCGTGCATGTGTACGTGTGTGCGTGTGTGTGTGTGTGTGTGAGAGTCCCTTAATTATTTATGACGATTGTTCACATTAATATTTGAACATGTATGCGCTGTGTTAGGCTCATAAACATGAATATCTAACAGAATTTACCCGCAATCGTTTCAGCGATTGAGTACCTTTTGCTGAAGCTGAAGCTAAAAATAAAACGTGACACCTGCTAAAAAAAAAAAAAGTTCAGCTCGAGGTCACTTGTCGCTTCCCCAACCATCCATCCACTAACTCTTCTATGGCCATGGCTAATGGCACACACACAGAACGAGTTAAGGGATTCAATCCCAAATAGCTCTCTGAGGACTATTCTGATTGCCAGTCATCGAATTGTGTCGATTGGCCTTCAGAATTGAAAAAAAAAAGATTGCATTTGCTCTTCAGACTGCCTTGAGATGTGTGTGTGTGTGTGTGTGTGTGTGTGTGTGTGGGTTGTGCATCGTTAAAGCTTTTCCGAAATAAAGCTTTAAAACTGCACCTGATGTCCCCTTTTTTTAATATTTCATTAAAACAAAAACTTGACTCATAACGCTCACTGAGAGCAGGGCTAAAGCGCAATTGCGCTGTGTAAAAATAATCAATTGGTCAAAAACGAAAAGGTAAATACATACATACACACACATGTTCATGCTTTTGCTCTCTCGCGAGAGCAGCTGTAATGTGTATTCTTCTTTGTTTCGCATTCGCAAACGTTTTACATGCAGCACAGCCTTGCCTTGAATTTAAATTTAAAGCTATTTAAATTATTGGAAGCGTGTCGCAGGGTATCCAACTGAATATCAAAACCAGTTTTCGTTGCTTACTGTTAGTTTATCCTGTCGCGGCAGACCGGAAGTAACATAGCAAATGACACTTTGGGGCACAATTTGCACACGTGTCGCATAGACCACACAGTCGCACACACAACCAAACAGACATATGTCATGCTGACTGTTTTCGACTGCATTGTCTTTTGGGCCTGGGCCGGCCTTCAATGCCGCAAACTTTTTTGTATGCAACAAGCAAAAAGCATAACAAAAAAAGGAGAAAAAACAAGCTGACGCCATTTTGCCATTAATTCTGGCCACTTTATGGCCAGGCAAAAACAAACTTGCGCTAACCGTACGTTGCGAGTGATTGCCATTAAAGGGTATTCGGACTTTTCAATACACTCTGCAGTCCGCAATGACATAATGCAAGGCTGTAAAGCTGTTCGGAACCGGAACGGAACTAGTTTGTAACTCTGCCTTGAACTAGATCTTAGGCCCAGTCTGTAGGCATAAACAGCCAAACCTTAATATAAATTAAAAATGTCTTGTTTTCAAATAAATAAAATTTTACAGTATACATGAAAGTATAGGAACAGCATTTTTTGTAAAGGTCGATATTTTAGGTACTCTTAATATTCAAATGAACCAGTTCTTAAAACTGAACACTTTAAAGTCAAGTCTGGAGCCCAGAACCAAACCGAATTGAATTCACAGTTTGACACTTTTGTTAACATTAAGCCCAAGCCCAAATTGAATTCATTTTTGTTTAATTATATGTTGTTAGCTTACAATATTTTGAGAAAATATGAAAAATTGATTCATTTATAACCAAAGCCAAGATTCGAAACTGGGTTCCTTGATGTAGTTCAGGTTCAGGAACCGCATCCAAAGCTGAGGCAATCGAAACCGAAGACAAACCTTTTTTGAGTTTGCAGCTCTATTAAAATTCCAACCATTTCCAATAACATTTGCTCTCGGAATTTAACTTACCCAAACTATTTGGGAGTGTATTGAAAGTTCGTTACATGTTTTCGTTGTTGCTTCCGTCGTGTTGTTTGCAGAATTCATTTGGACTGTGGCCTTTTGTGTTTTTGGCTTTTTGTGTACTTTGGTTTGCCATATACCAGGCTTGGGCCGAGTTAACATTGCAATGGCGATGGCTGCCACCAAGTGCTTTATAACGTTGTGTTTTAACAAACAGTCCAAAACAATTGCCTAGCATCGACTCCTGTGCCAAGTGCCGCCGACGAATGGAGTGCTATTGCACGACTACATTTCCAACTACGTCGCCAGCTTCGATGGCAGCTCCAACTTCCGAACTGCTCCATTTAAAATGGGCGTGCATTGAACTGTTCGCGCGGCGCACCTCTTCGATATTTTTATGCCACGCGCATTACGTATGCGCCCCGTTGTGCGCTTTGTGACTCCAGCTCGCAATTATTGCCGGCTCCCCATTTATGCCCCAAGGCTATCGAATGCAGCGCATTGTCATTGTTGCCAGCGCCGGCTGCTCCTTTTTGCCAACGCTTTATTCTGCCACACAAAGCACTGTGGAGTGTTCCACAACTAAGACAAGCAATAAGTGCTGGACTACAAATGGCAGCCACGATTCTGGCAGTAGGAGATGCTGGAGTTTGCCTAAGAGCAGTGAGTGCTCTTATTAAAGTTCGTTTTGTTTGCCCCCAAACAATGTCCTCACCGGTCTCCAAAGTGTCGGCAACAGCGGGCCACGGGCTCATTGTGCCAGTCTAAAAAGTTACTGTCGAGACCATTTTATGAATACATAAACTATATATATGCATGCATATTATGCAAGTTGATGCCATGGCAGATTGTAATCTAGGCACACACAGATTCTTTTGCCATTCGCTGCAACAAAAACTAAACGTGTCTTATAACTTTTGGCCATATATTCAAAAGTCTCTATCTCTTAATATGCAGTTTCCATGTGATACGGAATGTGTGGGGCACAAATGAAGATATCTTTATATTTATGTATTAAGCTTAAGCCTTAAAACCTCTGTCTGCATTTTCCAGCAGGACTCGAGTGCGGCAAAAATAGGAGAAACTTTGATTGACATAAATGAATAATTTACCTAATAAACGCATAAATCAACTTAGTTACAAACAACTTTCTTATAAACGTTACATTTTTGATTAAACATTTGTGATTTGGAAAAAAAGAAGAATGGTCTAGTCGAGTTTGGCTGACTAGGAAATACCCTTCACCTGGATGCAGTCGCCGTTATAAACACCCAAAATTCGTCTTATAAAAACATCCATGGAAGACATCCAAAAACCTCGTCTGAGTTGCACAATATGCTCAAAAACCCGTATCCTTATATCGATACTTATCGATTTTGCGTTAATGTGGCTAATTATCGAGAGCTTTAACTTGATCTGCGCGTCCAAACAGACTGACAACCAGACTGACTGACGCATATGCATATGTAGCTATTATTAAAAGTGGCTTAGACGACGGCGGAGATGGCGGCGATGGAGATGTTTTTATCCTTTTTATGCCCTGAACCCCATGATAATGTGTAGAAGAGTATAATGGTTTTCTTTACATGTATGTAACAGGTTGGACGAAGAATCTCCGACCCGATAGGCTATATATATTAATATCAGCGTCAATAGCCGAATCGATCTAGCCATGTCCGTCTGTCTGTCCGTCCGCCCGACTATCTGTATGGAAGCGTTGTTCCCAGAACCTACAATAGCGAGAGACGAACGTAGGTCCACCTAGTTTCAGCGCAATTCTAGTTTGTTTCCGATAATCGATAACTTGCCCCGTTTCCAAAAAATCGACAAAAATCAATATCAACATACTGTTTCTTGAGAAAATCTCTTGGCTTTAAAGAGTTAGAGTCACCAAACTTGACAGATCAAGTAGCTGCAGTTGGTGTTGATATAAGAAGCTTCAGGGTATCTCCTAGTCGGTATAGCACTAGGCTGAAAAGCTTTCTCAATATCTAAAAACGCAAATCATAAAAAATTGACATGTTTAGATCTTGTTACGATCTCTAGATATATCATTACAGTTCATTTTAATTAAACTTAACCTAACCTTATCTATATCCTTTCTCATAGATTCTACGATAAAGAACAAAACATATTGTCTCTCTTCTGTAACTGGACCAATTTTAAACAAACAATCTAGAACTCTGCTCACCGACTTATAATCTTATACACCCGAACTCTATAAAGTCATTCTATTGAATACACAAACATATCGCCAAAGGACGCACAGAGGACACGGTGCACGAGCTGCTGTGCTGTGATTGCAGCAGAGCTCCACTTCCAACTTTCCCCCGCCCACCTGCTGAGTAAACCCATTCAAGACGGCGCCGCTTAAGCCACAAGCCTACAAATTTGGTCAGATGTTATGTTGTGGCTTCTGTTGTGGCAACATGTCGAAACGGGACTACAAAGTGGCTACCACAGATGGCATCGAGCTGGAGCCGTTGGGCGGCGAAAAGACCGATAAGGAGAAAGATAAGGACAAGGAGAAGCAAACGAATGGCGTCACCTTTGGTAAGTGACCTACCCCAACCAGACCAAGCCCAACCCGACCCAACCCAAGCCTGCCCCCAATCCGTCTGTTTGCATTGCAATAGCTGCCAAGCAGGTCCATCTCGAGGCCCCTGCACATGATCAAAGCCATCCCGCTGAGCGCTTATGTACAAAGCAAAGTGCATAATTGCACTTGTGCATAATTTGACGCTCCGCACGCCGTTTAAAGCTCCTGTTGCCACAGGCGGCTGCCAATTTCGCCCAGCTCCCCCACCTGTCACCTGTCACCTACCCCTCACTCCGCCTGTCAGCCATCAGGTTGTTTTCTTAATTACGCCAAATGCAAAACAAAAGCATTAAAAAATGCGCAAGACAAAATGCCGGCTCGTCCCGTTTCCGTTCCCGAAACCCCCCTCACACCACCCTGCCTGGCTTTCGGAGCTGTGGCGTTAATTTTGTATCCTGCAGGAAACCGTTAGTCATATGCTCATACGCCCCGTTGCCCAAGCCCGAACCTGCAGCAACTGCCGAGCCCAGCCGCAAGTAAATATAATGAATGTCAGCAATGTCTCCGTCTCGCCGTTGCCTTCGCCTGTTGCTGCGGCAATTCTCTTCTTCTTATACCCTAGCAGAAGGGACTGTTATTTGCTGACATGTTGTGTAACGCATAGGCAGACGGATAAGCGAACTTTGAAGTATATATACATGTTTGAACAGTATCAAGAGTCGAGTCGATATTACCATATTCGTCTATCTAAGGAAAATTGACATAGCTTTATATTTTTGTGGCAGACAATTCTGGATCGGACTACTATATAATATAGCTGCCTATACCAACTACTGATAGACAACAGAATTCTTGAATGATTAACTTTTTTGTTTGTTTGTCGAGATATCTGCTGTAGAAATCTTGCTCAAGATCTCTTCTCACTATCTTTCAACCACATGGCTAAAATCTTATCAATGTTAGACAACTGTTTCATATTCATCCCATATATAGCTAAAATCTTATCAACATCGAACTACTATATCATATTTGCCTTAGTATGTCTTTTTTGTTCTTCAACTTATCTTCTCAAACGCGAGTTTCACTATGTACCCAACACATAGCTAAAATCTTATCAGTATCGGACTAGTATATCAAACTGTCCTAATATAAAACTAAAATATTTTCAATATCGGGCTACTATATCATGTTTACCCAATATATAAGTAGAAGCTTATCAATATCCCACTAGTTCATCATATTTTCCCATGTCACAAACCTTTTTTGGTTGTTCACAATAATATTCTCAGCAAACCCAAAGCCAACCTTTACTTAAAAATATTAACATAAACTAGCTTATATCGGTCGAATACAGATATTTGTTATATAAATTCTTTTGTATGTCTGAATATGAAAGTATATTGTATATATGTCATATATCTGCGAGGGTATTTAATTTTCGTCAGGTCGACGTGAACTTTGTTCTTTTCTTTTTCATTTTTTGTGCATTTTTCTATTAAAGACCACAATGCTCTCATATTTCATTTTTGAATTTGTTTTTATGTTTTGTTTTGCCTGTGTTGCTGCTTTCAAAGATGCCACAAACCAGCTCCTAACCGCGCCCACCACCTCCCCGGGGGCCATTCAGTTGGACACACAAACTTGGAGACACAGACGGACACTTGCAGCCAGGCACGCCTTCAGTTGGTTCAGATTTCAGACATTTCGAATTCTCAGTTTTTGTTTCTTTTCCCATTTGCACTGCAGACTTGTGTTTATACTCGAACGTGAGTGTGTGTGAGGGTGTCTGTGTGAGTGTGTGTGTGTCTGTGTCTGTGTGAGTGTGTGTGTGTGAGTGTGTGTGTGTCTGTGTGTGTGTGTGGTAAAAGAAAATGTGCCCCGGGGAATATTAATTTTAGATTATGTAGTGCATAAACTTATGCCTGAATAAGCGACACTTTCAAGAGAATGTATAAAAAGCATTAAAAGTTAAGAATACAAAAAATGACCAAAAAATTTCAGACCAAATATGACCACACGATAATTACAGCAGATACTTAGCAATTTTTTAAACTAATGTCTTCTGGCCTCCAAATACGGGCCAGATTATGGCTTTAGTTGAGGCTAATTAACGAGGAAAATGCTTTGAAAGCTTTGGGTGACATCAGGCTTAAAAGGTTTCGGCTAGAGAGGGGTCGGATTTAACGTAATGCGAAGCAAGATGAGAAGCACGCATTTATCCATGCTTAAAAATAATATTTTTTTTTATTTCTAATACCTGTTATTATTTTTATTTTGTGCCCTTTATGGTTTCATGGGTTTATTGTATTGTATTTCTGTATTGAAGTTTGCTTAAATAGCACGAGTCGTGCGTGTTCGTGTCACGAAAGAAAGCACGCAGCGAACTCTAGCTGGGAGGTTGGCTTTGGTTAGTTGAGCTCGACAGCCTGAGGCTTTTTGGCTCATTTCCTGTTAAGTAAGTAAATGTTAAGCCTGGGGCTGGAGTCGGCAGGTGTTCGAATAGATTTTCTCAAACTATTTGCGTCGTGGAGACTCTTTAAAAGAGTCGCCAAACGGAAACTGGCTTCCGCAGGAAATGTTAAGACTAACATAAATGCGGCAAAGTCGAGCAGAAGTTTGACAGAAATCGTGTAAGAAATATCCTTTAAGGCAGATCTCATGCTAAGCCCGGTTAGCTCATCAGAATACTTGATGAATTATTAACCAGTTAGAGGCTGACAGTGCAAACATAATGGGAATCCCGGCAAGCCGGAGTCTTAAGTCAACCGTGGAACTGCATGTGACATGATAAAAGCCAATTGGTTTTTATCTGTGCAACACATCGCGAGCTCTTGGGCATGTGGGGAGGAGACGCGTCAAGGCAACGCCTAAAGTGTGCCACAGGGAAAAATGGGAGAAATGCTCTGTGGCATGGCAACCTATGCAAAATCAGTGTCACGGGAGCAGGACGTGTGCTTGTCGGTGTTGCAATTAAGAATGCACAAACTGGAGTAAGCACTCGAATGACAGCCGCAGGCAGCACGAATGTGCTTAACACTCGAGCAACACGGATTGTGGCAGCAACAACTGAGTGTCTGTGGCAGCAGCTGTTGTTGCTGTCGATGCCAGCCTGACGCGCCTGCTGCCGTTGACGTTTATAATTGCAGGATGCGTTGATGTTGATTGCATTCTGAAGGGGCTCACACGCTCCCACACACACACACATACTTGAAGCAACTTGACTTAAATAAAGAAGTCCTGCGCATCCCGGCAAAATAGCAACAAAAAAAAAATATTGTAAGATAAAATGGCAGCAGAAAAATGGGGCTACCAAAAACAATGCAATGTATGTGTGTGTGTGCGTGTGTGTGTGTGTGTGCGTGTGTGTGTGTATGTGTGTGTGCGAGTGAAAGTGAAGACATATAGAAATGGATAAAATGTGTTTTTGGGTCAGGCCACTTGAAGCATTGCGAGCAGGAAGTCAACGGAAGGCGATGCAAATGGCAAAGCGATGCGCCGCAGTGCAACAAATTATTGTTGCAAAATGGCGCAAAAGAAACAAACACACACACACACACACACACACACACACACACACACAGGCAAACACACAATTAAATGCATCTACAAAGCACGCAGTGCGCCCCCCAAGGCGGCCCACGTAATTAAATGGAAAATGCAAAATGGAAAATGCGACTCGCAAAGGCAAGTCTGTCCGTCTTTCTGTCTGTCTGTCCGTCCGTCTGTCCGTCGGCCCGTCTGTCCGTCCATCTGCCTGTCTGTCAGGCAGGAAACAACAATGCCAGCCACCGGAGGTGAGGAGAAGTAGCTGGCAGCTTGGCTGCGGTCTAGCACACTTTTCGCAGCACTTGAAAACATTGCAGGCATTCGCTCCTTTTTTTACATTTTCTTCATGTTTTTTCAGTCCAATTTCTGCACAATTAGTTGGCAGTTATGTTTGGGCCTTTGGCGGGCTCATTTCATGGCTGCCGGCTGCCATCGAATGCATTTGTTGCATGCTCCAGCTGCCACACACAGTAGAGTGCTTGGGCCAAGGATGCCTATGCTGGCAATGGAGACCTTTTGAGTGCTGCTTCAACACGAGCTGCCAATTAATGAAATTATTGAACATTCCACAAATTGACTGCACAAGTGCCCACTGTACTAAGTGAGGGATGGGGGAAGAAAGGGCACAGTTCTTTAAGAGAGCAATACACAAATGAACATTTGTTATTCAAGCGGAAAATTGGCAAAGAGTCTACTTTAAATAAGCTTTGGTTGTTCGCTATATCAGCAGTCAATTTCAATATGTTTGTGTTTGCTTGTCAGACGGCTTTAATTTAAAATGAATCATTTTTTCTAAATAAGTAAATTATAAGGTTTCCTCAAGCTTTGGCAGATGCGCTTTCTAAGCTCAGTACTGTTCAGAATTATAACAAAAATCGAGCTCTCAATTAATTAGGTGAAGAACCGAAGGTATCTGCAAGACTTATTTTATATTGTATTTATTCTGTGATAAATAGATATATCATAAATTGATTCTTGAGGGGCTTCTGCCGCGAGCTGTTAACAACATAAATACCTTATGTTATTGCTTACTTCTAACAGCTTATGTTAAAATATGTAAGCACATCTTTTGAACAGTTTTCTCATAACATATTCCTGTAATACGCAGTAGGCATTAAGCATACGCCAGGTTGGGCAGATGCCAGAGCTTATAAGGAACACTAACTTATGCTCCGGTAAATCCAACATCGGTAAATATTGATTTGCAGTCCGTATAAGAGAAGGAGGCTTTAAATTTGACAATTGCGCCCTTCTGCACAGTTTAATAATATTTCACTTTTCGATTCCTTACCTCATTCAACCCTTAAAGTTCATACGTAATGGTCTGTGTGTGTCTTCTACTTGAGATGTCTTGAGTGGACCACTTTTGCTGGCTTTTATAGAATACTTTCCACTGCTCTACTCTATAATTTAGCTAGACGTATTCTTTTTCCGACCCATCATAATATTATCTTTGACACTCGACAAAACCATTGAATGTTATATGAAAGCCAGCCCATTTCGGTCTATTTCAATTGTTGTTCTCTTATCGTTCATGTAAACGTAATGAAGTACAGAGATTAACAAGCACTTAATCGAGCAATTACGAGTTTCAAGTCGTAGCCGCAGTCCCCGCTCAACCCTTGGCAGCAAAACTCACAAGTTTTGTGCGAATGTGTGCGTGTGTGTGGGGTGTAGGTGGAGGGGAGGGGGGTATATCAACGCCTAAGGCAGCAGCAGCAGCAGCCACATGACGCAGTAACTGCCATCGCAGCAGCTTAAATTTATTGATTGTTTCATAAACAGCGATTATTTAACCACCACATTTCGATTTGGCGCCCAGGGGCGACCCGCTCTCTATTACAGACACTTGTGGCCATGTTCAACGACAGCCAAAGCCCTTGAAGTGGGGGCACACACACACACGCACAAACACAGACACACGCACACGGCATTCATCTGTGAGCTCTTCACAAGTTGTGCGCTGTAAATTTGCAAGCGACAGCAAATACTCAATGCTGGACACGCTGTACTATGGGGCAACATATACACTCTTTGTGGAAAATAAGATGAAAATTCGATTCAATTCAATTCAATTAAGTGGTCTAAGAATAGCATTCAAGATTGGTCGTTAAATTGAGAGTTTCGGAAAAAGTGTAACTAAACGTAGGCTACAAATTATCCTTATCCATTTATATTCTCATGATAACGAATACAAGTCACATTATAAATTCAAAATATATATAATATAATAATTTAATAAATTTAAAGCCTGAAATTTTTGTTTAGAACTGTTATGCCTAACAGCTGTTATCACAACCGCTGACGATTATGTTAACTGTTCTGGTATGTTAAGGTATAAGCCCAAGGCTATTTGCCACAAAAAGCCCTAAAATATCCAATGGTGCGCTGGTGGCGACACCCGTGAAATGCGTTAAATAACAGACGGAACGATTTGGGGGAAAAGCTGGGTTGCGATTACAATTGAAAAGAAAAGCCCTGGTAACTGAATTGTACGCAGCGACGACTTTATATAGACGATAAAAAACGCCTCGTCGGCAATTCTTTGCGGCATGTAACTGGGCGGTGCGACTTGCCTAATGAACACCCTGTTTTTCCATTTGCAATTCCATCATTTAATTGTGTGCTCTCTCCGGCAATACGACGACGTGACAAAGATTTCATTGAGTTAAGCTCGCTGCTCGGGTTCGAACAGCTCTAACCGCAACCCTGCCGCCTCCCCCACACCCCCTGAGGGTTGACATTAAACAAGTTTTCGTGACCTGGCGCTGCGCCCAAATAAAACTTTTGCCATACTCATCAATCCGTTGTAAAAGTTTTTATACTTTGTTTACGCCTAACTTTTTTAAGTTCGCCGCAAAAGAATAAAAAAGTACATACAAGTACGGTTCATTTTGTTTGCGGCTGCAAATGTCCAAATCAAATTAGAACACGTCCAAAACAGGTGCCAAATGTTCCTAAGATTTCATTAATTTCTTCACTTTTCAGTTCGCAATCCGGTTCAATTGAGCGGAATATGTTTTATCTGTCATATTTTTGCTTAAATTTAGAAAGTGAGCTTTTTAAATGTGAGTGTCCATTAGTGGAAGAATTTTTATTAATTTCTACAATATATACATTGATTGCAGCTCTTTTTCTTGATTCCTTCGAAGATTGATATCTTTTCAATAATAATAAACATCAGAGGAATTCTGTTTATATATTCCTGTGTATATCTGCACATTCCTAATGGAAGTGTATTTATGTATCTGTGTATATATCTTATACTATATAATTAATAGTGTATAAGGAAAATGATATTCCCAATTTAAGTACCCCTCGGTCAAAGATTGCATACCGTTTGCTTCTTCAAATATATACATCATTAACAAAATTACGACTTGGCGCAGTTTTGGCAAACTTTCTGCCAAATTTAGGTATAATTTTCTAGTTTACTTTCCTATTCTAATATTGCTTTGTGGGCATACATATATTTTGTTATATAGACTTCATTTGTTGTCTTTCGTTTGTTGTCAATTCCTTAAATTGATTTATTGTGCAATCAAAGCATGTTAACCCGAACAGAAAATGTAAATTAACAGTCAACTTCATGTATGTACAAATGTACATGGTCATATCTAAATGTAGAGTAAAGGAATCAAATCCAACTGGTGGTAAGGTTAGCAGGCTGAATCCTCCTCAGTCTGGGTCAGTCTCAATCGGAGCAATTCACATTGCAATAATGTGTTTATTTCTATTCTAAACACTTGGAAGTTGCATGCGCTCAGCATGTGTTCCAATTTTGTGGCATTATTTGCTGCAGTTGCAGTCTCCATTAGAAACTAATGAGTGTGTGTTGGACTGGCCAAAGGCGCCACAAAGTAGGCAATAAAAAGCAGCATCAATTCGAGAAATACGTGCGCTCGTAAATCTCGAGCGGAATGCGCCTCATATATGTTATGTATGGCAACCAGGCAACGAGGCAACGATAGCTGAAAGCCAGAATCCATCCCCTAATCATGCAGCAACAAGAACTGTTCGCCGATTGAACCTTTGACTAGCACATGATAAAGAAGCAGCGGCAACAACAGCAACTAGATAAAGCTGCATATTGGGGAGAAATACACGGACGATGGTGTGGCTGATAAGGGAGGGGAGTGGGTGTGGGTGGGTCTGCTGGTGGGTGGTGCTTAAGGGTTGCAGCATGCTCGCTTGATTCCGATGTGCCTGGCAACACCAAAACACTCCACTATTTATGCTGCTTTTGAGGCAAACAAGTTTGTTGGCGCAAGGGACCGGCAAAAAGGGCCCAAAGAAATTTCATTTTCATTTTCGCAGGTGAGAGCCAATATTTGCAAATAGCGAGAGAGCGTCAAAGAGAGCGAGAGAGAGAGCTTGCGAGAGCGTGAGGACATGCGCTGCACAGCTGTGTGGTTGGCTGGCGGGTGGGGGGACTGGGCTTGGAGTGCCCATTGTCGGAGGGGTTGCTGCAAAAGTGCTTTTCACAGCCGGAGACCCAACGGCGAGCCACAACAGCATCCAGTTGGAAAATGTACGCGCAGTCAAACGCATCAGAAAGCGCGTAACAAACAAACGGAACATCGAAACGAAAGCCCGTGTTGACAAAAAAAAAGACCTCCTCAGCCCACACACAAACACACTCGCACACAGATGCGAGTCGCGTGCTGCCCTTACACACTGCCCCCTACCCGCTGTGCGTGTCTATAACGAAAAGAGCATAGAAATTGTCAAAAAAAAAATACATTAAGAAAAGAAAATAAGAAAGAAAGGAAGCAAGTTAAGAAAAGGCAACTGATGAAACGAATCAATTTCCTTCGGCTTTTTGTTAATTAAAGCTAATTAGCAACGAATCGAGTTCGAGTTCGGTAACGGAAATTCAACGGTACTTCAAGTGAAAGCAGTGAATTTGATTGTGAAAGCAAAGCTTAAAGTTCATGTGTACAAAGTAAATGCCAATATTGGGCCAAGTGGGCGAGCCATATAAATAAATTGGTTTTGACCTAATGAAACCGTCACATGCATTGATTAATTGTTGCTATTTTGACCTTTCATCGCCAGCCAAGACCCAACAGCAACAAGCCAAAGCAAATATGTACACACGCTTGCACTATTATATAGCCTACTAACGGGTCGGCCGTCCGACCAAATGTCAGAATTAATTTCTAGAGCCAACAATAGAGGAAGGAGTAGCCGCTGCCGTTGCCGCTGCCGTTGCCGTTTTGTACGCAAATGCACTCGCCAATTCAGTCAAGTGGCAAACAAAAAAAAGGGACCAGATGCAAAAAAAAAAAAGAATAGGATAGCAAAGTAAAAAGCAAAAGCAAAATGCGAAAGAAAAAAAACTCGAATTGGACTGGAAAGCGCACTATTGACATATATACGCGCATTCAGAAAGCACTCAGAAACGCGCTCGCTGCTCGCAAAGAAAAACGCCGCATAATCAAAGCTAAGACAAAGCCGGAAATTCACTTATACTCTCCGACTCACACTCACACACACACACACTAACACTGAATTGACGCATGTGAGGAAATGCGCGCTGTTGAGCTTTGCTTTTTGACATTTCATTTTCAAAACACAGATTCCATTGCGAGCGCACAGTTCAGTTTTGCTCTCTCGCACGCTCTCAGCTGGCATTCCAGCTGCCACGCATACGCTCTTACACTTCGCTATCGCTCGTTTCTCTCTCTCGCTCTCCTGCTCTCTTGCGCTCTTCTGACGCTGGCTGCGTAAGCACTAAAGTTTTGTTTCCAATTGTTGAACAACAACAAATTCACAATAATAACACATGCATGAAAATGTAAACAAATGATGAAAGCGTCTTAACAATACAGTTAATAGTATTGTATTTACATGGCTGTTGACCTTGACATGTCAAAGAATAGAACAGGAACCGTAACAAGGCTATTTTTACATTCCCACTGCAGGTGCTTAGAAATGTTATAGTCAAGCATTATGATTCTCAGAAAGTTAATGGACTAGTATATATCTCAATGTTAAGAGAATGTTAAGGGCTTTTAAATTTGAATTTTATTCTGATAATTAAATCTGATAAGAAAAAATAGTAAAAAGCCCTGATTAAGACTTAATCAAACCTTTAAAAAGCAATATTTATGCTAAAATTAGACGAGCATTCCCTTGGTTTTATAGTCCGTTGCCGACCTGTAGAATCTTATCAACCGGAAAAAGTTGAATAATACGAATTTCTACCATAAAATATATTCTCGCTTTAACGCCTTATCAGCTGATAAATTGCATTTGATATCGCGCACATTTATAGCTGTAAACATTTAAATACTTTTTAAATGTTCTTTTAGTGTAAATCAAATTGTTATTTCTTGTCAGTTTTGGTTTTTAAAGCAAATGCAAGTAAATTACCCAAAAATCAAGCTTAGCATATTTACTTTGTTATTGCCAAGTCTTAACCGCATAAAATTCGCCAAGGATGCTCAACTTGAACTTCAAGTGCTGCTCAAACGCAGACATGGACACACACACACACACACACACAGGCACACGCATAGACAGAAAGCATTCAAAATTTTCGGGGGTTGATTTTTGGGGCGTTGAAAGCGCTTTTCACTAATTCAATGCGACATTGAAATTGCGAGCAACATCCAAAAACTGCAGACGCAGACAACGACATGGACAGGGCCGCCGCCGACGCCGCCGCCGCCGCCGGCTCAGACAGAGCCCAAATGGGCGATGGACTAGACGGGATGCCGGTTATGCGGCGGTAGGAGTCGAGACCGGAAGGGCGGCAGCTTTTGGCGCCTGTCCCAAAATATAAAAGCAAAAGAGAAAAGAAAATCGAGCAAGGCGGGTGGAAAGTCGATTCACAATTTTTCCTTTTTACTTTTCATCTCTACCTTTTGAGGGGGCGCATAAATTACGATTATTTGTCCGTCAGATTATCAACTCGTCGCGTCGATGAGAGTTTTTCGGCTCTGTCAATTTCAAACTGATTTACCTTTGAATTTTATGGGGCTAACGTAGTCAAAGTTGGCTATATAAATGTGGCAAGTGCATAAAATATGTATGAGGCGCACGTGGCTTGACTGGGCGAGGCACAAAAATAAGAAATAACGATAAAAATACTTTTATCTTCGGCAAGCCAAAGATTAAATACCCTTGTAGACACATGGCTTAAGGCTTTGCAGATATGTACTGAGAAAAGTAAAGCTCGCAGCTGCTGAGTTTGGTTGAGATATCTTGAATGATAAAAATGTTTTACCAACAGAAACTGCCAGATTCTACCAATAAAGCTATATGATAATATATCTAGTGAATGTGAAGTTTGCCTTAGATATCTTGAAAAACGAACAAGAGTTTTATAAAAGAAGTTCATTTCGGACTGATTTGTCCTATGGCAGGTGCATAGAGAATCGAGTAAATGTCAAATTTTATCAAGATATCTTGATAAACAAATAAGTAACAATATTTTCGTTTTGATTTGGTTCTAGCTAAATGATAAAGTAGTCAGAATTTAATAGAAATTTTCACATAGGAAGGAGGCATAGGATATCAAAAGAGACTTAAAGCTTAGAAGCTTTCCCATAAAATGATATAGTTGTACGATCATAGTACAAATTTTCACATATATCAAGAGGGGATCTGAGGTATTCGATAAATGTCAAGTTCGGTTAAGATATCTTGAAAAACAAACAAGATTTTCATACAAGAAATTTTATCGTCCCTAAGGCAGCCATTTGACATAGAACCCCGATGTTAATAATATTTTTATTTGGGGAATCTAGTAAAAGTCAAGTTTTAGCAAGGCATCTTAAAAAACAGAACAAAATAAAGCAAAAACATTCCAGGAGTTAATCGTTCCTATGCCAGCTGTATGATATATTAGTCCGATGCTAATAATATTTTGCACATATTTCAAGAGTATTGCAAATCAAGTAAATGCCGAATTTGATCGAGACATCTTGAAAAACAATAAGGTTTTTCTACAAGAACTTAGTTAAATCTTTCGAAACGGATCCTGCCAATACCGAATGCTTCATAATAATAGCTTTAGAACTGTGAGAACAACCAACATTAGGGGATCATACACTATATACACTTTTAAGGGTCAGAGATTTCACCTTCTAAGATATCTTAAAAATATCATAATAATATGCAAAATCCTGTCTACAAGGATATAAAAAGGGCACAAATTAAGCTTATCAAATGCTGCTTCCATATCTAACCAGCTATTTAAACAAAATATCAGCAGTTGATCTACGTGTGTGACAGTAAATTGATGTGTTGTACAAATAGCTTATAGTTGATATAAATAACTGAAGAACGCGGCGTTTAAGCAACGCATTTAAGTTAACGTATTGGCCGGAAGACAAAAAGATATCGGCCCCGTTAAGATTTCGGTCGTTGGCGGTGGTCGTAAAGGTTCAAAAATTTGGCGGCGCGAGCGCATCGAAATGACAAATGATCCGGATTTGGATGATTGTGCATTTCTATCAGGTAAACGAACCAAGCACCCATACATCTATACACACACATGGATATCATCCAACGTTCAATCCGTTCCGCGGGGACGGGGCGCGGGGCGCAATGCAAACATTTCGCGTGCAAATATTTACATAATTTAATATGACTCTTACTCCCTCCCTGCCTTTGCCTCGCCTCTCTGTGCTACTTCTCACTTTGTCCTTTATCGCACTGACATTTAATTACATTTTCCAGGTGGCGAATCGAGTGGAGGCCGCCAGACGCGCACCGGAGTCGCCGTCTGCTCGCAGCGACGCGCCCTTCTCGTCGCAGGCATCGTGCTCGGCTCCCTGCTGCTGACGGCCGTTATCATTGCCTACGCCGGACCTCAAAATGGTAGGTTCCATTGTGCATATTTGCGTTTCGGTTGCATTTCTTTGCGTTCCTTTGGTTTTGTTGTTTTTAATTTCATTACCACCACAACAAACAACTACAACAAAGCCAGCGTCAACCGGCGAGCTGTGCTTCCGCTTGCCGGATGTGCTACACAGAGAGAAACAGTTTTGACATGTTCTCTAATAAAGATACACACGCACACTTTATTGTATTTCTAGTCTTATATGTTCCAGGAACAATTCATATACTGTGATTGTGTCCAATAAGATTGTCTGTCCTCTGCTAACTAGCGCCTGGCTCCTTCAAAACTTGACACAATGATAAAAAAAAACTGCAGTTTCTTCAAGTTTTAATGGAATTGAATATGAGGGACTCAGGCTTAGAGAGTCTGTCAATCAATCGTCAAATATATAAGCAGTTACTTGTGATAAGATTTCATAGCAACAGAAGGTAGACTCATGTAACCGAATGGGAAAGATTTTCAAAGGGTAGCTGCAGCTTCTAAAGTGAACCTTGAGAGGGCTGATCTTGGCCAAGTCAGACCGCCAAAACAGTTAACTAAAGCTTCTAGCCTGCTCCAAATGAAAGCAGGACATGTGAATATAAAAATGAAAAGCTCTACATATTCAGCTGCTAGCTCGACAACGTATGCAGTGCTCGTATCTGCATATAATACAATTATAAATATCCTTTTAATCAATTACATTATATGTTCACAAACTAGTCAAAGCTTTTTATAATAGGCCAGCACGCCTTTTCACTTGGTGTGCCTCTTAGAGCCTGCAGTAAACAGCATATTATCCATATTGAAACCATATAATCGCATTAAGTTGATGAAGGTTGCAGCCAGCACCAGCTGCATTCGCACACATCCTACTCTCTGCTTCTTGACATAGTCGCAGTCGGTTGTAATATGCCTTTAATAGTATTAACGCAAACCAAATACCATTAAAATATATATTGGGCACACTCTCCCTCACACTCACATGCTTGCTTATGCCTGCCCCAGGCGAGCCCAGGCATGCTAGCAAGGAGAGGGCTTCTGTTGCAAGGGGCGGTTGGCTGGGGAGGGGCTGGTGGCTCCAGTGTTGCATATTACGTTGCAAAATGTATGCAAAGTACAAACATAAACCTTGTGTTGCATACTTAATGGGGCAAAATGCATTGAAGGCTAATTGCATTACGGAGCTGGAGCCGCAGCCGGAGCTGCCAGACATACATGTTCTGTGCACGCGTGTGTGTGTGACCGTGTGTGTCATGTTCGCAAATGAAATATGCAACACGGTGTGGCCAGCCGGCACCAAAGTTTTAAGGCCTATCTTTGCCTACTCCCCAGCATACTTGTATTGCAATTAATTGATGCAACACTTCGAAAATACACTTAAAATGCCAGCTTTTAATTGACTTTTAAAAATACGTAAGCATAATCGAAATAAAATACTCGTACGTCTTCCATATGCAATAGATATATAAATATATATATATAAATAAATATGTATACATAATTTGTTTACCGTTTTCTTTTCATATTGTTGTTTCTTTGTTTTCTTTTGTAAAAACAAAATATTATATACATATTTATGAAAACTTCTCTTAAATGCTTGTTTGATTGGTACAAATGTGAGTAACAAATTTTCCAAAACCCACTTCTTCTAACCGGTAACTAACCCTGAAAAATTAGTACATATATATCTTCATATATAGTATTTTTATGATATATTATAATCTGTCGGCATGTTGCTGTCATCCAATGTTGTTCTTGAAATACCCTTTCTATATGTTTAGTTACTTAGTGCATTTGATATCCTTTTAATTATCCTACAACTAATTATTAAAACCAAGACTCTCCTCTTTATTTCAATTCCCCAAACACTCAAATCAACATATTCAATCTTATCTCACTTTTTTCCGAAAACTGTTTGCTCGTATTTTATGTAGTATTTTATAAAGTAGGAACTATGTACTCTATGTATTGAAGAGCATACATACATATATTCAACATCAAACATTCTTTGAATCTACATAAGCAGATATCATTTCGATTTCCAAGCACACAGCTATTACTCTCTAATACTTGACAATAATACTTGACTCTCTATCTATCCATCTATCTATCTATCTATCCATCTGTCTATCTATCTCTATCGTTCCTATATTCTAACTCTATGTATTCAGGGCACAAACAAAAGAACAAAAATCAATTATAACAAATAGAAGTAGACCGATTTCTATATGCCCAGCTATAATAAGATGAAGATTTAGTATAGTTAGAAAGACAATGTTTTTTTTACACAATCAATATTTCAAAGAACTTGATGTAAGAAATTATGAAAAAAGGTATTAGTAAAGAAACATTTCATTCCCAGAATCATTTCCCTACTCATGCGAACCTTCAAAAACCCATCCATTAACTCTTTTATAGAACAATTTTTTATAATATTTCTGTTTATCTCCCCCTTTAAATGTGCTAGCGAACCCTGTCAAAAAAAGTCTTGAACTCCTCCGCCAGTCATCAGATTGTATGCTAGCTTTTTATTATTTCCACCTCTCTGCTTAACCCTAGCATTTCTGAAGCCCCACGTTTTAAGTTTGTTCTCTTTGTTAACCGTGTAAAACGCAGTTGATTAACAACAAGCATCAATGTGCTTAGCCACAGATCCCCAAACCATATAAAAAGAAAAAAGAAATAACGCCCCATTCCAATCCACGTATCTGAACATTACGTTTGTGTGTATGACCTTTGCAGACTGTTCCTGTGCGGCGAAAACGGCGTCTGACTATGAAACGGATGAAGAAAACAACACACAGCCATTCAATCCAATTGCAACGAACGGGGAGCCCTTTCCCTGGCTGGAGAAGCTGCTGCCCAACAGTGTGCGACCCTTGCGCTACATGGTTACGATACACCCCAATCTCACAACGCTGGACGTCAAAGGTGAGCCGTGAGCTGAGCTTCATTCGATTCGTTAGCCTTCCCCTTAATGCAATTCTCTTACTTACCTTGAATTGCGGCAGGTCAAGTGACCATCGATCTGTTCATAGAGAGGGAAACCAACTTCATTGTGCTGCACATACAGGACCTAAATGTTACCGAGAAGGTGAGTGAAGGTAGACCAATTAAAAGGCTCTTAACTAATTGCATTTACGCACAGGCGCTGGTTACGCCCGGTCCCAAGGGTTATGCCTTGAAGATAGTCAAGGTGCTGGAATTTCCGCCACGTCAGCAATTTTACATTGAGGTTAAGGAGAAGCTCAAGAAGAAATCCAATTATACGCTGAATTTACGCTGGTACTCCAAGCTGAATCCCGAGCCGGAGGGTTTCTATGTGGATCAGTACGAAAGCTTTAATGGACGGGAACGGTAAGAGTCAAATACACTTATGTGAAGCTGGAAGCTGGTTCGACTTCAGGCTCTGCTCACAAGTGGAAATATGGAATCAAATAGGTTGGGTTTGTTGTGAAGTCTAGAGTAATCCTTAATCCTTTACAGCCTGCTGGCAGCCACAGTCTTCAGACCGAATGGCGCCCGACGTGCCTTTCCATGTTTTGATGAGCCGCACGTGCGTGCGCCTTTCCGGATCTCTGTATTTCGTGACCGCTTCCACATAGGTCTATCCAATTCCATAGTGCATACCACAGAGGATGTGGGCTTCTACATGGGCACAGGCCTGGTAAGTGTACCTCCAAACATCACGTTGGATTTTGCCAATTGTTTGTACCCTTATTTTAGCTGCGGGATGACTTCATCGAGACGCCACCACTGCCTGCCGATGCTGTTGCCTGGGTGGTCAGCGACTTTCAGCGGGAATCGCTGCAACCCTCGGCTGCGTACATACCCACCACGGTGGCTCCAGCCACCGCCGGCAGCGGCAAGAAGCCCTCGCAGCTGAACAACTACACGCAGCTGAAGAGCAAAAATCCGCCGGTGCGCAATATCACGGCTCTGACGCACTCGCTCAATGTGAATTTGACGCCCTTCCACAATATCAGCAGCTCGACGACCACAGCGCTGCCCATGGCCATCAATGGGAATGGCAAGCCCACAAATCTGACCTCCTTGTCACAGTCCACCGGCTCGTCCATTAAGCGTGCACCATCGTATACCTTCTATGCGCCCAGAGACTTGCTGCCGCGCTCCTCCTTTATTCTGCACACATCCCGAGATGTGTTGGAGTATCTGCAGACCTGGCTGGACATCAGTTATCCCCTGACTAAGGTGGACTTTGTGGCGCTGCCTTCGCTGGACCGCAATCTGATCTCCTCCTTGGGTCTGGTCACGCTGAAGACTTCATTTCTGACCGATCCCCATTCCATTACCTCGGAGCAGTATCAGTTCAGTGCGCTGCGCATTGCCGAGGCCATGGTGCGTCAGTTCTTCGGCGGCATCACCTCGCGCAAGGTGCTCAAGGATGTCTGGCTGTGGGAGGGTCTCATTCAATATCTGGGCATACATGCGCTGGCTCCACTCCAAGACAGCTGGCCGCTCCGCGAAATGTACCTGCTGAAGATGGCCAACGCGGCGCTGGACATTGATGCCATTCAGGGCTGGGACAGCATCATGAACGGCACCCGACACGATGGCAACAACGAGGAGTTTTTTGTCCAGAAAACGGCGGCTATATTCTCCATGCTACACACGGCCATTGGCGAGGATCGCTTCCGTGGCTGTCTGGGCACCTTCCTCAAGCTGAACCGCTTCAAGACCGCCGAGCCGACGGATCTCTGGACCATATGCACAAAAAAGGCGAATGGCTCGAAGAATATTAAGGACATGATGACGCTGTGGACACATCAGCCCGGATTTCCGCTGCTCACCGTTACCAAAATGGGCAACACCATATCCATATCGCAGCGACCCTTCAAGCCAGCCGACTTTCTGGCCATTCACGATGAATCCTACGATGGCAACAACTACAACAAGACCACAGTGAATGCCACCGATATGCCCAGCACCGTGGCGCCCACCCATGCCAGCAAGCACAAGTCTGTGCCACATCTCAAATGGATTTTTCCGGTTACATATGTCACCGATATCAACAATGTCAGCGAGACGCTCTGGATGCAGAACATCGATGGTGAGTAGCCCGAATCAAGTTGGGTTGGGCCCTAAGCCCTCATTTGCCTGAAGTCGGTGCACATTTCGTCTACACGTTGAAACCTGATAGATAGATCATAGATCAGAGAGGAAGTACATTTCTGAAAAGGGTTTTTGCTTTTGCATAGAGATATTTTGGTTGAATGGAAAAAGAGGAATCACACTTGCCACACTCAGTAGTTCATTCGATTTTCTGTAATTCTCAATGTTCCTGGGATCTAAACGTTCTACTTGGCAATCAATTGGGAAACAGTTTGGGTCTGGAAAATCTTTTCGTTGGATAAAATCTTGGTTTGTCCAAAAAAATACCTATAGCACGTAAATCCGAAATTCCTAAAGCGACAATGTCGCTAAGAACTGTTCTTCAGCTCAGTTTCGATTCAAGAAGTTTGAGAGTTTGGTAAAAAACTATCATGCTTCCTCTTGAAGACTCGCTTAGTGCGGGAACTAAAAGACAATCAAAAGTGAAAGTATTGATGGAGCATTCTTTTTTCTTATTCCAATCCATAATAAGCATTGCCTGTCAAGAACCATCATGAAGCAAACTAATTTTAAACATTACACATTTGTCGAATCTTCTATTTTCAGTAACTTTCAATGTGCCGGAGAATGTGAAATGGATCAAGGTGAATGCCATACAGAATGGCTATTATCGCGTCGTCTACAACGATGACAACTGGGCCAGTCTCATCGAGGAGCTCTCCAACAACCCGAATCGTTTTAGCAGCGAGGTTCGTATACATATCCATGATATATGGATTCAAATTAACCTTCATGGCATGTTGTGTAGGATCGCCTTGGCCTGCTCTCGGATGCGTTTACCTTGTGCCATGCGAATCTGTTACCCTGCGAAATTACGATGAATATGATCCAATATTTGCCCAGCGAGACGCATTACGGTCCAATGGCATTGGCTGTGCGACATTTGGAGAAATGGCGTCGCATACTCAAGTACTCGGAATGTTTCCTGATGCTTAGCGAGTTTATCAAAATGAAACTAGCCACGGTCATGGAAAAGGTGGGCTGGACCGATGAGGGCGATGTGGCCAGCAGGTGAGCTACAATAAGAATCTACATTTGGAGTAAAACTGAAATATCTATGTTGTCTGCCTGTTAGGCTCATGCGGCCCGAGGTGCTCCTGGCCTCGGTGCTGTGGGAGGACATTGACAGCATTACGAAGGCGAAGAATATGTTGAATCAATATTTGTACTACAATGGATCCGCCATAGCGCCCAATTTGCGTGAGGTAAGCTCGATTAGAGGCCACTTGGGACTTACCTTAACACGCTGCTCTCATTCAGGTGGTCTATACGGGTTCTATACTGTCCGGCGAGTACATCTATTGGCAGCATTGCTGGGAGCGCTTTGTCAACTTGCAGCGAACCTCGGAGACATTTGTGGAGCGGATGCAGTTGCTGCGCGCCTTGGGGCGCACCAAGGATGCCTGGCTGCAGAATCGCTTGCTGTCGCATGTCACCATGCTGCCCACCGAGGAGGTGGTCCAGGTGCTCAAGGCCATTGCCGGCACGCCCACCGGCGGTGCGATGGCCTGCCGCTTTCTGCAGGCCAAATGGTTTGAGCTGGAGAAGCGTCTGGGTCCGGGCACCATTAGCTTCGCCAAAGTGATATCGGCCATAACGCAATATGGCGCAACGAAATTCGATTACGATGAGGTAGGCGATAGCTAATATATATCTTAAATTGATTTATAAATATTTGCACCCCCAGCTGAAGTCCTTGGTACATCGCTTCGGGCGTGGTCAGGGCATGTCCGTGCTGAACATGACGCTCAGCAGCGTTGCCTCCAATGTGGAATGGGTGGCCAGATCCCAGACGGCGCTCTATAAATGGGTGGAAAGTAATTTGCACTCGCATCGATAGAGCATTGCGCCTCTAAAGCAAATAGAACTATTCGAATTTTAGTTCAATTATAATATGTTCTGTGGTGTTGGGGGGTGGATGCGGTACTCCCCGATTCATTTGTAATTATGTTCCTTGCAGGCAGAAACACACACTCACACACACACACACACACACGAGTACACACACGAAAATAATCAATGAATTAATTAATTATATATAATTATTGAAAGTACTTACTAAAGTAATAATAATTACCATATCATTGCCATACACTTGCCACTTTGCGATTACCTATCGACAGGGTTTTGAGATCTCCATTAGTTGTATTTGGTTTTACTTCCGACTTGGGATTCAGTTAACGCCATAAAAATGAAATTCAAATGTAAATTAGGAAAGCAAACACACCAATCTCTTATAGTATATATATATATATATTGTATGGGAAATACGCATACTTACTGATGCCATTTTCTATTATCTACAACTGAACATAAAGATATATCTATATTGTATATGTATGTATATTTTACAAAACCAAAAGAAACAAAAAAAAAGGAAGCATATTTAGAGAAAAGTAATATAGCCTGTAAGACAAAACAAATTAACATATTTTTTCAGCAAAACTCAAAAGAAAAAAGCAAAAACATATAAAAAAAACACTTACAAATGAAAAGAAAAGTAAAAAAGAAACAAAGAACAAACAATCCATAAAGAAATTATTATGATAAATGTATAGCATATTCTTTAACGTAAGACTCGTTTCTTAAGCCATTTAACGGTATGCTGTATGTGTGTGTATATGTAAATGTATGTGTGCGCATTGATCTATCACAGAACTCTTCCTTTTCCAAAAAAGAAACTAAGAAAAGCTTGCAATATTAGAGCTCCATAAAGGCATACAACATGCATATGTACATAGAGCAAGAATTTTGCCAAAACTCTCGACACTTTTTATTTATGCACAACAAAAATATTGTCATTATTATCGATAGAAGTACGTATGTATTTGTGTGTATTTATAAACTTTTACCTTATGGTCACACTATTTATGGGCAGTGCATTCCGATACCGCTAAGTACAGTGAGAGCCCACTTGAACGAACTAGCACAGTTATGCAGTTATCTCTATGTTTTCGTTCTGCTTAGGGAAATGTTCTCGGTATGAGATATACGATTTTCATTAGCAATGTCTAAGCCAGATAAAGTTTATTAAGCAATAGATTGGGACTGTAGATATCGGGAGATATCAGACCAAGGTAGCTGTACGTTAATGGTGCTTTTACTGTACTTCATTTTCGACAGCTTTGTGCCCCTGTTCGGCTTAGGCGCTGACAGTTTTGTTGGGGGGGCCTATCAAGTATGGGGCTTACGAAACTTGGTAGCCCAAACAGCTGGCACTTATCTCATTTGATAGCAGGGCACATCTTGACTATACTTTATTTTTTTTTTCATTTTCGTTCACTTGAAGAACTGCCATTTGAAATTAAGCAGCGCTGATAACCGCGGAGCACTTGGAGCTTGATTAGCTTTATAATATGTATGTACGCATGTCTGGCAAAGTTTATCAGCATAAACCCAGAATCGCTGTGCAACTCAATCTCGATCTGCCGACCCATTCTGGTTTTTGTTTTTGAAGAACCTTCGTCTACACTTTGTTATGCTAATTCAGACTTGTTTGCTGGAGCTATTCGAGGTAGATCCACATCTTGTTTTGTTTCCTTTTGGTTTTTAACTAAGACTAACTCAAAACAAACAAAAGAACAATGTCAATCTGCTCAGATACGCGTATTTACACACATATAAATATGATAGAAATATCGGTAAATAAATATAATTATAAAAAATATGGATTACAAATGCAACAAACTTTAGTAGCTAACCAGAAACAAGTTTTGGAGCGATTTTACCTTTTTTCGAGAAATGTATAAACCCACAACAAAAATTAAATAGAATACAGAAACCGAATACAAACTTTAACTTAAAGTCAACATTTAGAAAGTTTTACAAAATCATCTACCTAGAAAAACAAAACAAAAATAAGAAGAAGATAACTTCAAGATAAAATATAATGCGTTACGGTTGAGTGGCATACAAGGAACTACCCTTCGATTCCGGGAGAGAGTTTTCAGTGGGTTCAATGTAAATATATTCGTTTATTTTCAATTAAACTTGATTTGGCTTCATTTCCATATCCAATATCTACTTGTATACTTGCGCATATCCGTCCACATATTGTATGCATTTTGTTCACATTTCGTATTAATCACATTTCGTTTCCCGAAAATCCCCATAAAGAGAAGAAAATGACAAATTAACTGTTTCCTTTTTCTTTCTTTAATAGCAACAAAATTCTAGTTAATTTTATTAGACAAAATTTATTTGCGAGTCTTCTTAAGCTTAAACCTAATATGAATTTGTATTTGTATTGTAACACCTTTTATAAGAAATTTGTGTAGAAGAATATATGGAATGCAGGCAAAGCAACTTTAAAGACGTAAATCTAATTGTATGAAAATATATTTATGTATATTAAGTCAAATGGGAATGCATATAAATAAAATGATAATTAATATGTAACAAACGCAGGGTGTATTTCATTAAATAACAAAACATTACAAGTATTCATTATCTACCCGACCTTCATAGGGAAAACCAATCTTAAATTATCTGCCACAAATATCAATTCCTACTAAAGTGCTACGAACATTACTCATACGCTTATCAATCTTTAATGTTGATAGCTCGCAAAGTAAAAGAATAAAAATATTGATAAATAGCTTGTGCAAGCCTTGAAAACGACTTGAATATACCCTATGTTCAAGAATTGATTCAATTTTTGTTGGTAACTCAAATAAGGTAATAAAACTTTCTCCTGAAAGCACGACTTATCAGTGGGACATAACAGCCTGCTCTTCTCATAAGCAACATTAACAGGGTGTCTGTTAGTGTCAGTCTGTTAATCTGTTGGAGTAGCTGCTTTATACGCTTATCATTAACAGAGTGTCTGTAAGTGTAGCTACTTTATACTCTTATCTTTATCTTCGCTTGTTTGTTTTCTATGTAAAAATATCTGACAGCATTGTGGAAATTATAGCAAACAGCTCAATTAATACTATCTCTTATCCAAAAACACACACATACACGCTCGCGCTCGCATGCTCTCTCCCATCAACAATATCAGCAACGACACCGAGAGAGAGAGAGTTGTGTGCACTTGTTGTTTTGAATTCAGCTGCTGTTGTTATTGTGAATCAACGTCGCGTGTCGCTTCGTCGTGTGCTGCGGCGCGGGCCGAGGGCAACTTGCGCATCGTCGGCGCCGACCAGCTGACCGAACCGATTAGCGGCATTCGCTGCGCTACTCGCCACAATGGCCGCTCAGTATATTGTGAACCTCACTGTAAACGCCAACACGTCGCAGCTCTCTTAAAGCTTTTATAGCACCTGTGGAATGTTGTTTTGAACCTGACGTAAACACTAACTATAACTACGTAAAAAGCTCTTCTGTTCAAAAAAGAGTGCACAAAAACTTCAAAACACTATAACAAAAGTGTAAACAATTGAAAATAAATCCTAAAAAACAACTGTTCTTTTATGTACGTATTATGAATGTATTATAATTTGTACATCTTTAAAGTGGCAATCCGAAAATTGCGCCGTTTTAGTTAAGTTCGCTGTCAACTCTTTCGCGCCCCTTCCTTTATATTATTAATCAACAAACTAAGCGCGTGTAGACAGACGATTGTGTGTGTGCGTGTGTGTGTGTGTTTGTGTGTGCACATGTGTTTGTGCAGTGGAAACATTTTTTATCGCCCGCCCAGTGCATCGCCCAGTGATCGCCATAATAATGTTAAAATCTACATACACATCTACATATGCACACATGAATGTGTATGTTTGTGTTTATTGCTTTGCAAATAATTTTCATCCGCACTGTAAACAGAGCCTCTTCTATGTACAGAGTGAAATGGCATTCGTATAAATTACCGGCATGTGGTCATCGCGCATATTTTGCTCTTTGGAACGCCCTTAACTGCCCACCTAAAAGCCTCGAAAAATATGTTAAGTGTCCGTGTCAACCAGCAGATACCCTCTAACAGGCTGCGGAATAGCGCATACGCCTACGTGTACAAAAAGACTGTACGAATAGAATCTATATACATTTAAATGAATTTAATGAGTTTATCGTTATCGTTATCAAAACCTTAGCGAATTGTGCAGTAGCCGGTTAATGTGTTGACTAAGTGATATGGGCAACTACCCCGACTTACTTCCGGGCTCGAGTCCCCGGTTCTTCTATGGCCGTAAGCTTGTGCTGTTAAGACAAAATCTTGCCCATACACTAGCCCTGGATAACTTCCCTAACAAGTACTTTACTTGCATACATAAACAAACTGGGAATTCTAGAATTACATTGTTTGCCAGCAAATACCAGATGGTATACCCCATATATACATATACTGACTAATGAAATGGATAGGTCTGGAGAGATCTATTAGCCCTCGAGTTGCACTCTTCGAACTGTTGCACACGCACTCGCAATCCAAGTATAGCCTATGCAAACACACATCGAGGGTATAACAAATTAAAAATAAACATGTTATTTGTATTTGTTATTCCCGAGAATTTTGCGTAGCATCGCAATGGAAAATGCCAAATTGAACATTTTAATGAGTGTCTAGCGGTTCTTTCAAGCATATCTTACAGACCACAATTGTAAATTTAATTGCCACTCCATATCCGCTTGATTTGCCTAAGATTCCAGTAATATGCTATACAGATACAGATACAGATACACAGGTGGCTAGGTTGACATGTCTAATTGCGGGTTGGGTATTTGCCATTGAGCGAGTGCTAATATTAGTGACACGATCGTAGCCCATTATATTCTCGGGTCCGACTGTACCCTCCCTGTAGGGTACACACTTATACTTAACTAGGTAATTGCCTAAGTAAATATGGGCCTGTTTTGCGCCATGTACGTGTTCGGACACATCAAATGGGGATTTTGAGGCCCACATGTTTGTTTATAATGTATTTCGCGGGATTTGCTAAATTAAAAACATGAAAAAAATATAAAAAAACGAAACAGGTTTCGCACAAACGCTGAAAAGCTCAGTTAATTTGCCTTGTTGACATGCTCTTGAGAGGCCCCACACGGTCAATATCTTTTCAACTTTAATCAATTTCATCATTTGCATAGCTGCCGAAAGTATCAAAAGCTTCCAAAGCTCTGCCAAATAGAAGGTCCGACGCATTAGACAAATCTTGAATTAAAGAAACGCGTTTGCGATCGCAATTAAGTCTAAACATCTCTAGACTTTCAAACTGATCCATAAAATATGCGCTTTATTTACAGAGCTGGCTAAAAGCTTTGCATGAATCACGATCAAAAAGCTCAGTCAAAGATTTGCCTTAAAGATAGAGCCTAGGCCAACAAAGAAACGCACTAACGACTTGGTCCACGCACTAAAGATCAGAGAGCACACATCTTTATATATATACATATCTTATTTATAGACCTAAAGAACCTATAAAAACGCAGCTATAAACAAAACAAAATTTAAGCAGTTGAATGCAAAGTATTAAGATTTAAAACTGGTTTGTATCAAAAAGAAATCCCAGTTAAATTTAATTAATTAGCACATGGTATACATAAACTCTGCCGAACTCTCTCGAATACCATAATCGATGCGAGTCCAGATATATGATATATTGTTAACCCTGGCATTTGTTAGATGTTAATGATGTTGTAATATAAACGGGAACTGGGAATTGGGAATTTTGGTCAATTTTGTGCAAACTCGTATATAAAACTGTTTACAGTAGAGTTCAGCTGAGTTAATACAATAAGAACGCGACTTTCCTTTTATTGAAAACTATATCATATTATAATCTGCATTTCTCAATGCTTTTTTAATATTTATTATGTATATTAAAAGGTACACGTGTATGTTGTGCCAACTTGTCTTATCAAAAGAAAAAACAAAAAACAGGTGTCGCGCCCTTATCAATACTTCGACTTAACAACGATCTTATCGCCGCGAAGCCATAAGTCTTATTATAATGGGGTTTGCTTGATTAGGAACTGCCCATCTAGTATAAACGCGTTTTTTTTGTACCCGTGCATGGGGTATTTATAGTTTTCGAAGGAGGCATCTATTCTTGATCAGTATCAGCAGCCGAGTCGATATCTTCTTCTGTTCATCTGTCTGTCTGTCTGTCTGTCTGTCTGTTTCTATGCCAACTAGTCTCTCAGTTTTAAAGTAATCGTCATGCAGTTTTGGATATGTCCGAACCGGCTGGATCAGACCACTATATCATACAGCTGCCATAGAAACAAACGGTCGAAAAGTAGGTTCTTATAGGAAATAGGTCTATCAAGATATTTTGACAAAGCTCGACATTTATTAGTTTCACTTTGCTCCTCATGTGATAGCAAAATCCTATCAACATCGGACTATATCAGGAATAATCGGTCGAAAATTAAGTTCTTGTATGACAACATATTCTTTTTTCCAAGTTATTTTTATCAAACTCAGCATTTACGAGCTTTACTATTCTCATATCTGCAAAACCGTGAGGCAATTCTCTGCTAGGGTATTAAGTCTTCGGCCTACCGAAGATAACCTTACTATCTCTAAGCGAATGACTGTGAGATGAGAGTATATGTAGCTTACATTATATTAACATTTAGGGATATTTCCAAGCAAGGGGAGGGAGGACACAGCATTATACTGTGAGGTATTAAGGTCTCTGGGGTGTAACCTTTGAAGCGCCTTTCTCTGTTGTGGGATTCCCTACTCAAATGAGTTTGTTTCCGTGCCACTGGGTTCAGTTTGTCTAACCTGTTTAACCCTCCATGAAAACAGTTGCCAATTTAGCCAATGGAACAATTTGGTTATAAGTTCAACTTGTTCCCTTATAAAGAAGTATCAGTCACTCTTTCAAATTAAAATGATCTCTAAATAGAGGCTCTTTTTTTGAGTGTACATAGTTATGGCCATTTATAAGCCCCGTCTGCGTTAGGAATCGGGTAAGCCCTGTGTGTAATGCCAAAGAAAGCCGGCCCCCTGTGGGTTGTCGGTGGGCATGGCTGATAAAGATAGTTACATACATATGAGAACGTATTCGTATGTGTATGTTAATTGATAACAAACAGAGGAATACATTTATTATCATTCTTCGATAATAACATCGCCTGTAATCATATAGAATACCTATATAAAATATATATATATACCCTGTAGCAAGAGCAGTGTTTATTTAAATATGTACTTTCAGTTGCTGACTCATAAAGGTAAATGAAAATACGCCATGCTCGATTTAGAGGATTTACCAAGAATGCAATCGCTGTCGCCAGTGAAGGAGATTGAGGACTACAACCCGTCCCTAACGCAACTAAATCCGAAGGCGTTGAAAGCTTTTAAGGCACTGGACACGATGCCGAAGCTTCTGATAAAGCCAACTGTGGCAAAAACGCCGTCCAAGTTACCAACCGCAACAACAACAACAACACCAGCAACAGTAGTAGAAAAACCTACAACGCCAAAGGCCCCTTTGGAATCGTCAACAACTCAACGGAATATGCTCTGCTTTGGTTTTAATTTCAAGACGCTGGTAAGCTTTAAATTGTACTTTAATTAGAGCCTGTATCTAAATTTAAATATGTATTTACACCTGTAAATTGCGTGCACAAAATATGTCAAAATTACCAGAGGCTATAGCACTCAACTTCAAAACAACAGCAGCGTTAAAAGCTCAAAAAAGCTTTTTACCCACATCACACCACTATTTGAGCTTTGCGTGCTTTAAGTTATACTAGTTATCTACTCTGTTAGTTTCCTATGATTTTCACCTCGCCCAAACTTATATTCACCTAAAATCCAAAACCAACAGCTCAACTGAGCAATAACAGCCAGTTGACAGCTCACTTGAGCATTAACATTGCCAATTTGAGTACAAATCGATAAAATGTGTCAGCGCTAACAGCTGTTAATTAGCTACTGTGAGCTTAACAGCATTCTGTTTTATAGCAGAGACATGCCATAATTGCTATAAATTGTATTTGTTGTTTTAAAAGCGCGGTGAGCAGACGTCTGTCAGGCGTTCGCCGAGTCGTGAAGAAATTGTGAAAAGAAGAAAACCAACGCAAGTTAACAATAAAAACACGTTTTTTATTTATGTTTGTGCGCTAATATATTGGCTCTACCTTTGTAAGCTAACGAATACGCAACACACAGAGAAAGTCGCAATAATTTCTCAAAGGCGAATAATAAGCAAAAGAAACCGCGTAAAAGTGCAAAATACAAGAAAACTAAATGTTATGTGTGTGTGTGTGTGTGAGTTTGTGTTTGAATAGGGCCTTTCGTATGGTTGTGTGTGCTTAAGCGTAGCAACTTTTAACAACTCGTGTTTTTCATTGCTCTTTTACAAACAGCAACTATGCAATACACCAAAAATCTTAACACATATGCAAACTCATTGTGATGTGGTGAACAACAACAGGCTAGCAACAGCCAAAGCCACTCAATTCAGCAATATTCTCTCTGCTGCGGCGCTCAGCTGACATGTTGCAAGCTGCATAGAACTAATGAAATTGCTGCCAAAATGGAATTGTTTACTAAATACATTTCGGAAGCAAAGTTCAAGCTTACGAATTGTTGTTCTCGAAGTTTCTATTTATGCACGAGTAGCGGTCGCACAAAAACCAAGCAATGTTTAATTTTTATAAATTTTTAGTGTGCTGTTTATATTGCATTTCTCTCTATCTCTCTCTCAGCGAGTGTGTGTCGCTCTTGTTCTTCGGCAGCGGCTGTTGCTGCTGCTGCCGTGTGTTGTGTTTTTGCTATGCATATGACATGTTGAGTTGTGTGTTTGTGTGCCTGTGTATGTGTGGCTGTGTGCGTGAGCTTTGATTGCCATAAAAATGTAATCATTTTGCATTTAATTAAAAGTACGAGTTAATTGTTGTCATATCGATGTACGTACGCATGTACGTATGTATGTATGTGAGAGAATAAAGAAACTTGCAAAAAAAAAACAGCAGACGCGTTGTTAGTGTGAGTCAGAGACTGGCCAAGAGGCAAAACGCAGAAAACGCGATAAAAGCAAATAACAAAATAAATGACGATGTGCAGGCATAAAGCATAAAACGCATTGGAATTGCTAAATAACAAAGTAATATATGCGTGTGTTTTTAAACAAATGCCGATTTCACCATACACAAACACAAACGTAAACACACGCATATACGCGAAGTGCGTATAAAGAGAGTGAAGCGAAGTGAAGAGTAACAGTGACAGCAGTTAACATTTAAGCTTTACCGCAATGCAATAACAAATAAGTGCAGACAAGCATATGCATGTGTGTGGTTGCGTGTGGGTGAGACATAATAAGCAAATATTCAATCGCATTGGAAAGTGATAGAACGAAAGTCCATTGGCCAAGTTCAAGGACGTCAGCAAATATTTGACGCATTTGTGAAATAAAAAACAATCAATTTTATTATTATTTTTTTGTTTAATGAATAGAAAAACGTTTTTGCAGCCTAACAAATGTTGATTTATTGAGCGCAACAGATAAATAAAATAAAAGTAAAATTAAAACGTAAAAAGCCGCGTGTAATTGTAAAAGCAGAAGAGAAAGAGAGAGCGAAAAAAGCATCGTCGGCAGCGACGTCAACTGCGTGCGCTGGCGTTTTAACGGTGAAATATCATTCACCTACAACACTCTGCAGCAAATACTGCGTCGCAGTTTTTACCGTTGAAGTCACAAGCAGGCAGCAGCAACAGCGCTTCTTGTAGCCGAAAAGCGAATTGAAATTCGTGGAGAAAAAGGTGAGTGCACTGTCAGAACACAAACACACACGCATACACATCCACATATGCATCTCACTCTCACTCACCCTTGCCCATTTAGTCGAGTCACATCAAAGCTTATTGAGAACTGCATTTGTAGTTGTTTTTGTGATTTTGTCTGTGCTAATCGAACATTGTTTTATTTTACAGTATTTCGCGCGCACGCACACACACACACACACTTATATATATGTATAGATTGCAGCCTTTAAACAAAGCATGTTTATATCGTTTGTGACTAACATTTTTGCCAATTTGTTGTTGCCCACAAATTCGACTCTCCTTGAACTTGATTCGTCTTGCTGTGTGCTTCGTACCCCTACCCCGTGACCGGCTCGCCCCTCACCCCCTCGTGTCACACAAATTTACCAAAGACATTGAACAAGTTCAAGTTCACGCAGCCGCGTGTTTCGCTATTTTTGGTCGGCTGCGTCGTCTGCCAGGGGGGTTAACTGAGCCTCTGGCGGGGGCAGCCAGACATACACCCAAACTGCGTCCTAAGGTGGGGAGCTCCACATTTTTAAGTAGATGAACATTTAAATGAATCTAATTTGATTTATTGGAGTTTAAAATGCAATTTAAATTAAAGTGAAAAGTCTTTTATGAATTACGGATAATCCATTTGTTGGAATGCCAAAGTAAAGATGAAGAAGATATCTTTGATCCAATAAAATAAAAGTCTGCCGATTCACATTTCTTGAGCCAAAAGTTAGTTTTGTTAACATATCTTCGACCTTTTAGCTGAGTTAGTCCAACCTTTCGGATATACCCTATAGAATATACACATACACATATACCATAGACCATATATGTATGTCATATTCCAAAGTTGTTTCCCGGTTTGTGTACATACATGTCATGAATATTTCATATGCATATGCTATCATTACGTCCTGAATATTTTATAAAGATCGAGCTATAAAAATCAATTTTCCATAGTGTGGGGTTAAGGAAAGAAGAAGCATGGCCGCAACGTAAATTACGCAGCGTGGCTGCGGTTGTGCGTATTTGTGTGTGTGTGCGTGTGTATGTTTCTGATTTGTGTGTGTGTGTGAGATGTTTGTGTGTGTGTGTGTGTGTGATGTTCGTGTGTGTGTGTGTGATGTTCGTGTGTGTGTGTGTGTGTGTGAGATGTTTGTGTGTGTGTGTGTGTGTGAGATGTTTGTGTGTGTGTGTGTGTGATGTTCGTGTGTGTGTATGCGTGATGTTCGGTGTGTGTGTGCGTGATGTTTGTGTGTGTGTGTGTGTGTGTGTGTGTGTTATGTTTGTATGTGTCACTGTGCATGCATGTACTCTAAAGAAAGTGCGAACGTAGGTTAGGGTATCTTCTAGTCGGATTTAATTTGAGTATGCGAAGAAATGGGCAAGTAAAATCAGCTCTGGGAACAAAGATTCTCAATTTGCAAGTCAACTCTGCGAGACTCTTGGATATGTGGATAGGTTTGATCCGATTCTGAATAGAAATATGCGACAGAAATCGATAATCCATAACCTTTTGACAACAATTATCATTTGTCATTATACAAATATCTTCAATTGTGCCATGTACTAAGTTGTTTATTATGCGCGCACTTTGTCAGTTTTAGGATTAGTTAGTTAATTTTCCATAGTCAAGTCGGAAGCACTTACTGATAGATAGCTACACATATCTATAATTATACATGTATGTGTGTGTGTGTGTGTGTTTGTGTGTGCGTGTGTGTGTGTTTATTTCCTAATGCATTTCCTTGGCCAGTTCTTTGATCATTCACAAGAGCAATTCATTAAAACAGAAATTATATTTGACGTGGCGATTAACTAACTAAATACACTAACATTTAACCTTTATGTTTTTATATTTGCAGTGAAACAAAACGAACACAAGGACATTTATTAATTAAATCAACAACAAAAACGGCAAAATTAATAACGAATAGTGACCATCATTTTAGCAGGAGAATTGCGATTTAAACAAATACGAATTTGTGTTGTTTTTGCGCAGCTTTATATCAACACACACACACGCACACACATATAGATATAGATCTATATATGTATTTAGCTGTGTATATGTATAAAGCATATATTCTCAAGTAAAGCGCCGCAAGGAAACGCCATTGAACGCGCGGACGGCGCAGCCAGCGCGCTGTTGTCTGGCCGGGCGTGTGGAGGAGGAGGAGAGGGAGGCGGCGGAGGAGGTGGGTCAACAACAGCAGCAGCAGCAGCAGCAGCAACAATCAACTGAATCAGCAACTGTCGCTTGTCAAAGACAACATCGTCAGCAACAACAAGAACAACAACAACAACAACAAACACAAAACCCACCCACATCTACTCAGTCATCTCTCCATCTCGCTGTTAACCTCGGCACCAAAAATGATCTCAAACAAAAAGGCGTATGCCATGAAAATGCTGCAGCTGGCGCTGGCCTTGAGTCTGCTGCATGTGGACACGGACTATATGCTGCTGCAGCAGCGTCTGCGACGCTGGGACGCGCAGCTGGAGCTGTCGCATGGCGATGGCTGGGAGCTGGAAATGTTGCGCACGGTGCCCATGATTGAGACGCAGCAACCATATGGCAACCGCAAGGGCATGATGCCGCTGATCGAGGATCTGTTGCGCTACGATGGTCATCACCGGGCGGGCGCCAGCGAGGGCGGCGGCAAGGAGTATAAGCTGCCCACGGGCCGCTTTAATGCCAGCACTCTGGTCATGAATCTGCACAACACGACCGGCAACAGCAGCGTGCAGACCGCTGCACTGCAGGATTTACAGAGTACTCCCGGCAGCGGCACCAGCTCAGGCAGCTCCGTGGGCGTGGGCAGCTCCACGACGGCAGCCAGCTCGGCGGGCAGCGGTGCGGGCGCGTCAGGACTTGGTGAAATCCACATCAATACCACGAGCAATAATAATACTTTGGCCGCTTCGCCCGAACTGGACATATTTCTGTCGCCCGACCTACTGCAGGATCAGCGTTCGATTTGGGAGCAGAACCTGGCCGACTTGCATGACTATGGCGATCTGCCGTTCAGCAGTCCATATGCCCATCTGCCTCTCAAAGATGGCCAGCAGCAGCCGCACAACAGCACCCAGCTGGATCTCAGCTTGGCCGCCTTTATCCATGGCTTTGCGGGCGGCGCCAATGCGCTGGGTCAGCATCCAACAGATGCTCCGAATGCGCTCAACGACAGCACGCCACATCCCAGCAATTCGGGCAGCCTGACCGTGCAGCAATTCGGACCGGATTCGGACGAGGATGAGGAAGAGGATCTGCTATTGGGTCGCCTCTTCGGCGAGGATAGCTCTGATGCTGAAGCAGCCGCCTGCTCGGGCGTCGCAAATGCCTGCGAAGTGGAGGGCTTGACCAGCGATGAGCCCTTCGGCATTGTCAACGAGGTGGAAGTTGTCGAGGAGGTAACTCTTAACAGTTCTAAGCTAAAGCCTTAAATCGAACCAAATGCAACCATTTCACATGTATCTACTGGATACAAGCAAGTATTACCCAGCATTGCACGGTCAAAGTACTATTTATGATATTTAAAATCTCTTTTCGTACCATTAACCTTGAAGTGAATCGGATGAGAAACGCAATCATTGAAGAAGTGTTCATAAGACATATTCGACATTTTGCAATTTATATGAATCATAATTCAATCCTAAAGAGGATAGAATATAAGCTTGGGGATCAACGTATTTCGACTCGTATCATTCAATATTTTGTCCTAATATGTGCATATAAGAATCCGTGGTAGTAAATCCTTTCAGGGTTCACGTCACGTTAAATACACCTCCCTAGTCTTCTCCTTGAAGTGGAAGCGGATTTTCCATAAAGTGTAAAACCTAAATATTACAAAGGTCTGTGTAAAACGACAAACATTTATAGTCGGGTGTGGCTGACTATAAAATCCCCTGTACTTCTCAGTCAAATCTAATATTTTGGTTAACTAGACCACCCTTTAGATTCCTCAAATCATAAAATAAAGTCCAATATGAATTTCAAGGGTTATGCAGGTGATTAAAGATAGCTGAAGAGCTACCTCTTTCACTTGCGCAACGCTACCGAGAATTCAGTGTTGAAAAACATCCTTGTTTTTTGTTCGATCTTCATGATCTTTAAAGCGCATTTATATGGCATTTGAATGGATATGTATATGGGATACATATTTCTCACGCAATTGGTATTATGCATTTTGTTGAAATGGTTCGAGTTAGTCAAAAAGTGAAATAATCCCAATCTTTATCTACTTTACAAGGGCCTCAATTCCTGATTTAATGTGACTAGCTCTGATAGATTATGAGTTATGCCAAAAAACCATGTCGTGAATTCTATATTAATCAATATTTTTGAAATGTCACGAAACGTCAGCAAAAAAGAGTAGCATCGTTTTTTGTATGACATGGGAGTATATGTTACATAAGGTTTTAAGTCTCTAGCTCCTGTACTTTTCGGGGTCGACGCGTTCTTACAGCTAAAACCAATAAAGAATATATACTGTTTCAATAGGTACAGGGAATAAATGTGTTCAAGGTTGTTTCACCAACTCTCCAAGCTTGTGGAAGAAATTTTTCGAAATCCCGTCTTGACGTTCAGAAAATAAGCTCCTATAGCTAAAGCTGTGTGTCGAGCATCTCAATCTTTCAGTCAGAACAAACAGTTCCTTATGCATACAACACAGATATAGATATAGATATAAATATAGATATAGATATAGATATAGATATAGATATAGATATAGATATAGATATAGATATAGATATAGATATAGATATAGATATAGATATAGATATAGATATAGATATAGATATAGATATAGATATAGATATAGATATAGATATAGATATAGATATAGATATAGATATAGATATAGATATAGATATAGATATAGATATAGATATAGATATAGATATAGATATAGAAATGGATATAGATTTAGATTTAGATGTAGATGTAGATGTAGATGTAGATATAGATATAGATGTAGATATAGATATAGATATAGATATAGATATAGATATAGATATAGATATAGATATAGATATAGAAATGGATATAGATTTAGATTTAGATGTAGATGTAGAAGTAGATGTAGATGTAGATATAGATATAGATATAGATATAGATATAGATATAGATATAGATATAGATATAGATATAGATATAGATATAGATATAGATATAGATATAGATATAGATATAGATATAGAAAGGTAGATGCTAGATGGTAGATGTAGATGTAGATGCTAGATGGTAGATGTAGATATACATAGATATAGATATAGATATATATATATGTATGTATGTATATATGTATGCATGTATGTATGTGTGTATGTATGTACGTATGTACAGTGTTGTGTTGTGTGTTTTCGTTCTAGTTACAAAATATTTAAACAGTGTCAGCTACTTGAATCCACGACTTGCTAATGAAGGGGCGCCTGCCCTTTGGCTGGCTTACTCGAGCGAGTTGTCGAGTTGTCATTAAAATTGTGCGGTTTTGTTTAAGTTTTTTCCATTAGACAAATGAATAGGTTGTCTGTAGCTGTAGTCGATACGAGTTTTAAATGCTTTGCAGAATGTATTATGTAGATCGTGTTTGTCTCCAGTTGCTCAGTTCTGTTCGGCTTTCGTCCACAAACTTTCAGATATTATTTAGAGCTCGATAGTTTATAATAAAAAATAGGGCTCAATTTGAATGTCAAATTCAGTGCGTGTTTTTTAGTAAACACGAACCTCTCGAATTTTCAATTGAATGTATCTATATATAGGACTTGCTTAGTTTATTTGCGGTTGCAATTTTTAAGCCTAATATAGATTATTACATTTTCAAGGCTTAATCAGGAAATGAATTGAAAAGTTAAGTTAGCTTAATGAATTCTTACTTTGCTTTTAAAATGTTGATGGAATCGTTTTCATTGTTTGATTGAATGCAATTTAAGATTATATCACGGGGTTACTCGCAGTCGAGTTTGTCTCCCCTCAACTGAGTTCGTGGCAATTAATGTCGCATTTCTTCGGCAGTTCATTATATATTCAAAACTCTCTATAATACTATGAACTATTGCCGCTTTCTAAAAAGCTTTCGTTATCAATCGGGTCAAACGACGTGCAAAAAGGGGCGATAAAAGACGAAGAAGAGGCTGTACATTTTTGCCTCAAAGTCTTAACTCAAAATTAAGCAATGCATTTTATGAATATGTATTCATTTTAATATATGCGTTCAAATTAGCTTAAATATATTTTTAAATTGTGTATACACTGGCAACACTTTATGGCTGCTTATACCCTGTACTGAAGTGAAGCTAGGGCGTGCACGACTATCGTACACATTTGGCTTAAGTGTGGAGTGTATTGAAATGCTTCCTAATCCTACAAATAAAAGTTGCTGGTGCGATTCGTGAACCTGGCTTACCACATTCCATAACTAGACTTCAATTTTTCACATTCCTCCCAATTTGAATGAATGTGAATGTTTCTTTTTAGCACAAATGTGGTTCCTTTCCGACTTACTTTCTTTTTTGCTGGTTCAAACCCATTTGCTCTTAGCTTCCACATAAACAACTTGCGCAAACGAAGTGCCCTCACTTTTCACAGGGTATCCGAGTGTCGTCAACAACTCAAAATGAAACTGCATTCGTTTTTTATTTTTAAAAATCAAAGTCCCCGAATGCCGACGTTCAATATGTGCGCCTGCACCGAATTTGTGTATATTTTTTCCACGCAAATTGCAATTTAAATACTTTTGTATGTAAATATTTATATTTATGTATGTGCCAAACATATTTATATGCATATGCATATATTTATACACACGTTCATTGTATGGGGTGACTAATGCGAGTTTTTATTTTCCATTCGCGCTTTTAATGCATAATTTTGCTGCTGTTCTTATTTTGTTTTTTTTTGCTTTGCTTTCCTTGTAGATCTTGTCACGAAATGTTTTCCATTTTTGCGGCGCTGCATAGGCATTTGCATGTATTTCTATATATGTATATATGTACGTATCTGTGTGCCTGTGTGTATCTATAAGTTTGTCAAATGGGTCAATTAGCTGGCGTTTAGTTTGTTGTTTTCTAGTCGCCGCTCACTTTTGCGAATCGCATTGCGTTTGGCTTTGATTTTTGTCCTTACACGTCCGACAGCTTTATGGATCAGCTTGGCTATATGCACATATATTCATATAGATATGTATGTATGTACATATATCAATTGCTGTACATCATGTTGCCTTGGCTTGCATTTGGATACAGTGAAAGCTCTCTTGAGCGAACACGCGAAGATGTAACAAAAGCACAGTTAAACATTAAGGCACAGCTCTATGATTAAATATTTAATTTTGATATTCTATTATGTTCATGATCATGCTTTTCCGACTTTAAGCATATGTGAAAACTTTCCTTTTTGGGTTCCATAAGATTGCGTTTATCCATTAGATAAAGATACTTTTTGCCAAAAAGCAAACTTCTTTGTTTATACACATCGATATAAAGCTTACTATAATAGTAGGATTCGCAACAAAGTTCTCATAAAGAAATTTCCATCCATGTCAGCTATCCGTTAGCCGAACTTTCACTGTACTTCTAAACTCTGATGATTCTTAAGCAATCGAGCGCGGATCGTTAATCACCTCAAAATTGTCGCTCTCTTTCACACCAATTCGCGCACCTGTAGACGCAAGCGAGCACATTCATATGTGTGTGTGTGTCTCTTTGTATAAGATGAGGTCACACTCACACACACAGATAATGCTAACGTGAAATGTCGTCTACCTTATACTTCAGTTCTTCTAAAGTTTTGCTAATTGTAAGCGTACAACAACAACAACAACAACAAGCATATATACACAAAATTGTATGTTTTGCGTTTACCCTTTGTTTGACATATTCGCATGTTTTGGCAGTTTTCGCTGTTGTCGTTATTTTTGGGGCTTATTGCGGCGGAATAAATAAACCTCGGCCACAAAACGCAGTCAGCAAAGGTTTCGTTGAACTTCGTTTTCAGTCTCGGGTCGACGCTTCAGCTCGTCGCTGCTCGTCGAATTGATAATCTGACTTTTGGATACACATGCATAATACACACATTCATATATATGTAATGCATGCATACATATTACATTATATACAAGTACAAAATATACCTTTTGAGGTATATTTTCATCAGCTTAACTTATTACTTAATTCTTATTCCATGTATTATTTACATAAATTTATTTCTTGTTCCCTTTGCTCGTGTTGCAGTCGCGCCCCTTTTGATCTTGTGGGCTGCGCCGGGCTGATAACGTAACAAATAACGCAAACAGCTGTTTTACCGGCGTTTTTACACACCACACATTTAAGTTTTTTCTTCATATTCAGCTCTCTCTCAATTCAGCGCCGGCGATTCACCATACTATAAATTCACCACGCTAGCAACATATGTTGCCATAGACGCCAAGCGCAACATGTTGGCCAACAAAGCACTTAGCCAAGACAGCAACCGTGATGACTTAGTTCATTTTCAAACGATGTTGTAAAGCTTACCATAAGCTTTTTAACACTGTAAATGCTAATTGTATAATATAAATAATGTATTAGTATGAGGTTTACTTGAATCGCAAGACTTGCAGATACCACGTGTGACAAAATATTATAATTATGCAATTACTTGTGGAGAGAGTTCTCCTATAGACGTATTACTCAAATCAGAATGGGATTTCTTTATGGAAAGAATGCTTCTGATTGCCACTTTGCTTATCAGTCCATAAGTTAGTGTGTGTGTGTGTGTGAGTATTTTTATAATACATTTTAGAACTGAGCGCAAAACAAAACTTTATCAATTAAAGTAATCAAATATTTTATGGGCTCCCGCTGTCAGCAACTGCTAATCAGCCCAGACGGCAAAATAAAACACAAAAACAACCAAATAGAACGATAGGGCCTTTAAAAACATCGTCAATAAGTCAAAAGAAATATTCAGTCTGCTTATTGCTGATTTCAAGTGTAAAACGCGTATCGCAGTCCGAAAAACGGAAGGCAACATTTATTTTTGGAAGGCAGCAAATTATTAAAAAACCAACCACGAAAACTTAAATTTTTAGCCATGTGTCTCAACGAGGAGTACAAACATATGCACATTTATCTGGCGGTTCGTGTTTATCCCTATTAAAACCTATTGTCAACTTTCTATTCACATGGCAAAGTGTTAGCAAAAAAACATAAGAGAAAAAAAAAAAGAAACGCAAATTGAAAAATCATTTGACTGTAATTACGCTGCATTTCCACCTAATTACCCTCAGGCGCAACGCGCAAAAACTGCGAAATATGCGGCGATTATAAAATAATAAATATAAAAAAATTACCATTTTTTTTCTGCTCGCTGGCGCCTTTTTTTTTTTATATACATATATATGTTATTTGCCGTGCGCGTCGCTTTATGTGTTTCTCACAGTGCTCGATTGTTAATTTCCATAATTAAATACCGTTAATTACGGCTTATGCTTGCCAAATGTGCATAAACTGTGCTGCCCCCTGTCGGCGAGCGCAGCTAACTAGGCGTCGCTCGGACTCACCACAGCAGCTACCGCATGACAGCGAGAGGCGCAAATTGTATTGTGTCTGTGTGTGTGTGCGAGAGAGAGGGAGAGTGCATCTGGCAAAGTTCAGATGTCAAGCCGATTGATGAGCGGCTTGGCTGTGTTTAGAGTTGGGCACACGTCGTGATTTCTATTAACCGTGACACGATGTAACACGACTTAATCGTGATCAAATAAATAACAGTTCACAAAGAGCTTAAATAAAGTAATAGTAAATATGTAATAAATAAAAGTCTTAAGAAAAATGATAAAAATTATCCAAATAAAATAAACGTTTGTTAAAGTCGTGTTGTGCGGTCTTGCGTGTATCTCCACTTCGTGTAAATTGAAATTGTTTGAGTGCGACACGCTCCCATCTCTAGTCGTGAGTGTTGAGTGCGAATGTTGATAATGAAAGCGCAATCGAATGCCGCGACCAAAAGATGACACAAATGAACGGTTATTAAAATTTTGGGGCGTTGAAGCTTTTAACCGCAAATGCGCAGGATAATTGTGCAATATGTGCATGTGTATCTATGATATATACGTATCTATAAGATACAAACTGCAGTTGGCCACTTGAGTTAGCAGTTCGCTTTGTTGGTGGGCACAGACTGAGGCCTGACTGACTGACTGACTGGCTGACTGAGGGCTTGACGAGCACATGATTAATATGCGCCACAGTCACCACACTTGCCGTTCGCCTGTGCCTGTCCATGTTTGTGTGTCTGTGTGTCTGTGTGTCCGTGTATCCGTGTGTATCTCACAGATACAAAATGCACTGTGAAGTGATCTGGCCCGGCTCGTTCGTGCGGCTGTCAGTTCAGGTGTCATCAAAATCTTTGCGAGGCTTTATTAATGACGTTCGCCAACCTTTTAGCCTTAGTCGGCAACTGAGTGCTGCATTTAACTCTGAGCCTTTCCTTTCCTTTCCTTGTTGTCGCTGTCCGTCTTCTTCTTCTTCTACTTGATTTTTTTTTTATATGTTTTTCCTTTGCACTTTCTACGGCAACCGACACTTGCTTTCACTTGAGACTTTTGTGATTTGCCGCCACATAGAATAAGCGAGGATCAAAAACACATTTATCTTGCCACAAAATTGTTCGATCGCCTTTTGGCTTTTTGCGGTCAGCTCTGTTAATGGCGCACTAATTGTTGCAACAAAATGCGGCAAGTGTCAATATTTTGATGCACCTACATGTTGATTGATTAACTCCGAACTTGCCACCGCGAACGAACGATTACCAAACATTTGTTATTCTCAAAGTAGAATCTAATCTGACACCTTATCGCCCGCCAAGAGGGCCTTATCAATGTCGACTACCTGTCGACTACACATGTCGTTTATTATTCACATTCACAATTTATCAAATAGCTCCGACATAGCCGAGGCGTCACACGTGTGTCGTCTCGGCCGTCTTGATATTTTGAATAAAATTCAATTCAATTTTATTGCTGCAACATTTAGAATCCAAGGTCATTCAGATACATTTCAACCTCATAGATACATATGAACGTACATCTGTGTGCTTCTTAGCGATAGACTATTGCACTTTATGAATGTGTGTTTTATCAGTTGACGGCTTTATCGCTGGACTGTGCTACTTGTTGCCTTTTTTCCGCCTGCCTGGCAGCCTGTTGTGAAATAGTTTTTGCAAGTGATCTCTGCATAACATCGGCAGAGATTGCGATCTTACACTTGAGAAAATAAAGCTACTTAGAAGTCGAAACGTTTCTATTATAGATAATAAACATTTCCTGATGGACCTAACAGATAAAGTTTAAAATTAGCTTAAATGTGTTTCTTAGCTACACATAATTTGCTTATTACTTTATGCAAATTTTCAAGATAACTCTCGAAAGTTTTGCACTCTGATTTTTAATCCAAACTTGCAAATCTATGTAGTCCACATATACTTATATTTATTTATTGATGCCATCAAAAACGTCACGTACTGTTCTTAAGTGCCTGCCTTTGATAAGGCTATAAATATTTGTGATAACTTTATCGGTCCGTTACGTATTAAGCTCTAAACAATTACAATTTTATTTCACATGGGGTATCACTCCGATGTTTCGTGATTAATAAAAGCGTGCATTACTCAGAACTATATAAAATGTTAAGCCCTTTCAAAAAAGTGCATTTTCTTGAGAATAAATGACCTTGGCGAAAGGTCCATTCCTTAACATGAATGTTAATGTTCATGGTAACGGTAGGGTTACTTTGTTGATTGTTTGGTAACTGTAAATGTGTTAGTGCACATTCTGCAAAGCTTAAATGCAAACGCACTTTATAACTAAGCTGAGCTTTAAGCTCATTAAAACTTTGCCATCTAGGTGACTTGCATGTGCAAGGTTAGTTTAAGGTTCATAAGATGAGCAGAATTCTCTTGACTTTTACACATATACCCTGCATCCAAGGTCGAAATATACCCTATGCTTTCTAGCGATAAGCAATGTTCTGTCTTTTACTTGCACGCCCTGAAACTGACCGACAATAGATCCCTAATAAGCAGCAGTAGCAGCAGGGCTCACACAAACCACCCGCTCTCTCTGTCTCCCTTTTCTATCAACTCTCTCTCTCTCTCTCCCTCCTTTCTCGCTACTTGTAACATAGTCGCTTCCTCTCTCTGTCACTCATTTAATTGCTCATTTTTAACGAACATGCGCAACGCGCAGCATGTGCACCGTTTCAAAGGGGACCAATCCGGCACACACATATACACACACACGCACACACACTCATCCTCCCTAGGGTGCAGTCGCGTCGCTGCCAGCGTCGCTGTCAGCGTTGCGCGGCAGCAATTGATTGGGCTCAGAAGCAGCAGTCGTCGGCGGCGGCCCTTTTTGGACCGAGGAGACCAATGATGCCGCCGCCATGCTCGCTCGGATACTGCTGACTAATCCAGGAGATAGGCGTGGTCCCACACACACACACACACCCAGAGACTCAGCCGAACGCACACACACACACTCACAGAGCCGATGATTGATTGCTTTTTGTTTCACGAACGTGCAACATAGCGCAGAAAAGTTCAAGAAAGCCTCACAATGCGTCCGAACAATTTCATTAAAAAAGCGAATGGAATGGAAGAAGACAAAAAACTGTCGCTTGGAAAATTAAATCATAAAAAAAGGAATAGAAAATGCGCGCAGAAATAGAAAATACATGTGTTTACAGAGGGAAATGCTAGGGAAAATCATTTTAATTAAGCCATCAATGGCATTTAATGTCATGATTTGGTTGAATGTTTTTTTTCTTCTTTTTTGTCATGTTATGTTGTGTCATTGCCCGGTTGCCCGTTTGCCCCTCGGCGCTCTAATGTGCGCCATTATCCTGTGATTATCCCTTCATAGTCAAGCAAGCAGGCTCGACTAATACCCTACAACTACCTGCTGTCCAGTGCAGAATTTCCGTGTTGCTTTGGCGGCTTAAGACGCCCCGTTTTCGTTCTCTGAATGTGGTTTGGTGTCTTCTTCTTCTGCTTGACTTGCTGGCTGGAAAAGGATTAAAATTTGGCTAAAGTCTGGCTACGGCCAGCGTTAATAATGCATCATTAACGCTTTAATTTGAGGCCACAAAAATTTCGGCATGAATTTGCAAATATTTCAATATGCACTCACCGTCAGACAAAATGTGTCTGCATTAATACCAAATTTATAGACAGCTCTTCTTTTTTTTTTTAAGTGTATAATGTCTCTTAACACACCATTTAAGAAGTGTAGCCGATAAGGTTGCGATTGTTATAAAAATAAAGAGGGACAGAGGAAGAGAAAGAGAGAGTGAAAAATTGATAAGAATTTGCTCTTTGTTATGAGTCCATACTCTATAGCTGGCTCTGAAGAGCGTTCGCATAGTTAATTTTAACTGATAAACTTGTATTTGCCCTTAACACTTGGCTCGTAAGTTTAGGCCAGAGGTTCGACCGTCGGTCCGCTGACGTAGTTTTTATCTATAGACACGGCTTATCAGCGAAAAAAAAACAAAAACAAAAATCGCCTTAGAAATTGTGAAAATATATGTCTGAAGAGCAGAGTCGGGTAATTTCTGATTCATAGTCAGTCTCTCTTTAGAAACTGGCCCAAAAAGACGGCATTAAAGAGCGCAAACCTTTTAGCCAAATACAAAAACAAACTGAAACTCCAAGTGAATCAGCGGAATTAAAGTGTTATATCAAAAATATTAATTGAAATATTATCTATTCAAATAAAAAGTAGAAAACAACAACTGCCTAGAAATATGAAAGTGTTCATCTATGGAAAATGTCTTGTAAATAAGACTTTAAGTTTCTTATAGTAATATTAGTTATATGTATATATTTTGTGCCGGCAATTTATTGAACCAGAAAGAGTATTCTGAATGTCTACTAATCCCCGTTTTATTATATCTTACAGGAGAGTGAAATAGCTGAGGTACTTTACAAGCAAGATGTCGATTTGGGCTTTAGTCTCGATCAGGAGGAGATTATTAATGCCTCCTATGCCAGTGGCAATAGCGCTGTCAAGCAGCGCGCTGAGGAGGCGGAGAGCAAGAAGAAGAAATCCGATGACGCCGATAAGAATGACGACACCGATGATATCGAGAAGTTGAAAGCCTTGGCAGATCTACATCAAAATGAGGCAAGTAGCTGCAAATTTACATCTGTCTCATGCAACTGATGCAAGCGATTGCTAATCGATACATCTATCGATTAACAAATGTTCGCTTATTATTGGAATATATGATCGCATATTGGCTAATTTTTCAGCTTCAAAAGCTAAAACTTTTAGTTTTCAACATGAGTTCTTTACTTATTAACTTGTCATATTAATCGATAAGTTTATCGATAGGCATATAAATGTTATGTTAACTCTGAAATCCTAAGAAACATTTTCAAGCTGCAAAAGCTTTTGCTATAATGCCAATTAACAATTATATACCTTCTTATATAGAGTTTTAAACTATCATATTTATCGATAAGCACAACAACCTTCAATTATGGCGCTCTAAATGGTCATAGTAATCGATAAGTTCATAAACAATCACTTTTTGACATAACATGTTAAAGCCTAACAGAGAATCGTTGATTATTGATACATTTATCGATAGGCACTTAGAGAACTGTTAGGCTATTCTTATGTCAGAACTTTTGTTAAGCTGTTGGTTTAACTAAATCTGTGCTACATGTAGATTGAAAGCTTAAGTAATCATTGGAAAACATTTACAGCCCTTGACCGATGAGAAGAAGCCGCCGCAAGACCTGGATGAACTATCGAATGAATGGAATGGCATACCCTTTACGATTGATAATGAAACTGGTAAGCTAAATAGAGCTTATATATTCATGGTTGTTAGTTATGATTATGTCCGCCCCCCGCCTAATTACAAGAGCGTTGTCGTTATTTCTGCTGTCTTTTATAGCTGTGCGCAGACAAACAACGTGCAAGATTTATGGATAGTGTTATCTTATCCGAGATACATTAAAATTGGGGCTATATCTTTTTAGCATTACATTTCCCTTTCAAAAGCCAGAGATAAGCAGATTATGAGTTAGACAGGTCGCACTTAAAGCAGCATGGTTTCTTTCATTCAAGTCTTTAAATAAATCTATCTTTTAACAGTTAAAACTTTTATTTCATACTGTAATAAGGAACATTTTTAATATAAACTAAGTACGCTAAGTCCTGCCAAAATGTCTGCCAGATGCTGCTGCTGCTGCTGCTGCTCTTTTATATTAACGAAAATGGATTATCCTGCCTGTTAGGGCAGAGGGGGGAGTGCTCCTGGAAGGGGGCCACCGCTGCTGAGCGACGCCATTGTGAAGCGTGTACTTTCGGGACGTTTTTATAAATGAATGTAGGCATTTTGAGTTGACAGGCACGAAAATTAAAAGAAAAATGAGCTTTTTCTCCATCCCACCCTACACAACACCACCCCACCCCCTTTGGCGTTGGCATCGGCATCGTTTGCCCGCATCCAGACTTGAGCTCGACATTTCTCCACCTTCATATGCTCCATTTGTCTGATATCGATAAAGCCGCTGCCACTGGGGCGGCCTCTGGCCTCGCTGGCTGCTCTGCTAATCTGCCTGGAACCGCGCCCAATTTCATATCCAAGCGGCTGCCTTTCAAACAAACTTTGACACGCACACGAACTTTTATTATTAACACACAGCCCAAGTCGGGCCCGGATTGGGATTGAAATTGTAACTGAAGCGGGAAGCAGAAGGGAGCTGTGGATATGGCTCTGGCTCTGGCTCTGGCAGTGGCACAGCCAGTGGCAGTAAAAGTAGCTGCCGCCGTCGCATGCAACATTTTTCTTTTGAAAAATGAACGAAACATGATTCGCCAAAAATTACACTCATATATAATATACATACACACAACTGTATATATGTGTGTGTGTGTGTGTGTGTGTGTGTGTGTGTGTGTGTGTGTGTGTGTGTGTGTTTGTATAAGATGTATTTCAACTTTGGCCTATAAGCTGTACATAAGACCCAGGGCCGTGGGCCAAAACCACCCAACCTAGGGGCTACATATTCGTATCGTTTGCTCTGCCTGTTTGCTGCCATGGAACAGGCTTATCGAGTGCCGAAACTAACCACCCCTGCCCCTCTCCCACCAATACTCTCCTGTGCATATCCCGGCAGCCATTTTGTAGGATATCTCAAAGCCACCACCAAAATCCGGCAGCAGCAGCAGCACCACCACCAACAGCATCAAGATAAGCTGGAAGTCAGCAAACGTGTCCCGTATTTGTGTTTCGTATATCGTTAGCTATTCATAGGCATTTACGCTGCTTCTTGTTATTAATTTTTATACCCTGTACGCATTGACTGTGCTTAAAAACAGGGCATATTCTCAGATTACCATCACAGCAGTCGAGTCGCTCTATATAGAGTAGAAGGCAACGATTCAGTTACTCTCTCTTCCTCTTTAACATCGATAAATATCGGTTACCTGACGCTTCATTTGGTATTTTCTTCAGATATTTTAAAAGTTAGCTTGGCGAAGTTTGCGTTTTAGTTTCTATGTGTTTGCATTTGAATCTCAACTTCATGAGCTGGAAATGTTGTAAAGCTCGAAACAACAAATGCGAAAGTTATTTAGGAATCAAATTTAAAAAGTTTGGGGCTGAGGCCAAAGTTGGCGGCGATATTACTGGGTATCTGCTAGTCGCACACTTTCGACGCAAATTGCTATTTATTATTTTCTTTGGCCATTTATTAAAAATCCATTGATGCGCGCCCCGAAAACGTTTGGCTCTGGCCAATGCTATTGGTCTATGGCCAGATTAATATCGGATTCGAGGCACGCATTCACACGCTTTTGTTTGCATGCGTATGCGTATGCGTATCCAAATTCCCCAGAGTGTTACCCATGGAATACCGTGTACGTATCTGAATCTGTACAGCAGACCCTTTGCCCGGGCCGCCGCGCCCGCTGCTGTGATATGCGGCATTAGCTATTGTTCCATGCGTTTGGCTCTGGCTTTGGCCCAGCGACTAAAATGAAAGTCATTTTTGTATCTTTAATTTTGTTTCACTTCAATTACAGCCATAACTATCTATTGAATGCATGCACATGAATTGAGCGTACCAATAGATACTATTCCTCGTACTACTATATAGTTAATTTTCGGCTCGTTCTCAGCGTCTTTGTAGTTGCCGAGTGAAAAGATCGCACAGGTATCTTTTAGGTGTTATGTTTTTAAAGTCAGCGACTTTTCATTAATTTCAACTTTTGTCGCCTTTATCCCATTTTGCTAGAATCCTGTTGCTAATGAAGCTGTTGCTAGCCATTGTCCTGAGCACATAACGCCTTGTCATTGGCATATGTCTCCATGGATCCATTGTCATAATTAAGTTGCTCGGATCTCATGTGCCGAGATTTTGTCTCGCCTTTCGATGGTTGTAATCAATGCTGTTTGTTTTCCTTAAGTTTTTTTTACCTTTTCGTTTTAATATTTTCTGGTACAGTTTTTAGTATTTATTATCTGACTGCGCTCCCAGAGATTCAACGATCCATTGAACGTATCGTTAGCTCACAAATCTGATTACATTGATTCAGTTGGAATTCAACCAGTTTGTGTTATTTTGTTTTTTTGTTGCTTCTTAGAATAATACAACTGCGCACAGTTGACAACTTTTGGAGCATGACTTGACACTGTGCGCGCGGGACAAAACAACAGAAAAAATGCTCTTATTCTCAATTATGTTATAGATCTTTCGCATAGACACCTTTGGCTATAAATATGGTAGCTTAAATTCCATTATGCAATCAGTTTGGGCTGCCAAGCTACGCGGGTTTATTGACCACAGCTGAAACTGATACAGCTAACGGCCATTCACACATGTCCAGAAGCTGAAAATGTTCTATTTTGATTGGTTATTTTAAGTCTTAAGACATTTTCCAACACTTGTACAGTTGCGACAAAAGAACATTGCTCAACGATCGTGTTGCTACAGGAGGATTTAGAAAGTTTTGTTACAGAAGATTTCATAGGAAAGGAATATCAAACAACATATATTTGATATTTCTAGTCAACAAATAAATGATTTTCTATTTTATAATAATATACTTTCTAGAAATCTTTCACCTAATTCCTACGTTTCGCCATCTTCCAACACTTGTACAGTTGCAACCTAATATGTTGAATATAAGTGTTGTAAAATAACATGTTATTTATAAAAGTGTTGAAAAATGTATTGTGTAGAAAAGGATATAATGAAAGAAAATAACCTGGACCAAAATTTGTCCAAAGCCAACGACAGTTTCTAACACGAGACGTTTCTGAAAAGTTTCATTTGAGTAGGAAAAGTTGTAGGAAAAGGAGATGTGATGCAATCAAATTCCTGGCAACGAAAATATGGAAATAATGCAAATTTGTGTTCCTTTATCATTGAATGAAATACTTTTCTCATTTAGCAGATTCTCTAAAATCGTATCACTTTCATTTCCAAATATAGTAAGGCTTTATACACACTGTTTTAATTAATCGAATGATATTTGAAATACGTATAGTCCCAATGCATTTTCCGTTTTCAAATTTTCATTTCAATTGCCCGCATTTTCAACGTTCTCTCTGGTAGTTCTAGACAAACTCAAGGGCAGTGCAGACAAGTTCCACTTATTGTAACGACCTCGCCTACATGCCTACAGCAACAACAAAGCAGAAATGATGAAAATTATTATAAAACAGCTGGTGCCCCGAGCGGCACCTATTGAGAATATGTCTGCTGCCCCCTTCCTGTCTGTTGTAGTGCAACATTCAAAACTCTGCTCCCTGCTGTCCGTCTGTCTGCTTCAATTCGGGCAGCATAGAAATTGTTCAAAAAAAATAAAAAAAATTCTACTTGGTCAGCATTACGTTACAAATTTACAAAAAAAGAGAATTTTTTACATGCTGACAAAAACAACAACAAACAGACGGACCCAGACAGACAGACAAGTAGTGTGGTGGAGGGGGTGCAGCAGAGGCCCGGCCCGGTCAGACGCACATATTTTGCTGCATAATCGTATCGGTTTCAAGTGTTTTATGCTCCAAAGCCTCTCAACGGCTGCAGCCTAACAAGATGCGGCAGGCTATTGCCAAAACTAGTTGAGAATTGCATAATTTCTGAAGTAATTCAATTAGCCAATTGACCCACAACTGGCTCTAAGGATTACACAAACACACATACATGCGCACATATGTATGTATTTGTTAATTAGTTGGCGTTCATTCATGTCGCAGCTTCTCTGAAATATATTTTTGTCGCAACTCATGTGCTTTATTTACACATATTGTGTTTGATATATTTTCAGCAATTTCATTGTTGACACTAGATCAGATCTGTCTTGTCATAATTGTTGCGCACTGGCGCTCAATTTGAGGTTATGGTGCGGCGAAATGCAAGTTCATGTCATGCAATTGGCCAGTGGCCAGCCAGCCAGCCAGCCAGTGTGCGAAAGTGAAATGTCTAAACGGGAACAGTGTTGGCAAGCCACTTAAATATTCAAGTGCATTTGCTTAGATGTGCAGCGTCTCTTTCACCGGAAATTGCCTCAAACAATTTTTTTTATCATTTCTCTCTCTCTCTCTCTCTCTCTCTCTCTCTCTCGCTCTCTCTTTCTTTGCTTTGGTAGTCACAATGGCGGCTAAAGCTCTTTGAGCCATCGGACGTTCCAACAATTTAAACTAATTAAGTTGTAATGGCGCACTCGAGAAACGCTCCAGCGATCCAAACACAATCATATTCAAGCTTGGCTCGTTCAATATGTACATATATATAGATATATATATACATATATCTATATCTATCCACTCCTAAGTTTGAACATATGCGAGTCTCTTGAGCGCTTGCTGATGATGCTGCTAATTTTTCAACATCACTTCCCTCTCTCTCTCTTGCTCTCTCCCTCTCTCTCTCTCTGTCTATTTTCGAAGTTTACCAAATCCAAATAGTCGTTTGGGCCATATTATTATTGCCATGGCTCGCTCTTGTCTATTAGTTCAGTGGCCCACTAATGCATATTGCCTGCTCTTTTTTATAGTGATGAAAAAAAAACCAAGCCTCCCTTTGATTGCGGTAATTGTGTTAATTTTTGTGTAAATAAATTTGTGTGCGTTATTTTGTTTATTTGGGAAAAACTTTTGACTGAGTTTTTAGTTAAGGTTTTTAGGTCAATTGCAAGGCTCACTAATTGGCTGGCTGGGTGTGATCGGGCGGTGATCAAATGTTCAATATAATTACATTTTTAACGCACAACTTCTAGATATACAGAAATTGTCTTTAGAGACAAAAGCCTTTTAAAGCAACAAAATCAATCTCAATCTAAATCTAAATCTAAAATTTATATTTGAATACTTCTCAAGCAACTGAGTTCAGATAGATTCATATACTAAAACTCAAATCGAGCGCTTTGTTCGAAAACTCATTTTGAAAGAGAATCAAAAGAGAATTTTCAGCTGAAAACTTATTATTCGAATATATATATGCTATATATGCAGAGACTGGAGCTCAGATAAATTATATTTTGTAAAAAAAAAAAAGATAGGAAAACTGAATAAGCACAAAAATGTCCACAATGCTCAGCGAATTTGGCCAGGCCAAGATGGAGATGCTGAATATATACGAGGATATGGCCAGCCACTTGCAGCTGGTGGTAGCTGAGCTGCAGGACATGCCCGGCCTGAAGGATCTGCTTAACGAACGCATACGGGATCAGCTGCTGGCTTGCATACAGAGAATCAAAGCGATTTGCCCCATGTTGCAGCGCAAACGCATGAAGGTCGCCTTCTTCGGACGCACCTCGAACGGCAAGAGCGCCGTCATCAATGCCATGTTGCATGAACGCATCCTGCCCAGCGCCATGGGTCACACGACTAGCTGCTTTTGTCAGGTGGAGGCCAGCGCCAGGCAGGAGCCGGCCCATGTCATGATCGAGGACAGCGATGGCCAGAAGCTGAGCATTGATTGCCTGCGCGATCTGGCCAGCGCTCACTCGGGTCGAGCGCTCAGCGCTCACAGCCTGCTCCATGTGCGCTGGCCCAGCAGCAGTTGTGGATTGCTGGCGCACGATGTGGTGTTGCTCGATACGCCCGGCGTGGATGTTACCGCACAGCTGGACGAGTGCATCGATCGGCATTGCCTGAATGCGGATGTGTTTGTGCTAGTGCTGAATGCCGAGTCAACAATGTCGCGCGTAGAGCGCCAATTCTTTGGCATTGTCTCGGAGCAGTTGTCCAGGCCCAATCTGTTTATACTCAACAATCGCTGGGATGCGGCGGCAACGCTGGAGCCGCACTTGGAGCAGCTGGTGCGGGCGCAGCATACGCAACGCTGTCTCCAGCTGCTGGTCGAGGAGCTGGGCATATATGCGAACGTGGAGCTGGCTAGCAGACGCATCTTTCATGTCTCGGCGCTGGAAACGCTGCGCCTAAGACAACAGCTGCTGCAGCAGCAACCGTCCCAAAAGGAGGAAGAGCGACGGTTTGGTGCGCCCGGAGCGCAACAGCGTTACGAGGAGTTCCTCAGTTTTGAGCGCGAATTTGCCGCGTGCATTACTCAGAGCGCACTCCGCACCAAATTCGAGCAGCATTGCGCCGGCGCAGCCGAGATGCTGCTTCAACTGCACGAACTGTTGCAGCAACTGGCCGCAGGCCTGGTCCAGCTGGGTGCAGAGAAAACGGCAGCAAAAGCTGCGCTTGCCGCAAGCTACGAGACCTTGGAAATGCAAATCATGCAGCGGCAGCAGGAGCTATGTTTGCAAGTGGACCAGCTCAGCGAGGAGACCATCAAACTTGCCGCACAGCTGTTGCAAAAGCAAATCTTGCGTCTGCCCTCCGCCGTGCAACAGTTTCACCACAATTTTCAGCCGCAGCTGCAGCGCGAAGTGCGGCATTATCAGCGTCTGCTGGGCGTCCATCTCGAGCAGCAGCTGATGCAGCAAGTGGAGGCGCAGCTTGGCCAGCTGCTGCAGCAGCAAGTGCAGCAATTGAGTCCAACAGGCGAGCTGCCCGGACAGCTTTATTGCGCCCTGGACTGCCAGCAGCTAATGGTGAACTTTCAAGCGGATCTCGAGTTTCGCTTCTCGTGGGGCATGGCAGCCATTATGAAGCGCATTCAGGACAAGATGCCGTTGCCGCTGCTGGCGCCGCCGAAGCAATTGAATGGAATGCACGAGGAGCACCTGAAGCTGAAGCCGGCAAATGACACTTGGCGTCTGCTGGACTCTGAGAACTCTACGGGCGCCATGTTGCTGCTGAGCGGCGTGTTGGCGCGCGTTTTGGGCTGGCGTCTGCTGCTGGCTCTGGGCGCAGTCGCAGGCTCCTTTTACGCCTACGAGCTGGTCACCTGGACGCCGCGAGCGCAGGAGCTCAGCTTCAAGTCCCAATACACGCGCCACCTGCAGCGTCGCCTGCGCGAAGGTGTGCCACAAACGGCGGCTGGCTTTGGCCAACAGGTGAGGCAGCAACTGACGCGCTCGGTGCAACAGCTCCATCTCGAAATGGAGCACAAACGCGGCGAGCTAGATGAGCAACTGGCGGGCATAACTGATCAATTGGCTCTGCTCGAGACGCATCAGGAGAAACTGCGTACATTACAGGCAAAGGGCGGGGAGTTGAGGCAGCGCCTGATGGCTTTTCAACTGCGCTATTTGCCAGTACATGATTTATAGAAATTATGGTATATATCTGTACCGTTATCGTTCAGTTTTCATTTATATATTTTGTTAAATGCAGTTTCTTTATGTTTAATTATTTATTTAAATCTTGCATTTGATGAAGTCAAGGGTTTTTCTTTGAAATACTTTTCTATCAAGCTATGTAGAAATTATGGTTAAAATTGCTTTGTTTATAATTTGCTTGAATATTGCATTTTAATGCCATGTGGAAATTCGTACGTTAGGGGTTCTTTTCCATTATTATTTGACTACTTTATTTGTATTTCATAGCTAAAGCGTTTCAGTTTCATTTATTGTCGGAGTGTTATTTCATTTTCCTCCTTCGCTCAAATCTTACATTTTAATTAAGATATTTTGCATTTGCATAGGTTTCTTCAGTTTTTAATTATTCGTATACATGTCTTGAATTTCTTCATTTCCATCAGCTTATTTTCAATTAAAAGTTGCCATTGACGCTTCTTATCCTGCCGCTTTGAAATTTCTTTAAGCCCACTCGTAACTTTAATTACTTGATTAGATCGTGTTTTTAACTACGGCAGAAAAAAAGGTTCAAAAGCTGAAAACGCGTCAAATAGAATAGTCGAAACCAGTTTTTTAGCTTTTTTATCTCATTGTTTTTCCGCAAGAAGCGCGGAGCGTCCATGTTAAAAAGCAGCAGCAACAACAACACAGCCAAAAGCAAAAGTAGCGCAGACAATGTAAATACATATACACCAAGCAGCTAAGCTCCGCCTCTGCGGCACACACACACACACACACACACACACACGCAGGGGCTGCTGCTTGTGCGCATGAACAAAGGCCGCGTCGCGGCAGCAGAAACTGCAGCAGCACACACGCACGTACACATGCACGAAGAGGAAGTGCATATAGTTGTCTCGCTTGCGCTTGCTGCTGTTGCGCCTGTTTGAGCTGGCAACGCCATTTCTCTTTTGTGCTGGCTTCGCTGCCGACGTCGCTGCGGCCGCCATGGTGCGAAGCCGCCGTCAAGGCATTTAGAATCGTATTTGAATTTTTATAAACGCTCGAGAAACGCTCAACGCTTGACGCGCGCGCGTTTGTTTGCTGCTAAAGAATTCGCTCAAAGAAGAAGAAAAAGAAGCCACGTTTAGTGCTGTGTTTTTTAACGTGGGCGTGCTTAAAAATAAATATATACATAAATATATGTATATTAATAAAAAACGAAGGAATTTTGACTCCGGCAAATGACAAGTGACATTCAGAAAAATAAAGTCAGGTGATTTGCTGGCTAATTCGAAGAGCTGGCTAAACCACTGTGCTATAAACTGTGCGAAGACTAAACATAAAAAATTATAAAATATATATGATATATACATATATATATGCAAACACAACAATAAATGCAACCACATAACCGCAACGAGTGCGCAAAAAGTGAAAGTCTCGCTATATGGCATAAATAATAGGAGTTACCAAACGTTAAACAGGGTGCAACTTAGTGCTAACAATAGGCAACCCAACCAAGCCAGGCGCTGCCTCAAGTGTGACCATTGTGCGATTCTAAAAAGCCAGCGACGAGACGACCAACTACAACAACAACAACAAAAAACCCAAATAACAACAAATACAAAAAAATAATCAACAAAAATTCATTTTCAATATCGAACAATCAGATTGTGCAAAAGTCTGCAGCGGAAACTGTTGTTGTTTATATGTTGTTGTTACCGTTGTGATTGTTGATTCTGCACAACACAACACACACATAGCCCGACATTACATAATTGTCAAAGAGTTGTAAAACAACAACAACAACAATCGGCATTTATTGCAACAATTTTGTGTTCAATCTGCGCAACAAAAGGCTAGCAAAAAAAAACCTCAATTCACACTTTTCGACTGTTGTTGCCTTTGTTTGGATTACAAAAATATATTTCACAGATACGCTCGCATAAATTGCAATTGCAATTGCATAAAGAAAAGGTTTGTACGAATCGCCTTCGTCTTTTTTTTTTTTTTTTTGTCTTTGGGTTTGATTTGACGGAGGTGCAACAATCTATTGATTTGACCGCATTATTTTGATATTCGTTATTGTCAGCTGGCATTGCAACATTTCCATCTATAAGGCCCACGTAGTTGTTGTTAATTATGACAGGCTGCAACAACTTGAGTCAATTCTGCGATTATAGCTATATATATCTTAACATAACAGAAGTTAAGACTTCAACAGTCCCCATCAGGCATATATCTCTGTAAGATCTGTAAGATCTCTGTAAGCTATTTGTATCTGTAACTATTTCCAGAGTTTCAGCTGCTTACAGAGATCTACGCCTGAGGGGGCTGTTAATGTCTCAACTTCTGTTATGTTAAGATAACTGAGTTTCTGAGCTCAGAAAACAAAACATTTTTGGCTTAGGGTTTTATTTATTCAGGCTTCGCTTTTCTTTAAATTCCTACGACAAATTTTTCTGATCATCAATTTCAACATTTTAATTAGTTTTATTCGCACAAATTCATAAATGAGGATTTGAGTGTGTTTTGAAATAAATTACATTGTGCAGAACCCAACATTTTATGAGTTACAAGGACAAGTCTCGTGAAGGAATGAATAGCATTTGCCTCAGGTATAAACGCATTGAACTCAGAGACCAGAATGTGTAGAGCCACCAAATTTGCCTTTCCGTATATAAAACTAGTTACCCTTAAATGTAAGAATTAAATTTGATAAAAGGAAAACTTATCATTCTAGAGGAACTCAAGATTTTATATTATATAGACCACAAAGTTCCACCCTCTCTATAGGCGTCATTGTGTATATCTCTGCACAGGCTCAAGTCTTCAATTAGACTTATAAAAAAAGGGATGCCTACAGAATGCTTGTGAGTAGTTATTCATATTTACCATATTCAAAGCGGATTTTGTTAACTTGTTTGAACAGGAAAAGATTCACAAAAGTCAACTTTATCTGTATATCTATAGCTAAATATCATGATATCATCACATCTTCACAGTTTTTATAAATTTTAATACATTTATTTCTTGTTTGAAAAACTCCAGAACTAAGAACGCCCTTCACTTAATATATGCTCATATAAGCTTTCTTTTAATTTTGACGTATATTCAACTTATTTCCTCAAGCACTTCATAAGGCTAAAAGGCTTTTATCAAGCGCGTTCTCCCGCCGACGGCGCACGCCCTCAGGATGTTTACCCAGTTTAGTTGCTATAGCATCTGATTAGGCATGCATATTGGTTATACTGCCACGCCCCCGTCCGCACACAAACACAGAACAAGCTGTTGACAATTCCAGGCCATTAAGCATTGGTTGAACGAAACTTCCTGAAAGGTAATCAAAAATAAAACTTGGAGAACGCCCAACGAGGCGAAGAGCCCAAACAAAAGCTGTTCCATCAGCGCCTTTTACGAGCTACGGAAATATTATAAAGCCGTGTATGTGAACAAAGTCCAACACCTTTTAGGCCGTTGTCGCTTAATTGCTGGTGACAGACGGCACACACACACACACACACATACACACACAGCAAACAAAACGCAAGGCAAATCGAATAATATTTTTATAGACATTTACAACGATGCGGCCAAGCCAAGCAAAACATGCAGGCAACATGGCTAAGAACAGAAGAGACAAACAACAAGCCCAAAAATGATAAGTAAACAGTTAACACACACGCACACGCACACATGCGTAGTTAAATTACAGCCAAACTGTTACCAAAAAAAAAAGAACGAATTAAATGCCAGGCCTAAAATAACAGGCTAAGGCCTAGAAAAAACATGGCCAAACACCCGTATTCTGTCTGTGTGTGTGTGTGTTGGTGTTGGCCAGAAAATGGTCGCAATGGAATGTATTTTGTAACCAATCGTAAGAATAACATTGAGAAAGAATTGTTCCAGCCATGCGGCCCGTTTATTTATTCTAATTTTCTGACCCTACTCAAGTGCCAGCCGCAAAGGTCGTGAGCGTCGTCACAGCACTTGAGCGGACCCGACCAAGTTTTTTGTTCCTTCTTTTCCCATTTTTTTTTTTCGTTTTGTTATCTAGATATGGTCTGGTCGAGTGCCTGGCTTTGTGGTGCGCCCACCAGTTTCTGGCGACCGTTTGAGCCACATATTTATATTTATTATTTAGTTTGTCGAGCTACCACTTTTGGACACTACCTTTCGTGGAACTCAAGGCGATGTTAAGTAGTAATTTACTGATAATGTGGTCTACCATTTCCCATTTCGTTTTGCCCCACAATAGCCCAATGCAAATATTTAACTTTGGTCAATATTTTGTGGCCCATTCTGCTCTCAGCCATTGTAAGCGATACAGAAGCTTTGGAATAGTTATTTGATTGAGGTTCTTTTATACCCTATGCAAACGTGTGTAACAGGCAGTAGAAAGCAGCTTCAGCTACTCTTGGTTATTATCAAGGGTCGAACTTGAGACTTGCCCATGTAACGCGCAGTCCGAATTGTCGATAACCGACCTGTTTTTCAGAAAACGATAAGAATCTATATCGATAATCTGTGTTTAGCATATCTAACTATAAATTAGTTGCAGGCTATCGTGTAGTATATCTCGGGGACTCTTTGAGCTAGAGACTCCCAAGTTGTAGGCTCTCGAGTAGTATATATCCAGAAAACGTAACCTTATGAATAGGAATAGACCGATTCACTTATTGTTTGCCCTTAAAATTTGATATAGATCGGACTTCGCAGAAGAAGTACATCTGCAGCTTGCCCAAAAGGCTTGATTGCCTGTAACTGCAGTTCGGCTCTGAGTACAGTGCAACACCTAGTCGGGCATACCCGACTAGAGCACTTTTATTTGCTTTCCCTATATTTATATTTCTGCATTTCGAACTCGGAGCTGTCAAAACGAATCATAAATTAAGCATTTACTTGGAATTGACTTTTCCGTACAGTTTTTGGCCATTTTCCCAGCTGCTTCCGTCAGTTGCAGGCATCTCTGTGATCTTTAGATATTTATGATTAATGATTGTTGCACTCTTGTTTATTTATCTTGTTGATCTTTTTGATTTGCAATCATATTCCATTGGGAGGTGCTACTGTTTTTTTCTTTTCGCTTTGAGCCCAGTTTCGTCTCTTCTCTTGGGATATTATATATACGTTTTTTGCTAAATTGATGACACTCTGGAGATTTTGGCTGGTATCAAAATATTTTTGTATATTTAGAAATGTTTTAGAAATTGTAGAAAGGAAAGTAAAGTGTTTCGGTGTGCGCCTCTTGTAGTCTCTAATGCCCCTTTTTTTTTTTGTATCATATTATTCAATTGATTTGTGCCTGAAGATGACTTGACTCAAATGCCTATTCTTGCCACCCACAGGTGAATACATACGCTTGCCGCTGGATGAGCTGCTCAACGACGTGCTGCAACTGTCTCCCTTTCCACTTGTAGACGACGTGGTAAGTTCTGTCCCCGTATCCTCTTTGGCCGAGGCTCTGTCTTAACTGCGAACTTTCTCTTAAAATGTTTTTAGCTAAGCAACGATTCGGTTGCATCCACATCGCAGGCCGCTGCTGCAGCTGCTGCTGCCGCATTGAATAGCAAGCCAGCGACGCGGATTGTCTCCGAAACTGGTGAGGATTTGGCCTTTGCTGAGCAGGAGTCGATCGATAAGGATAACGAGGCCAGTTACTCGGCCAGCGATTTCGAGGATCTGCAGGACTCTGTGGGCTCGCCCCTCTTCGATTTAGATGACGAGGCCAAAAAGGAATTAGACGAAATGTTACAATCAACCGCACCGCCCTACCATCACGGCCATCCCCATGCCCATACGCACCATCATCCGGCGCATCATCATGCCCATCATGCCCATCATGCGGCCGCCGCGGCAGCGCATCAGCGCGCCGTTCAGGCGAGCGCCAACTATGCCAACACCATGGGCAGTGGACCGGCCAGCGCCTTCCAGCGTCAGCCGCCAAGCTCGGCGGGCTATCATCATCATGGCCATCATCAGGTAAGCCCCATACAAATGCATCTCTTATCCTGCGAGAACCCGGTGCGGATGCGTGTTTTATAAGTGCTCGCATCCGTTGTGCCCAGCCCCATCTCTTTGTATATACATATATGTATATATATATATGTACATGTAGTATATATGTATGTATATATATATATGGATTTGTATATACGTGTACATTTAAAGCCATTCAAGGATCATTTGCACGTCGTTTTGGAGTGTTTTTCATCTTCTTGATTCATTTTTTGCCTCGCTGCCTGCTGCTTTGGACTTTTTTCTTCACGTGCTCCGTTCTCGAGCACTTGATCTTGGCTCGCATCATTGTTGTTATTCTTTTTCTTATTTATTTCTCTTTGATTTTTTTTTTTTTAGCTGTTTGTACAAAGCTTCAAATCTGGTTGTATATATCCAAAACCCCTCACACTCCACGCTCCATCCGCTGCCTTTATCCGTTCCGTTTCTCGTTTCAGCCACAAGTTCGTCAATCTGTGGCTCGTTGTTGGCTTTTGTTGTAACTGCCTCATCAAAAAGATTGAGGCGAGCAACGTATACACATATATATATTTATATATATCTGTGTATATATGTGCATTTGTTGTTGCCTCATCTCAAAATTGTTGCTGTTGTTGTGGCTGCTGCTGCGGCTGCGGCTGCTCCTCTTCAGCTGCGCTCAAGTCTTGTAAAGATTCTTTTGGGCTACGCTGCCCTCACGATGTGTCTGATCTGTGTGAAGCTCTGTCTGGGCCTTGTTTCGTTTGTTTGCGCAGCGTGTATGCTCTGCTGGAGCTGCAACTCCACCCCGCCCCCTGCCCACATGCTGCCACCTATTGATATGATTTTGATTCGTTGCTGCAATACAACTATGCAAAATGTGACTCACAGTCCAAATTAAGGCAGCAACTGTACTAAACATATTTATTTTATATCTGTTTCTGCAGTCGAACTTTATTCCAAATCGAATTCTCATGCATATTCATATAGTTATTGTATTACTTGACATGTTGTGATAATGGACTCTTCCATTTGTAAAGTTCTCATAGAACTCTAAGGTCTCCCAAGTCTTGTAATAAATAACATTTCAAATGAATTTCAAAACCTCGTGTACGCCTTGTGCGAAAATATGCAATTTTTATAAATTATGCATATTTCACATTGTTCTAGCTACAATTTGCCAATTTCTGGTCGTCTAACCGTATGTAAGCATTCCTTCCGATCAAATACTTGTCATTTAAAGAGACAAATTTTTGTATTAAATATACAGCTGTAAGTCATAGTTCCGGAACTGGACATCCATTATAGACATCTCTAAAGATCTCTGAAGATCGTCACAAAAATTGTAGGCACGCCCACTTTTAACCTTCAGAAATAGTTTTAGTTAAAAGTCACCGTCAGAAATAGTTTTCTAGAATGAAAATGACTGCTTTTGGTTTTTTATTCTGTAAATAAATTACACTGTGATTAGAGTACTGCAACGACCACGTTTGTATACCCTTGTAGAGGGTATTAGAATCTAGTCATGTAGACATCTCCGATCCTATAAAGTATATATATTCTAGATCAGCACCAACTGCCGAGTTGATATCGCCATGTCTGTCGGTCCGTTTGTCTGTTTCTATGCGAACTAGTCTTTAAGTTTTAAAGTTTTACGAACCATTGACGGATCGGACTACCATAACATATAACTGCCTTGGGAACTAGGCAAAATATTTTGTTTGCCTAGATACATATAGATACATATCTGCAAATGGCAAATGTCTACAAGAGTATTAAATCTCTGGCGTGCCTAGGATATCCTTACTTTCTCCTCCTTTTAGTTCTAGTCTCACAATTATCAAAATAAATACTGTTATTTTCATTCAAACTAAGGCCTGTAAAATATCATCTCGGTCGCTTCCTTCCCTTCAATGTTCGATTGGACATGTTGAAAAGTTAAAGTACATGAAGTTCTTGTAGTATCTTCTGTGATCTTGTTGATCTATTTATTTGGGTGATGTGTCTTCTAACAGCTTATAGTGTCTGGCCTAATCCCACCGCAAATCCAGCTAAACAAGTGCAGCATCAAGCGATCAAAACCGGCAAAACATGTGAATGAGCAAAGACCTCTAAATAGTTGGCCTGGCTCTGTGGCACGCATCTAATGAACTCGAACAATGGCAGCTATTGAGTAGATGCCAGACCATCCACAGTTGTCAAAGATACACTCGCACACACACACACACGCACGCACAGCTGAGCAGTCATGAAGTCAGCGGCAATTACTGTTAAGTCTTTTGCGTCGAGCCACACACACAAAATGCCGCACGCTGTGGTCAGCCGCAACGGGGATTAGAGGTGAAACCGCGTACCCGAAGCCTATCCCTAACCCTAACCCTAACCCCTGTGCTACCCTATGCCGCCCTTTGTTGTTTTTCTTTTTTCCTGAATGCACAGCGGGTCGCAGCGGCTACTTGTTCTGCTCGCTGCACTTGCTGCAAAGCCATTTAATGAGCCAGATGATCTGTTTTTGGCTTTCGCAGGAAGCGCAACGGCAAATCCTGAAAAGCGGCAAAGGCGACGGCTTAACCGCTAGCTACCTTTCTCTCTCTCTCTTTCCCTCTTCCCTCTCTCTCTCTCTCTATCGCCGCCCTGTCGCTCTTGGCCCGCCAGTGTCATTAGGCGAGCGGCAGGCTTTAGTCACTCTGTCGATCTTGATTATGATTATGTAATACGTGTGTGTGTGCAAAGTGTCAGCTTCCTGATAACATTTAATTTGCCATTTGTGCTCGTAACTAAACCTCTGGCTAAGCCCCTGCGGCCCCTTCGTCCCGCCACTGTCTGCTAATTGCAATCACAAGGCAAAAAAACAAAAGGGGGCTGAATACAAAAACTTGGCTTAGCTCCGTGTTCATTAAAGCCGCTTTGTTGTAGTTGCTGTTGTTGTCGTTGTTGTTGTTGTTGTTGTTGTTGTTGCTGCAATGCGCCACTTGACTTTTCCGCGTGGCGAAGTGTTTATTGAATTCGGTGGCACTTGCCGCCAAGCCAGCCACTGCCCTCCTGCCCCCTCCCTCCCCCTGCAAACCCTATCCGCCCGCTCAGCTCAACGCCTTGATTGCAGCTTTGACTCGACTGCGGGCACTTCAATTGCTGCTGCTGCTGCTGCTGCTGCTGCAGTAGCCCCTGCAATTAAATCTCCATTTAGTAAGCGCGAATACAAAAAAAAAACGCAAAAAAAAAGTATCTTTTAATGCCTGCAGCTCTGAGCGCCCCCCTCTCTCTCTTTGCCCAACCCTGCGGCGCCTTAATCGCCGCGCGCAGCTTTAATTATGTGAATTTTAAATATTTACAAAAAGCTTAGCACAAAATCAGCGCAAAAAACTTTATTAATTATTTTACAGCATCTTCGAGATATATATGTACAATTTTTTTTGCTGCTCTTGAGATTTCTGCTTTTTGTACGTTTTTAATTCAATTTATGTAAACAGTTTGATGGCTGTCGCTGTCCTCTTGAGACTCGTTTCGCGCACACATAAATCAAATTAATGACAAAAAAGCGCAAAAAAATAATGTAGTACTAGCAAAAAAAAACAACAGCAATCGATGTTGGCGAACAGAGACACAATCCCTAACTATCTGAGCTTGGCTTAAAACGTGAGATTTGGAATTTCCTTTTGGTGAAAGTTTTTTCGAAATTTTAGCATCAAGTCATAAGCTAATTACTGATATTCAAGTCTAATGACAAAGTTAATTAAGCAAATATATTTGTCTATTCAACAAAAGTAATTGGGTTGAGAAAAACAAATATTTGAACAATTTCCTAGAATCTGTAGCTAGTAAATCTATTTCGCTTATGAATGAATGAATTGCGCATCAATTGACATAAGCTACGAAATTTTAGAAGCTTAATTTCATTTTAAAAGAACTAATTATAAGATCTCCGGACATTCCCGCAAAGCCATTAAGTTCAAATTGTTATGGAGATCTCCTAATAAGATTGTTGATACCCAATAATAAGGGTATTCACACCAAGAAAAGAGAGCTTATATTAAGAGTGAATGGAGTTCATAGAACTCGTCTTTTAGAGTTTATATAACTTTCTTAAACCTTTCGAACAAATGAAAGACTCTTAAGGAATTAAAAAGTAGCCTTTTATTATAGAATTGGAGCTTAAAGACCAATAGAGCTTTCTTAAATTAAATATTTCATAAAGCTTAGCAAAACAATTTTAAAGAGCTTTTCTAACGAAATTATCACATTTTAAGAGTATATTAAAAAGCTTTCTCAGAGCTTTATAATGCCAAATAGATTGCTTTAAGGGTATTCAGTTGAGTATGATAAAGGTAAAAGATCTTTGCAAAAGTGCATAGAATTCCTTAAGCATTTGTAGAGCTTGCTTTAAGCTTTCATAAAGCTTTAATTAAGATCTAATAGATCTTTACTTAAGATTAAAAAGAGCGTTTCTTAAGACTTATTTGAACTTTATTCAAGAAACTATAAAGATTTCTCAGTGTTATTGTTCTTTTAAAAAAACTTTCCTCTATATAGAAGATTAGAAGATTTCTTAAAGTGTAAATAGTTCTTTCTTTATGATACGTATATCATTATATACATTATATAAACTACTAAATCGCAAAAAAGAATAGGTTTCCATGAGACTATGTTAGCTTAGAAGATTGAAATCTATTATATTCTTTATGCTATGAATTACTTTTCAAAGATGAAAATGGAATTTTAATAGATCTACAGTTATCGATAGGTTAGTAACTAGATTATGGATTGTCTGACAAATCTTAAGTTATGTTTATAAACTTTATCCTAAACAAACATTCTAAACTCTTTCTCAACTAATCAAATGAATTTTAATTGGATTGATTAATCATGAGTGTGTATATTCGCTCGTGTGTTAAGCTGCTTAGGTAATAAATATATTGAGGCTTATAAATCATTATAGTTCTGATCTGACAGCTGCGTGCAACGATTTCTTTAAACGGTACTCTGAGCGTCAAGTTTGACTGGAGCCTGAGCTAACGGCAAAAACTCTAATGAAAGCATACGGCAACGCCTCAAGACTTGTCTCTATACATTTATAAGCATATCTTAATGTGTGAATGTGTGTGTATCTGTGTAAGTGTGTGTGTGTGTGTGTGTGTGTGTGTGTGTAGATTGTGAGACTGCTACCGTATCTAAGCCCCTGCAGTTGATTTGCTTTGCGTGTGAAACGCGACAAAACAATGGCCAGTGGCTGGCAAACTAACACCAGAAGTTAATGACAAGACAGTGACAATTGAAATTACACACACTCAGCACAACACACATACACACACACACACGCACAAATACAGATTTACACACTGCACATGCAACTGGCCAAAGTAAACGCCCCGTTTACCTGCCGTGGCGACTGGCTTCGGTTGTTGTTTTACCTGTTTGCTCAGGAGCGTGTTGAGGCATATATTAGATGTGCACACACACACACACACACACACACACAAGACTGTGTGTTTGTACAGCCTCTCTCACATACACACACACACACACACACATGCCAAGTCTGAGCCGCATTCGCTTTGCTTTTGCATCTGTATCTCCAGCATGCGGCTGTATCTTTGGCTGTATCTGTATCTGTATCTGAGCACTGTCAGTCAATGTTGTCTCGGGCCCAAATCTCACACGACAACTCAACGTCAAGGAGTCAAAGTCGCCGTCATCGGAACGTTCACCGGTTCGGTTCATTTCAGTTCAGTTCAATTCGGTTCATTTCAATTAACTTAAATTCCGTTCGCTTCGTTTCAATTTGATTTATCCTCTTTCCTGTTGTTGTTGTTGTTCCATTTTACACCTACTCAGCCCTCGCGTCATATTTCGTTGTTAAAATTTATCTGCAACTCAATCTGAATGTCAATGCCGGCCGCATCCTCCAAGTGCATCAACGTCAGGGTTTGGGCCAGGTTTGATGGCTGGCGGCTTTTAGCGCTTAATTGCGGCGTTTAACAAATTGTTTCGAGGAACGCGCGAGAGTCCCTCAGTGCGTGTGTGTGTGTGTAAGTGTATAAGTGTGTGTATCCGTGAGGTATGTGGTAATATATGTGCATATATTTTAAACTGGCGCCCACGCCTGGCTGTATGCAATACGAAGAGCTCTACTGGAATTAGTTAAGCAAATAAATAAACCAGACCGATAATTAAGAATAACAAAAGCTTCGACTAATGAAGTCGTCTCACAGCACGAACTGTCGATCAGTTAGTTACAGACACAAGCGCTGATACAGATACAGATACAGATACTGGTACAGATACAAATGCAGATAGAGATACAGATACAGATACAAATACAGATACTGTTGCTGATGCTGACTGAAAGGCAACCCAAATCGAATACGACCGCTGACTGCGGCACTTGTCAAATTGAACGATACGAATTTTTATTTCAATTCCATGTTGATCGATCTTCGGGGGCAACCCAAGCAAGTCCCAACCAAAATCGCCAGATTGATACATTGTGCACGTTTTTTGGCTTAAAAGATCCGTCGGCTGGCGAGACGGACAAACAACAAACAAGTCAAGTTTTACTTGCAGCGCAATTTGAATTTAGTTTTTGTTGTATCTTTTATTATTTTTATCTGTTTTTTATTTTCGTGTCTTGTCTGCGGCTTATTGTTGCTTATTTCTAGAGAATTCCGTAAACGGAGTCTTGCATGATTGATCGCTTATTTATTAGTTTATTTCACAATGAGTCTTCCTCTCTCCCTCTCCCTCTCTCTCTCCCTCTCTCTCTCTCTCTCTCTCTCTCTCTGCCCATCTCTCTAAACCCTTCTCATCTTGTTAATACATCAACAGTTTGGCGTAGCTTCCCATTTTCACACAAATTAATCATTTACTCCTTTTTTCCAGGGCCGCATGCCGCGCCTGAATCGCAGCGTCTCCATGGAGCGTCTACAGGATTTCGCCACCTACATGGGCATGGGCGTGGTCGGCGGCGTCTCCGATATGCCGCCCTATCCGCCGCACTATACCAGCTACTCGTACCAGAGTCCAGCCGTGCCACCCAGCGCCCAGCATGCCGCTCAGTACGGCCAGCCGGCTGCCACGTTGCCGCCACCACCGCCGCCGCCACCGCATCATGGCCATGGTCACGGCCACCATGCGGCCATGCTGCATGCCAATTCGACACTGGGCGATCTCTGCTCGGCCGCCGGCGGTCAGCCTCACTATGGTCACAACCTGGGCTCGGCGGTGTCCTCCAGCATGCATTTGACCAACTCCAGTCACGAGGTGGATGGCGCTGCTGCTGCCGCTGCAGCCGCTGCGGCCGCTGCCAGCAGCAACTACAAAATGGAACACGAGATGATGTATTATGCGGTAAGCGATCTGGGACCCAGCGATCAGCGGTCAACGATCAACGATCGGCGATCCGGCTATATGATTGAATATGAATTATGATTTTACACAGAGAGTGTTAACCGATTTGTTATTTCAGAACACTTCTTCGGACGTGAATCACACGGATGGTTTAATCAATTCGTTTTTCAACGACGAGGATCTTCACTTGATGGATATGACGGAGAGTAAGTGATCAATAACAATACCTCTCTTGCCATTTACAATTAGTTAATAAGCAGTAAGCACCTTGATAAGGATCTGCATCTATAGATACAGATACTTTTGTACTTTCTTTTGTTCTATCACGAAGTTAATTGCCTTTAGCTACTATTATAAGCTATCAAAATTGGCAATTTGCAAAAGATATTGTTTTATTGCTTTGCTCAACTTTTTTCATTTAGTACAACGGCCTTTACCTGTGCAAAACTCAAGCTTTGAAAGCTTAAAGCTTACCAAGAGCTTTACGAGTTATTTTTGTTATCTCTGAGCGTGCGAGAGAGTTGCTCACATATTAATTCAAATGTGAAAATATCTTGCGTTCTGAATATTTATTTTAACTTTTTAGTAAATTTCGTTTTCAGTAAATGTTATGTTTTTCTTTTTTCAAATTAAGCTTCAATTATTTTATCTCTAGTGTATTCTTTTTTCATTTTCATCAAATGTTAAAATATTTAAAGATCATTTTATTTATAAATCGAAAGTTTTGAATTATTATTATCATTTGTTACTTTCAATTATATTTTCTGTGCTTTTCGTTAAGTTCTAAAACTAACCAAAGCTTTAATAGCTTCTTATCAACATTACATTACGTCAAGTTCAGTTGTTTTAGTCAGTTTTCTTATTTCATAAAAGAAAAATATTTTAATTCAAAATTAATGCTACGAATTTGTCATACTACAATTACTTGAGTGTTTGTGACAGAAGCCAGGCCCCATGTGCTAAATAGACTTCATTCGAATTCAGCTTGAGTCACACCCACATGCGCTGCTGACTCGGCGGTCGGAGCTTTCACTCCAGAACATTGCTCAAGTTGCGCGACAGCATAACAAAAACAACGCGTGCGTAAGCTAAGCAACAACAACAACAAGAACAAGGCACACACAACACATACATACGAAAGAGAATATCAAAACTGATGAGCTTTTTTTAACCGTCGCCTGCTGTTGCTGCTGGCACATTTTGCTGTTAGCTCAGTTGTTGCTCTGCACTGCTTTGCCGTATTCTGATTAGCATAAAATTCGTGAAATTAGTTTAAATTTGAGTGAAGAACAACGCCTGCTCAGCGGCGCGAGCTCAATTCGCCACGTTCGGCTCTTTGCGAACGCTCGGCCCGCTCGTGTTTCGCGCTCAATTCAGGCAAAATTTAAAAATGAGCATGACAAAAGCAAAGCAACAAGAACACCGCACAATTCCGAGTCAATCAGTCGAACACGAACAATCGAATACGATAGTAAAGTAAATATGTATATTCAATGAAATAGTAAAAATAAAAAAAAAATAGCAAACAATAATATAAGAAGAAAAAACAAATGAAGATCGACTACGTGCTAGAAACGTGACAACACTCTTATACAATTAACATAAATTAATAAGACTTATTGATAAATGAAACAATGACGCACTTGGCACATTAAGCAAACGCGAAAGCGGCACTAAAAACGGCACAACACACCAAATTCATGCATACGTGAATTTAAATTTGTTCTCACATGTATTGGTGCATCGCGAATTTAGAACGTTTGATGACGCGCGAGTAACGTATTTTTGTGGCAAAAAAAAAACAAGAAAAATTTAAATAAAATAAAACAAAATCGAAAATAATCGAGCAAACGAACACGAGAAACAGCCCCAAAAACGGCCGCCCAGACTAGACAATACGCAAATCAACAGGTGAGAGTAAGGGGAAAAATGTGAATGTGAAAATGAGCAGAGCATTTGATAGCGCCAGAGAAGCGGTGGCAGCGTCAGCGGCATCGGCGCCCAGTGCGGGTGGTGGCCGTCGCCAGCGCAGTCGGTGTTTTATTTTTATGCTCAGGCGTCCAAATCAAAAGCACAAAACCCATTTAAATATTTGCCGCGTAACAATTTTTTTCATTAGTCATGCTGCGCAACCAGCTCTGCTAGCGTTGCCGCTGTTGCTGATATCAGCAACGTTGCGCAGCGACGACAACGACAATGTTCTAAAGCGCGCTCTCTCACACGCGCAACATCATTTTCGCTCTCGTGAGCGTCGCGCACACACACACTCTACACGTTCTCTCTCTCTAATGCCCGCTCAGCAAGTTTTGTTGCTGCTGCTGCTGTTGCCGTTGCCGTTGGCTGTTTACTATTTTTAAACTGCTGAGTCATTTTATTCGAAGCAATAACGTTAAAGCACAATATCAGAAACAACAAAAAAATACATTGCACGATATCGCTGAGTCGTTATATTCTTGCGCTCTCAATGTACGAATGTTTTTATTATGAACGCACTAATTATTGTCGCGCCACCCTCTCGCTCTCTCTCTCGCTGCCGCTCTTTTTTTTTTGTCAATGCATTTTGGGCATAAAATGACAAAAAAAAAATTCAAAAGAAATTACGTTATTGGGTTACGTGTTTGCGTTTGCGACATATTTAGACAAAGACAACAAATGTGCGCACTCTCTTCAGCGCGCTGCTAAAACGTGCAAAAGCTTTAACCGTTATCTCTATTAAACTTCCGTTATTAGTTAGGCTTTTCATTTTTATTTTGTTTTTCTTGTGGCATGTTCCAGGGCGGGTGTTCGTATTGCACTCTGCCCACTGATAACATCGACCTACAATTTTGTATTGTATTTTGCCAAGTCATCAATGTTTATGGGCTTGACCTTGCCATGCCGGCAGACGTACTTATAGACTATGGTGAATAAGTACACATACATATGTACACATACATGTATATACTCGAATACCCATAACAGGTTACCTTAATCAGCTCACATTTAAAATAATGAGCCAAAAATTGAGCTTAATTACTAGCCCTCAAATGTGACAATGATTGCGGCTTAACATTTTGGGCGGCCCTTTTTTTAACTATCTAGGATATAAACAGTTAACGTAGGGGTCCTTTGGAGAGAGCTTTCGTTGCTCAATTATCGAAAATATCTGACGAGTTTTTACGTAGATCTATAAAAGGAAAATCAGACTAAAATATTGATATATATAACTTTATATATCGCAACATTCAGAAATGTAGATCTCAAGTTTTCTGTATACATATAAGACTTCATTTGCTCTTACAAGCTTAAGCATAGTACATAAGATCACATGGTTCAACGAGCAAGGCGATAAGATTAGCCGAGACCCAAAAAATAGCGCTCACAGACCTCTCGGGTACATATAGATAGGTATACCTATATAAACATATGTATATGTTCATGGTATAAATATGTGTATATGCATACATTTAACTACCCTCAGACATTTCGCAATGTGCACGGAATGGAAAGTGAGACGTTCAGAAAATTGGTAGACCTACGAGCTTGGGGAGAGCCTAGAGATAGCGGTTTTTATAGATAAGGAGCTACCGAGACGATAAGCAATACGGTGGGAATACGTAAAATATACATATACTGCGACATTTTTTCATACCTGTACATATATGTATACAAATATGCTGAATAAGCGAAATGTGCAGAAAAAGCTAATCTATATAGATCAGGCTGGAATCTACTCATTACAGTGAAAGCTCGCTTGGGGGAACAGCCAAAGTAAAATGAATATATGTAGGCGAAACAAGAGAATTATTTTACATAAGCTCTGGTAAATTAGAGTAACTTATTTAAAATATATATTTTTTTAAGAGTAGAGAAAAATGAGAACCGATCAAGTTATTTTTTTAAAATGTAACCCAAAGGTTGGACGCTGTTCGTAAGGCGAGCATTCACTGTACCACATAATTAAATATGTATATATATGTGTATATCTATATTTATATTTAAATTTAAATGGAGAGCAACTTTTCTAATTTATAATGTGGTTGATTGTTTCTCTCTCGCTCCGACAGGTTTCTGTCGCATGGTGGATAACAGCACTAGCAACAACTCCTCGGTGCTGGGCCTGCCCAGCAGTGGACATGTGAGCAACGCGGGCAGCTCAACTCTCACCATTGGCAGTCATGCGAATCCCAATAGCGTAGCTGGCGGAGCTGTTGGCGGTGTTGCCTCTATGAGCGGTGCAACCGGAGCAGCAGCAGTGGCTGGTGCTGGTGTGGGCGTGGGCGTGGGCGCAGCTGGTGTGGGCATGACCAGCGATCTGTTGGCCAGCGCTGGTGGGGCACAGGGTGGCGGGGATCGCCTGGACGCGTCCAGTGACAGTGCGGTCAGTTCGATGGGCTCGGAGCGTGTACCCTCGCTCTCCGACGGCGAGTGGGGCGAGGGCAGCGACTCGGCACAGGACTATCACCAGGCCAAATACGGCGGGCCGTACGATTTTAGCTACAACAACAACACACGCCAGCCGCCGGTGGCACAGAAGAAGCACCAGCTATATGGCAAGCGGGATCTGCACAAGCAAACGCCCAGCGCCTTGACTGCCACAGCGCCGCCAGTGGCAGCCACACCGCAACCCCAGCAGCATCAGCAACCGCAGGTGCAGAGCATCAAGTACGAGTACGAGGCGGGCGCGGCGGCGGCCTTCACGGGCATGCAGCGCAATGGAGGCAGCAGCAGCGTAGGCGAGGCCGCTGCCATGGCGCCCGTTCTGTCCAAGGACTATCATCAGGCGTACGGGATGAGCGCGGCTAGCGCCTTTACAGCTGACTATGGCATGCCACGTGCACCCTTGACGCCCCACGGCGCTGTCCAGCTGAATCACACATACGCACTGCCCCAGGGCAACGGACCACTGCCCCAGGGCAGTGGCTCCCTAAGCAGACCGCATCCGCGCGACAAGAAGCCCGTTGCAGGTAGTAAACATGCCGCGAAGTCGGACAACGGCAGCAGCAATGCCAGCGCCTTGGAGGACGAACATTTGTCGCGGGACGAGAAGCGCGCCCGTTCCCTGAACATACCCATACCCGTGGGCGACATAATCAATCTGCCCATGGACGAGTTCAATGAGCGCCTGTCCAAGTACGATCTGAGCGAGAATCAGCTGTCGCTGATACGCGACATTCGCCGGCGTGGCAAGAACAAGGTTGCGGCACAGAATTGCCGCAAGCGCAAACTGGATCAGATACTCACGCTGGAGGATGAAGTCAACACGGTGGTAAAGCGCAAGGCGGAGCTGAATCACGATCGGGAGCAGCTCGAAACCGAACGCAAACGCATTTCCAACAAGTTTTCCATGCTGCATCGTCATGTTTTCCAGGTGAGTTTCCAACACAAATGATGCCCCTTAAATCATATAGCTAATGAATCCATCCGCTTACAGTATCTGCGCGATCCCGAGGGCAATCCATGCTCGCCGGCTGACTATAGCCTGCAGCAGGCGGTCGATGGTTCCGTCTATTTGCTGCCGCGCGACAAGCCCGACAATGGAGCCACGGCAACGGCTGCTCCCAGCGCGGTGACAGCTGGCAGTAGCAGTCAGCAGGCGGCGCTGCATCCCGTGCATCAGGGGCATCATCAGGTGCAGCCCCAGTCGCAGCACGTGCCACTGCAACAGCAGCAGCAGCAGCAACAACAACAACAACAACAGTCGCGCCTGCCACCACATATGCAGCAGCAGGCGCCGCAGCATCATCAGCAGCTTTTGCCACAGCAGCAGCAGCAACAACAGCAACAACAGCAACAGCAGCAGCAGCAGGCGCCGCATCAGCATCAGCATCACAAGGAATGAAAATATCTGCTGCGTATTGCCGCAACAACGAGTTGGTTGTCGAACTTTCAGCAGCAGCAACAGCAGCAGCAGCAAATGCAGCGGCAACAGCAGCAGCATCAGCAACACTTGCAACAGCAGCAACTGCAACAGCAGCAGCAGCAGCAATGTTGCGAGCAGGCGTACGATTACCGTTATGATTTATACAACAACAGTTACCTGTACTACTGAGCCGTTGCCGCTCTTCGTCCTCTTCTTCTTATTCAACTTCTGCTTCTTCTGTTGCACGCAACATGTTGCTGGCAACATTTGGTTGCAAAACACGGCGCGGAAAACGCTCGTGCATTTAACTGCAGCGGGTTTTACAGTTTATCCTTTCATTTTTCCCTTCCCCTCCCCTTCCCACTTCCTAACTTAGTCAAAATGTTTGTTATTTATTTTTAAATTCTTTTCAATTGCCTTTTCTTCAACTTTTCTTTATATATATATATAGCTTATATATATTTTCTTGTATATTGAATACAATCCATAGCGCATGGTACGAAAATTTATACCTTACTTGTGATAAATAATTTGTGAATTTCGCATGAATATGTTTTGAAGCAGCAGCAACAATTAACTTAAAGCTTGTATTGAAAAATCCACATTAAAAAAAAACCCACTAAAAAATCCTCAGTCACACACACACACACACACACACACCTCTATCAATGCGTCGTCCAAAAGAAACATGATGCTAAAAACAAAAAAAAAAAACATTTTCATTTTAAATATTAGAATAAAAAAAAAAGAAAAAGAAAAGCAAAGAAAAAAAGATGAGCACATGTATAAATAGCTGTTAGGTAAAAGTTTTGTAAAGGTTTTGAAAAAAAAAATAAGAATAAAATAATTTAAAATATTGCTGGACATTTCAGACTCGTTCGTAAGAAGCTTAGTTTAAAGTACACACACACAACACACACACACATACACACGCGCACTCACACACTCACACTCACACACATAAGAAAGTAAACCTTAAGAGAATTACAACAATTAGCGTATTATTTACTAATACTTTAAGACTAGCTCATAAGCAAAACTGTAAATACACATTAATTAATTTAGTTTAATCTAATTCATTTTAATAATCCACTCGATGCACTAGGCGAGAGCTAATTGTAAATTAATCTACCAGTTCAAATACGAACCTAACAACAAGAGTTTAAAGTGAAAGAAAACATAAACAAAAAACAAAAAGAAATATTAATATTTAATATTCTTATAAATGTCCTATTGCATAAAAACAAGAACGTATTTATATAAATGTACGCAGAGATCAGATGCAAATAAAAAAAGCTAAAAACTATTGTTAAATACATTTACCTAATATATGTATGTATGTACACACATACATGCATGCATGCATACATCTAAATTGTTGCAATTCATTTCGTGCATCTCAAAATAAAATATCGCAAAATGTAAAACTTAAAAAAAAGAAAGTAAGAAAAACATGTGCGCAAAATAAAAAGTAACACAAAAAACGCGAAATTATTTGTTTGTAAATTGTAATAAATAATTAAATACTATGTCTATAAATATTTACACACACACATACGTAATGAAATACATTTACATATTATATTAACATATACATTTAAAGTAAAAGTACTTATGTTCTGAATACTTCAAGCATTTCTTCCTGAGTTTTCAATGCTAGATTGTCAGATGCCAGTTTTATGATATGAGGACTATCCATAGCTCCATCTGAGGAACTAAATCGTTATATTATTATCGGATGTCCATAACAACAGTTTATTGACTAAGCTGCGGAATTTTGATTGACAGATTGACGGAAATACTTTAAGTCCAAACATTTAATATGTCTAGTACCCACTTGTATGAATGTGTCTATATCTCTGTGCATGTAGAATTTATGTGAAAAGCTTGTATGCTTCAGAAAATATACAAACATTTCCCAAAAGCAAAAACTGAATAAAAGAAAGAAACTTACAAAAATAATATAAGCACCATCGTTTGTCAATCTTTATCTATAAAACTTATATAATTTCGTAAGAGCTTACCTGTTTACAGTTTTGATCTGCTGAAATTTTCACTGTAGCTCGGAGGACGGACGGATGGAAGGACAGACTGACGGACAGACAGTATATATATATACTTTATAGGGTTGAAGATGGTTTCTTCTGCCTATTACATACATTCGCACAAAAACAATATATCCTTTTTACCCAGGGTATAAAAAATGTAAAAACATAAACAGGAGGATTAGGCTTAAGTATAGCATATAGATAAACCAGCCAGGTTTCCTTTTGTTTAAACTGATTAAACTGTGGGGAACCCACAATCAACACGCACGATAATTGACTGAAATATGTGAACTAATTGAAAGCTCTCGAGCATCTAAGTAACTGATAAGCGATAAGAAGTGGGTCAAGCACTGGATGAAAAAAGAGAATGTTGAGGTTTCAGTAACAGAACCCACTCTTAGACCGATCGTTCTTATGTCAGCTGTATGATATAGTGATCCGATCCGGCCGGTTCTGAGACGGGTTAAGACGGGATTTCGAGAAATTCCACCCCGATGTGTGCAAAAATCGCGATAAACGCACGTGCACAGGTCGATATATCCACCTCCCAAACCTTGGTCAAAACTCAACCGAATTTCATAAGGTCAGGTTATTTGGTCATCGTTTGGCTCCTTATCAAATAAACACATAAATGGTCAAACTTCACATAAAACTGGTACACTCAAATATCCTATATAGACACAGGTCAAAATTTCCCATTCCCATAGCTCGGTCAAAACTCATCCAATTTTCACGAGGTTTGGGCCTTTGTTCAATGCTTGGCCTCTAGATCAATGTGGCATAAATATCTGGCAAGATTATTCTAGTTATAAGGCTTTATCCGATTTGCTTCAAACATATTTTCAAAACTCTATATAAGAACTTAATGAATACGTCTTTCGGCAATTTGGAAAATTTCACCCGCAACAGAGGTAAATTGGCGGAAAACAATTATATGAAAATTATTTGTTTACCGTCCAATCAGTTTTCAAAGCTTTTTGAGAACATTTATTTTACAAGTGACACGGGCAAGGCCGGGTTATATCCGCTAGTATATATATAAATCTAATCACATATTATTCAATTGATGTTATATTGAATTAAATTGATCCCTACATGAGTTTAATCTTTTTCTACCCAGATTTTGTGCCTCAAAACCTATCAATTTCTTTGCTATTTTTTACAAATTTGATAAAAGTTCGAGGATTTTTGAATGCCAATCGATTGCATTCATCTGTATGAGTCGTATACTGGTATATCATTTAAGAAACGGATGTTATATATAAGTTAGATTTTCTAGAATTTTGAAAAACTTAAAATAATCTTGGCTAAGTGCAGCTCGATCCTCTGAAGTTGCCAGCCACTGGATAGTAGTTGATAGTTGATAATCTTAGCAAGCAAATAACAGCCTCCGCCCTGCAATAGGCTATACTCTAAAAATATATTTGGCTGCCTAAAAGTATGCTAGAAAAAGTTAAAGCGCATTCAATTTTCAAGATAAAACAAAATAACTTAAGGCATTCTTTTCGAATGAAACACAATTACAAAATATACATTTGGATCTGGGTTAAAATGAATATAAAACGAGGTATTCTTGTGTATATAATTCATTCAGGTATATTTTCGGTCTTTTAATTTTTACAATCTTTGTGACACTTAATATGTAGGTAAAATACATCAATTAACATTCACATATGCTCATTCCATTTATTGTCCACACAGTTTTTGATAACAATTCAAAGCTCAATCTGCATTTTTCATCGTTTGGAATATGTGTACATATATATTTAGTTAATAATTGAGTAATTGAGATATTGAACAATCATCGTTTAAGGTAGCTTTACAATTCATATAACATGTTGCTTTGCACTATATCATTTTTGTGAGCTTTACATATATGTAGATAGATAGGATAAGTGTATAGGGTTTATACGCTCATACGAGGAAGTTGCAGCATTTTGGTTTCATTATATCGTTCATGGTATTTGTTTATAATATCAATTTGATGCTTATTTATATAGTAAATTCATTAAAAACTAACACTAACGCAGAAAGTACACTAAAATCAATTAATTGTTTACAAAATACAAGCCAGAGACAGCTCAAGGATCTGGTATCTGATCTGGTATCTGAATGGGCTCGCGGCTTCTGGGGTTCTTTAGGATGTCACAGCTAACAGAGCCGCATTTGAGTGGCCTCTGCTTAAACTAACTATCTATGTGTGTGTATATGTATATGTATGTATAGTCTAATTAGAATTCTAGGAGCCTACACTTAGAATACAACATCAGTTTGGGTTCGCTTAGCTCGGTTTGAATATCAGCAGATGGAATCGATGGGCAGCTGATCCTGCTTGATGCTCAGTCGTCGCGGATTCGATTGCTTGGCACGGGCGCTGCCATTGCCAGGCGCAGCGGGAGCAGCTGTTGCAGCTGGTGCAGCGGATGGAGCAATCGTGTTCAGCGTGCTGAGACTGTTGCTGTTGCTGTAGTTGCTGCTGTTTATGGAATTACCGGAGTTGGTTCTCTCATTAATACTTGTTAGGTTGGGTATGCTCGGCGCCGTGGTCGTTATGGATATATTGTGGCCGCCCATCGTGAACAAGGCGCCATGCTTGCCATGCCCGTGGCCGTGGCCGTGGCTCTGGCTGTGGTTGTTGTTGTTGTTATTGTTGTTGTTCAGCGGCTCCAGTTCACTGGCCAGGACGCCGTTCGGTATGGAATGCGAGCGTATTTGCAAACGGCCCGAGTCCAAAGACTCATCGCTGGCCGGATCCAGATGGTCCACAGAAGCGGCCGACGCAATGCGCTGAAACATGCTGGCCGCGGAGAGAGTGCGATCCGCAAATGGCACTGAAAATTATAAATCCAATGATGATAAATATGCTGCCAGTGGGTAATCCAAGGATGGACTCACCTATGCCGCTCTTGGCGCTGCGCGTGCACTCGGACTTGAGCTCGTCCAGCTGTTTGGCGCTGCACAGGGGTGTGTCCACGTCGTAGGTGTTGTTGAACAGCGTATAGTCGACCTCATACTCGCCGGTCTCCTTGCGGAAGGACACCACATTGACGAAGCGATGGCCCCACAGTATCTCCGAGGGCAGATAGCTGCTGCGCGCCTGCGTGGTCATGCCTGTGGACTCAATTACGCCCTCTGTAAGCGAAAGGGAAAGATTAGTCCCAGACTCAAGTGTACCTATTGCTGACCCAACTTACCCAGCATGACGACCACCTCGAAGCGCTCCTTGAGCATATCCGAGGCGGAGAGCATGTAGAGCGGACTGTTCCGATCGATCTTGTGCACAATGGTGGTCGGCCAGATGAACATCAGCCGATCCTCGCCACCATCGGCGCCCACATGCAGCTCCTGCTGATAGAAGGGCAGCACCTCACCCTCCTTGGTCACCTTCTTGCGTATGACCTGGGCACGCACGTGGGCCTCTATTATATGGGATTTGCGCATGTCACCCACTCGGAACATCAGACATGGCGTCCCGTCCCTGTGACAGATGACCGCATTCCTAGAGAAGAGCAGCGTCTGAGCGCGTTTCTTGGGACGCGACAGCTTGGCAAACACAATGCCCACCATGAAGGCCTGTATGAAGACGCCCGTGATGCACTGGATGCACATGGTGAATATCGCCTCCGGGCACTCCTCGGTCACATAGCGATTGCCATAGCCGATCGTCGTTTGCGTCTCCACAGAGTAGAGAAAGGCCGTCATTATGCCCTTCACCTCCGTCACGCAGACCGTGTGCGTCATATTGACAATCAGCTCCGGCTGCGTATTGCGCAGATGTATGTACTCCAGATCGTTGTGGGCGAAGGCAATCGTCCACCAGATGAACCCGAAGAAGGCCCAGGAGATGACAAAGCTGGCCGCAAACACCAGCAGCGTCCAGCGCCACTGTGCGTCCACGAGTGTGGTGAAGATGTCCTGGAAAGAGAGCGGAAGAGCGTTGTTTAGTGCAAGTCGATATCGAACAGATTGAAATCTTAAAGTTAATTATGAAGCGAACTTGGAACCGAACCGTTTGTGTGTTGTTGCAACATTTTTTAGCTTTAAATTATCAAAATTTACCAATTGCACCAAAAGTAATATAAAAAACCGGTTTAAATAATTTTTCAGGTTCACGAAACGCACGAGTCATTGGTTCGCGCCGTGAACCGAACCACTGATTATTCTCTTTAATGGCAGCCAAGGTTAAAGAGAGCTTCTCTTGAGTTTGATAATTGGTGCGATGCGCAGCCGGTGAATGGCTAAATGTAAAACGGACTCCTCACCTGCAGATAGCGGCGACGTCTCTTGGCCACGTTGCCCTGCACCACGTTGCACTCGCCATGCTTGAAGACGACACGTTTACGCACTCGTCGCGAGCTAAAGCGCGTCTGCCGATACCTATGTGAAAGGAAGAGAGCAAAAGGAAGTCCAGTTATTTAAGAGATTCAAGCAAACGAACAGATGCATATAAAAGTGTCTGTATGTGTGTGTGTGTGTATGTGTGCGTCTTTAAGGAGGACTTTTTTTGTTTTGGGATTTTATATATGTTAATTTTCCCTCTTGAGCGAATTGATTATAAATAGTGGTATATTTAAGAGAAATGGGCACATTTACAGGTTTATTTTTCTGGCATTAGGTTTGCCTTTTATATAATCTCTGAACTCATAACTTAATTTCCCTCAACAAATCTAAGTACAAGTAAAATTTGTAAGGATATTTTCCATGAACTTAACTTTCCTATTTTCGCAAAAATTTGTTCTATAAATATTACTTCTTTTTTAACATATTTGAATAAAACTTGTTTTGCATAAACGAGTTTATAGTCTTAAAATTCTTTTTGCAAACTAAAATGATCTCTGCAAGCGAGCGTCTACTGTATTCATAGATGTAATTGTTGTATGGCACCTAGGCTTGGTTTGTTGGGCTATTTATGAACTCTTATCACTAGAACTGATAGCCTATATACGTACAGCGTACACTTGTTCGATCTCTCTAAAATTTCTATTCACATCTGTTGTCGTCTTCGTCAATTTTATATTTGTCACAGTTACCCGAACAATTCGTTGAAACACGTGATTAAATATGTAGATAACAATTTCCCCTTTTCTTGGGATTTCAATTTAAAATTCCTTTTGCAGAATTTCCCGCATACCCACAGCCACACATATTAAAGTACCTATTTATATATATTTAAGTGGGTATTGTAAAATCTGCTGACTGGCAACAAGTGATATATACATAAAGTAACAGAAGATTTTCCATTGCCATTGTGATTGATAAATCGTGGCAAAAACAGGAAGTGTATATTCGTGCATATCTATGTACATTATATACATATGTATATAGAGATATGGACGTGCACAATATAAATATTTTATTTTAAAACAACAAAAGACGCACTTTCCGAGAGGTTCAAGAGCTAATAGCTATCCAGACATCCTCTAAGGTCTTGTTTAATATTTTATTCACTATAACTAAACCAATTACCAGATCAGAGTCTGTGCTAAAACGCTGCTGAAGCACAGGACAAGCACAAATCCAATAAAGATGTGCATTAAGAGTAAGAATTTGGTCAAAAGTTAAAGTCAAAAAAACAATAAAAGATGCACTCAAAAGGTTTTTTATACAAATAAAATGCTATATATTATATTTCGGCGATCCTTCCGCTACGTCCTCAATAAACTGAACTCATGCAGAAATTCACATGTGCTTTCCACCGGAGCTTTCTGTCGGAAGCTTTCACACAATCACGGATCAAGAGTCAAATTTGCACTGCGAGACGGATTTGATACGCAGGCCGTTCCCAGTTGTGCTCAGCCATTGCTGCTGTAATCGCAGAATTTAACTGTAAACTGAAATGCTACTTACATTCAATGCAACAACAACAACAACAACAGCAGCAGCAGCAGCAGCTGCAAAAGCAGCTGATTGTTGCAGTTCAGCTGTTCGCTTCATTCTGCCTACTTATGCAAAAGTCCCCACATGGGGACCACACAATTAAAGCTCATAAATGCCCTCTTGAGCTTAAACTCAAAGCTCGGATTGCAAAGGGCGCGCTCACGAGAGCATTTGTAATGTGAAACAGACAACAAAGCAACTGAAAAACTGATCAATGGACTCGATAGTTGGATTTTACAGTCCTATCTAAACATTTGCGCTCTTATAAGAGAATTTGAAGAGTAGCTCTCTGCACCTGTCTTCCCTCCTGCTGCACGCTCACAACTGATTGATTATTTATTTATTTATGCTGATCTCAACTCCGGACGTTGACAAACCGCTTGCCGTGCGTTGATCCAACGTTTGAGCTGTGCAAAAATTCGTAGAAATTGCCATCGAACTTGACAATAACATTCATTAGTTTGAGCTTTCGAAATTTGTGTTTGTTTTCTAAGTAATAAAAAATAAACCGGGTTTTAAAGCGATGTTATACCCTGTACATAATTAAGGATTGAGAAGGGTTTATAGAGGTGTACATACGTATGGCTGAATCAGGCAGAAAACAGAAACTAAACTATTATTTAAATTTTGACATAATCACTCTGCTCCATCAAATAAATAAATTAAATTCTTGGTTGTATCTTTTAACTCTATGCGATGGTCATCATATCAAGTAGAACGGATTTTGCTGTTTTCTTAGTGATGTTTCTTACTCTCTCTCTTTCTCTAACTCTCCCTTTCTGTTACTCTCTCTTTCTCTACCTCACTCTTTCTCTTACTTCCTTTTTCTCTATCTCTCTCTAACATGTTCTTGTATTCTGTTCTTTCTTTACACTGTCTCACTCGCTCTGTGTCCCTCACAGCCCATCTTGTCTATTACTTTCACTCACTAGCTCCGCCCACTTTCAATTTATCGCCCTTCTATGTGGTTTTCAAAACTTCAAGTAAGTACTGATATAACTTATTTAAGAGCTTCTTAAGTATAAGCAGCTACTAATGTGGCTCGCGTGGTTTAGAGGGTGTTTGTAGGTGCATAAAAGTAAATACTGGCATATGTACATATATTAGTGTAATGGGGAACTGAATACAGGGTACAACTTAGTTGACCATTCTCTACTAGAGCTGTCTGGTTTTTATTTTGTGAACTGCAGCATTGCTTCACTTATGGACAGATGACTAAACTGGCAAAGGCAGTTTCTGCCGTATATCTTAACGTGGTTGCCAAAGGCGGGTAGACAAGTTCAATGGAATTGCACTGAGTCATTCGGGGAGGTTTTGAAAAATATAAAAAAAGATCAGTTTTTAATGATAAAGATCAAGAACGAACTTGAGAATATTTATTAATGAGTTATAAATTAAATAACAAAAGCTCAAGGTATATGCAAACTCCGTTCCTAGTTCTACCTTTATAATATAGCGCCTCGACGCTTCAGTCAGATAAGTAATTGCACGCAATTAAATGCTTCGAGATAAAAACAATAATAAAAGGCAAACCTGACCTTAGACATTGCGAAAGTTCTGGCTAATCAGTGGAGGCTTTTCACTCAAATGCACTTCTTCAAAAGTTCTTGGCCAATTGCCAAACATTCCATAATCGCAATGCAACTAAAGAGCAGGGTCTGTAAAAAGTCTGCTGACCATATAAAGTTGACCGAGGTCGTGACTAAAATGATTGACGTCATCTGGAAGGCGAAGTCTTCAAGCAATTCGTATTAGGGTTTGAAGTGAGCCCATTTAAATCCGTATTCCGAGGCATAATTAACTATGAAGCGAAGCAGGCTTAGTATAATAGTATGAGATATAGCAAGAACTGAACATAAGGGAGAGACGTTAGTTCGACTAACTTTAATTTGCAGGTTGTCACAATCTACATGCATAGATAATATATATCTTTATCCAATCTATCTGTCTAGACTTATATATGGCCCATAAATCAGGTCAGAAAGGACAACAACAACAAGAAGAACACAAGACATTTATCTTAAATTTATATATGATTTTCGTTTTTGTGCAAGTTCAGTGCCAAAATTGAAATGCCAAAAGTCATATGCGAAATTGCATTTTACAGTCTACAGATATGAATATATTATATATATTTATGAACTATTTATGGATATATCTATACTAACTATTAATAAAGTTGTCAAATGCAAATGCTACCTTTGGACATTGAACCACGTGTGCGCTGTGTAAACAAATTTGTTAAACGTTGTTTCCATTTGTATAGCAAAGCAGATGTTTCGGTATATATTTTATATAGATCATACTTATACATACATATATTTGTATATATATATGTAGCTTTATATTTATAGCTATGCTTTAAACAATTGCCAGCGGAAATAATAGGGAATAAACAGCGCCTGGAAAAGCGTTGCATGCAAATATTTGTGGCAGCATTCAATTAAAGAGTTGTTTTCCCTTTAATGAAATGTACACACCTCGATCTATATAAACATATAGACATATTAGCTAGCTTAAACAGCGCACAGCTGCACACTTGTTTAAATAAAATATCAAATACATATATACTCAAATACGGCTGGCTGCTAGAAGAATCCGAAGTTATCGATAAACGATACTGAGCAATCGATGCACAGTGAAGACTTCGCGAACTTAGAAAGGAAGATACAAAAGTTATGCTAGACAAACGGAAGCAAGACATCTTCAATCGATAAATATCGCATTTTAACAACCAATATAAAAAACTTTTGCAAGATTCTTTTTTATTTATAACCAACATTCTTCTTTGAAAATACTTGCAACTATCTATATGAATACATTTTGTCAAGTTCTCAACTTTGATCGTTAGCAGACCAAAAGAGATGAACATAAAAGCTGTACGCTCTAGCGAGCATTCACTGTACACACACATTACCTCAACAGCTCCTCGCGCCAGGACTGTTCACTGGAATGCGTTGCTCGATAAACGATCATCGATAGGCGACTGAAACTGCGTCTTAGATCCGACATGTTGTTGTTGTTATTGTTATCGTTATCGACTAAACGTGATTTGTGAATACTTGAAGAATACTTCTTTTGAGGGTAAAAACTGTTGTTGTTGTTGTTGTTGAGTTAAAGAACAGAAAAAAAGGTTGAATTGCGTTGGAGGGGTTTTAACGTTTGCGCGAAAAATTCAAATTGAACGAAACGTTTTGTTTGTTATTCGTACTTTTTGTTGCTCGTTCTCTAGTTTGTCATTGTTATAAAAATAAAACAGAGACAATGCTTCTGCAGCAGGCGACGACGAGCCCAAGAAGTCATTCAAGTCATTTCTCAACATTTTGTGAAACACTTTTCAAAATACTTCTTTTTTCTTGGTTTTGTTCTTGTTTTTGTTTTCTCATTTGTCGGAGCTCAAGAGTCCTCAGCTCAGCACAAATATGTGATCAGCTTTATAAAGCGTATTTGAGTGTCTTGTATTTCTGTTTGTGTTTTCGCATGCGAACCGAACGAACGAGCCACATTTTACCAACTGAGAAGTCAAATTCAAATTCTGCTGTAGGCAAATACGATTTTCTATGCGAACAGCGCCCCGCTTCGAGTAGCCGTACACCCGTACTGGTACCCGTACCCCCACACACATTTACCACCAGATATCTCTTGTCTTTCTGGCCGCACTCGATCTACATACGTTCTACGTTCCACACACTCTCAGCCAAATAGCCAAGGCTCGTATAAACAGAAATCATTTCGCTTACACATGTTCGCATTGTCGATCGGGACCTGGGGCCGCACTCAACAGTTACAGACGCATATATCGAATGGACAGTTATCAGCCATGACTGGCTTTCCACATACATTAAGGCCTACACAGGTAGCCAAATAGATATCGGCATATATCTCTAGGTGTGTGCAGTATCTAATGTCCAATGGCTGGGCCATTAATTTTTTGCCTAAACATTTACGAGTTTACGTTTTCAGTATGAGTATGACAAGTGTCTAGAGACACGTTTTGCTGATTATTGCAAAATTCCAAAGGTATATAAATTTTAATTTCATTTAAGTGCTCTGCTCGATGGATAAGTTCTCTAAGTGCTGGCGGGGAGTATTACAGTATCGAGTGCCATTTAAATGTGCGTCTTATACGTAAAGTCGTTCTCCTCTAATATCGATATTCAAAATAACTCATAGCTTAAGGCAATCAACACAGGTCAAATAAGCCCCATGGAATCGAAACTTGCTTTAAAATGAAGAGCTGTAATCTGTTGTCTGTTTAAGGGGCCATAGACTTATGCCCCAAGTCGTCCCTTGTGCGAACCTCAAACGCATCTGTACAGATATCTGTAGATATATGTATGTATGTATGTTCATAGCGTGTGCAAATGTTTTGTCAAATTTATTTCGAAACGCAGAATGTCTGCCATATATACACATGCTGAAAGCGCATGCATATAGAATATATATGCTTATATGTATATACAAACATATCTTGTATTCCGCTTTGCTCGAACCGGTTTACACCGCCCGCCGTCTTTGCAAATGCGAGAGATTTTTGGGTGTTCGATCGATTAAAAATAGCCCCCACATCCCAGTTGACATTATAAAAGGGGCTGGCATGAACAATTTCATAATCCAGTTTACAATTGTACTCTTTACATCTGCAAGCACGGTGCGATCATTAGATCTTAAAGCTCTTGGGCCGGTCCCAACCCATAATAAATGATATCTGACTATAATCAGAAGCGCCCTCCAGCCCAAGGCATATATCTTATCGGCGGAATGTATCATAAGAACGAAAATTACCCGTATCATAAGAAAAGCGCGCAAAGTACCCGAGTCTTACGAATGTCTCAACTGCCATAAGATCTATGAGTAATTTTACAAAGAAAGCATAACTTAACAGCACAGGCAGCAGTTGATACCCTTTATCGGATGTGACGTCAAGGGTGTGACGCACCTGAAACAATAATTTGTAGTCAAGTGTTGCTGGCGGGAAGCAATTAAAACTATGATTATGACTAAAATTTTAGCCAATTTGAAGACAAAACAAGCCCAAATACAGTAGCATTTTTTGAAATTTTATTTGTCTTCTTTTATTTTCCCAACTAAGATAGCTTTATTTCGAACAGCTCATACTGAGATAGGAATAGGTATACGCAAATTGGCCTTGTAATGCCTGTTCCACTGGGCAACAAGAGTTCAAAGAACTCTCGTTAAATGTTGCCTCGTGTACTACACACAATTCTAGCTGGTAACAGAATCGTAATCTGAACAGGTTTCAATTTAATTTATAATATGTAAGACACATCATGCCGAGCACATGTTGAAAATGTCATTTCATGTTGATGCTTTAACACTCGGACGCTAAAAGGTGATCAACATTTTACTCAACGCGGCGACGTATCTATAAAAATGTTAGCAAGATTGTAAACAAACTTGGGTAATATATTCAAATGATATACAATAGCATATTAGCATGTGATTTTAGATGGTTCATTACACAATTATCCAATAATTATAGTAGGTATTTAGCTAACATTTTATTGATCATTGATCGTTAGATCATTAACATTTTGATCTGGAAAGATCAGTTAATTTACATAACATTTCATTTTATCATCCAGTGTACTCTGATTAATAGCAGATCATGTGTCAATAAGACATGTTCTTAAGATCGTTAGGAGTTGCAAGGATCAGTAGATATTAGTAATAGAGTCCTTTTTGAATGATATACCAGGTCATATTAACATTGGTTGGCCTTAATTTTGTATCACATTTAAAAGGATCGGAAGATCGTTAGAAGATGGAAAGATCTATAGATCTTAGTACCAGATTCTTTAGAAAACTTATCATAACTTGGACAATTATCATCTTTATTTAACAAACAATGTTAATCATCGTCATTTATAGATAAATCGTACATATGCCTTGTAATATCGTATGTCAGATCAGAGTTTAGATGTTGAAATTTTTCTATTACCCATTATTCTATTAAATAATTATCTTAAACTGAATAATTTTGACTTAATTATGTTAATTTATGATAAGCTCAAAGTGTTTTTTGAGAGTTCAAAGAAGTGAATGATTTTGATAAGACTCTTCGTATAGGTTTATATATATGTGAGTTCAGAGAACTGATTAGCTCTGATGAAACTTGAATAATAGTTAAGTTTAACGTAACGCTCAGACTCATTTCCTGCTGCTGTTTTTTTTTTGTTGTTCTTGGTTCGTTTCATTTTTTAATTAAGTTTTATCATTGGCACAGCTCAGTTCTAAAATTAAAATCGCCTATATGTGCCGTTAATCTTGAGTTTTTAGTCACGCCAAAAGTATAAAAATAATTAATGAATGTGGCATATAATTAGCAAATACATGGATTTGCCAATTGAATTTCGACTTGAGTTAGCGAACGCCTCTGTCTCTGGTAATATTCCATGCAAATAAGGCACATCAACTGAAAGATTACAAACAAGACGTTTCCAAAACGTTTCCAGGCTCGAGGCGTCTGCCGTCTGTATATGCATATTCAATTAACAGTCCCCGAAATTCGCCGAAACATTATTAAACTTTCCACATAAACGTGAATACTTGAACAAATAAGCAAAGTAACTCCATTTATGTCGATTCATTTCTATATTTTAATGTGAATCTTTCTCGGTAACTGTGTATCTCAATCTGCAACTGTTTGGGTGGAACTGTGGAACGACGACATGCCCAATAAGCGTGTCGCTTGGGCGGCGTCTTTAATGAGTCACGACGTGTCCCAGGCGCAGTTCCACACCTCCGGCTAAGTGCTAATAAATGCGCAATATTTGGAGAGGGGGGAAGACTTGCGTGGCCTTATCAACGTGAATTGGTCAGGGCCAGGTTTTTATCTGTTTTTAGCCAGTTGTCACAAAGTCTCGATTGTAAATAATACTGAAAAGTACACAGCCGCACAATAAGCCGGGCAAACACTAATAGGTATAATAGCTATGTATGTATATCTATGTACATATGTCTATATACTCATATGGCGGGCATGTGACTGGGCCCCGACTTGTCAGCTGGTTGAAACAGTTAAGCGAGCATCTAAAATAAACGTCAACATGCGCCGCTTGTTAGGCTAATGACTACACGCTTTCTACATCTTCGAATGTGGTACAGTCTGCACAAAAGTAGCCCACATGCCAAAAACAGTAAGAGTAACGGTAGTTGCAAATAAGTGCGCAATTTTCATGCAAGTGCAACTTGTGGAAATGGCATTCGACTTACCATCAATTATTAAGTTGAAAGTATTATACTATATACAAAAAACTTGAATTCCATTGTCATTTACACCTCCGACACACAGTCAATATGACAGTTACTTATAAAGACACAAAGACGTGCATTAAGTGTGCATGGAGCAGGTACAGTCAGCTCAAAAGCTGAACTTGTGTCAGCCGGTCTTCCGACTCTTAAATAGTTATGTGCACTGTTGAAACAGACAGTGTTGTACAACATGTAAAGCATTTATTTTCAAGGCTTGCCTTACTTATATATATGTGTAACTGTGTGTTCGCCATGAGCCAAGTATGTAGAAGATATAATCAGTCCCAAATTATTCACTATCTATATGCATAATAATCCCATGTACTATTAAACTAATCTATTTGTTTATGAAGAAACATACATATAAGTTAAGTAAACAAATAGGCGTGCGGCAGTGCCAAATACTTTGAAACTGGCGATTTGCGGCTCATAAATGTGGTAGCAAAGTAAGCGCCAGGCGTTGCTACCGGCCTCTAATTTATTTATAAAGGTAAAGCGCCCCATTTAAATTCAACCAACGGCATGAAAAGCGCCCCCTGCCGATAAGGTTGACCATTTACCTTACTCCTCAGCCAAACTGATTGGCTTTCAATGCGAGCGATTGAGCCGCATGTTAAAACTTCCTGAGGCGAACAACGCACTCAGCAGCAGAAAGAGTAAAGAGATGAGGACGAGTCTGTCAGAGTTGGCGTGGGTGTGAGTATAAGTAAGCGAAAAAAATGCCTTGAGAGTACAGTATGCTAAGCGACCGGCGCAGGCAGCAGAAATTGCTCGCGTTTGTTATGCAAACACTCTTATAAACAAACAGAAGCTGCAGCAGTATAAGAGTGAAACTGCAGTTGCTGCTTATGTTATTGTTGCCATGCAATGTTTTGGGTAGCGCATTCTCATGCTTTGTATTCGACACTGAAACATATTATAAAACATATGTAGATGTTTTTTTTTTGGCAGCTGTACATAGCTGGCGAGAGTCGAGTTCAATGTAATTGAAACAAGTTTGTTACTTAAGGAGCGACATTGGACACAGACCTCAAACAGCGCTGTTACAAAACAAAAAATGCACTTGAAAACCTGCAGCACTACTTATCAATAATTACAGGCGATAAACACAATCGTTTAGCAAACAGTTAACCAGCTTTCAAATCTGCGCATGTGTTTGTGTGTGTCTGTGTGTATGCATAACTTACTCGTACATCGCATCGACAAGATCGCGCTCCCAGGTCATCAGACGCTTCATGTTGCCCGAAAGGAAATGCGTGCAAATTTGAAGATGCTTTCAATTCAATGCACACGCGTGCGTTATACAACACAAAATGTGTGTGTTTGAGTTTGTATATATATGTATATTTTAGTTTTGTCTTTTTTGCGCTTTTTTATTTTGAGGTCGGCGAAAACGCGGCGACAACGCGCGGCGTCGCTATCGCGGCGGCGACTAAAATGTAACGGACGGTCAGCAGCAACAGCGGCGCGGAAACAATACAAACAGAAATACGAAATATGTTTGTATCTATGTTATGTTTTACATATGTACGTACATATGTATGTAACTATGAATATATGTATGTGTGTTTGTTGACGAGTGACAGCTCCTCCTCGGTCGAACGGCTAGCAGAAAATAAAAAGCTCTCCGCTCCTGTTACAACCTTGACGTGGATGCGGCAGCAGCAGCAGCAGCAACAAATGAATTACAATTATAATAATTGATATTTGTGTTTAGAAACAAAAAGAATCGAGCACTTTTTTTTATAATACTGGTCCCCGCGGGTGACGTTATCGCTGGATCTGGATTATGGGTTATGGGAATTTTTATATTGTTAGCTTATTGATGCTGTTGTTGTTGTTGTTGTTGTTTAGCAACTCTCTTAAAACACACACAAAGCGAATACTTCTCGTTTCGCTCTTTATCAGAAATGCGTTCTTTTTGTGGTTGGGAAAGCGAATATTGTTTTTATTTTGAAATAAACAAAAACGCGCATTATATACACAGCGTCTGTTCCGGCCGACAGAGCGGAACTTTTTACGTTTGAATTGAGTTTGCCGGTGTTTTCAACGATAACGGTATTTTGTCGCTTATATTGTGATTGTCAATTTGCTGAACAGTTCATCCGATTGTAATTATTTAAGCGGCGTCTGATTTACAACTGGCGTTGCATGTAAAATGCGTTTAAATAACTTTACAGCGTCGCTGCCGATCGTACAACGAACTGAGCGCAGAGAGCGTACAGCCGCGTAGAAGAGATGCTGTTGCGAAGAGAGCGCGTGACTGGGAGAAGGCGCGCGCAAACAGAAGCAAACGTCGCCGTTGTAGCGCTATGACGCAGATGTATTACTTTCTGCGAAGACGGCTCAAGCAAAACTGAAATCGCCAGTTGACAGCATTGTTGCTTTTTATTTCAATTTCAAGTATCATGTTGAAGAGCCGATAGCAGCAGACGTCGCGTCGCTGTCGATAGCAGCAACAGCAGCAGCAGCAGAGACAGCAGCATGCTGCTAAACACAAGCAAACACTAAGAGAGTAAGAACAACAACGCGTGTTAAGGAATTTGCGCGGGCAACGCAAAAGCAGAACAGAAAATCAAAATGAAATACAACAGCTGATAACCAATTTTGTTTTTGTTTGTTTTCGCATACACTTCACAAATACAAAACGAAAGCAAGACCGAGCAACAACAACAAAAGGAAAACACAAAATGAGAACAAAAAAAAAGCCGGCACGTTGCGCCATGCGACAAACGCAAACAAATAATATTAGCTGTAAATTTTCGGCGGCTTTGCGGAGAGATTCATTCCAGACATTAATTCTTGCCGCTAAATCAAGGCAATTAACTCTACCGTCAGCGTTGGCTGTGCCATAAAACGGGCTTACGTCGCGTATACGTAATATGCAAGCATGTTAATATGCAAAGTACATGAAAAATGTGAAAAGCTGCGACTCTGTTTCAATAAGTTGCTTTGTTATTGCTGTTGGGGTTGTTGTTGTTGTTGTCATTGTTGCTTTTATTCCAACACAAGGCTTAAGCCATGGCAATTAACTGCAAGCTTGACTCATCTGTAGGCGGGTCCATTGGGCGGCCTCAAGCATTATTGCCAATTGTTTATTGTACTTAATTAAAAAATGCAATCTGTACCATTTGTGTCAGCTGCACTGAACTTCATTTATGGCAAGACTTTTGAGAATCGGAAATGCTATATCTGATCAGAGATAAGATTTTGAATGCTTCATAAGTTGTTTCTATGAAAATTTATTGCTCTTATACAGTTCAATCAGATATTTTTTAATTTGCAGTTATCAGCGCAGTTTGCTTGCAAATAAAATTAACAAAAGCAGAAAAAAAGAGTAGAATTAATACTCTACCATGCTTTGCACACGGCCAAGACAGTATTGTACAGAGTATAGTACAAAGTCTTGTAATCACATGATATACTCATCGATATCATGCCTTTAACAGCTGATTACATAAATATTTCTATCAAAACCATTATGTTAAGATTAATTTAAATGCCGCCCTGTTACTAACAGTTGTTAAATATGTTAAATAACTGCAGCTATGTAAACGTTATAATAAAGAGCTGGATTGTAAAGTATATTTGTGCATTAATATAAACATGAGACTTGCATTCGACCTTAAGGATGTGTTAAAATATCTTTTCAAATATTTCATCTTAAATGAAGTCAAAGAATAACAGAAACAAAAAGAATAAACAGGAAGAATTTGGCAAGATAAATACGATTTCAGCATAATGTATCTTATTTTGACAAAATGACTCAACGCAAATATATTTGACTGTTGAGAACTTTCAGTTGAATTCTTAGTTGATTTTACAGCTTCATCTTCAGCTTAACGAAATGTCTCTGAAGACAATGGAATTTTTGGCATATGTACATATATGGAAAACCTGCTTATCAGCATAACTCGTAAATATTTAAAATTAGCATTTCGTGAGTAATCACAGATAGAGAAATCTGAAGTCAGAAATCAGCAATAAAAATTTAGAAAATTAATCATACGTCCCGTGCGCCAACAAAATCAAACAAAATCAACAAAGAAAGCAATCACTGGGCCAAATACCAGACTGCCTACCAAAATTGAAAAAACAAATACAAATAAACACGGTTATGTCTGGGCGTCTATTAGTATGGCTATTTTTTATATTTGGCATAAAATCTACATAAGTAGTTTTCTATATTTAGCTCTGAGCGATTTGCATTAGACATTCGCGTCTCGCAGGGGTACAAGATCTAATCGGAACTCTTGGTTGCCCCAGCGACAGCTGGCCGACAGCTACTTGAGGAAATCCCCTTGGCAGTTGGCCAATTTGAGACCAAGAATTTGGTGCTCGGCCGTTTAACACGTTTCTTAATTAACTGAGCGCATAATTATTGCGAAAGGAAAACAAGTAAGAGTAGTCTAGTCTAGTCGGCAGCGCCGAGCTACCGTTGCAATCGTTATAGCTTTCTCTTATGCATACATACACACGCGCAGCTTACCCCGCGACCTTGCATCTTTCCCCAGGCCCGAGTAATGCAAATGTTCCTGAATACCTTCGATGTTTATTATCGGATCCCTATGATACTTTTTAGGACATCAGTATGGCATCCAAATGTGTGTAAATACCAAGGCCCTAGGCTAAACCTTCAAAAATGCATACCAAATATTTGCTCTCTATAATCATTCTGACATGCGGACGTCCAGACAAATCTGAGCTCTTATGCTGGCGTCGGAGATGTCTCCTTCTGCCTGTTGCATACATTGACATTTAATCAGTATACCCTGCCTACCCAATGGACGCAGGGTATAATTAATAATTTATGCGCATTAGAGTTCTAGCCGCTTATTTAACTGCGCCGAAACCTTTGTTCATTTGTTGACTTACTTATGCAAATCTATGCCAAGGTGCCAAAGTGTAGTTGACTCCAAGTTTATCTCGCCAAAGGTAACTATCTATGCACTGAAATGCTGAAATCTGTGCACCTTAAGTTAAACTAAATATTGACAAAAAGCAAAAGAAGCAAACAAAACAAACCAACAAACAAACAGACAATTCGCTAGGTAATGTCAGGGGCGTTCAAGTTGCCGCCAAGCACAACAAGTTCTCGAGTTCTGTTCTAATTCAAGTCTAACCCCAATTACTTACATGCCTGGGCAGCAGGCGGAAATCATATTTAATTGTCCACCCACCAACGGCCTTAAATCAAAATAATTTAATTTTGTCATTCATCCAATCAACGGAAAGTTTATCTTTTATTTTGTTTTTTGTTTTTTGCTCGTTTAGCTTTGCTGACGTTGACACAGACGGGGGTGTTTTATGCGGGGAAAGAAAAAGACTTGAAGCCTCCGATTACATTATCGCACATTGTATTATAGTCCATGCATATAATATACGCAAATGCTACCCCTCACAATATGTGTGTATCGAAGCAGATAAAATGTCCTATCAATAACGCAACTCGACAGGTGTGCGTCCCTCTCTGTGTGTCTGTTTGAGTATGTGTGTGTGTGTGTGTGTGTGTGGAATACTACAAGTAGATACTTCTAGTAAATATACTAGACACCATAAATATTCAGCTTCTAGAATATTGTCAAGAAAGTGTTTTAAAGCATTGTGCAAAATGCTGTCACTGATCTTTGGGCAAAAAGCCCTGGCCCCATTGCGTGCGCACGTGACGTATACGCAATATTTGCACAAGAAATAAATATGACATTGCTACTAAATACCCTGGAATTATTTGCAGTATACGTAATATATCTGAAAAGTATGCTATATAACTGCAGCTACCTTGCCTCTGTTATTAATTGCCGTAACTTTCTAGTTTATATTTTATAACAGCTTCAAGAAAGAAATTTTATGGAATTCGGAAGTTATTTAAACTTTTGAAAAACTTTTTATAACGCTCTGAACTAAATATTTGTGGACTCTTGCGGAATTCGTAAGACTGAGTCAGCAATAAACAAAAATAGTTAGTTAAAGAAAGTTTTAGAAATGTTTAGTTAAACTAAATAAAATATCAGGCAGAAATTTTAAGAACTCTTTCAATCAGATAAAAGACAAGAACTTGTCTAGCTCAAGAATTTAAAGGAAAAGTTTGTTTTTGTTGTCGTTCCAAGAAAATTGAAAAAAATATTTAATTAAAATGAGTTTCCACGAATCTTAGAAACTGAAAAATGTCGCTATCGCACGCTTTTGATGATAAAGAAAAAGTTAAGAACTTTTGTATTCCATATTTCATCTGAGCTTTTGTATGTGAATGTGAATTGCGTTTTAAAGCCTGACTAATTGTGTATATTAGTATTTATTTATTTCTAATTGAAAGTTTCAAAATAAGTTTAAAAAAAATTATATAAATGATTCCTTTGTTTCCTACAGAAGCATAAACTAATCAATCTCTTTTTAACTAATTGTTTTCGTTGAAATGTTTCAATCTATATTAAGTATTAAATCAATCAGAATATCTTTTTTTAAAATTGGTTTTTGGGTACAATATAAATATTTGCTAAAAAGTTGCTGTTGATAAAGAATTTGTAAGAGATATTCTTGAAGCTATCTAGCTTTGAAAGCTTTGCTTTGACGAAATCACACGCCTAAGCTCGTTAAGCAAATGATTTCTAGATATAAATACAATTAAAGATTGGTAAATTTTGAATAATAATTGATTGAGAAGAGTCTTCACACTCACCTGGTTAATGGTCCTGGCGACTCGCTGACCGCCTTAATGGAGCGCCTGAGTTGCTTGTGAAATGAGCCCAGAAACGATTCCTTGCGCGAGAGCAGGGTTCCACTGCCGCTGGACTCGCCGCCGGCGCTGTTGATGCCCGACCCACAGGTGGCGCTGCGATTGTAGACCTGCTCGATATTGGCGCTGGAATCGACAGCGCTGGAATCAGCGCCTCCGCTGGGGGGCAGCGTATTGACGCCGGCGCCGGCGCCAGCGTCTGCTGAGCTCAGCTGCTCCACGTTGAGCGCTGCTGTTGGCTTTGTGTTAAGCTCCTTATTGTTGTTGTTGATGCTGCTGATGATTGTGGGCTTCTTGCTGGTGTCCTCGGTGAGCAGCTTGGTCCAGGCGTTTTCGCCGGCTGCCTCAGATTTGTCCATTATCATTCTATTTGGCATTGGCTACTTAATGTCTACAGTTAAATATATCTGAATAGCTTTAAGTGTTGTCCTGACGGTTGCTTTGGTGTCTGCTATCTTTGCTTTGTTGCGGCATTCGTTATAACGGAAAATTGTGCAAATTGCTGGGCACACTTTTCGTCTTCGCTTTGAGCACTCGGGAGTCAATCATCGAGACGATTTTGCTGGCACCCTGCGCCGAATTCTGCAAACCAAATGAAACCAGTTGAGGATTTTTTTTTCTCTTTAAATTATATTCTGAGTTGATTGTCTCCAATTCGCAGGTGGCAATAAACAAATAGGCTAATCAACTTTATGAACACAGTTTGGAATTCTGTTTGTTTTTGTTGTTGTTGTAAAGACTTGACATAAATTTATTGTGTCTGGTCATTAATTAGCTAATTATTTAATTAGCTTTAAAAAAATCCAGGCTTGTTTAGTTTATGAGCTGGTATATGGTCATTTCTGCTAAAGCAGAGCCAAATGGCATATTGACTACGCAAATGTGTTTAAAGGGTATTTAAGAACGTAAAAAACTATTGTTATATGCTCTCATCCAAACAAAGTTGAAATTGCAAATGAAATTAAGCAAGCTTTAATTAATAAAACATCAAAAATTCAAAGTGTTCACATGCTATTTATGCAGTATTCTAGTTGTAGGAAACTTTTGATTACAGTTTCCATTACTTTTTTGTCTAAAATCAAGCTGCGAACAGCTGTTGTCCATGTAAACAGTTCAGAGATGTGTTAATTATTAATTTTGGCAAGTTTTCTCACACTTTTGACCAAGTTTTCAAACAATTTGACTTGTGTTTATATTGACCGATGTTCGGGGTTTTCTTATTAAAAATTCAGAAAATACGCATAAAATATATTTATTTAAAAATAAATACATGTTTACATAATATTGCCATATATTTTCGCAAATTCATATTCGCACTGTTTGGAAAACATCATAAAGTATAAAACAAAGCACAATACTATATACATATATAGATACATATGTATATCTTTTAATTATACACTCGCTTACTTTTTAGCGTATTTTCACTTTGAAACTTGCGAAAATCACATTCACAGCAATTTTAGTGCCGAATTATGCTAGCGTAGCTGGTTTAGTTAAAAAATTGGTATAATTTCCATTATTATTATTATTATGTTTTTATTATCAGCTTTTGTTTTGCCGCGCACTGAAGAGCCGTTAAATGAGAGAAGCGCGCAAGAAATCGCGACTGATTTCCAAAATGCGACGGAACAGAAAGAATGCTCGAATAAAAATGACTTACTAGGAACGACACGAGATGAAGACTGCGGCGGGCGTTTGTTTTGACTGTGTGCGTTTGAGTATGTGGATGTGGATGTGGCTGTCGCTGTCAATGCGAATAAGGCCAAACTGGACGCTGAGCACGCACGCGCTTTGGGCACACTGGGGGGAACAATGTGTCGGCGACCGGGTAAACCGCTGGCCGGTGGCGTTTTTGCCGCTTTGCGTATTGGCTTTGCTTCTTGCCTCCGCAGCGTATGAGCAGCGTTTGCAAATTAACTTGGCGCTCGAGTGCGCGTTGCCAGTTTTATTATCCAAATGTGAACAGCAGCAGCAGCCGCCGCAGCAGCAGCGCTGAAAGCAGCAGCAACTACAACAATAACAACAACAACAACAATCACGACCGGTAACGGTAACGTCATCTAGCACACAGTTTTATCGAGTTGGCATACGAGGCGTCTGCGTCGGCGTTGCGTCGGTGTCGACGTCGGCGTCGGCAACGGCAACAGCCAAAGCACTGGCAACGGCGTCGGCATCGTCTCGTCTACGGCTTCGGCTCTTCAAGCATTTTGTGTTGTTTTGTGTTTGTAAATGTCCGCTGTGCTCGGGGGCTTTTCAGCATGCCAAATCCAAACCTGTCAGAACGCCGCCGTCGACGCTGCGCAACTGACAGCCCCGATGCGTCAACAGCCGCCAGTAATAGTCATCGTCATATTGACGCTGAGATTGCTGAGATGAAAAGCTCTTAACGAGCACCGGTTGCTTTTGGTCAGCTCAAAAAGCTTCAGCTGCCAGGCGCAGTTCCTTTTGGCTGCCGCACAAAGTATGCAATGAATTTTGGACGAACAACATTCAATTGCCTAAATTTCACACGTCGTGCTGTGCGCAAAAGTTTTGAGCCGCGACAACGGTGGCAGCCGTCATTCCACATGACACAAAAATTACCCTAGAGAATCAATCAAAACGTCAGCGCCATAAATTGATCAAGCCAAATGCCCAACACTAGGAGGGAGGCCTAGAAGCTCTATACAATATTTATTGATAGAGCGTTCTGAGTTGATGAACCCTGGACAGCTGATGACATCGACAGTTAGATAGATAGATAAAAAGCCAAAAAGCTGCTCATAAATTTGTCACGCTGTGTAGCGGACGTTTCGTTTAATCTCACGCTCGATCTCTCTCTTTTTTCTCTTTCTTTCCATTTCGCTCTCTCTCTCTCTCTCCTTTACTGAGTTTACCTGTCTCTTTCATTAAGCTTTCGCAAACATTCAGCGTGTTGTTCACTTTACACGATTTTCGTTTTGTTTGTTTTTTGTTACAAGCTCCACGCTCTTTTTTTTAATACCCTATATATAAATGGGGTACACTACGTGTTTGTAATACACACAGATGGACAAATAATAAATAGCTATAAATAAAGATTAAGCAAAATTTCAATATAATTAGTGAATTTTCACATATTTTTTTTAGCAAAAGCCACAATGTTCTTAGAGAAAACAACATTTACAAATATGCTTGTACATTAATCACAAGAAATGTTAACTCAATAAATATAACATGCTGTTAACATAAGGTAACATGAACAAGAAATGTTAACTCAGTAAATATAACATGCTGTTAAAATAAGGTAACATGAACTAAGATGCTTTAATGTATCTTGTTTACATTCTGTTAAGTTAAGAACTGTCACTTTAATCAAATCTATGTTATTGTTGCATTACAACTTTAAGTTAGAATATTTGCTGGGTATAGTGGTATATATACCCCAAACTTGGCTCTATTGACTTTAGTTTACACTTGTTGCCCAGCTCTTTGGTAATTGTTTCCTCGGAATATGCAATGCAAACACAATTTGTGCAAAGTGCAAGGTGTCACATGTTTTGTATACAAATCATTTGCTCGTAAACGGCTCGACAGAAGTGAATTAAACAACAATAACAATAACAAAAGCGGCTGTGATTCATATAATATTCATGTCTTTACATTTACGAGCGTACAATAAATGAAAATGTTATGCAAAGTGGTTGAAATAGGTACGTAATAAGCCAATGTAGCGATTACATTAATTGGAAAACATTCAACTCAATTCCCGTGCACATTCGCATTACATTCGTAATGGGAACATTGCTAGAGAACGTTTTCAAATATCAACCACAGACGGGAGATCTACTAGAAAATTCACGAAATTGGGCGCTATCCTATTCCTATATACTCTATGTACCATAGTCAAAGAGCATAATAAGTATTTGCAGTATTTGCTTACTAAAACGAGGTACACACACCCACTCAGGTGAAGCCAATAGTTAAACTTAGACTAGATCGATCCATTTGAAATTAATAATGTTCAACATGCTTTCAATATTTCTTTGATATTCTGTTTTATTGCTTGTGAAAAACAATTCCCAAGCAAGAACAAACGCAAGTACATTCAAATGTTTTGTTAAATGCACTCTTAGACTGACGTCAATTGCACATTATTCAGTTTGTGTACATATATGTATATTGACATATGCAAATGTGTCGACGGCAAAAAGTTCTCAAAATTTCAACAATTTGTGCGAGGGCTGACTTTAACGTTGCGCGCCGCGAAGACATAACCTGAACCGAGTCCGAGCTCCTAACGCCTGCTGTGACCCGCACAGATCAATTTTGTTTCAAACGATAACAAGAAATCGATAAAAATCGATATATTTCCAGATACCCATATACACGTAAACACAAATCCAGTTGGACGCTTTACTTATGCCGGAAAATTTCATAATCTTCGGTCAATAAACACTGGACTTAATCAGTTAAGCAGCGCGACGTTCTGCTTAGGGTATGCCCTAGTCGGGCACTCCCGACTAATTATTATACTTCAAAATCTCCAACTTCAATTGCAAGTGGCACCGGGTAACACTTAATGTCGCCAAGGAGCACAACATAATGGGCAACCCTCGTATACACGAGTTCAGGTGCGGACTCAGCTTCTGTGGCGCCTTAAAATCTGTAGGCATGTGCACTTAATGTAATGTCACTTATTATATCTGCTTGGTTTTATTGTATCTCAAATTTATTGTATTATCAAACTTGATTATTTGTCAAATAGTTTAAAAAATTTACCCGTGCGTTCCTTTATTCCGTCCCTGTGGTCATAAATTTTTATGATTATTTGTATTTGTGCTTAAATGTCTACTTATACGCCGCCCATATTTCCCGCTAGTAAATTATTATTTTTGCAAATACAGCTGAAACTATAAAATATTCCTAAGATGGAAGCCAAGTGTGTTTCCCTCGTTAATTGCTGTTCTACCTAATTGTTTGTGCCCATAGAGCTTGCATAAATCTGATATTTTATATATAATATAAATATGCCTGGGTGGGCGTGCTCGTACCTTGGCAATTAAAAAGTTGTGAATAAGTCTCCTCGAGTTGGCAACAAATATCTATTACAAGTAGATACTTAACTCGAGTGGAAAAGGAGAAACAAAACTGCTTCAGTTCCAGACTGCCCGACTGGCAGATACCCTAAGCACAGCAACCGGCTGCTGTGACAATCTATCTAAAATGTAAAGCATATCTTATGGGTGTAGAGTATAGCAGAGCCTATATACTCCATTGGGCGACAGTTTAATATCTTCTTAGCGACTTCAAGCAAGACTTTATAGCGAAGATTTCCAAATACTCTGCGATAGATGTAAATAAATGTATGTATTGTATGTACATATAAGTATTCATATGCCTCATGAGAATATAGAGAAAGACCTTGTCAGTCATTTATACCCTCAATGAACCATTTTCAGTGCAGGGTATCTCAGGGTATTTGTATTTAGATAGCACAAATATTCACAGATATTTATCAAATTGTCGACCGAGTTACGAGCATGCAGAGGATTACGTTTAAAGAGCCTTTTGCCAGCAGGAAATCTTTTGCATAAGCTCACGAAGATGTTCCAAAAATAATTCCGACGCGCACGTGGAGATGCGATGTGCACACACGTGTTGAAGCTTTAGTGTACATAACGCTAGACACACTCACACACACACACCCACACAAGCACACGCACACGCACACGCGCAACCTATCTTTAGCTGGAGTCGTGCATAATAGGTTGCATACTTTGCTCGACCTACTTGCGGTCGGGCTTCAGCACTTCAGTGCAGCTTCTTATATTTAGATGCAGCTTTTTGTGTGCGATTGCCGAACGAGTCCTTGGTCGACAGCTTTGCAGGTCTGCAGGACCACAGGTGGCAGCAGCAGCCGTTGCTTGCAACGTCGTAACTCACGTTGAAGTCAGCTGTCACGTTGCGTGCCGCGCATTGCCATCCAGAATCAAGCCAGATTTTCGCCCGACCCTGGCCCGGAGCGAACGTCAATGGTGACGTCTTTGGACTCGCCCCTGCTGACCTCTGCTTGTTTAGTGGCTATTGAACCTGTCCGCAGCCTGAAGAGGGGGACTTGCTCGATGGCATTGCTCCACTTAACTGGGCCAATGCATTCATTTGCATGCCAGGTGCCAAGATGACCCCAAGGCTTTTGATGCCCTTCAGACTCTGCTTAAGTGCACAAATATTAAAACCCCATTGAGACTAAATAAGAGGTAAACAGAAAATGCTTTGAGCATAATTAATATTTAAAGCTGATGAAAGGACATACAGCTCTGAAGTGCAGACGTCCTTGCATTTTGAGAACATCCTGCATATTTAGCTGGATTTTGTTTTTAAACTACAGAATGCCAAGATTAGCCCAAGGCATTTGATGCCCTACTTAAGACGCGATTATCGAAATGCCATTGAGAATAAATAAATGATAAATGGGTAAGAATTATAGATATCTTCGGCACGCCGAAGATTGAATACCCTTGTAGACATTTCCCTTATGTGTGCGAATAGACAAGCTCGTAAATGGTGAGTGTGATGAAAATATCTTAGGAAATATAAGATTTTGCAATTGAAAAACTGAATTTTCAACTACATCTCTCTATATTATATATATAATATGATAAATCGATCTTGATCTTGTTAAACTAGTAAATTTTAGGTTTGGTCAAAATAGTTTTTCATGCACGAACTTTATTTTCGACCGATCTTTCATATGTCAGCTAAATGATATGTTGGTTCAATATTGATAGGTTTTTGCATATATATAAGGAGCATAGTGCAACTAAAAAACTTTTTGAGCAATAGTTTTCATGACAGCCATATGATATAGTGATCCGATCTGGTTGGTTCCTTCATATAGCTGAGAGACTAGTTTATATAAAAATAAGCTGACAGACATGACAATGTCATCTCTTTAGATGCTGATCTAGAATCTATTTACTAAATAGTATTTAAGACATTTTCTTCTATGCCTTACACATTGGATGACAAAATTCGAATACCCTCTATGTTATAAGGGTATAAAAATGGACTAAGCCAAAATAATATATAAAACTACTTGAGTGTAAGAAGTCTTTGCTCTGATTTTATTATAAATATTTAAGTAACATACGCACGCCCTCGCCCTCAAATTGATGTTGTGCTTCTTCTTACCTTATCCCCCCTTCTCTTTGGCCAATGGATCTTGAGTAACTTCGGTGCTTATAGTCCGATCATCTCGAAATTTTGAAAGCTTAAACAATATGCCTCTATATGCCACTAAATACTGGATCGAATGGGCCAAGGTGGCCAAAAAATGAAACAGTTGTAATCTAGGGGTATACTATACGGGAATGGATAGGAAAACCATGTCTCGAAATCGATATTAATCTATATTATAAATGGGAGGAAAAGAAGCCAGGAGGACATGGCAGGGTCGACTTAGCTCTTCGTGAGGCTGGATACAAACTGGTTCGACTTGATCTTCGGCCTAGAGCCTTGATTTTTCACCCTTTCTTCCATACAATAATATAAATAGTATTTGTATAAATTAGTATTTATCTGAGTCTTGGCCTCATTTCAGCCCAACCTTCGGAATTAGCATTTATATAGATCCATATATTCATATTCTCACATCCATTCTCGCGCTATTTAAATCGAAATTTCTTTTAAATTATATTACCTTCGACCTTTATTTATGAACAGTGACAAAAAATAATGTGTGAATAAATTAAGCTTGTGTGAATGAAGTCGGCCCACATTGTCCGATAGATAGTTGAACGAAATTTGAAATTTAATATATTACCATGCCTGCAACCCTATTAACTTGTAATTTTATCTTAATGACAGCTATTTCTGAATGGATAAACTATGGATCGTTGCGTTTGACGCGTTCCGCATGCAACTGGTTTAACAATTTGTTGGGTTCATAGTAAAATGGATTCTCCTCCGCACCTAGCTCCGGGTCGTACTCGATAATTGGAACAAGCTCCACCATTTCGAGCTCACATCCTCCAGCTATAGATGACATTATGTTGTTGGTATTGATGTCGTTCTCTTTCGCTGGAGCTGGACTAATGCCGGGCGAATCTCCATTCTCAGCTGTCAGCATTTGCTGCCTTGTGCGCTTCATTGGAGGCTCTGACTCAGAGGGGAGGGCACTTTGATGGCAGCGCTTCCTTCTTGCTATTATTCTGGGCATTCCGGGCACGAACACGTTCTGTACGTCTTAATTTAATTGGCTTCTTTCTGTTATTCTTCAGCAGCACTGTATCGAAACATAAATTAGCTTTAAAAGTCTGGCAATGTTTGAATAATTTTTCACAATTTTGCTTTTTTTTATAATATTATAGACAGTTTGTGCTCAGTTCACTAGATCGGGAAGGTATGAAACAGACAGATGGTATCAAGTCGGGACATCGAGAAGAATCGATCTAACCCTGTCCGTCTGTCCGTCTGTCTAACTTCATGGGTTTTCTTATATCATTCAATCAATATCGATATCAATGCTGGCTCCTAAGTTTATAGAAGCAAAATGTGTATGTTGAGTAGAGTCTAGGCAAATCATAAACATATCATTTTCAAGAAAACTTTCCCAAGCCCTCAAAATATTGTCAAAAACAATATGAGGAGTAGAGGTATGTACACGCCTTTGAATGTTTTCTAGAAGCCCTGCACATTATACTATAAACGGACAAAAAACAAAGAAATTAAATTAAAATAAAATTATGCTTTATATTGCTAATCGAATAAAGCCTACTGAGAGAAAGGCCTAAAGGCCCCATCACGCCGAGTGCTTGTGTGTGTGAGTGTGTGTGTGCGTGTGTGTGTGTGTGTGTGTATGCACTTAAGTACGAATGTATTTCGCGGAGATTTCTACAGGGTATCGCTTAGCTTTTGAGTCTTATGTCCATCACATATCGGAACACGTCTTCCACGATTGTATCCTCAAAAATTCTTGTACTTAGGTATTCTCTTTAAGCAATCGATCGATAGACATTTATGTATCGAAATATGATGCTTAGAGTTGAAAGTTAAAGTTGTGAGATCAAGATACAGAGAATATAAGAAAAAAATGTTGACTGTTAAGTTAACTTAAGTAATTGGAGACAATAATAACCAAGTTCTAATCATCTAATGGCTTAAGCTACGTGACGATGAATTGTCGTTCATAAGTCAGCCGCTAATTCGTGCTGTCAGAAATCAAACAGTTGCAGACTGTAATTGGCTTATATTTACAAATTAAAGGGTATTTGCTTCTTAAAAATGGCGAACATTTTCCTGTTTACCAACACCGAAAAGCTGGCAAATCTGCTCATAAATTCAAACTCGTGGCTGTCAACTTTGTTGAGTTCTGTATTTCATATCTATATCATACTTTGCCGTCCCGTGACATTTGTTGACTTCATGTGTGCACAACATGAGTGTATGTCTGTGCCTGTGTGTGTGTGTGTGTGTGTGCGTGTGTTACTTATAAATATTTGTAGCAGCTGCAGTCGAAATTTACTGCTGTGACAGTTATCTCAGGTCTCAGTTGGAGCCAACTGTACCCTGCTAGAAAGTCGGCTACTTATCTTCTGATACTTGGTAGTCATGATTTTTGTTTACCTCAAACCAGCTGATTAGACAATAAAACATTGCAAAAAAAAAATGTGAAACAAAATATTTAGATTAATTCTTGTCTAGAGTTTGCAAACAGCTGAATAGGAGCTACAGTGCTGCGTGACTAACAGATACCCTGTATCCAGCTGTGAGATCTTAAGAATATGTTACTTTCGTTTTTATATATACAGTCATAGCATGGGGTATATGCCACTTAACTTAAGGGATTAAGGCTGACTTTAAAGATTAGTTCATATTTTGGGGAAGTGGAAGAAGGTAACCAAAGGTAAATACTCTTGATCTGTATGGGACTAATTCTGCCATAACTAGCAGATACCCTGTATCCAGCTGTGAGATGTTAACAAAATGTTACATTCCTTTTAATATATACAGTTAAAAGCATTCGCTATATACTTCTTGTTCTTCTTCGATACTTCATGATTTTCGCTACTTCTTCTTTGTTACTTCTTCTTTTTTGCTGCGTTTCTTTTTTCCTTAGCCAAGAACCATTAAACCATTTCATTCTCTAATAACTTTTGTCAATTGTCGAGTCTTATTAGAATTTTAAGGGCTTAAGGCTGACTTTAAAATGTGTATATATACCAATAATCATGGTTATATCTCTAGATTCTTATATAATTTGAGGGAGTGGGAAGGAGTAACTAAGTAAGTAAGTGTTGAATACTGCATTGTAATTGATTTCGTGGAGAGGATTGAAGTTAAGGCTCCCTTGAAATAATAAAGTGAAGATTATTATACACAAAATTGTCACCAATGAAAGGGATTATATAGACAGACGGAGGGATCAAGCGTCTAAGTAAGTCGTGCGGTCAAAGATGCCTGTAACACATTTGACAAAACCATATACTCTTTATGAACTAATTTAATGGGTATAGCTAAGCTATTGTTAGCAGCTAAGCACTAAAAATATGCCCAGACAGCAACTATCGGGATCTATTTGTCCAGCATACAAGCAAGTTTATAATGCTAAAAACGAATGCTATCTCACGCTGTTTCAGCTGTATTTAAATCCAACGACGAGCTGGACAAACTGTTGCATAGCTGGGCAGATATGTCCAGACATATGCTAATCAGTTAACTGCTAGTTAAATATTGTTGTTACATATTTACCCGGCAGCATGTGCCGCAAACTTGTGCCCAGTCGTTGGCATTACTTTTGACCCCGCACTTGTCAGCAAATCAAGTCCAATGGCGAACACGAATCCATCATCTTTTACAGAATACATTTGTGCGTCTGTCGACCGGCAATTGGGACAAAGCATTTTGGAAACAATTGCGTTTTAACGCCTCATTACGACAGCGGCCAGCTGTGCGAAGGTCAATCGCAGAGGTCAACATTAGTTTTGAGCAACCCGGCCATTTTGTATGCTCCGGTTCAAAGTTGAGAGCACTCAATAAGCTTCTCTTGATTACTACTGAAACTGACCGACCCCAACATTCAAGATATTTCATTTTGAGCTAAACTTGTCCTGCGTCCATTCACCCAAAGTCCGGCGGCCATTTGGGCAGTCGCTGAACTGAACGGACAATGTGAGAGAGAAATAGGCTGGACTAGAAAATACCACGCATAATCTAATGGGTATGTATGTGTGCTACCAAATGTAGACTTACTTTACTTATCCCAGCGCAGGAAATTAAATAAAACTTATTTTAAAATGTCGCCCTTCTATGTGATTCTCATGAATTCAAGTAAGACTGCATTTGCTTGAGCAAGTCTATAAATTTTTTATATCTTTCTCTTTTTGTCTAACTCGAATTGTGTTTTCTGATTTTAGTTATATGTTTATATAAAAGACTCTTTTCCACCTTCTAGTATTTGACAACCAAGCATTTTGGACACATGCACATGCAATTATATAAAAAACAGAATATTGCCTCATACCTCGGCACAGGTTATCTCCTAGTCTATTTATAAAGCTATTTTGCCTGTAGTTCCTTAATATAATCTTAGAGCACACTTCAACTAAGAGGAAAATATCCCCAAGATAGTCTAGTAATAATTTAAGAAAAACCTTGAACGACTTTATCTCGACTGGATACAAAGTCAAATCTTGGACAAATGTGCCTCTGGTGTGAAGCTTTTTCAAATGATTTGTAATTGGAAAATGGTTGATTTTATAATCAATCAGACATCATATACCCTTATAAATGTGATATAATCTTTGAGATGTTTTTAAGAATTTGGTTATCAATGAATATTTTTAGATTCCAATCCGTAAGAGTACAACAAATCTTATCATTAAAGGATCAGACCTATAATACCCGAGATATTCCAATAATAATAATATCTTCCTATAATATTAAACTTTGACTTGAGTAAATATTGCGGCTCGGGCCTGAGAGTAACTTTTTTCATTACAAATTCTATTTAATGTATGACTCGTAGTGTAAATTATAGTTCTGAATACAGGGTAATTCTTAGTCGTAGTCTTTCGACTAGACGCTCTTTACACGCGTTTCAATATACGATTATATGTAATACAGTTTTATTCAAAGTCAGATAAGTAAGTTATCCAAGTTCTTCCGACTTTGTTTGTCATTGCGCTTGTCGCTCAAATCGAATCTGAAAAAGTTGTTTGCCAAGTATTTAACCCAGACCAAACACTTTTCCCAGATGAAAAACTCCCATGAAACTATAAATGCCAGAAGCCGCAAATGCGATTTGAATTGAGTGGAGCAATGGAAAGCAAGGTCAAGTTCAAGTTAAACACACTCAAGACTTGTGTTAGCAGCTTGCAGCTGGTCAATCATTTTATGGGACCTGCAAACATTGCAATATCCCCCCGTTTCCCCTTCTTAACATTTGTTGCATTTGCCCATCGAAGCACTCCAAAAACCTAATAAAACTTGATCAACTTTCAGTTGCAGTCGACACCAGCTCAGGGTCGCAGCTTGCAAGTGAAAAGCGTGAACTGGAAAATTGCGGCAAGGTCGCCTCGAGTGGGCCACAACAAGTGGACCAGCTGGCCCTATGCAATCTAAGTGGCCAGTTCCAATTCCCATAAAGTTTGCTGCAGTCCATCGACGACGCCTCAGCGGATGTATGCCAAGTGAATGGATGAGTAGCAAATAATACTCATATGCTCAAATATCCAGCTCAATGACGATGCTAAGGTTAGGGTATATCATAATGTGCATGTATTAGGATTTACTCCATAGTTGTTATACCCTGTACAAGCTGTTGAGCTGAGACTTCATTCATGCTTTACTCATGCTCGTTACGGATAATTATGAACATTATTAAGTGTCAATACCTGTATTCATTTTTAACAATAATTTGAATGCACTTTTTGAAGAAAAGATATCCATGAAATATATTTATTTCAAAAAATCGTTTAAGATAGTCGACATGTGTTTGTTTTGACACCTCTGTGAACCATGCTTTAGCTCTTTTACCCGTAATAAATAAGGATTATAAAACAATAATTATCAATAATTATTGATAACCAAATGCCTTCAAATTCAATATGAGTCTGTCCATTTCAGGCTCTACAAAATCTTTGATTTTTGCACTTTGACCTTCGAATATGAAAGGATCAATCGTAATGGGTAGGAAATTTGACTGAAATCTGCCCTTTTGAATTGGGAAAGTGGGTAAATAGTTCAAATAATTTGAAATCCACTATATATACATAGTTATATATATACACTATCTTAGAAGCAGCATGTCTAGTTTGAGAGAGAGAGAGAGATTTGCTCAAATAACAGGACCTCAATATCGATTTGTATCGATTGCTTGGAAACGGGGCAAGCTATCGATTCAAAATCTCTAGCTCTGAGATCGACGCACGCAAAGCAACGAACGGACAAACGAACAGACGGGCAGACAGACGTACAATGCGAAATCAACGCTGCTTTTGAAGCTGATCAAGAATATATATATATACTTCATGGAGTCGGAGATGCTTCCTTCTGCCTATAACATATCGTTGCACTAAACCTTTATAACCTCTTTTGACCCGTCTTCAATAAGTATAAAAAAACAACTTCAACAGGGTATAAAAAGAGACAATTTTCTAGGTGTAAAGAATAATAATTGAAATTTCCTTTTGATTTGATTGTTATGTTAACTAGGAAGAATTCAGAGACGCGCAAGTTGCCTACACTATTCGTTTGAACCGGGCAAAGCCAGGTAATTTCTTCTAGTTACGAGCAAAAGAGCTTTAGATCACTTAATATAAGCCCGAAAGGGCGGATTCAACAGGGTTAGCAGCATTTAAGGGTTTGTCTCTAGTTATTGAATATTTATTTCGACAATAAACTTCCATATGAGATACCTTGTGAGAAATGTGAGCTTAATGAGCAATCGGAGATCCACTTGTCAGTCTGTCAAGATGTGCAAAAATAAACAAAATAAGCGAGAAGAGAAGAGAAATAAGTGAAATACTTTCCTTTAATTGCCGCTGCTGGCGGCTGTTTGTGTTGTATTTTGGGCTGATTTGTGTGTACTTGGCATAATTAAATTTTACCGGCTACAGCTGTTTGCCATTCTCATCTGCCGCAGTGCACGGATTTTTGTCTTTTGGAAATAAGCCAAATTCAAATAGACCATAAAATACACAAGAAGCCGGCCGCAGCGATTGTTTTCCCAGTCATTTACAACTGCGGGCGGGAATATTTATTATGAGCTTTAATTGTTTTCGCAAAATTTACAAATGAGTTTTCACTTAACTCTTTGCAACTATTTTGTTGGCTACTTAAATCTTAAATGAAGTGTAAATTATGGCAAACACTAAACGCTCAAAAAGATAATTTCTCGAAACAATCTCTTGAATTCGATTTAATTTACTTTTTCTGTCGATGGAATATGCGTTTTATTTAATTTTTTTCATTTATGAGCAGCACATGAAATGCAAGCAGAAATATCTGGCAATTAAAATAATATTCAGACAAATTATTTATTTACGGGTTGATTTTTCCTAATCGAGCAACATGGCGTATGAGCAATCAAATTGGAAAATATATCAAGTAACGACCCTAACGATTGGATATAAATTTATCCAAGATATATATTAATTAAAATAGAGATCGAATGAGCTTACTAAATTGAATAAAAGCTGATAACTTAGCTAGTTAAGCCCAAAGACTAGCTGAATCTGGCTAACATGGCGTATGAGCTATGCTTATTTTCATATAGTTCACAGAGTCTTCGTTGCAGTGTGTAGTATTATAACTGTGTTGTATTTTCACTTTATCACGTCCTATATATTCCCTATAAAGCTGTTAAGCATGTCCCGTTCTATGCGTTAGGGATATGCTTTATAGCTTAACAAGGAGTGTACTTTATATACCTTATTGAAATAAATATGCTGTATTCCTTAGCAGGATATACTTTATTGCTTTAAAGCGGATGTAAGCTATAAACCTTATAGAGATATATATATTATATTCACCACTTTTGACTTGAAATTCTCAACAAGTCCATGTTATAGCATGCACCTATCGGATCAGTCATCTAACATATATCATATAGCTGCTATAGAAAATATCGGTCGAAAACTTGTAAGTTCTTCAAGATTTCTCAACCAAACAAGGCTTCAACGACTGTGACCACGCTCTTCACATATGATGTACATTAAAAGAACACCTTTCTATGAATAGTCATTTTGAGCCTTTCGATTCGCTTAACAAAGCTCCAAAGCCCCAAAACATACTGAATGCCTGCTATAAGAAGAATCGGTTGCAAATAATGTTAAAGTATGAAATGACACCTTAGTTTTATGTCTATAAGCCACACAGAGAACTTAATCTCCGGCATACCAAATAGTGTGACGAATAGTTCGATTAAAGCCTGACATATTGCGTGGTATACTTGTGATTCACGAAACTCAATCAACTGGTAAGTTGATAATTTATAACAAAATCAAATCATAATCGAAAATGTCCAAATCAATTTGTGTGTGGATTGAGTGTGTGGAACGTCATGCTCCATGTAGACTGTGACCAATCCTCGAAGAGAAACGGCGACAAACGACTGTCAAATTGCATTATTTATGACGTTTAATTGAAGCACTTTGCAGGTCGCATAGCAAATGTCACTTTGATATCAACTACTCTTCTAGATAAGTACAGTGAAAGCTAACCGGAGTGAACAGGCACAGTTGCAGTTCCTTGCGCACCTTCCTCTTCCCCTCTAACCCAAAGGGATGCTTCAATAACTCTTGTACTTATTGTCTGATCCTTATGTCAATTTGGGGGATTATGCCAAAAACAAGGTGTCAACAACAGGTGTGGTCGGAGAAGCTTCTTTCTGAGAAAAGTCGAACGTCACACGACGTAGTCCGTCCAAGTCAAGTGTACGTTTGTGGAGCTTTCACTGTACTTGCACTACGCAGCGAAATGGACTTATCGGAACTGGGGAAACACCCGACCAGGTCGGCCAACTCTGTCAGCTGACCAATGAAAGCGTTAAAGCAACTCGCCGCTAATCGTGGCCAATAAATTCTTTATCTCGAGTGAGTTCATAAAAATCACAGCTTTGATTTGCGGCCAGACATTTGAGGCGATGTGTGCGATATGTGCGATACGTCCCATTGTCCGGCTGGCAACCTCTGTCAATTGTCTTCTTAATTAATCGCTAAAAATATTCACGGACTCCGTCTCCGTGTGTTTCGTGTGGATGTACCCATCATTATCTTATCTGGAGAGCTGAGTAATTGTCTTCAGCCGCTGTCTCTTTGCGGCGGCCAAGCGCCAGGCAAGTTGCGTGTGCTTTTCAAAGCAAATTTTTCTATTAACAGACCACACAAAATATATGTTCAGCAGTGGGGAGTGACCGACTATGTGTTACCTATGCATTTTATGTAAAAACTTAATTATGCATCATGTCCTGATTGAATGACTAGCTGAGAGAATGACTGACTGAGTAACTAACTGACTGATTGATTGATTGACTTACTGATTGACTAACTTCTTGACTTGGTTAACTTAATTATTGACTGACTTACTTTTTACAGACTTGTAGACGGATTGATTGACTGACTAACTGACTTAATGTTTGCCTTGCTGCTCGGCTGATTGTTTGATTGATTGATTCAATGACTATCTCACTAGACTAACTGACTGAATGAATGACGAAATGACTAATGGGCTGGCTGGCTATTAGACTGCCTCTTTAACTGATTGATTGACTGACTATTTCACTAGCTCATAAACTGAGTGATTGACTGACTTACTGACTGGCTACTAAGCTGTCTTCTGATTGATTGATTGACTAACTTTTTCATTGACCAATATACTTAGTAACTGACTGAATGATTGAATGACATCTTGATTTGCTGACCGACAAGAAACTAAACGGATTGATGATTGATTAAAAGATCAACTGTCTAATTGAGTAACTGACTAACTTACTGAATGGTCGATCGTTTTCTTGATTGGCTGACTGATTGGCTGATTAATAGACTTACTGGCTACTAGACTGATTGATTGATTGACTAACTGACAAATCAAAACACAGACTGATTGATTGATTAACAGACAGCCTATTTCACTGGCTGATTGCTTAATCAAGCTGATTTCGACACAATATCCTGTAAGATGGAATTTTTTTCATAGCTCTTCCAAAAAGCCGTTTTATGTGATTGACTTAAAACACATTTTCAAACAACTTTGTGGAGATTCGATGAGACAAAATAGCTAACAAATCGGGTCTTAGCCCCACACAACACCATCAACCACCATCAAGCCAATCAACCCCATTTGAACCAAATGTATGCAGAGTATGCGAAAGTTGTCGCGTGCTCGTAACCAGAAATTTCTTCTTATAGAATCTTGTTTATTGCCGCATATAAAGCATAAAGCTCTTTATCTGAGTTCGTTTTAAATAAAATAATCTAAATTTAGCTAATACTTTAATTAGCCAATTCAAGTAATTATAGACTAGAGCACGTGATGAACCCAGTTTTTATGGCTCGTGAATTAAAAATATAAAAAGAAAAGAATTCTATTTAAATTAATAAAAATGTTTTTTATGATATTATTGTGCATTATACATTATATCAACTGATTGATTTCTTGATTTCTTTAAGAGCGGCAAACTCTTTTGGGACAATTTCAAAGCGGCGTCTTCTAGATGAGCAAAATCTACTTAGCATTTGAAATTTTGAACCCATTGAAATATCGGAGACATGTTCTTTTCAGTTTATTCTATATGCAGAAGAAGAATACTTGACATTTTGGAGACATCAACCATGCCGCTTAAAATAGAACAAGTAAGAGGTTCTAGTCGGGAGCTCACGAACTGAACCCTCTTCTTCCAACACCAAATTCAGATACTTATACTATTCTAGAAGCTACATGTCTAGTTTGTTGGCTCTAGCTCTTATAATTTACCAAAATTGCTCAAAAAACAATTAAGATTTTTAACGATTACTTGGAATATCGGAAACAAACTCACTCTGCGCGTGCACTAGGAGGACCTACAGCTAAGTTTTCAAGAGTCTAGGTCTTATAGGTTCTGAGATTCTTGTGTTCATACATACGGACAGGCGGACGGAAGGACGGACGGACGGACGGACAGGCGGAAGGACAGACAGACGGACATGGCTAGATCGACTCGGCTACTGATGCTGTTCAAGAATATATATACTTTATGGGGTCGGAGATACTTCCTTCTGCTTGTTTCAAACACTTGCACAAATACTATAGAGTATATAGTATTTACCCATTTTTAATGAGTTCAGGGTATAAAAATAAATCATTTCTAAAGTTAGAACTTTCCACTTCTGTATGTACACACACTTAGATTCCACATTTGTGCCCTGAACATTTCATACTGATCGGACTGTAAGCTCCGAAGCTATAAAAACTAGACTTTCAAGAAGAAATAGCGTTAACTGCGCAGCTCGGCGCTGGTTTTAGGGCATCTGTCAGTCGAGTGCATCCGACTAGAGCTCTCTCACTTATTTTTATTTATTATTTATGTTAGTTCCCATCTCTAAAAATAAAACAAGAATAGAAGACACTTAAACTTGCAATCGCGCCAATTAGTATAAAGACTGATCCAAGGATATTCCTGTGCATGATTTATGCATTTTTATGATATGCGCAAATTTTCAGAATGTTTCCTTATATTCTATGTACATTTGAATGATGTGGAAGTGTTTTGAAATGTTTTAACAATTGTTCGGCAGTCGTAAATCTGTCACATGCTTTCAGCCACGTGACATTGCAACAAATTGTGGGCGTGCCATAAATTAAGTGCTCTAATGCGTTCCGCATGGACCTGTCAGAAAAGTTATCAATATGACGACTGCTGTCGCCGCGGGCGGGATATTAACTTATTTCCCCGCTAACTGTTAATTACTCTATTATTTAGTATACACTGTCTGCAGGCAACATGTCAGTCAATAAGTGACGGCTGTCCAATGGCTTTATCTAACTGGTAAAAGTGTCATCGGTGGCGCCTCACGTGGTGTTGCCTCCGAAATGAATTGTTCTTTAGCTAGCTTTGGGCAACAACTCGAGTTGATTGAGCAGAAACGAGTAGGTAATAATTTCGGTTAGAGGCTATTTTCCCTATCATTTTTAGAGCAAAATAAAGAATAAACTTTGTTATAATATGACACATTATTATATGAATATTATGACATCTGACAAATTATTATTAATGGTAAATTTGGCTATTCTGCATGCTGCAGTCAAACATCGCCCTTCTATGCAATTCTCACGTTATTGTAGTTTAGCTGACAATAAGATATCCTTATCTCTTTTTCCTTCACTAAAAATGTTATCTATATTCTTCTAATAATTACATACTTGTATATATTTTCATACATTAAGATAAATATATATTCTACATACAAGACAATTCATGGGTTATCTCCTAGTTTAATGTAAATATTTATGCAAGATTTTGAATTATGCTAATTCTATTTTAATGACAGACAATTAGAAAGAATTCAAGTGTATCATATAGTCGAATTCATTTCCAGATATAACAAATAATAAATACATATATATTTTAATTGCAAACACATTTCAATTTATGCTGTTGTCAAATTCAGATTTTCTTACCTGAACGCACCTGGACGCAATTAACTTTGAGATATTCTAAAGTTGTAATTGGAATAGGCATACAGTAAAGCCAACACACACACGCACTTAGATCACAGCGAGCAGTGAACGAGTTGTTATTGTTCTGCCATAATCAGAATGGACACAATGTCGAGACGTTAGCGACAAGTCAACGCGCCAAGAATTATGAACTTGATTACTGAATGGAAATTGTTTGATATTTACGACTGTAAACAAAGTAAGTTTATTTGCATAGCATATCTTAGCCAAAAAGTCGAATACACCGAATACACCAAATTGCAATATTTGTTTTTTCAAGTCGCTGCCAGAGTAATAATGTTGAGAGACCGAGCGCACCAAGGAAACTGAATAAACTAAGAAGTAAACAGCAACAGGTCACCCAGCATCCGGCGTCAAGCGCATGCGCATAGTGGCAGAGTGCAGCCAATAATTATAGTAACAATATTCAACGAATTTAAGCAATAAAACGAAACTAAAGCCAAGTTGTTTAATTAAATGTGTTTGTTTTTTGTTGCTAAGTATCAAATGTATAAACATATTCAAATTATGCACATTTGGCGCCAAAAACAAATGCACAACATTGCCAGATCCACAAAAAAGTACTAGCCAACAACAACTAAGTGGCAACGCCCTGTGCACACGCACACAATGACGCACGCGTTACGCGTTACACTAGCGCGCATTCAAAAATATAAACAAAAAACAAGTAAGCTTTGAAAATTAGATTATTGTGCTTATAAATCGGCAATCGCTCTTTAAATATATATTCATAATATAATAAAAGAAAAGAATATTCAGAATATTCATAAGTAATTCCGCATAATGTCGTACAGCTGGCAGTTCAATACAGAAAGCGGCTACCTGGAAGGCCTGGTGCGCGGCTTTAAAAACGGTCTATTGAAGCAATCCGATTATCTAAATCTTACACAATGCGAATCGCTAGAGGATCTTCTGGTGAATATTCAAAACACGGATTATGGTCACATTGTGGCCAACGAAACCGAAGTAACAAATGTGGAACTGATTGAGAAGCGTTTGCGGGAGAGAATTGTATCCCAGTACACTTATATGCGCGTTAATTCCACAGAACCGTTGAGCACATTTCTGGAGTATATACGATATGAGCATATGATAGATAATATTGCGCTGCTGATGGCGGGCCTAAACAATCGTCGACCCATGAGAAAACTGCTGCCCTTGTGCCATCCGTTGGGTCTGTTCGATCAATTGGAGGCCATCGAAGTGGCCAGCAACATAGATGAGCTATTTAATACCGTATTAATCGATACGCCGATATCCAAATTCGTTTCGAATCACATTGATAAGATGACAGTACATAATACCGATGTGGAGATCCAGCGCAGCATCATATACAAGTCCTATCTGGAGGACTTTTATAAATTCTGCAAGAATTTGGGCGGCACCACGGCCGAAGTTATGTGCAATATCTTGAGCTTCCAGGCGGATCGTCGCACCATTGTGATTGCAATGAACTCTCTAAACACGGACATGGAACCCAAGGTTCGGGAAAGTCTATTCCCCAACTGCGGCAAGCTCTGCCCAGCTATAAAGAAACTATTGGCCATCAGTGCCGACTTCGACCAAGTGCGTACAACCGTCAACAAGTCCATAGCCTATGCCGGCGTGTTCAACAACATTGAGCGAGATACGGACAATCTGATCACCTTGGATGATCGTTTCCTGATGCTGGAGGCCAAGATACATGTCAACTCGTATTTGCAGCAATTCCACTATGGCATCTTCTACTCCTACCTCAAGTTGAAGGAGCTCGAGTGCCGCAACATCGTTTGGATTGCCGAGTGCATTTCACAGCGACAAAATGACAAGATCAATGCCTATATACCCATACCGATTTTCTGATGTGTGTCAAGAGGATTTTCCATAAAAATCATTATCTTTTAATCACCAAATAAACAAATCGTTCAATATATTTTTATCTGTATTTGGATACAGGATTGAATTTAAAACAAAAATTCAAATTTTAAGAAATTGTAGAATAGAAACCAAGAAAAAACGACAGTTGGATGATTGTTGTCCTTCAAAGGCATAGAAGTCGTTTTTTATAAAAACTTTATTCCCGACCGATATTGTTATATAAAGTAAACAGGAAAGATTGTTAAAGATATGTTAAATAGAAAATAATGCTCGTATTTTCAGGGGTTTAGTTAAGATGTCATGATATCATTTTTCGACCAATTCTTCCTGTAGAACTAGAGTAGTACGATTTTGCATTGTTAAACCTAAAAAATGCCGAGTTTGAACAAGATATTTTGATAAGCAAAAAAGTTTTTAATACAAGAACTTTATTATTTTTGTATGATATATGCAATATATGATATATATACGATATATGATACGATGATAAATTATTAGATTTTTCCAAAACGATGGACCTATGAATAGTTTTATGACATTAGCTTGGAAACTAAGAGATAATAATGCCTAGAAGACATATTGCTGTCGATAGTCATCAAAAATATATATACTGTACTAGGAGATATTTCGTATCTAGATCAGAATTCTCATATATATATAGGATATGTTCTTAATAATATGTGAAAATAAAGCGGGTATTGCCCGGCTTTGCCCGTGAAACGTTTTGTGCTAAAAATCTTAGATATTAACTTTCCATTAAGTACACGCCCGTAGAAAATTGAAATCTACCCATCGTGATTTCCACTACTATTTAAAGTGAGAATCTTGAAACTAACGAATAAACTTTTTTTTATTAAGCCTTTGACCCGCATTTTCAACCCAAGAAAGCTAAATTCTTTCATGTAACCGTTTTTCGCTAATTATCTACTTTTGTAGGTGGAATTCTTCCAATCGATCATATGCGTATTCATCAAGTTCTTATTTAAAGACTCAACTTAAGACAAAGTCCAAGAAATCTTTGAATCGCATTTTCTACCGAGGAAGCTTTGATTCTGCGAAAAGTATGAAACACGTCTCAAATGAAATTTGGAATAGATCTTTGCAAATCAATTTAAGCACGAAACGTCACCCACTAAATCTTTGACCCCCATTTCCATCTAGAAGGAATCCATTTTTCGAAAAGTTTGAAACTCCTCTCTGATGAATTTGAATAAAGATATTTGAAAATGACTTTGAGGTGGATCGGATAATGAACAAAAAAGGTTTCATATAAACGTTTTTCACGATTTTCCCACACATGCGGGTGGAATTTTCCACATAAGGAAACCAGGTACCATAAAAATTGCAACAATCAGTCAGTCAGGATAAACTATATAAAAATTATATACTCTCAATACTTAATGGGATCGAAATTTTTGTATTCATTTGGCAGAAATTGTCTCTGAAAAGTGCAAAAATATTTTAATCAACTATTAATCAAAAAGTTCAAATTCCTACATAATCTAAGCAATGAAGACCCAAGTACTTTAAACAATCAACGTGTGTAAATTCATAATTATCTGATTTGGTAAATATATTTGAAATATCAATACAGTTCAGTTTGAGATAGCGCCTGGTATTGAAATACATAAGAGCGTGTATTTTTTTGTTTTCGGTTTTTTACTTAGTTTTTATTGGTCAATTTCCCAAACCGACGAAAGCCTAGCGACAAAATCAGCTGAGTCGCGAAACATACGTTGCGGGCATTTCAGCAGCAGGTTCTGAGTTTTCTTTATTTTTTCGCAAAACTCAGTTTCAATTCGTGATTCTAGCTCGCTAGTTGTGCCAAGATATAACAACGTAACCGAATGAATCATCTTCGTCTGTTGTCGTGAATTTTTAAATATACATACATACATACATATACATATGTACGTACATACATAGATGAATGTATATTCTTTTTTTCTTTCTTTCATTTTTCCACTTCGTCTCTGCCGTAGTCTGTGTGTGTGTGTGTGTGTGTGTGTGCTCAACTTTTTTATCAACAAAAACTATTTATTTGAAGCTCAGTATAATATAGCGGTAATAAGTCTGTAAATGATACTTGTACACATACATATACATATGTACATATACAAAAATACAGATAAAATTTCGCTTTAGCCAGAAAACTGTGCGCTTTGAGTGCATGTAAATGCAAAAGCAATGCTTTTCCGCATTTTTCCGCGACTTCAAATTTCCTGTTCTTGCTGCTGAGCGCATCACCCTGACCCGAACCGGCCCCCCCATCCCTCCCCCTCTTTCTTCTGTTCCGGATGCTAGAGCATTCTTTTTGGTTACTTTACTCTCAATACTTGTAAATCTCGTTTGCCGTTTCGCTACAACCTGAAATTGGCCAACGCAAATTGTCAATTTAATTCTGGGAATTACAATTTTTAAAAACTATTTACATATTGATGTATTTATATATGTATGTATGTATTTAATGTATTTAACGTACAACTTTATTTTGTCCTTTTATGAAAATCACCTGCACGGATTGGATTCCCACTATTTACGACAGCATTCCTACAGATATGCGCTGCCGTTCCCAGTTAAACTCACAATCTCGATACAACAACTAGCAAACCTTTTCATAACCATTATTTGTGCCATTCCGAAATATAACGACGAGGTATTGTATTATATACAAATACATATGTGCGAAGGTATTTGTGCACATGCACGAACGAACGGCTTATACATACATATGTATGTATTGATGTATGTATGTACGTTTAGCGAGTATATAGTTTGTTTTTGTAGGCTTTCGTTGCTTTTGAATTTTCGAGTTTCGCAGTATTGAAATCGTGGTGGTGGTTGTTGGTTGAAATTCTGTTCTGCTTCCTCTTCGTATTGCTGAGAGTGAGCGCGCTCTCTTGCTCTTGCTCTCGCTCTCGGTCTCGTCGTGTGCGTGTAAGTGTGCGTGTGTGTCTTGTTGTTCGGCAAGGTGTTTGCGTTGCTGAGTTGAAAAATAGTTAAGTTATATGATTATTAAAAAAACGTGAGCGCAGCTAAATTCAAACTCTAAAATTTTACACAACGATTCACCCGTTACGAATTGCTATTGTCAGTTATTATATGCATATATCATATGTGTTATATGAAGCTGCAGCATTTGGTTTGTTTAATGTAATTAACGTTTTTCTTATTCTCTTTTCTTGAAAAATTCTCAACATAATAAGCGTAAATTTGTGCTATGTGTGCGTGTGTGTGTGTGAGAGACAACGCAGCGCTCCCTTGATTTTCGTGCGCTAGTTGCGCTCTCGCGTTTCATATCTTTTCCACATTACAGTGGGGCATAGGAAATTTGAGTTGAATATGTAACAACTCTTATTGTGCAAATATACAATTTATTTTTCAACTAGGTAAATCTGTTGATTTTGAAATCATAGTGAATCGATTATTGTTTAATGTAGTGTTGAATAACTTTTGAATACAGTTTTTTTCAACCGGCTATCAATCAGTTTGTACCCACTGTAGCCGCTCAATCTTTAGTGCGAGTTTTGGACAGCTGGAAAATTACTCAGCTTTAGCGCACAAAATGTGATTTGAGTTTCGAATGCAGATATTGTGTTCTCCCAGCTCAACACCCCCTTCGTTGAAATCCATACATTCAACACTTTTAATTGAATCAAAACTTAAAGACGTTTTTTTCCATGCATTGTGTTTCAGTTTCAGCTTCTTCGAATATCATTACGCATCTGTCGGGAACTCAAGTCTCAATTTTTTTATACATATGTATGTATGTGTATGTAGGTATTTATGTTTGCATGTGTGCAGATAAATACGCAGTTACAAACATAATAACACTTCATTTCGAAAAAAATAAATAAATAAAAGTGACGAAATCTTTGTACCCCAAGTGCTCCACTGGCTCGTAATCGTATTTGGCATGTTTATTAACATTTTAAAATCGTTTACTCACTATCTCTAAATTTAGTTTATGTGTGTTTGTGTGTGCGTATTTGAGAGCTTAATATTGTGTTTGTGTTTGTGTGTGTGTGTGCACGTTTATTCTTTTACCTTCCCTTTGTCGTTCACATTTCGTATTGAAATTTGTAATCAAAATCGATAAAAAATATATATTTATTTGCCTATTTAGATTTCTTTGTATTTGTAAACTGAGAACGTATCGCACATGTATTTATATACATATATACATACATATTATGGGTTTCGAAGTATTGTTCTCATTTGTCAGATATGGGTTTTGAGTAGGAAAAAAACGAAAAGTAAATACGAAACAGCAGGGTGAATTGACAGCTCGACCCGATACAATTTTTTTATTGTTCTGTATTTGTTTAAGTGGTTTGAAAATCTGGTTTTGTAAGTTTTTCTAAATATTCGAAGCAGCTGCGATTTTTAGTTGTACTATTTAAGGTTTAACCAAAATTAATTCTTAATAGAAAAATGTATTCTTATGTGAAAATCCGGTTTTTGAGATTTGACTTTTTAGTTTTTTAAGTTTGGCCTGAATAGCTGGCAACACAACACAACTAACTTTTCTGCTGGTTCAACTCATTTTGTTTATAGATTTTTACATAACTACCTAAGACGAATAAATAAAAAAAAGCCAGATCGATGTTGATGCCGCGGTATTCCGAGCCGGACAGCCATAGCGATAATAGTTTTGCTGGTAAGCACGGCCACGCCTCCTCCACGGTGGCCGCCCACACGAAAATGCGCTTGCTTAGCAAGGTGGAGCAAAACATGCGCCAGAATCAACAGAATAATCAGAGTCAGAATCCAGGCCAAAATCAAAGCATCAACAAGCTAATCCACACAGCCGCCACGGGCAACGGTCTGGTGGGCGATGTGGACGAGCTATTGACGCCCATGCGGATTAAGGCTCAGGCGCCGCAAGCCGTGGCAAGCGGCATAGCTAATGGGAGTGGCAGTGGCAGTGGCAGTAGCTGCAGCAGCGCCGGCGAAAGCGGTGGCAAGGAGACGCATTCACGACCCGAGCGCAACCTGTGGAGCCGCGCCGAGATGCTCGAGATGCTGAACATAATGCAAGAGATGAACGCCCTGGAACAGCTGAACGATCGTAACGTTAAGAGCGAGCACGTCTTCCGCCAGATCGAAGAGGTCATGCGCAGCAAGGGCTATGTGAAAAAATCCAGCATACAGATCTGGACCAAGTGGAAGTTTCTCAAGTCCACATACAACACGACAACGCGGCACGGCAATGGCATACCGAAAGTGGTGCCGGAGGAAGTATACCGCGTGCTCTGCCGCATGCTGCGTGAGCATGCGAGTGCCAGTGGCAGTATCAGTGGCATAAGCAGTGAATGCGGCAACTCCAGGGATAGCTACAATGCAGACCTTGGTAGGATATTGCCCAGTAATGATGATAACGGCAAAGAGGAGCTGGGCGTGGAGCATCCCATATTTGGGTTTCGCTTGGGACTGATCAAGCCGGAGCCGTTGGATACGGGTGAGTGCATCTATTAAAAGGTATATTTTGGAGAATGTATAATTATAAATCATGTTGCGACTCTTTTACAGGCTACGAGACGACGGTAAACAATGCCAACTCAAGCGAGCAGGAGTTGGAAGCCGTGAACTTTGTACAAAGTGATGACCAGACACCGTCATTGGAGCACACACCTTTTATGATGAATGTAAAGCACGAACCTGAAATGGATTTGGGCATGGATAGCACCAATACACCACCGCCTACGGCGCCAACTTCGCCCTCGCCACCGCCAACTATCCAGGAACAGCCAGATCTGGGCGATAAGTCACCAATATATCCAGCCAAGTCACAGTCGGTATCAATGCCGCCGCTACGCGTAGCCGCCTTTGCAAATGATGCACAGCGGCAGGCCACATCGACGCCTACGCATGGCATTCTTCAAATCGAACGACCTGTAGCTCCACTCAGCAAATCCATTCAAAATGGTGGTCCCGGTCGGGGTAATCGCACCATGCCGCTGCACAGCACTAGCAGCATTAATTTCGTGCATCCCACCAGCAAATTGATGCTGCCCCGCAAGCAGCTCCCAATGCGCATTCCCCGAGAGATAAGTGTGCAGCCAGCGAATACGCGACCGCTTAAACCGGTGCCTATGCGCGAGACAGGCTACTCGCTGCGTCCGGATCGCATGATACCCGATCTGGAGCAGTCTATATCGCCGCCACAATCGCCTTCACCGCCTATGCACAGCCAGCCAGTACAGAACACATATAACATTCCATTTGCCTCAACCAGCCGTCAGGCGCAGCTCCTTAGCGAACAGCAACAGCAGCCACTGCGCAAGCGGCGTCTGCAATTTCCCCAACAAACAACGCCTGTGCCGGTCAAACTGCAGCGAAGCTCCACGCACATTGAGAACAACAAGCAGCCTGGCAGTTTTCTAAATGAAGACGCATCCGCCGCAGAGGAACACAGAAGCAAACTGCTCGCCGAGGAGGCGAAGCGCCGCAAGGAGCAGCAGGATGAGGTGTTTAAAAAGGAGCTTACCCAGCTGGCCAGTGCTGTGCGGCAGGCGCAAAAAGAGATGCTTCAAAATTTCTTTCAGCAGCAAAAGCAGTTCGCGCGTCGCGAACACGAGTTCCAGCTGAAGCAGGACAATTTGGTGATGAGTGCATTGCGTAAACAGACGGATGCTTTGCTGCGCACAGCCAAACAACTAATGCAGTCCGAGGAGGAGGATGTGGAGGAGGTAGTAGAGTGCTCGTTGTCATCTGAAAGAGAACAGCAGCAGCAGCAAACAGAGGACAGAACAAGCAATACTCTGTTGCTGCAACCTGAAATAGAGCTCCACGAGGAGTTCCGAAAGCATGAGAATGAGGAAACGTTGAAAGATCAAGTTCATGATCATGGCCATGACATTGGAAAGGATCATGATCATGACCATGGCTCCGCGCAGGATCATGAACAGTTCGAGGACGAAGCACAATGCAGCAATGAGGGAAACCAGAGCGAAGCTGCTATGGAAGCGTCCATGTCCACTGGCAGCGATGATACCGGCAGCGAGGATTCCTCAAGTGAGAGCGCCAGCCCGAGCGACGCACAAATATGTTAAAATATTATCCCTAGAATCAAGTATTATCACAAGAAGTCTACAACTTTGTTATTCCTAATGCCTAAAACAATTAACATTCCAAAATACATTCCTTAATTTTGAAAAAGATACGTAATTATGTAAATATAAAATATATATATATATGTATACATATTCCTAGAGCAAAGCCCACATTGTTAAAAGACTCGATTATATTTAAGCATTAAGAAATGTAAAAAACGGTAAATAAAATGTATTTATTGTTCTGGTAGTCCCAATGGGGCATATCGCGATTGCTTGTGCTATTAAAGCTATTGAAAGATCATAGTGTACGCATACAAAGTGATATTTAGGCAATATCGCAATCGAATGAGAGATGGAAACCGTATATTATATTAAAAACTTAAATTAATGGCAAAAGTACTTTTTATTTACTCACAATTAGGGCGTATCAAATATGGCAGATATTACTCAGGCATCGTTTGGAATCGAAAACGGACTTTATTTTAAACCATTAAAAAAAACGGATGAACAACTTTGAATCATATCTCGATATAGGGCGCAATCATCAAAAGAGATTTGGAGCCAAGGAATATGATTTGATTAAAGGTATCTTAAATCTTAAAGAGCGAGAGTTCACAGTATTTAAATTAAAAACAAAGACTAATAAATATCGGTTTCCATTTCCGGATATCGCATACCTCAATGCAATAAAAGCTCAAGAACCAATTTCAAATGTTCTTAACAAGAATTTCATTAAGATCGGTTAAGAAACAAACAATAGCTATGTATGTGTTTTGACTGCGTACGTTTTAGCAGCAGCAAGCGCAAATTCCAAGAATTTCTGTATACATGTATACACACACATTCATATGCGTCTGCTTTGAATTCTATCAACAGCATTGCAATTGCGATTGTATTGTTTTCTGGGCTGCTTTTTAATTGGTGGTGGTGGCAAGTGGTGCGGTCAGTTGCGGGTTCCAGCCCTACCGAGGAAACTGTTTAATTTTTTTGGCTGGTGTGGCTGTTGAGTAGAGTCGACAGGATGTTATGCGGTGGATTGCGAGTTCAAACCCCATGCCAAGCGATTTTTTTTTAAATTTATCTTTATTACTACAAACGAGCGAGCTGCTTTTGCCGTTGGAAAAGGAGGGCTCCCTAGTCGGAAGCTCCCTGCTAGAACCTCTTACTTGTTTTTGTATATTGTATATATTACAATCACGATTATAGGCTCCCCCGAATTTCACCCTCCCATATAATTGCCCCAACGACTGCAACGATCCACACTGCATACCGATCCAGCTTGTCCAGTGTCAATTGTACCTGCAAGCAAGAATCAAATTTGTTAATATCGAGTGCCAAAGTGCTTAGACATATGACCGGCCAGAGCGAGCAGCCCAGGGTGCAGCAGCATCAGAAAAAGTCCAGAATACAGATCTGGACCATGTGGAAGTATCTCAAGTCCACATACAGCAAAAGCCTTGAACAGCACGATCTGGGTAATAAGTCACCATTATATCCAAACAAATCACAGTCGGTATCAATGCCGCCGCTACGCGTTGCCGCTTTTTGCAAATGATGCACAGCGACAGGCTACATCGATGCCTCCGCATGGCATTCCACTCAGGAAACCCATTCAAAATGTTGATCCAGGCAGGAGAAGCATGAGATTGAGGAAACGTTGCAAGATAAAGATCATGATCATAGCCATGATCATGACCATGACAATAAAAAGGTTCATGACCATGACCATGGCTGCGACCATGTCCTGTTTGGGGCACCGCTGCATCGTTCATCCCACCTGCAAATTGATGCTGCCCGCAAGCAGCTACCAATGCCAAGAACAGATCAGGCAATATTCTATTGCTGCAGCCCGGAATGCAGGAAGAGTTCCAAAAGCATGAGAATGAGGACACGTTGCATGATCAAGATCATGATCATAACCATGATCACGGCCATGACAATGAAAAGGATCATGACCATGACCATGGCTGCGACCAGGATCATGAATAGTTTGAAGAGGAAGCACAATACAGCGACGAGGGAAGCCAAAACAAAGCTGCTATTGAAGCGTCCATGTCCGCTGGCAGTGAGGATGCCTCAAGACAAAGCCCTGCCCGAGCGACGCATAAATATGCTTTTAACAATTATCATTCCAAAAAACATTGCTAAATTTTGAAACAGGCAAGAGACTCTAGTCGGAAGTTTCCGACTAGGGTATACCCTCTTCTACCAAAACCAAATGCAGTTTGAGCTACGCGCTCGTTTGTAGTAATAAAGATTAATTAAACAAAAAAAGATGTTCCTTTGGCAGGGTTCGAACTCGCAACTAACCGCACTACTTGCAGCCGCTTCTATTCAACAGCCACCCAAGAAAAAAAGTATTTTCGATATGGCTCGAACTCCCTACAAACCATTCTATTTGCCACCGCCTCTACTCAACAAACATACCCATTATTAATTCATGTTGAGAAAAAAACGAATTAAAATAGCAGCACAGAAAACAATACTATTGCTGTTGATAGAATTCAAAGCAGACGCGCATGAATGTGTGGGTGTACGTGCATACAGAAATTCTTCGAACTGCGCTAGCTGCAAACACGTGTTTCTTAACCAATCTAAACGAAATTTTCTACAGTGTATCTTATTGTAGCGTTTAATATATGTGTATTCTCAAAAGGTAATTGCATTAAAATTGTAGTAGAAATTGTTGGCCAATACAAGTTGGGTTATTAACTTCATTCATAGCTATGAGGAAGTAGCGGGGATGTGGCGATATGTATAAAATGAAAGATACTTAATTTATATATACTATTTAAGAGTAAACATATCACTTTTGGTGACTAGCTCTTATTATATACCCCATTTGTTTAAAAAACTTGATTTCGATATCGATATTTATCGATTGCTTGGAAACGGAGTAAGTTATATCGGAAACAATCTCGATCTGCGCATGGACTAAAAGGCCCTACAGCTAAAATTTCAAGTCTCTAGCTCTAATAGGTTCTAAGATCCTTGAGTTCATACATACGGACAGACAGACGGACATGGCTAAATCGACTCGGATGCTGATGCTGATCAAGAACATGCGGTCGGAGATGGTTCCTTCTGCCTGTTACACACATTTGCACAAATACATTATACCTTTTTACCCATTTTCAATGGGTTCAGGGTATAATGATAAGAAAACGGATTAAAATAGCAGCACAGAAAACTATACAATCGCAATTGACATGCTGTTGATAGAATGTGTGTTTCTACATGTATACAGAAATTCTAACAATATAAGCTAGCTGCCGCAAGCATAAAGCCAGCAAAAACACATTTTTTTAAATAACTTTTGTGTAATTTTTGCAGTAGATCTTATTGTGTTATAGAATACATATTTGTATATTCTCAAAAAGTCAATGGCTGCAGCCTGTAATGAAGCTGCAGGAGGAGTTCCGAAAGCATGAGAATAAGGAAACGTTGCAAGATCAAGATCGTGATCATAACCATGATCATGGCCATGACAATGAAAAGGATCATGACCATGACCATGGCTGCGACCAGGATTATGAACAGTTTGAAGAAGCACACTACACCGACAAGGGAGGATGCCTCAAATTAGAGCGTCAGACCGAGCGACGCAGAAATATGTTAAAATATTACCCCTAGAATCAAATATTAGCACAAGAAGTCTACAATATTGTTATTCCTAATGCCTAAAACAATTCAACTTCAAAAGGGCATTCCTTAATTTTGAAAAAAGGAAGAGGCTCTAGGTTAAAGTTCCCGAGTGGGGACTCTCTGAACCGTCTTCTATAAATCCCAAATGAAGCTCGAGCTTTACGCTCGTTTGCTTTAGCAGTGATAAAAATAAATTTAAAAAAAATAATTCTTCGGTAGGGTTCGAGCTCGCAACCAACCCCACTACTTGCCACCGCCTATACTCAACAGTCACACAAAAATTAAGTCTCGATGACAAAAAACGTATTAAAATAGCAGCACAGAAAACAATACAATCGCAATTGAAATGCTGTTGATAGAATGTGTGTTTCTACATGTATACATGTATAAATTCTAATATACGCCAGCTGTCGCAAGCATGAGGCCAGCCAAAACTCATATTCTTTAATAACTTTTGTTTTTCTTACAAGATCTTGATGTTATTTTCAATATTAGATCTTATTGTTCTATAGAATATTTGTATATTCTCAATAAGTCAATAGCATTAAATTTGTGGCTTTAAATGGTGGGCAGTGAAAATTGGTTAATTTACTTGATTTATAGCTATGAGGTCGTAGTGGGGTGGTGTTGATAGCTAGAAAATGAAATATACTTCTTATATATACAATTCTAGATACATGTCAAGTTTGTGACTATAGCTCTTCTTATTTACTAAGTTTGATCAAGAATCCGGAGATCGATACCGAATTTTATCGGTTACTTGGAAACAAACTTGTACTACGCAGGCAGTAGGAAAACCTGCATTTAAATAAATTTCAAGTCTCTAGCTCTTATAGGTTCTAAGCCCCTTGCGTTCATAAATACGGATTGACGGACACGGCTAGATCGACTCGGCTTGTGATGCTGATCAAGAATATATGTACTTAATAGGGTCGGAGATGCTTCCTTCTGCCGGTTACATACATTTTCAGAAATACATTATACCCTTTTTAAAAATATTCAATGGGTTCAGGGTATAAAAAATACATAATTATGTAAATATAAAATATATATAACTCCACTCAGCCCCTGCAGGATGAGTTCCGAAAGCGTGAGAATGACGAAACGTTGCAAGATCAAGATCATGATCATAACCATGATCATGGCCATGACAATGAAAAGGATCATGACCATGACCATGGCTGCGACCAGGATCATGAACAGTTCGAAGAGGAAGCACAATACAATGAGCATCAAGTATTATCACAAGTAGTCCTTGTTATTCTTAATGCCTTAAACAATTAACATTCCAAAATACATTCCTTAATTTTGAAAAAGATACGTAATTATGTAAATATAATATATATATATATATATACATATATATGTATAAATATTCCTGGAGCAAAGCCCACATTGTTAAAAGATTTGATTATATTTAAGCATTAAGAAAAGTAAAAAAAGGTAAATAAAATGTATTTATTGTTCTGGTAGTCCCAATGGGGCATATCGCGATTGCTTGTGCTATTAAAGCTATTGAAAGATCATAATGTACGCATACAAAGTGATATTTAGGCAATATCGCAATGGAATCAGAGATGGAAACCGTATATTATATTAAAAACTTAAATTTATGACAAAAGTACCATTAAATAAAGGGATGAACATGTTTAAATCATATCTCGATATAGAGACTTGCAGCCAAGAAATATGAATTGATTAAAGGTATGAGATATCAAAATCTAAAAGAGCGAGAGTTCACAGTATCTAAATTAAAAACAAAGACTCTTAAATATCGGTTTCCATTTCCGGATATCGCATACCTCAATGCAATAAAAGCTCAAGAACCAGTTTCAAATGTTCTTAACAAGAATTGTATTTAGTATTGCAGTATTCGAAACAATATTCAAATTTAAGAATTAAACGAAACATGAAAACGCCCTAAACTAGCGTGAAATCAATTGTTCTTATTAGCTATATATTCCTTCAAAAATTTGTTTAAGCTAAATACTACATATAACTAGCACTAGCTTAACACGTGTATGTGTATGTTTCACTAAACTAGTTGTGTTTAGTTGTTGCACAAGAGTAAACGCCTAAAGCATAATTAATATTAATTATTAGTTGCTAGTTCTTTTTGTTGTTGTTGTTTTTGTATATTACAATTACGATTATAGGCTCCCCCGAATTTCACCCTCCCATATAATTGCCCCAACGACTGCAACGATCCACACTGCATACCCATCCAATCTAGTCGGGCCGATAGATGGGCGTCTTGGGTATAAATTCAATTAATATAACATACTCCATCATGGAATTGGAATCACATTGTTGCTTATGTAAACGCCAGTGTAGGCCTAGCTTATGATATAAATGACTATTCTCCCACTCGAGCAGCTTGTCCAGTGTCAATTGTGTCTGCAAGCAAGAATCAAATTTGTTAATATCGAGTGCCAAAGTGTAAAAAAGAACAAACTGTTATCAAGCGTCTCTTACGCGTTTGCTCAGACATATGACCGGCCAGAGCGAGCAGCCCAGGGTGCAGCAGCAACAGACGCAGCCGCAAAAGAGCCACTTGACATTCAGGGGCAGGGTCTTCTTCAATATGCCATTGATGCGACCGATGGTCGCTTTGAATTCCTCGGGCGCCACACGTGACAGCAAACCGCAGGGGAATTCGACATTAAAGCGATTGCTGAGACCAAAGCTGCAAAGCCAGAAACGATAAATAAATTACAATGGCTGCTATAAGTAATGCTTACAAGTATTATCTATTACAACTACAGTCTAGATTTCTAATTGTGTTATGCAATCACTAAGTCTGTCAATAATTGGGCGCCAAATGGCACAAGGTCAAACGCACTGGCTGCGCGCCTGCTATCAATATAAACAAAAGAAACGTGGGCCCGAAAACAGAATTTAGGTATCAAGAGCCCTGAGCTACATTGAGAACTAATGCATACATATATACGTGTGTGTGTGTGCGTGCGCATATGTGCAATTATTGTATCGTTTACTTACACCGTCATATTGCCCGCGCCTCGTATGATAATGGGCTCGGGCACTGGCATCACAGTCTGGTCCTGAAAATGCTCCAAATCATCCAGCTGCTCATCCTCATAGATGGCATCGAAGTCGGAGAAAGACATTTTTACGATCTCTTTTGTTTCTTGCTTTTATGTTGATTATGATGATGGGCGGTTCGCAGCGACGGTCTGTGCGTCACAGAGAAACAGTTTCCAAACGCTAGCAGCAAATATCAGCACATTTTTCATTTGACATTTAGGTGCGTTATTGTGATTGTATGTGTGCCACGGTTGGCTTCAAATAAAATCTCAGTCTGAACGTTGGGCCTTCAGTATGATTGTTGTTCGCTCGGGACTCAAAATAAGCGCCGCCGTCTTTGTTGTTACTGTTATACTGCTGCTGTCGCTGCTTCCGCCATACGCGTTGGCGTTAACTGCGCTTCGGCGAGTACTGATACGAGCTGTAACGTTGACTTCCTTTATCGCGTTGCATTAAAAATGAAGGCACATAAATGAAATATATGTATTATAAAACTGAAGACAAAACAATAATCGAGTTGATGTATGTAATGTGCTTGTGTGCGCATCAGCTAGCAATTTTTCTCAAGGTTGTGCAACACTGGCGTCCGTCTACTCTGTTATAATTTGTTGTTGTTGTTGCTATTGCTACTCCCGTAGTGGGGGGCCAATGCTATGTGCAGTCGTTTTTCTTTGCTGCGTATTTCGCAATCACTTTTTCAACTATTGCTCACAATTTTAAATCTAAGTCGTGCACATTTCATACGTGCAGACTTATTTTTCGCACTTTATTGTTGTAAAAGCAATTTAAAATTGTTTGCCCAATTTACACTTTTATTTTGTTTTTTTAATACCGAAAATAGGTTCTCTGCTTAATATTTGTCGTCGCGAGACGACCAGCTGGCAGCTGTTCGTTATGTAGGGTTGCCCAACCGTCGCAAAAAATGAGAAGTCGCATTCAAACGTGAAAATGACCAGCGGGTTAATATTGATTTATTAATTAGCTACATTTAAAAATAATTAAAGTGTATAATTATAATATATATAAATATATATGTATATAGCACATATAAGCGTATGTTCTAACTAATAATAAAAAATATTGTGCACAAATTCGACAGATTAGCAAACACCAATTAATTTGCAGCATTAACACAAGCATTAATGTAAAAATGACAAGGCATATTTCGAGATTTTCATGTCCATCTTCTACTTCTTTTTCGATGCACTCGGGCTGGTCGATTGGAAGACCGAGGAGGCAGACATCAGATTCTCAATATATTGACCAAGCACTTGATTCTCGGAACGCAATTTAAGATTCTCCTCCTTAACAGAGTCCACCCTCTGCGACAAATCATCCAGCGTGTTTTGCAATTCCAAGACTTGGGTAATTAACCGAGATTTCTCCTGTACGTCATCGGGTCCCACGTCCAGCGTGTCAAGTGAATTGTGGGAGGAATCCGGCGTTGAGCTGTGATTGGTAAACGAAGAACGCAGCGAGTCCATAGACCGACCATTCGCGATGTTTTGAGTAGTTGAGGGTTCATCTTCGTTGATAATAACTGGAGAGCAGTCAATAAATTATTACTCTTTCCACAACCGGACGCGCCCAACGCGTCGACATCTACACTAACGCTGTACTCACCCTGCGGATCTTCATCAATCGCCATTATATTGTCGTCGTTGTTAATTATTGACATACTTAATGATCTGCTTACAGCGGGGCAACTAATTAATCGTTAATTAACTTTAATTTTTATTTTTTACAAGAAATTACATGAAAAACTAAACTACCACTTTTTGGTTAAATACGCGCTGTTTCACACTAGCTTTGAGTCATTTTTCAACACTGAAACATTTAATTATGAATTGAAAGAAGAAGCATGATTGCTAACATAAGAATATACATATGTATGTAAGAATTTAAATCCTCCACTATAATGTTTAATTAAATATTAAAGAGTGAATTTTATTTGATTTGAATAATCTAAATATTCAATTAAAACTTCTAAGCAATTCATTGCGTTTTGAATGGGTTAGAGCAGTAAATCGGTACATTTACAAGTTTTGCTGCCGAATTGCATTTTATAGCTCCATTAAGTTCAAAACTTCTAAATAGATGAAGCGTTAACTTACATAAGCATAATTTAGTCATATTAATTCAAATATAAAGTAAAATTGACTGAAAAGTCAACACTTTATTTACGTTGTTTTGAATATAACCGACGTGAGCAAGTTGTTGCTGCAGAGTTGTCACCTGAGCAGCATTCGATCGACGAATTAAAATACACACGCATGCTTTTTGCCATTATAGTTTTTAACGTTGCACTGAAAACAACTCCTTAAGTAACTAAAGTTAAAAGCAATAATTAAGAAGTTGTGATTGATTTAAACAAAAAACTGATAAGGTGCAAAAAAGCACTTGTCTATTTATGTATATATGTTGAGCGTTTCTTTATAATAAAGGAACACTTAGCATTTGCGTAAAGTATATTGAATACTTTGTCATATAGCTGGATAAAACCTTGTTATTTGCTTACAACATTCATACAGGTATTGTTATTGCATTGCCAAAATATATTAAGGTAATAATATATAGCTAACTGTTTGCCCACTTGTTTCAGTTCTGTGAGTTCTCACCACCAGGAAACAGCGGTCATTCTGTTTGTGCTCACTTCGACTTCAATTCGAAAATCAAAGGTAATCTTTTGTTTAAGTTTTACATCATCTAACTGTTAAAGTAAATGCGAAATTAAAGTATGCTTTTGGCATAATAAGCAAAGCCCAGATAAGGTATGTATGCACATACATATGTGTATATACATATGTATGACATTGGCATCAGCATACGCATACACATACGTAACAACTTTAAATTGAACAACCATAAGTAATTTAGCTAAGGATGCAAACTCATTGGGCATAAACCCAGTACCAGTGAATGGGCTATTAATAAATTTTGTAAATGTTTTCTAAGTAAATATAAATCTCCATGCAGCATACCTAAAAATGATATCAATATTCAATATGCGTGCTGCCAACTTTGCCAAAAAAATGCGTTGTCAAACAGGCGCGCAAACTAACGGCATGATATTATTAATTAAAGCTATTTATTTTGCATGAACATTTCTAGTTTTTAAAAGAATTTATCTATACGTATTTGTTAACCATTTTCGATCATTTTAGGGCATACTAAACGACGTCATAACTGAAAAGATTTTTAAATCGGGAAACTGCGCGGAACTGCCATATTTGGCAAAAATAATACGGCAACCTTAAAAATCCATAACATAAAAATACCAACTTTTGTAAAACAGTTAGCGCGTGATAATTTTAATATTTCATAATCAACAGTAAATTATTCAAAAATATATGGCAAATGTGAAATGTTGTAAGCCAGAATGCGCATTGCTGTGAAATAAAACTCACAATAGGCAAGAGAAAACGGTTTACTGCCGTAAAAAGCAAACAAAAAAAAATACCAAACAGTGCAAAGGTGTAGTGATTGGATAAAATGCCAAAACTTGTGCGGCAACGTACAAATCGTCTTGCCTGCAGTTGAAAAGTGTGAAAAAGACGCCATTTGAGTTGACTTTGAATACGAGTTTTTAGAAACTGCCAATAACCTGTGCTTGTGCTAAGAAGAGTTAACCATTAAAAGAACAAAAAACCAAAAACTAAAACAATGCTGCCCGCCAATCTGGGCGCTGCAAATCTGAGCCAAGCCAAACGGGAAGTGCCCATTACCATGTCGCCAGTAAAACCGGGGAACAACAGTGGTGTCTCTGGCGGCACATTGACAGCGAAGGCAGCGAGCAAGGCGCCAGAGGAGCTGCGTTATTTGCCCATTGCTGCAATGCCCACCAAACCCTGTAATATAACAATTAGCAGTTATAAAACTAATAATAATAATAATAGTTGTAAAAATATTAACAACAATGCGGCAGCAATTAAAACCAAACTGACTTCAATGAATATTGTACAAAAACAGTTGAAAGCGAATCATAATAATAATAACAATAATAATACAACAACGCCAGCGCCGCCTCTTATACAATTGGTTGCCAACAGTTCCAATGGCAATGCCAACTCGCTGCTATCCATACTGACGCCCAAAACGCTCATCAAACCCACCAGTAATAATAGCAATGGCCAGGATACGACTACGGCTACGGCTCAGCCTCAACCTCAATTGCAGTCTCAACCTGTGCTCATACGTCCGGCCACCACGATGACCACGATTCCTGTACAACAGCAAAATGGTGTCTATCACAACAGTAACAGCAACAGCAACAGCAACAGCTCGGGAGCAGCAGCAGCAACCGTGGCACCATCTCATTTGATATCGCTGGTGGCCGCCAAAACACCTAGTAAAACGGGTAAGTTTTCTTTTGGGAAGCTACATATATATTAGGCAGAACTTATATAATAATACTGATAAATATTTGATGTTTGATCGCACTCGAACAATGTATGAAATGTGTGATGTCTTCTGTGCTGTTGCGGCTTCGGTACGATTCGATATCGGTTTTGCTTTTCAATTCAATTTTTGCTTTGGGCACAGTCGCTGCTGCTGCGAGTCGCTCATTTAGTTGTTGTCGCTGGCCGCGTTGGAATAAATGTGTGTTTGGCTGTGTGTGTGTGTGTGTGTGTGTGTGTGTGTGCGGAGTCTCTTATTATTACTATTATACACATAGTAATATTGTTGTTGCTGTTGCTGTTGCTCCATTATCGTTGTTGTTGCTGCTTTCATTTAACTAGCATTGTAGCTGCTGCTTAACGACTTAACATATATTTATTTCATAATATTAATTAGTTTGAGTACGAAAATAAGTTGAATGTGGCTATTTTGAGATTTATATAGTTCACGATTTGGTTTTTCTTGATTTGTTTTTATTGTTGTTTCATCAAATTGATTGACAAATAGCTTAAGAGAAATATGTTTTTTGTTTAAGCTGATGTCACAATTTTGTTTGGCAATTTTGAAGAGGCTAAAAGTCACTTGTAAATATAATACTTAATTTTATTGTTGTTTATCAACGTTATGTGTGTACGACATTTATATACACATATATATGTATATATGTATATGTATATGTATATATATGCAAAAGTCGCGGGCGGGCGTGCACAGGCTATGACGATGATCAGGTTTTTGCAGCTGCAGCTGCCTCAAAAGAGCGAGAAAAAAGCAAATAATTAAATGAGAAAAACTGCTGCGAGGACAACGCTTAAGTTTGAATTTGCAACTTAATTAAGAAATATTTTCGAGGCCTAGCTGCATTTGCCTTTGAGCTGTAATGTGACTCACATTTCCAACCAAAAACAACAATTTTTTTTATCACAATATAAACATATACACGTAGAATAAATGCAAGTGTATTTGTACACACACCATTTTTTCTGAACATATATTGTATAATGTGCATTTCTTTTTTGTTTTTCGTTTTCAGCTGCTGTTCCAGCTAGCTCTGCCGCTGGCCAAATTTCATTGCTCTCAAAGTCCCGTACTCCAGTTATATTAAGCAAAGCGGCCGTGGAGAAAATCCGTTTAAAGTTTGGTCAGGTGCAGGCGCAGGTGAACGCCGGTGCGCTTTTTTTAACTAAATCGCTTAAGACCAGCGGCATCAATACCAATAATACCAACAACAAAAGCGGCAATTCTAGGCCAGCACAGGAGACAACAGGAGCTACGCAACCGGCAGTACAAAAGCCTTCAGGCGTTGTGGCCACGTCCATGCCCACGCCAATGCCTGCGCCCATGCCTACGCCCATGCCCGCGCCCATGCCTGCGCCCATGCCTACGCCTATGCCCTTGCCCATGCCCATGCCCAGCAATGCTCTGCCAGAGATCAAGATCAGTCCGCTGCCTGCCGTCGCTCTGAATGGTGCCAAAATCATGAAAGTACAGGCGAGCCCATTGGCTGTGATTATGCCTACAGTGCCAGCACCATCGCCAGCGCAAGCTCCAACAACAACAAAAACAACCACGATCATGCAACCAAGTGTGCAACAGGGTTCACCCAAGCTGCAGCGCTCCAAGTCGTTGGCGGGCAATGAGGAGAATGCGGCTGTTATATTAATACAAAGCAATGCCACAGAGCGGCGACATTCGGTAGCCATTATGGCCAAGGAAGTGGATGTGGTGGAGCAATCAAAGCCCATCGAAACCATAACCATTGAAGACGATGATAGCGAGGAGGAACACGAGGCACAACAAAATCAACAGCAGCAGGCAAAAAGGCAGCAGCAGGCACAAAAGATACAGCCACAGAAACCACAACAACAACAACAACAGCAACAGAAACAGAAAACACCCACAACATCTACACAAACATCGAGAAAAAACTCAACAGCCAGTCGCAGCAGCATCACCAGCAGCAGCAGTAGCGATGTGGAAATGATCATTATGCCGGAGGAGGTGCGGCCTAAGCAACTGGAAACAAAGCAACCAGCCAATGGCGCCATAATAAATATTGTTAAGGCTGAAACGCTGTCGCTCTCCAAGGAGGAATTTGAGAAATCGCTGCGTTGCGATGAGCACGTGGACAATAGTTCACCATCTTCCGTGTGCACTAATCACACTCCAAAATCGGGCACCATCACGTTAACGCCCATTTCCCGACTTCAACATAATGGCGTGGAGCCAAAAACGGCGGCTGCTGTTGCATTAAATACATTTAAGCGTAGCATGCAACAGCATTTCGGTATGCTGCGCTGGCGAGAGAAACAACCGAGCATGCTGCAGAATTCCACAATGCGCTTCGAGCTTAATCGCTACAATTTGCTGCAGTTGGCGGAGCGCTGCGATTCGCGTCAGGGTCCCGCCAGCTACTTTGAGCGCGCGCTCTTCGATCGTCCCGTACGCCGACCCAACAACACCACCCATCCATTACTCTATTTGTGCTCGCGCTGCAACTGTCATGGACCTGCCTCGGATTTTCTGGCGCCGCGTGAGTAAACATCATGAGCTAACCAAACTGTGCCCAGACTTAATTTGTTTTTCTTTCCAGGTTTCTGCTCACTTAGCTGTGTGCGACGAGCGCATAAACGTCGTCAGGTCAATCCGCCTAGCGCGGCCAGCGAGAGTAAAATAAGTCGCATGCAGGAGTCAAAGGTGGTCAACGGTCACCTACAGCAACAGCAGCAACAGCAACAGCTCCAGCACCAGCTGCAGAAGCAGCAGCTCCAACTGCAGCTACAACAGCAACTGCAACGGGAACTTGAACGCGAACGGGAACGAAAATCAATTGCTGCAAAGCGACCTTTTCGCTGGACCGAATATCTCAAACTGAAGACCAATGGTGATGCGGCGCCTATACATCTTTTCCTCAATCCATTTCCCATCAAACCCAATAGCTTTAAGCGTGGCATGAAACTGGAGGCCATTGATCCGGAGAATTGCTCGCTATTCTGCGTCTGCACCATTGTTGAGGTGCGTGGCTATCGCTTGAAGCTCAACTTTGATGGCTATTCGAGCATGTATGATTTTTGGGTAAACGCCGATTCCATGGACATCTTTCCTCCGGGGTGGTGCGAACGCACCTCGCACGTACTGCAAGCGCCCAAAGGATATTGCCCGGATCGTTTCAGCTGGTATCGCTATCTGGTTAAGACCAAGGCAAAGGCAGCGCCTTCTGCACTCTTCACCCATCTCAATGCAACCAAGCATACTCAAAATAATAACTTCAGTGTAGGTATGCATCTGGAGGCGGAGGATTTGAATGATACGGGCAAAATTTGTGTGGCTACCGTAGCAGATATACTGGATGAGCGCATACGTGTACATTTTGATGGCTGGGACGATTGCTATGACTTCTGGGTGCATATCAACTCGCCCTACATACATCCCTGCGGCTGGCATGAGGGTCGCCAGCAGCTGATCGTGCCACCAGACTATCAGAATATTTTGTTCAACTGGGCTGACTATATTGAGGAAGTGGGCGGCATTGCGGCGCCCGCGGAGCTGTTTAAACCACGAGAGCCCATGGAATTTCAAGCGCGCATGAAACTCGAGGTTGTCGACCAGCGTAATCCCTGCCTAATACGACCAGCGACGGTGGTCACACGCAAGGGCTATCGCGTCCAACTGCATCTGGACTGCTGGCCAGCGGAGTACTATTTTTGGCTGGAAGACGATAGTCCCGATTTGCATCCGATTGGCTGGTGTGAGGCCACCTCACATGATCTAGAAGTACCGCCGGGCTTCCAGCAAAGTGTCTCTCTGATGCCCTGCGACGTGGCAGGCTGCCGCGGCTTTGGCAACGCCAAACGCTTCAATCTAAATGTGCACGCCCTACGTGATTGCTGTCCCTATGCGCCGGAGAACTGGCGCCAGTGGCGTGCGAAGACAGTGAAGCCGCCACGCGTTCTACCTGAGCATATCAAGCGAACTGAGTCACCTAAGCCGCTGCCGATGCCGCTCCCGCAGCCACAGCCGCAGCCGCAGGCCATTAAGACACCCTCAACCATTTCGGAAAGCCAGTTAAATACGAATCCGAAACCAGCGGTTGTCAAAATTAAAACATACGGAAAAGCGAAGAAATCACGACTGAGCCTGGACTGTGAACCAAAACCCAAGCTAAAGCGCGAGGAGCCCAATCCGTTGTCCATTGAAATCAAGCCAGAACCTATCCTAAAATCTGCGGAAGAAGAACCCATGGATCTAAATCCGCACTGCCTGTCCATAGCCAAGTCCATTGTGGCGGAATATGGGCCACAATTTGCGCGCAATTATCGCTTGTGGCAAAAGAACAGCGATTTTGACATGGCGCAGCTTAAAAGCAATCCGCTCTACTGGACCAACTGGGATGTCTATGAGTTTGTTGAGCGTGCGCTGAAATCCTCCAGCATTGCTCAATTGCTCTTTGACGAGGAGATCGATGGACGCGCTCTTTTAATGATGGGACGCACAGATTTGGCTACCTACTTCAAGCTTAAAGTGGGTCCAACGGTAAAACTCTTCTCACTGATTGTCAATCTGCGCATTGCGGTCGCTTGCAAGTTTGCCACCAAGGAGACGGGTCTCAATTTTAACCGGGTCAGATGTTCAACGCTGCCTAGCAAACAGGAATCGGTGGAGAATAAACCAGAACTCAAAACAGACAATCATTTGACTGCAACGCCAAACGGCTTGGAGGAAGCAGAAGTTGTAGATAGCTCAGCAGATCAAGAAAATCTTAAAGAGGAGCAAGAAGAGGAAGAAGACGAAAATGATGTGGATTATGATTATTCAGAGCATCCAGAACCAGAACGAGAACTTACTGACGAGGAGGACGTTGTGCTGGACAGCGAGGATTTTCTTAGCGTTAAGCCCATACACAGCATTGTCAACAATGTGGGAACCATTGAAGATACGGATTCGGATGTTACTATGACGCCTCTGGATGTGCTGCCCGTGAGTGTATGATAGGTCGCCCCATTCGCCGCCAGCCATTATGTTTCAAGAACGTTTAGTTTTTAAGTCAAATTTTTATCAACTTATAACTATGGAAATTCAGTTTAATTAGTTGATCTATTTGTATAAGATTTGTTGCGTTGGCTCGTTTTCATTTGATTGATATTGCGTATATTCTATTGATATGGTAATTATTCTTTAAGCGTTTCAATTAAAGCTACTGTATAAAACGTTTATATATTGTGCGACAATCCCCAAGCTAGCTCTCATTTCTGCCAGAATACGATTAGAAACTCTCTCGCTTTTTAACCGTGTAATAAATTGTAGAGGACGCCGCTCAAAGAGTATCGAGACTTCTGGCACTCTGTCCAAGCCGAAAGATGCCTTTAATACTGTCAGTTCTAAATCAACCACAAACCCAACCATCCTCTTGGGCTAGCCAAGCTGCGGACCACACCCTTATGATCATTGGAAACGACTAGATAATGGCCAATGAGCTATAACTCGATTGAGCTGTGGGACATACAACAGACCCAGGAGATAACAATTCGCTTGACTTTATTCATAAATATTAAATACTCAAGAAAAAGTTATTTTGTTATTTCGTTTTGAATTTCGAGATAACGTTCGCTTCGGTGTTCTCTGCAGTGTTGGCTTTTCCGCTGCTTGTGGTCCTACTGATTTATTGGACTCGACCTCGTCCGCGTCCTCGTTAGATGCTGGCAATTGTTCGTCTTCAGACTTTTCCTCGTTATATGGTGATTGGCTTCGTAATCCAGCTGCGTGCTTCGTGGGTGTTGGTGATTGTGATAAATCAGCTGATTTTGTTTCATTTTCGCTATTGTCCCTTATGGCCAAGGTGCCGTCCGCCTCGAAGAGGGGCTCGCCAAATAGATGCGTAACCTCGACAAATTGCTGAAAGCACGCCATATTTTTATAATGTAAATTGTTGGCCAGCTGATATTTCTTCAACGATAGCAGCAGCTCTTGATCTGAAACGGTGCTCGCGTTTTTCAAAATTACCATCAGTGCATGCAGCTCTTTGACGGAGAATTTAAGAAAAGAGTTGTCATTGAGCAGCTTATTCGCAAAGGGCACAATTTTCTGTAGCTCACGTGAGAATTAAATTAATAAATGACGAATTCATCCTTTATCAGACTACTCCTTACCTTTGCCACCAGCTTCATCATGGCCGGACGATTATGATCGTTGGCCAGCTGAAAGATTTGCAGCACCGTGCCCATTGGCCAATTCTGGGTGGCCAACTTGCCAATGTAGCCATCGACAAAGTCGGGCATCTTATATTTGGTTGCCAAATAGATAAGATCTGGACACATATCGATGGTTATGTCATTGTATATCTCATAGGTGTAGATGTAGAGCAGCAGGGTCTCGTATGCATCGGGCGAGGCATCACTCACGTTCATCACCAGCATGTTTCTATTGGAGTCCGTCTCTTGGAACATGCGCTCGAACTCCTCCGAGGCGGAGGCCAGCATTATCTTGTGGCACTGAAACTGGCGGCAGCAGCTCTTCTTATCCTTATCCGTATACCACACATGAAGCTCACAGTCCGACAATCGGCCACTACGGAGCAATTCTAGGCGACGTAACTTGCAATACATGAATGGAAAATTTTTAAATACAATAACAATTTGTAAACTTTACTTATATTTTTACGGTGTTTGATTTATAAATTCCCCAATATAGCAGCCTGTAGAAAATAGATTTTTCCAATGTTTTGTTTATTCCATTTTTGTTTAAACGTTGTTTAAATTGTTAGTGAAAAATGTCAAAATCTCCAAGAAACAGCAATCGGCCATCACTCTCTGTCAATACACCAACAGTCGATCTCGAGCCTAATACTCGTGACGATCCTGACGATGCACCTAAGACTTTTGATGACAATACGGCGTGGAATACGGATGATGCTGGTGCTATATCACTAATGAGCGAACTGTCAGAGACTCCAAGTAGCTTGGATATTCCGTCAACTAAGCGGCGTCGACTCGAATATTTTCGCAGTGGAATCGATGCCGATTGCGAGGTGCATGTGCCCATGACGAGCGACGGCGTCGATGAGGGTGCCAATGTCTGTTATAAGAAATTTAAATGTCATCGCATGTTTTTGGCAACCGCTTCCGAAAAACTCGAGCAGGATGTTTTTCAAAATAAACAATGGAACGGGATATTGCAAATAAATGGCGTCTCACCGGAGAGTGTGGAAATTTTTTTGGAATATATTTATACATTTGAGATAACATCCCCGCAAATCAATCCGCTCATCATTGGAGATATATTCATTCTGTCCTGTGCATATAATTTGCCAGACTTTTTGCTCAAGTTCGCGGAACAGCTCAAAAATATTACCTGGCCATTGGAGGGCATATTTCCCGCCTTCAATTTGGCTTTTCGCCACAATATTTACTCTCTAGAAAATGTCTGCCTAACAGTAAGTTTTTCATTAACGTGTCAAAACTAATTCTTTATTATCGGGTTATATATTTGCAAACCCTTGCAGAAAATTTTAGAAAATGCAGAAATGCTTAAGTCCGAGCCGGGAATTATAGAATTGCAGACATACGCCTTCAACTACGTCATCCAGCATTGGCTGGCCTCTGAAGTATATATTCATTTTAAATTGTTGACAAGTCAAATATTGTTTACTTTTTCATTTTTACCAGGCGCTAACCACAAACGAAATAATCCAACTACTGCAGCAATACCAGAAAGAAAATAATTTAACATTCAAAAACTCGCAAAAATTTCCACATTTCATAAAGATTATCAAATACTTCCCAAGCGTGCTCCTGGACGCCGAAGGATTCATATATAAATATTAATTAAACTCGATCGTAATGGTTAACAAGTTCGATTGCTCGATTATTTACATTAACCGTCGACCAGAGTATGCCTTAACATAGCTAGGCCTGTTCACAGACGACCAAAATGGCTCTGTAGTAAAATTGCAAATTGAAAATGAATTTAACATTATCTTATAAGATCGGCTTTTATGCAGCCCTGCTCTACTCAAATGTATTATACTGACAATTAAAGCAAAAGAATCGTGTGTTATCGATTTACCGCAGCTTAGTGAACCATTAAAACTTGTTCCGGTCTGGTTACATATGCCTTATTACGAAAGAAAGAAAAATTACGTTCGGCTGAAAGCTTAATATATTAACTGCTCAGGCGCTCATTCAAGAAACATAAGATATATTTTTTTCATATTGGTTTATGTTCAAATATTGATTATATAATTTAAATATTTTTCCCCCACAACATTCCCGTCCAACTGTAGAGAATGTGTTCGACTTATCGAGTGAACCAACCAAATAAATGAGGCACTTGCAACGAGTTCGAGTTGCAACTATCGATATGTTTAGCCATCCCTATGTAGACCTCAACTTGTGGTTTTTGTACAGCATTTTTCCGGGTGTTACAGTGTTACAGTGCTTAAAAAATATAAATAGCAAATTGCAAATAGTGTAAACAATTCATAAAGCTAGTACACGTGCAATAAAAAAAACCTGGAAAAGTGTTGCTCGTTTGTTACAGCAATGAAAGGCAGTTAATGGTTCACTACTTAGATTTTCGTTGGCGACGTCGGATCTCTTATACAGATATAGTAAACGGCGCAATCGCCAGAACTAAACTACACTTCCCACTGTGCAGTAAACATAAAGTAATTGCAATTTTTTAAATGCTTCAAATAATAGTTGGCGTTAGGTGCGTTTGAATAGATATAATTTTGGTGTTTTTTTGTGGCGCATGTTTTGTTTTCTTGTGCACTGTACACCACATCACTATGCTTGTGTTTTGTATGTGTGTGTCTGTGTTAGTGACTTTGTACACATTTTAGGCGGTGTGGTGTGAGGCCCTCGCAGGGCGCTCGATAATTATCGCTGCCATTTGTTCATCGATAGACATTGGGGGTGAAATGCGCGCGAAACGACTATGGGGGCTAGCATACAAACATATATGTACATAAGTACATGCATACATAAAATACATTTAATTGAATCATGTATGAGTATATTGAAAAATTCATAAACTACTTTATTCGCTTGCAGTTAATGTTTCGGGTTCTGTCAGTTTAAGAGTTTGCAACCGATTCATTCAGCAATTAATCCAACATGGAGGAAATATCCAGTCTTGATTCCTTCGGTGCTGATTCAAGCGCAAGGCCTGAATCAGAGACATCAAAATTGGACGACGATAACTCGAGGGAGAAAATGGAAGCAACGACAGCTTTGCAGGATACACCAGCATCTCCGTCAGAAGAGGACGTACCTGCCGAAAGTGTCATCACAGACGCGAACATACCAGAAAAGCCAACTTCAGCGCCAGCAACAGGCGAAGATGACGATTTTGAGCAGATATCAGAGGGCTCTTTGGACACGGATGAGGGCCAATCACGAGAGAAAATTGATGCTGTCAGAAATGATGAACAAGATCCCACGCCTAAAGACAGGGAAGAGTTGGAGGAAGTGGAACCCAGCGCAGCTAACGCTAACGCAGAGGATGACGCGGAACTAGATACGCAGCCAACAGTAGCTGACGAGGAGCAGGAACATTGCAATATCGATGAAAGTGCTGATACAGATGCCATGCAACAACGCGACGCGTTTGAAAATGTGGAGGCCGATGAGGAAGTCCCCGAAAGTGATACCGTCGATGGTGCCCCCGCCTCTATGGAAGCAATGGACGTAGACGACGAGGGTGGTGTTGAAGCTGAAACTGCGCCCGCCAGTACGGCTGAAGAGCCAGCTGGCGATGTCGATGACATTGAAATGCGCTCAGATGGCGGCGATTCCCGTCATGCAGCTGCTGAGGAAGACGACGCGGTTGACAAAAATATAGAAGAAACACCTTCCGAGGGCAGAGACGAGGTCGATAGAACAGATGAACAAGATCAAGATGCTTCTGGAGCCAATGAAAATGTATCGATACGTGGAGATGATAATGCTGATGCTGATGCTGAAGCTGATCAAATGGATGATACTCCCGAAGCCGAGCAACAGGAAGAAGCTGCCGAAACTGAGCAGTTGGAAGAAGCAGGCGAATCGGAGCAGCTGGAAGAAGCTGCCGAAGCCGAGCATGGAGATGGTAAGCGCTATTTAAGTTATAAAACAAATCAAATGTTTCTAAATATTTATATTTTATTTTGCAGAAACTGTTGAGAATGTACTGGAGCCCGAGGAATCGGATGTTTGTCTGATACCGGACGATCCTGAAACGGAAGTAACAGAAGCCGAAAAGGAATTGGCCCGCGAAAATGCAGAAAAGGCAGCTGAGGAGGAAGAAGCCGCCGAGCAAACGCAATCAGCATTGAAATCACCCATCACTGAGGTAGGCGCCGCAATGGAAACACACAGTGATAAAGATGATGCAGCGGCTGATGTTAATGAATCAGCGGACGACTTGTCGGGCACAACTAATGGTAAGCAACATTGTCATGTAAAATTATCTTAATTGTTAAGCTAAGCTATATCTATGCTCTCTGCATGCTCTTATCTAATCCTACATTTGAGCAGCAGAGACTCAGGCTGATAAGCAAGCTGGAGCCGAGGTTTCAGTATGTGCTGAAGGTGAGCTTGGGTGCATGCTGGGTGGGGCATTCAAAATTCTCACTTTTTTACATTTCTAGGTTTATAATTTAAAGAAATAGTTATAAGGTAAGGGGAGTGCATAAATAAGCTGTAAAAGGTTTAAATAAATCAACCTTTCTATGCGAGTTTTATGAATTCAAGTAATACTTATAGATATTTTTGTTTTTATAGGTTTAAACAGTATCTCTTAACTATAGACATTTTAAAAATACTTTACATTTTTAAGTATTACTTGAAGTCATTAAAAGCTCTAAGGACGTTAATAAATTTAGGAAGGGACCGTCATCTATTTAGCGTGACGCTCTCATTAAATGCATACTTATATACTTCCTTCTGTTACATACAATTGGACAACTTTATTACACCCAAAATTAATATGTCATCTTATAATGAACACCAATTAATCAAACTCTGTTTTATTCAGCAAATGCAACTACAAACGATGATGATACGCCCGAAGCGGATGCGCCTGAAGCGGATGAGCCTAGCCATGAGGAAACGTCCGGTACCGTTGCAGGCGAAGCAGGTGGTGCTGCCAAGGTGATCATATCCTGGATTGTTGGCAGTACGCAAAAATGTCGACAATGCGACACGGAAAAGAACTGCGGTTATCGCTTCAAAAACAACGAAGCGGATACTGGTGAAAATGCCGACGAGCCTGCAGAATCTGGAGAAGTAGCAACTGCCGGCACTTTTGAGTATCTATGCGATCAGGCATGCTGTGATGCATTTTTGGCTGCACAGCCGGGCCAATACTTTTTGCGGCGCAAGAAGTTCCTTGTCGAGGAGGTCAGTCAGGAGGGCAGCGGAGCGGCTGCCGTGGGTGATGAGGCAAATGAAAACGCGGAGCCAGCTGCTGATGGCGACGCAGAAGACGCAAGTGCGACGGGCAATACACACACCTGCCTGCAGTGCAAGGAGGAAATCAATTGCAAATACTTTCTGAGGCAAGAACAGGATACTTACTACATATGCAACGATGATTGCTTTAATCTCTTAAATGCCGAAGAGCCGGACAAATACAAACTGAAGCGTCATTCGATACGCGTGCGCAATATTGGCGCCACCACAATACGTTCGCCCAGCAAGAAACCGGAAGCGAATGTCGTGGCACGTACTAATGCGGAAGCGGAGGCAGCGCGTCTCGATCGCATGGAGAGCTTTAGGCGACGTTGCGCCGATTGCCAGCAAGAGGTCAATGTGGGTGACAAGCAGCTCATCTGGGAGACGATGGACTTTTGCAACGAGGTGTGCCTGGGCAGCTATCAACGTGCATTTGGCGGTAATTGTGAGACTTGCAAACAGGAGGTCAGCTCCATAGCGCTGGGCAAGTACTGTGTGCGATTTGGCTTTGAAGTGCGGCAGTTTTGTTGTGCTGCTTGCCTCAACACGTACAAGAAGGGCTTGAAGACGTGCAGCTGCTGTCAAAAGGACATTAGCAGCGGGCAGGAGGGTTTCCTAGCGCCCGTGGGCGACAAAGACCAGTTCAAGGACTTTTGCTCACAAGTGTGTCTGCGGCGCTACGACAACATGTGCAATCCGAAGAAGAAACTACGCACAGACATGTGCGGTGTTTGCAACAACGAAAAACCCGTACGTGTGGAAATGATGCTAGAGGACAAGGAGCATTATTTCTGCTCGAATCCCTGCTTCTCAGCGTTTAAATTTGTGAGCAACGTTAATGCCGATCCCTGCGCCATGTGCTGCAAGTACTTTGAGCGGAAGAGCGTCGATGCGTTTACTATCTACAGCAACGATCAGCAGACGCCAAAAATGTTTTGTTCGCGCATCTGCATCAATGTGTACATCATTGTTAATCGTCATATTGTGTCCTGCCAGTGGTGCAAGGTGAAGAAGTATAATTTTGATATGATTTATAAGCAGCACGGTGATCAAGAGACGCTCACCTGTTCTATCAACTGCCTGACCATGCATGGCGTTAGCTGCAACATATCGGCACGCGCAGTTACCAAGTGCGACAATTGCAGCAACACAAGCACCCCGCAATACCATTTGACCATGTCGGATGCATCGATGCGCAATTTTTGTACATATCAGTGCGTAATGCAGTTCCAAAATCAGTTCGCCCGCACGCCGCTCACCTTAGACAGCGATCTGCCGTCGACGTCAGCCAACAAGACGCAACAGCAGCAACATTTGTCCGCCACACAAGCCCGTGGCAGCAACAAAAATGCAGCACCATTTCCCACCGGATTACCCAAGCGAGTAAAACTGAAGTTGGCACAGCCGGTAAGTTTTTGTAACTCGTAACTGTATATTTAAAAGTATCCGTTAATGCACACTGAAAAAGCTCAACCGATAGGTCCCACCTTCCGATAGTCTGATTTTAATATTAGCCAGTGCTATAAAACAAACAAATAGAGCATTCACTGTGCCAGACTGTTTATTTCCAATATGTCGATGGTAATGTTTATCTTAAACTAAATTTAAAGTCGAATGCAAAATTGAATATTTATTAATCATATATATATAATATCACGTCGACGGCGGAGCCATTGGTCTGATCAGTTTATTTGAGCGATATGGCAACGTTGCTACCTGTGCAGTCCGCAGGTTCGCTTAAAACCGCTACGCGCTTTACTAATTCATAATCGAATTTATTACAATAAATAAAGATGCGTTCTAGGCGGAAAGTGAGTTCACAGTATCGGTTCATTTCCGTTATGTTAATGTATTTACTCAATATCTTTGCAGTCCGGGCTAAAAAATAATGCGACAGGTGGCGCAAATAAAAAATTAACTGGCGGCACTGTTGTGCCCGTCATTTCGACAGTACAATCACTGGCCAGCGGCGAAACAGAGGCACGTATTGGCAGCGTAACCGTGCGACGCAAACGTGGCCGCAAACCGGACTCTCCGCCACCGTTGACGGTGAGCATTACGGCGCCCACAGCATCGGTTGGTGAAGTTCGTGCTCGCGGTCGTCCGCGCAAGCATGTGGACTATTCCGTTGCACGGTCTCCCTCGCCGACATTGAATACGCAGCCGTTGCGGCGCCCTACAGGAACGCCCGGTAGTGATTTTCCTGCGGCTATAACGGAAACAAAGATCATCACCGTGCCGCCATACCCGAAGGCGGTGCGAAATGTAAATATCAGCTGCAAGCCCATGACCGTTACAACGGGCATACAGATAACTCCGTCCGTGAGGGATTGCGCCACCCAGACCGATAAGGATTATTCGAACAAGGTGCTGATACCAGTCCCGGTACCCATATTTGTGCCGCAACCGATGTACATGTATTCAGCGCCATTCCCGGTGCCTGTGCCCATTCCGCTGCCAATACCGGTGCCAATATTTATACCCACGACACGAAACACCGCAGCTGGCATTTTAAAGGAGATTAAGAAGATACAAGACAAAATGCCTGAAGATCCACTGGAGGCCGAATTGCTGATGATGGCCGAAATGGTCGCCGAGGAGAAGCACGAATCGGACTCCGATTCGGACAATGAAATCAAACCAGATCCGGGTCTAGTCACCCTGCAATATCAGAACAGTCTTGAGCAACAGCAGCAACAACAACAACAGCAGCAACAACAAGTTGTGGATGTGAACGCCGCAAGCCATAATCCATACGGCGACGATATGCTCCAAATTGCCCTCAAAATGGCAACCGGAGACTATGATAATCATCATCAGACAACAACCGTTGATCTTGAGTCAACAATGACGGCCAACACGATATCGAGTCAGTCTCCGATGGGTCATGATATGGGCCAAATGGGCGTTCATCATCTGGATCAGCAACATCACATGCTAGAGACATCGCAACGGTGAGAATATATATATATTTAATGTAACTGAAAATAATTTAAAATTTCAATAAATACTCTTTAGCTCTCCGCGTGGTCGTAAACGTGGCGGTGGCACAATCGCCGTGCTGGACTCTCCTGCGCGTAATAGTCGATCGCCTGTGAAACGTCAGCGCGGCAGCGAAATGGATCACTCCGCCCTGCAGCAACAGTCACAGCAGGCGCAGCAGCCGCAGGAAAAACCCGATGCGCAAATGTTCCTCAAGTATACGTTCGGTGTGAATGCCTGGAAGCAATGGGTGATGACCAAGAACGCGGACATCGAGAAGAGCTCAATGCGGCGGCGACCCTTCAAAACAGAACTACTGCAAATGACTGCCGACGAGCTAAACTATTCGCTCTGTCTGTTTGTCAAGGAGGTGCGCAAGCCGAACGGCACAGAATATGCGCCAGATACAATATATTATCTTGTACTGGGTAAGTGTACGCGCGTCATGCTACATTATCTAAGGCAGTATCTAATTCCTTTTTTGTCGCAGGCATTCAGCAATATCTTTATGTGAATGGGCGCATTGATAACATATTCTATGACCCGTACTATGAACGTTTTACGGAATGTCTCGATGAGGTGGCACGCAAGTTTTCCGTGCTCTACAATGATTCGCGTAAATCTTAAAGCAGTCCTTCGCCTTGATAATCTTAGCTTAATCAATTTATATTTCCACAGAATACATTGTCACTCGTGTGGAGGAGGAGCATTTGTGGGAGTGCAAACAGCTTGGCGCCCATTCACCGCATGTGCTGCTCAGCACCCTCATGTTCTTCAATACCAAGCATTTTAATTTAACTGTAAGAAAAGAATTGAGTTTTTAGCCAAACGTTTTACTTATTATTTATACACTTCCGACAGACCGTTGAGGAACATATGCAATTATCCTTCTCGCACATTATGAAGCATTGGAAACGCTCATCGCAAAACTCTAAGGTGCCCGGCACGCGAAATGTGCTCTTACGATTCTATCCACCGCAGGCGGGTCTGGGTAAGCAACGTTTATAAATGTTGTTTATAAAATAGTCAATGAATATTACTTGTTCTACTAACTAGATGCTAATCCGCGCAAGAAAAAAGTATATGAACAGCAAGAGAACGAGGATAATCCACTGCGCTGTCCTGTGCGCCTATACGAATTCTATCTATCCAAATGGTAAGCCAAGTGTATTTGTTTTTAGATTTGAACTAATTAATGGTTTATTTTCAACATTAGCCCGGAGAGTGTTAAAACGCGCAATGATGTTTTCTATTTGCAACCGGAACGATCCTGTGTACCCGATTCTCCCGTTTGGTATTCAACGCAAGCACTTAGCCAAGATGCGCTGCAACGTATGTTGCATCGCGTTAAAATGGTCAAGGAAATCAACATAGCGCTATTAACAACTTAATATTTAGTTAGGCACACGCGGACACACATACAATTTGTCGTATGTGAAAGGCTCATCTTTCAATGACAATTATATATTATCAACTTTTGGTGCTTAGCACAAAATTGTTTGCGGGCAAAATCACCAAAAAACAAATTCAGCTAAATTAAGAGATGAGCGCCTATTAACGACTCCAATCGCTTAAAAACCATAGTTGTGTTTCATAAGTAAGATTTTACATATACACCCACACACACACACACTCACACACTATATATATATATATATATATATATATTATATATATATATATATATATATATATGTATATATATATATATATATATATATATATATATATACAAATTAATTATTAATTGTTTTTACAAATTATATAAATGTGCTGCGTCGTGAGTAGCGCAACGTTAGGTTCTGTATAGACTATGAATTTAAATTTGAACTTCATCTCAACATCAATTAATCTTTTTCTAAAGCAAGTCAACAATCATTTAACAATTCGGCAACTGATTATTTCGCATATTTTGTTTAGTTAGATACGTAAGACAACAGCATTGACGATTTCAGTTAAGTCATTTAATAAGATTGTTTAGAGTAAAACTGTTGGGGAGAGTGTGCTTAATTAAGCAAATGCAGTCCCTGAGACAGCGTTTAGATTTGAGTGCGCGAGTCGTTTGTAGGCGCGCGTGCGTGGTATGTACATTGAATATATAATCTATAAACATTTAAACAAATACTATGCAGTTGCAATGTACATAGAGCATATACATAAACAATTAGCTATTGTCGCGCTGTTGTTTAAGTGTTTTAATTGTAAAATGCTGTACTCCTTAATTAAAAAAATTAATTTTAAATATACGATACATATACATATATTTTACAATCTATAAATTGTATATGATTTTTAAGAATTTCTGTAGAATTTATTCTTTTGTCTTGGTTTGATTTTATATAATAATATCCAATTTAATCAGGCAACGGCAATGAAAACTTGGAACTGCCCAAGCACTCTGAATGCATTTAACTACTGTGTATATCTGTTTATTTGACACATTTATCAAAAAACAACTGAACAATCTAGGTGTATGTATCTTATGTATATATAAATACAGTACATATATATATATTTTTATAATGGTCCTCTTACAAATCTTCGTAATAGATTCTTTACAAAGTTTCTTTTTATTGACAATAAGATGCAGAGCAGTGAAATTATTACATATATTACGATTACAATTTTTTTTTAATGAAACAACTCCTTTTGACGCAAGCAATACAAAAAATAGTTGAAACTAATATTAGATACAATTTTATATGCCCGGCCAGGCAGCGTGTCCAAAGGATGTATCAGTTTTGCTGCCACCGTTGGACATCGTTTGGTCATGTTGGGTGTGGATTGGGGGGTGCTAGTAACGTATTTAAAGGCGCACTGTGAGGCATTTCGTTTGTCTTTTATTTGTTTGTATTCTTTTTATTTCCTATCTGATGGATCTTCTACTTCACTACGTCCCGTCGTTTACCATTCCGCATCGCCGTTGGATTTTTGAAACACATAATCCTTGCCGCGCATATTCATAATGCCATCCTTGAGATAGAATTTCCATTTGTTGCGCGAGCGTGTGATCTATAGAAATATTCATAGGGGCTTAATATATATGCTCTACTGCAGTCGTTATATAGTATATTGTCTTACTTTATCATACTGGCAAACAATAACGTTATCTGTGTCAAAAACTTCAGCCGAGTCCTCATCGGTGACATCATCCTCGCTATTTAGTGGCTCCTCCTCGGCGGCATCCTCGTGCTCTGCATCATCATCATCATCTTTGTCCAGATCATCATCGTCATCATTGTCTACATTATCATCGCTCTCCTCGCTTTCATCCTCCTCCGATGAATCTAAAGCGCCGTCTAGCTGTTTGGCAAGTGCCAAATTTTCTGGTGATTATATAAATGGTTATAAGGACTGTTCAAGGAGGACTGTTTGTGAAGCTGCCTTACTTTGATGATTGGCATTGCTAAGCGCTGCATTCACGTGCTGCTGCAGCACGGAGGAGGCTAACGTGGTGGGCAACGACATAATTGATGAAATCAGATGAGCGGTTAGTATTTGGGTCAACTGATTCTCCTGCAGTGCCGATGCAGGCACTTGTATGGTGAGCACACGAGATTCCGAATTTGTTGATCCCGGCGGCGAAGGTAACGTTATCTGCAAAGATATTAAATGGCATCAACGGTTTATAATTAATTTTTTTCAAAAAAGCTTACATTAACAGGCATAATGCGATTGGGATCCAATTGTGCGACAATTGGTATTGGCGTTTGGCCACCGGATGTGGCTCCACCGGCCGCTGCCTGCTGCTTTTGCATCATTGTCGCACCGCTTGTGGGATGCAGCGGCGGTGGATTCTGTGATGTGACCTCCTGTTTAATGGCACCGATGCCATTCTTCATGCCGCCTCCAGCTGCGGCAATGGCTGTTGATTTGCCGGCAATCGATGGCGATGCCAGCTTACTGCTGTCTGCGCTGCTGCTGATGCCGCCGGTGGCGCCGCTGTTGTTCTGTTGTGAAGCAGCTGCAGCGGCGGCGGCTTTTTTGGCCTTGGCATTGGCAGCCTGCGAAATCGGAGAGTTATTAGTCAAAAAGCACACTGAGAGCAATTACTAAATACTGCATTACCTTGGAGCTCTGCAGCAAAGAATGTAGATGCGTGTGTTTGTGGGTGTACGTGTTTTATGGTGATAGCAGTTACAAATACATTAAGCAGCAATCGGTGTTGGTATTTAATGTTGATGCGCGCGATCAATTGTTGTTGCAATTGAAGATCGAGAGAGAGAGAGAGAGAGAGAGAAAAGCAACAGAGTAATGTTTGTTATTGTACACTATTAAAGCAAAACATATACGAATATCTCTACATATACACATACTATATACAAATATATCTATGGACATATATGGACAAACGCTGCACACCAATCAATGGCCATGGCAAGGATAACACACCTTGCTTACCTTTGGATTGTTGGCCACAATGGGCGGTGGGTGGTGGCCTGGTTCGCCGGGTTCGGGATTCAATTCAACCGCCTTACTTGCTAATAGCTTATTGCGCCATATCTGTTTCATCTCCTGCAGCACCTGCTCATCGACGCCCTCGTCCAGAAAGGCGTCGCGCACATTCGAGATAACATCCTCGATGACGGCATGATACACTTTCAGCTGTAAAAAATGGGCCAAAACAATTTAGTCAATTGCAATTGCGCACAATTTGATTTGCTTTTAAAGATTAGTGTCACGCAATTCGTCAAATATACCAAAGCACGCACAAATTTCACACCTCAACCGGTAGAAACTCTAATGTACACCATGAACAACTTATAGAAACAAATTTCAATTGTTTTACGAGCTAATGTAATTATTCGATTTTCCTTTTTACTTTTCGGGAATATTCTCCAGAAATCTTGACAGATTATTCCGACTGGAGATATACTAATCGGTGCTGGTTAGCTTATATCCTGGATCAAGAATATTTATACATCGCTTAAAATGCATCATATTTTGTCGAAAAATTATAATACCTCTTTCTAGGGTATTCTATATACATATACATATGTATATAACTAAAGAAAACGTATGTATGTACCTACTGTTACTGTTTTCTATTTTTGTCCTGTTGCTGTTACTGCCTTGTATTGAAATTATGAAAATGGGGCAATTCGCTATTTTAAAGTCATTTAAGAAACTCAATTATTAGTCACACTGCAACTTGTAATTGAGCGTGCCTGTGTGTGTGCGTGAGCGTGTGTGTGTTTGCATGTAAATACATATGCATTATAATTCAAGTGCTATTTTTGATTGCAAGCATGCCCGCAGCTACATTCTTTCACACGTTTAATGTATCTGCGGACATATATACAGATATATACGCCAACACGTAAGTGCCGTTACTATCAATGTTAAGATAAGTCGATGCTGATAATAAACCAAACTGTAACTATATATAAAAACTATTTGAAATTCTTGCGTTGCTTCGAAAACATATGATTCGATGCACACACACACACACACGCGATTGAAGCTATGCGAATCCTTCAGCACACTGCACAAGCATAAAGAAGTGCAGACACACACACACACATGCACGCAGCACAAGGCAGCAGACATGCCGCCGCCGTCGCTGCCGCTACAGGCTTAAGGCAACTCATGCGCTTCGTTTGGTGGGGAAAAACTTTCACTTTTGAGGGCCGCAATTTTCTTCTTCCATATGTCACAGCCTTTTAATTATTTAACATCAGAAAGCCATAAATAATTGACTAGGTGCCGGATGCTCTATGGCAGTTCTCGTAGTGTATATATTGTGTTTTTTGAGGGCATAGCTTTGTTGTAGAATATACATATATGTACATATGCAGCATATTGTATCATATGCTTGTGTCTTACCACCGATGTTTGGCATAATGCCATCTGTACTTTTTTCTCCGCCAGTTTGAGACCTTTCTGTTGTTACTGTTTACAAAATTGAACACTGCAATGGACGTAAAACCATTAAAAATCACAATTAAGAAAAAATGCGTCTCGTCTGACACACACAGATGTGGCGACAATACGAAGCAAAAACACGACTTAACAGTGTGCCCGTATCGTACGTTGCGCTAAACACCAAACCTTACGTTGCCAGACTGTTATGCCATCACATTAACAGCCGATATTAACATTAACAATTATATTGACACGGTGTTTAGTATACAGACATATATTCAGTTATTTAACAGACGAAGTTTACATATTTACATCACATTTCTCAAAATAATAAAACTAATCAAACTCATCACAATTCTGACGCTCGCTATTGAATTCAAGTTCATCGTCCTCGTCATCGTCTTTGTCTTCATTCGCGCCAGGCTGATAGTCCAAATCAGAGTCACCCTGATCGTGAAATGGATCCTCCTCCTCGTCTGATTCAAAATCAGAGTATTCGTCTGCCCGCGCATTGGAATTTTGCGTCTGGGCGCGACGCTGGCGTAAGCGATTGCGTATGTTCTGGGCGGAATTGACTAAGTTGCCCTTTAGGTGCCGTTTGGCGCATCTATTGCATCTTACTTACAATCTGAAGGATGGGAAAACTGTTGAAAGTGAACTGGGTTTCGACGATAGCAGGAGTTTCCAAATTGACAGGCTGGCGTACCCAGAGGTGGCGTTGGATAACTGGGCCGACGATAATCCGAATCGCCAGGATGTGCCTCTGTATTCCGATGAGCCGGATTGCGTCTAAACGGTTAGAATGTTTTTAATTTGTTATGATTGCCGCAAAACAGATATGAGCGTAAATTACCTATAGCATCGTATGCCGAAACGACAGGATGGTCGAAGGGTACTGGACGAGACCGAGCTATCAACAATCGCGGACTGGCTGCTACTGGTTGGTTCTGTTTTAACAACAGTGGAACTGCTGGCAGCCTCCGTTACTGTAACTGCATCGCTATTGGCTGCCTCTGTTTTTATTGAAATAGCTGGTGGTACATTTGAGCTAGTGCTAGCCGCAAGGACGCCACTGTCTTCGGGCTCTTCACCTGGTTCGGTTTTTACCGCCACTAGAATGCTATTACTACTGGGCTTTGTTTCGTCTGTGGCTTCGGCATCTGCTGTTTCAATTTTCACAGTATTGTCGCTAGATTCTGCACCTTGACTGTCCTCAGATTTCCTTCGTTTATTTACTTCACTGCTATCTACGATTGCTTCCTGCTCGTCGCATAACTTTCGTTTAGAAGGTTTTGCAGTCTCAGCACCAGTTAATGATTCATTTTCATTGCCACTGATTTCCTCGGAGTCCTCTTGGGAGCTCATGTCGGATAATATAGAGCAGACGAAACTTGTTAATTATTAAATCCAAATAAAAGTAAGTTGTATTTCACAACTTATGGACGCGATCTTAAGAGTTATCGATTTTGCACCTAAAATTACACCCGATATTTCGATAGTCGTGTCTACCATCGTGAAAAACTAAGCCGCAATATTTCAAAACACTTGTAAACACATTTTAAATATTCTTACAATCAAAAAATGTTCATAAATCCTTCAAACTCCTGCCCTTAAGCCAAGTGAATTTGTGCACTGTACTTTATACAAAATATTGTACGATTTTTGTACATACATATGTTGGCACAAAAAGTTATTTAAATCATGGGTAGGAAAACTTTATTATTAAACCGTCGATCAAATAATTCTTTGTACTTAAGGCTGATTGTGAGATTTATTTAAATTATACATATCGAATTGGAAAATAATCGGTGTCAGTTGCAATTGTTTGATCTGTCTAATGCAGCAGCTTCTAGAAGAACCTGCATTATTTTGTCCTTGGTTAGTTCCGATGTCTTGACCGACAATTGCCTTAGTCGATCGGCAACAAAGTCACCAAATATTTGCGGTGAATCTTTAAGGTTCTTGACGGCAACGGTAACAGCATTGGTGATGCTCTCTTCGTCTATGTTTACTGTGGGTGCAGGATGCTCGATTTGATCGTCAGACTGTGTGGTGGACCCATTGGAAAACATTATCTGTTCCGGTTCGTATAACGCTAGACTTTCAATAATGGCCTCATAATCGGGTCCATTGCTGCCTCTCTTTTCAGTTTTAACTGGTGCCAATTTCATATTATTTTTGTTATCATCAGCGTGGCTTCTATAGCGTTTTGCTGCTGTCGCTTTGCTGGTCCTGTAGTCTGTGTTGTGGTCCATAGATGCTGAGTCATCGTTGCTCTGTAGTTTTAAAAATGCGAAATTGGTCGTGGATCAGACTATTCCTTTAAAATTATGCTTACCGAGTCATTTCTTTTGGTTTCAACTGCGGCATTCATTTTTTGGTGCTTCTTTGTAAGCGCATGAGCGCGCAAGTCACATATTTTTGTGTTTACCCCACACTTGCAAAAACGACAACGCGCTCTGTATGAGTCCTCGGGATCTCGTCGTAACCATGGCCTGAACTCTGGCATTTGCAGCCAGACTTCTCGCAGTTTTTGCTTATATCTCTTCATAATTTATAAACAAAATGCACAAGATAACAAGTAGAATAGAGATGGCAATAACAAGCCGCTTCGTAAATTTCGATAAGAAATATATGATAGTCGATTTTAGTATTATCCTACACTGGCAGCCATTTTACCATTTAACAGATGTACAACAGAGGCAATACTGTAGAATAACATACCGCAAGTGCACAACTATTTTAAGTTGAACATCTTGCAACACTAAACGCATACAACACGTGAAGTTTTAGTAAATCAAAATGAAATCGCCGAAAAATAAACTAAAGAGCAATGATGACTTAAAACTTCAAAAGAAGTCTGAAGATGTTGCAGAGAAAAGCAAAACAATAACAAAGGCACCAAAATCAAAGAAGGCGAAAAAGACAAAAGCCGCTAAAACGAGCGCCGTCGTGGAGGAAGCGAAAGGGAGCCCCAAGAGTCTATCTGTAGCTGATTTAGCCAAGATCGAGAAGAAAAAAGCCAAAAAAGAGGCACAAAAACTAAAAAAACAGCAGCGAAAATTGACCTCGGAAACAGTAGAAAAGGAGTCCAAAGTGGAGTCCAAAGCAGACGGAAAAACAGTGGTTGATCCAACTAAAAAGAAGAAGAGTTCAACAGAAGCAAAAACAACCACAAAACAGGGCAAGAAACAGAAAGTAAAAGCAGTCAAAAAAGGAAATGACAAGGATCCAGGTAAGGATTAAGTTTGCTTGCAATCAACAACTCTCACACAACTTCATTTTTATAGAAGCTCTGAAACGGGAACGAGATCCTGCCACCGAAGCAGCGACCATATTTGTCGGCAATCTGCCCATCAATACGAAGCGTGTTCAGCTTGTGCGTCTGCTTCAGCCTTTTGGCACCGTGCACTCAATCCGTCTGCGTACGGCCGGTGGCAAGCAACTTTTTAAGCACAAACAGCGCAAGGGAGCGGGCTCCTTGAATGCATACGTGGTACTGGATAGTGCTGCAATAGCTGAGAAAGCGCTGGCGCTAAATGGCACGGAGTTCAAGGAGAATCATTTGCGTGTTACACCAGCAGCGCAGGTTAAAGGTGCTGTGGGAGCTGCTGGCGATGATCAAGCATCCAGCGATGCCGACGTCAAGCGCACAGTATTTGTGGGCAATCTTAAATATTGTAAGTAATCGAGTATATGATATTGTTTAGATATGAGTTATTAGCTCGCCATTCGTTGTAGCGGCCAGTGAGCAAAAGCTGCGTGAGATCTTCTCCAGCTGTGGCGAAATCGACTACATACGTTGCCTGCAGGATGGTGACAAGGGCTGCAAGGGCGTGGCATATGTTTGCTTCCAGAAACCGGATGCGGTCGGGCTTGCACTAGAGCTAAACGAGACGTTGCTTGACGATAGACCCATACACGTGGAACGCTACTCGGTGAAAAAACTGGGCGCTAAGCAGGCACGAGACTCTTCGGCTGCTGCAGCAAAGGGGCCACAGTCCAAATCGAAAAACAAAGCGAATGCGACGGGTGCAAAAAAGCGCATAGACAAGCGGCAAAGGAAAGAAAATGGAAAACCCAACGATCCCGCCAAAACTGCAGCTGGCAAAAAGAAATCTGAATACCGAGGAGTCAAAGTCGATGCCATCAAAAAGAACAAGAAACCAAAAAAGAAAACTAATAATCAAATGAATGCGCTGGCCAAGAAAATTGCGCCAAAGGCTAGCAATTAACTTGAATTAATATTTTAAGAGCCCAACAATTGACTTCAATTAATATTTTAGGCACTTATGTAAATATTTAACAAATACCGCAGAAAAACGTGTTTTGTTTTCCGGTATTCTTTTATTGCAAGTCGTTAATAAAAAGGTTTTTTTTAACAAACATTACAAAAATTGTGTAGACTCGACTAATTGATGTTCTGCTCATAATGTTCAAGGGAAAAGCAAGCTAGACATAATATTACCGGTAGAAATTCGAAACTTTTGATACGTGAACGACTTCCATCGCGTTCAATTTAAACGACTTTTTGAATTTTTGTTATCGATAAGTATCGATATCGGGTAATAAGCATCGTCTTGTCAGGTATATTTTGGCAATTATATGTGCTAGAAGGTTGAATTAAGGGAAAGAATTACAGCTTAAACCCTTCAATTTACGACGTATGTAGTTTTATTTGTGTTTATTAAGAAATAATTACAAATCTAGTAGCCATTGCAACTAGCTTGTCATCGGGCACGATTTTTATAGATTCAGTCAGCTGTTCAAGTTATTATAACACACAAATTTCGAGTATTCGGCGTTTTTTTTTGTGTAATTTGTATAAAAAAAAATTTAGGTAAGCAAAACTTATGTTATATTGAGAGACACTTCCAAGTGGATCAGCGCACATACCAAAACCTTTACCCGTAGGATGAATGTGTGTAAAAATTTCAAGTTTCTACGCATTGCTCGCAATTTCATGCGCAACTATTCCGGATGGACACCAACAACTAGATCCTCAAACAGTGCGTTCACTTTAGAGCCTCTCCGTCAGCGGGAATTGATACGTGTACATGGCGCCGAGGTGGTTCCATTTCTCCAAGGCCTCGTCACGAACGATGTGTCCCGCTTGCAAGAGGCCAACGGACCCTCATCGATGTACGCATTGTTTCTGAACCGAGGCGGTCGTTTAATGTACGACACAATTATCTATCGCACCAATGATCCGGACACATTTTTGCTGGAATGCGATCGAGATGCGTCCTCCGATTTTCGTCGCCATTTGCGTATGTATCGCGTACGCAGACGCATCGACATTGACACCGTAGACGATGAGTATGTGCCCTGGGTGATGTTCAATGAGAACGTACGGGGCAATATACGTACAGACAAGACTAAGGAATTGTTTATTGCACCGGATCCGCGTGTCGAGAGTATGGGCACTCGTGTCCTGGCGCCCGCTGATATGAATTCCTCTAAGCTGTCCAAGGACTTATGGCGCCATCATGATGTGGTTGCCACTAATCCCACACCCGATAGTAACTATAAGCTGATGCGCTATAAGCAGGGCATTGGTGAGGGTATTGAAGAGCTGCCGCCGGGCAAATGCTTCCCGCTTGAAGCCAACGCCGATTACCTCAACGGAGTTAGCTTTAATAAGGGATGCTATGTGGGCCAGGAGCTAACTGCGCGGGTTCATCACTCTGGTGTCATACGTAAACGTTATATGCCCATTCGCTTTACAGCTCCTGTAAGCTCCAATCAAACGGTTAAATCTGTTGCGGGCGCAAATCTTGGACGCGTTTTTGGACATGCCCATAACCATGGCGTCGCTTTGTTGCGCATTGAACCCGTGCTCCAAGGTGACCAGCAACTGATGCTCGATGGCGAACGCTGCTTTGTGGATCGTCCGCATTGGTGGCCCAAGGATATCATCTCCAAACGTGGCGTTGCTGCCGTAGAATGAGCTCTAGATGCTTGAAAGTTTTTTTAAGTTAGATTATATTAATTGTGTGTATTTCTAGGCTATCTCTACTCACTAAAGTTATGTCTAGCACACTTGGCCAAGCTCTCCTACTTGTCTTTACTCTTGCAGTGTTCACAATGACAGACGATTCGCTCGGGAACAGTTTCAACGCCGCCGATGGTGGTGATGATGATGATTTGAATCTTGACAACGAGGCGGCAGAGATTAGGCGGTTGCAGCTGCCGACTTCAACGGAGCCTCTGGCACAGGGTGATGATGATGAGCGTGTGGCGAACATTGAGTTTAAGTGCAGCGCTTGTGATATGCACGAGATGGTGCACTTTTATGGTCGGTCGCCGCCCTTTGCCCTGGGTGTTAAATTTCGTGAGGAAAGCTATGTGTTACGCGATCCATTCCAGGCGCCTCCGCCACGCTGGCAATCTAAGCCAGAGTTTTATGTGTCGTTGGGCTCCAAGTGCGCTATCTGCGACCAAGTTGTGTGCAAGGATACGTCCTGCAGCTTCTATTATACAAAGACCTATTGCTTGCCTTGTGCCAGGGCCGAACTTATGTCTTGGCCCGTTGAGGCGCAAAGTCGCCTACGCAAGCAACTGGCGGCCAAAAAATAGCACTAAGACTGAGTAGTATATATACATAGTTTTCAAACATAAACATTACATTGATTCCCCATATCTTGTATATTTTTTTTATGTGGATAAAATAGGACTATGGGGTTTGAAATTTCCAACCGCTATTTAGCGCAGAAAAGAGCATGTTAACCAACTGTTGACGCATGCGTGTCTTCTGTTAATTAAGAGTTGGTAAACGCAAAAAAGAGCATGTTAAACAGCTGTTGACGCATACATCACTACAATTAAATACATGTAAGGCTAACATATCGATAGTTCGATTATTTATCTTCGACAAAAAACTTCATGTGCTCATTCATTCAATTCGGAAGAGAGCGTCGACCAAGTCGGACGCTAAAATCGCGACTGTGTCACTGTTGTGTCTACCCCCGTATTTATTGTTTTTGTGTTAGATTATTATGTTGAATGAAAATGTTTAAATAAGTGTAATGTTAAGATTTAAGTTGTTTTTATATTAATCAATCAACAAATGCTTTATCAAACGCAGCGTCTTTTAGAGGAGTTCATGAGAATTTGACATTTACGCGATGTTGCTGTAACAACAACAAAGCGACTGCAGGCAGAAATTGTGGCACTGCAGCGGCGAGTTGGCGTTTCGGCAGCTTGTGGACCTAATTCGCGGACGCGGACGCACCCACCCAAGTCCAAAACCAAAGCCCCAATTCCAATTTGCTGTGTAACTAGGCGCGATTGTGTGTGTGTGTGTGTGTTGAATGTGTGTGCGCGGGCGAGGCAGGGACAGGAGCATGGGCTGCCCAGCCGGTTTCGGTGCGCGAGTTAATTGACAAAAAAAATAAGCAAAAAACAACAAACAAAATAATACAGAGAAAGAAGCATAAAGCGCATGAGCAAATAACGGCTAATAAAGCATGCAACAAAAACAACAATTGAGAAACGCTGTAAACAAATGCTTAAATGTTTGTGCATGTACACACATACACACATATATTTATGCATGCTCCTTGTGTGCGTGCAGGTTTTCAAGTGAAGCAATTCCACAACAGCAACAATCCTCACCATGCTGCATACCGGGTATTGAGTGAGAGGTTCTAGCACATAGTTCTATAATTAGCTCGGAGCTAGCTCAGGGCATTAATTCCCACATAAACGCTTCAACACGCCCAACCCATCCCGCCCACACATTGCGAGCGCCATGCAACGGTCGGAGCTGCTTCATTTGACCATTCTTGCGTATTGCTGCTGCTGCTGGCTGTTAGTTAATGCGCACAACTGTCAGCATCAACATCCCAAAGCACACGAGGTGAGTACAAGAACCCCCCACACCCGCCCATTAAATGCTTGATTCGCCTCAAAATCCTTAATCTGTTTGCTTTTTCATTCTCCCTTTGGGTGCTCGTGTGTGTGTACATGCGTGCGTGTGGTCTTTCCACCTCCTAAAAACGGCTCTCTCAAGACTTCATAGAACTCTTAATTGCTTTCATGTACAGCTTTATTAGGGGGTTTAGGTGAAGCTTTAAATACCGCTGCTGCTCCTGATCCATACACAAAAATGTATTCTCGCTATATTGCAGGGGGAAAACAAATTTTGATCCGCTTTATATTCAAGTTTAAGTGTTGGCTGATGCAAACGGCTTTTTTTCGAACAGTTGGCAAACCTTATGATTTTTATTGTGTATCGAAAAAGGGTGTTTGGAAATTTCCCTATAAAATTGTTTGGCAAACTGTCATGCATGAATAAGACATATTCCATATGTTAAAGATAATGTTATTGAACTAAAAGATAACGGGATTATAATGCGGGGTGTAAATAAAAGCCTGAGCTTGCGTCCAAAATTCCTTCTTAGGAAAAATACTTTTCTAATAAAACACAAATTGTACAAAACGTTGATTAGAAATTTAAGTAAATGACTAGAAATAATCAAACATCCGTCCATTTTTGGAATGTAATAAATAAATAATTATGCTTATCATTAACATAGCTACAAATATGTAATAAGTGACAAATGTGTTTTATATTTTCCTGTGAATGTGTTCCTTCCACAAAATACAATTTTCAAATTTCCATTTTTGCTAACCATCAATGTACAAAATTTCTGCTGCTCCTGCCTTATAAATATAACTTTGAAATATGTTAAAAGTGGACAAATTTACTAAGTTCATAGAGCTTTTATTTTACAAGATATATTCTCAAAACTATAAAATTAGTTTTTACCACATTTACAAACTAGCCGGGGGATCGAAACGGTAGTATTGTTAATTAGTTGCGCGGAGTGCTGGGTCACTTACGGAGCTTCACAACCAACACTGCCCTTAAAAAAGATTTTGCAACACTGTTAAATATGTGCATATATTTGGAACTAGTTCTGAACCAAGCTTAAACAGGTTTTGTTAAATCTGTGAAATGATTGAATTATTTATTGAATGCGTTAGTTTCGTACATTTGCTGTTGAAATATGATATATACTCAGGTGACTTACACGTTTGGGGAGCAGCAGAGTTCTCACACACAGCTCCGCGTGATGCTTTTGGCAATGCATTGACAAATCCATTGGGTAATCATACACAAATTATAATATAATGCAGCCACATGCGATGCTAACGGCCCAGCTACTTAGTGGTTGCCAAACGCCCACGGCTCGAACCAGGCTCGAGGCTCCAACCGGCTGTGTGGCGGCAACTGTGACCCGGTTTTATGTCTGGGCCGTCTGACACCTGTATTGGCGACTCGACGGCCAAGTGCAGCGCCTGGCGCATGTCGTTCTTAACGGCAATCGACTTGAGTTTAATTGGCGCTCCGTCATAAAAAAGGTCACCGGCAATTGTGGAAAAACGGATCATTTACATAATAATTATCGTTGAGCTGGAGCTGGTAGCGCCTGATTCAAGTACAGAGAATCGAATTGAAACGTTTGAATATATCTGCATTACATTTCAGTAAAAGTCAGCAATAAGCGAGTGGGAAAACCCCTCAAAGGCGCTGCGTGTTCTCAACGTATTAATACCCTGTAACTGTGAAGTACACGGATATAAAGATGATAAATGCATTAAAATATGACCTAACACTAAAATGCGGGCGGGTTGTCTGTATTGCTATGCTGTGATTCTTCCATCTCAATCAACCGTTATGCAAACATCTTACCAATCGTTCCATCTTTAAACTTGTTGAGAATTTTAACAAAGACATAAAATCAAGCAAGCCCGAAATCCATTTTCTGCTTCCATTAATGTTGATTAGTAAATATGTCAAAAAATATATATTAATGATGTGTAACGCGAACGAATATTTGTGTTTTATTGTCCACCATAACTAGTGGCAGGGTATCTGCTGGCCGCCCACACTGTTGAGGTTAATACGCTTACAATTATTTTAATTATTTGTAACTTGAAACGTTTCAAATGCAAGCATTCCGGCAAATGACCGGCCACAGTTGCTGCCCGCCCGGATCCTGACATGCGCGGTGATTGCTCGGATTTATGCGAGTATGTAAATGCTGCAATAAATGCGGGCACTGCGGACGAGTAGGTGCTGGACCCCCGACTCCTCCAGCCACCCATTCCATTCAAACCCGCAACGTCGCCTGCCCAGTGTTCAGTTTTAATTACACCTAAATGAATTGAAACAGGGTGACGGAGCAAATTGAATCGTTTGTCACGTCTCTCAATGAATACAACAGTTCTAACAATGATGATGCCAGTTGAGCTGGCAGTATTTCATCTGTTTTATCCTAACTTAGACAACGAACAATACGAAGCGCATTTTATTGGAAATCTTAATAGCCCCGTGCTTAACCAACATATTTTCCCTATAATAATAGTAATTCTAGTAATTGACGATGTACGACCTCCTTGCTAACTCAATTATTGTACAAGCTTTTAAAAGTAACAAAGGAATAAAGTGGTTTTTTTTATGAGTGAAACCGGACTAAAATGAGGTGATTTTTAGACATTTAAGACATAAGTAAGTTTAGGATGATATGTCTGTGATGAGGACCTTTGGCTCCTTTCGATATTTTCAATTGTCGAAAGCACTCTAATCGGAAGTGCCAGTGCCATTTGGTATAAAGGCTTTCTTATAGTATACACACATACATATTGTTTTACCTTATGGAAACCTCCGCTTTTCCTCATAAAAACATAAGGCTTAAGCTCTGATATATACACACACTTGAATTCCAAGCTCCAAATAAGCTCTGAAATTTCATAAAGATCGGACAATAAACACCGAAATCAATTGACAAAGCATTTTCCATAGGGCAGAAAGAAGAAGCACGGAAGCCGGAGTGCTTACAGCAGCAGCTTGATTTGGTGCAGGGTATCTGCTATTTGAGCACTCCCGACTAGAGCACACCCACCGTTAGATGGACTTAAATAAATTGATGTTTTAGGAGCTCGTCGTTTGATCTAAAAATACATTTGTCAAAAGCCGTAATCTTGTTAAAGGCTTCTATATAATTATGCCGCCTACTTATTTGTTTTTGTTACTTTTGTACATTATTTATGACTCTGTATTTGAATTTGAATTAAGCCCCTGATACATAACCTTTACAATTGAGCAATGTCAGTGAAACTAAGTTAAAGGGCGTTTCTGCTCCAGTCCAAGTTGGTAATTAAGACCCGTAGAGGTTATTGAAGCAGCCAACTTTGACCTCGACTCGTCTGCATAGATTTCTGTTTGTGCTAACTGCATTTGTTTGCCATTATAATTGGCTGTACGTTGCATATTTGCAAACTCACACACAGACACACACTCACACACAGACACACTCGCACACACTCACACACACACACTCTCTCTCTCTCTCTCTTACACAAACACACACATCTGTATATCCGTCCTTGTAAATTGTGTCTCGTTTTGCGACTAGAAAGTGAGAGACATTTCTAATTGTAACTGTAGCTGCAAAAATTGCTTTTGAATTTTTCAATTAAGATGTGCTTGCATAAACAATTTTTATACTCTACAGAGTGTATTATAAATTTGTCACAAAGTGTGTAATGCTCAAAGGGCAGTAATTTTAAAATGGATAAAACATAAATATTCTCGCTCAACGTTAACATTCGTGTCAGCCATTTTCTCCCTGATTCTATACTAAACAAACGCAATAGAACTTGGGATATATATGTGTTAATCGTTCTGAAAGGGCCTCTATATCACATCAGAAACAAACTTAACAATTGCGAGCTTGACTCTGTTTCACTAAATTGGTTTATTTTTATCAATATATTTTCACATCTTGCAACAATTACAAGCTTCAGTTGAATAATTTGTTATACAGTACTTATGCTGACAGAGTATTTAATAGTCGGCGCAGTCGACTGTTCCTTCTTGTTATACGCAGTATACAGTACACTACAGAGTAGCTAAGCACATTGAAGGCGTTGTGTAAACAATCGGGCAAATAAACAAGTGCAAAAGATAAAATCGCGCAACTTATCTCCAGCTGATGCCGTCTCGGTGTGAGCGTGTTTGTGTGTGTGTGTGCGTGGAGAGAAACAAGTTTGTTGAAAGCCACCGATCAGTTAGTCAGTTAGTTGATTATGCTACATGGCTCGAGGCTAATTTTGAAACACACGCCAGGCCAATATTATGAATTTGATAAAACGCAACAAGTTGTCTTAATGACAACTGTAAATGATACGATGTTTGTGGGCCAGTCCAGGCTAGTTCAGTATTTCAAGTAGGTGGTAACCTTGAAAAGATGTCGTCTCTTTGTGTTGAGATGCAGCAACAACTCTCTTTCCTACAGGCTGCACCACTCGTCTCCTGCATTTGTAAGTTGGCAAATTGCAAAATGAATTTCTGAGCATATTCAATGAGCGTAAAATTGAATTTGAGTTTGTTCTCAAATAACATTGGGCTGCTCTGCCTGCTGCCCGCTGCAATGCAACGTGCCGTTGTGCGTTGCTGGGCGACTTATGTGTACGTGCTGGATGGAGGACGACAAATTCAATAATCTACAGTTGGAGCGACTCGGCCGATTTCATTCAATTTACGTCAGTTAGCGACACAAATTGAAAATAATTCACTGTAAAGATTGCCACTAGTAGAATCATGCGTTAAATTTGCGTAGTCCGGCATCCATTTGATATTTTTGTGCGTCTGTGTGTGGATGTGGTTAGTTTATTAATGTGCTTTTGTGTGGTATTCATGATTTTAATTAAGTAACATGCCCGTTGCGGTCACAATGTGAGGTAACAAATGAATTGAGCGCGAGAGAAGCAAATAAACCATAAACTAGCGCTGCATGCAAAATAGCCGCTGCTCAATAATGCATACACACATACGCACAAACATGAGTGTGTACATATTGAGTAAATAAAGGAAACAACGCTAGCCGCCAGGGCTACAGCTGAGCTCGAGCACCCAGAGCGAAAGTGAAAGCACAAATACTCACTCACTGCTTGACTCACTCGCAGGCAGTCAAGCTTGAAAGCTTCGATTGATCTGGCCGGCGCGAGCATTGAACGCAGGTGACAGACGGCAGTGAAAAACTGCGGAAGATCGCCAAAGTGTTGACAAAAGGCACGACGGGGGTGAGAAAGAGAAAGAGGTAGGCGAAAAAATGTCGTCATGCTTGGCTTAGTGAACGAATGACAGATTGTCTGCCCGAGGCACGTAAATAATTACTCAACATAACGCCCGCGCCTCTCTCTCCCCTCAGCGGCTGATCGATTCACTTGCTCAAATTAGCATGCGCAACTGTTAAATGCCTGGCGCCCGGCGCATGCGTGCAGCGGATCGTGTTTGCTATTTATGGGTGTTTTTGTTGTTGTTGTTGTTGTTTCACTAAAAAAGGCAAATACTGGAGGCAGCCAGGCGCAGCATACGGTACATTTCTCTTTTTGTTCCCTCTGCTTACCCCCGATTTCAATAGCCTTAAACGTGAGTCGCATTTAAAGACTGGACACGCTCGAATGTGGCACGCAAAATAAATTTGTTAGATAGTCGCATTTTATGTGTTAGTAAGCTACTTGAGCTACTTGAGCATTACGTCTTATCGCAGATTGAATAAGCATATTTTCTGTGGTTAGAAAGTGTGGCGGCAGCTCCTGCACCAATTCCATAATTATTTTTCAGCATTGTTTCAAATATTTAAATATATGTATATATAGGATATACACATGTGTGTATATAGCCAGTGATATTTTCAGTACAGATTTCCTTACTAAAACCTTTATTAAATATGGCCGTTCATTGTCAAGCTTATGCTCCACATTTCCTTTACTCAGGGAAATTCCCAATTTTATTTGGGATATTTAAAGGGAAAAGGAAATATCTACGCGCGGAGTTATGTCGTTCTTAGATCGGAGGAGTTATTTCGCTTTAAAACGACATAAACCCACCAATGTCAACTGCGGAAATATGTCGTTTCAAAAGGACATAATTTCGCCAGAAAATAGGCGTCATAGTTTAAAGGGAGTTCGACCAAAAGCTATAAATATTCGTTGTTCTCCTTTAGGAGAGTTTTCATTGTATATAAATGCATTCATTACCAATTTTTTTAGCCAATGGATAATGATAATACAAATTAAGTCAATATTAGCTACATGATCAATTATATATAAGTAAACGTTTTAAATTACCTTAGCTCACCTTTCTTTAGTTATGCCTCAAAATTTTGCTAATCATTAGCGATAATTCTAGTGAATAGTCGAATAATCGATAAGTTCTATGAGAATCATTATTTGAAAATGTCTATTTATAGTGAAAATAAATAAAACAACTTCAAGTAGAAAGAATATCTAGTTTAAGATAATTAGAATCAAAAGTAATTTAAATCTAGTTTAAGATTGGGTACAATTAAAGGCTGGCGGTTTTAATCACATCACAAATGAATGTACTTGCTTAGTATAAATCAATTCTACTAAACAAAGAAATAAAATAATCAACTGATATTTGTAGTATTAAACGCATGAGTGAGTAAGGCGGAAATTATTTCCAATTGCCTTCAGTAAGAAAAGCTAGGAAACACGGAATTATATATACAATCGGTATTCAAATACGCCCCATAAAATATAATTAAAATGAATATTTTATGCAACAATTTATCTATTTATTTATTCCCATTTGAATTATAAAACTAGTCTCGAATACGTCGAGCGAGTTACAATCCAAGAAATCTATTTGATATAATTTGCAGAGCCATTTATGTGAAAGATCAATAGATTTTTCGAGTACCAAGATGTGTGTATGGCATATTGCCCAGCCTCGACGGGGAATCGTTTTATAATGCTCAGTTCATCCAGCTGGAATGCATCCAATTCCAAATTCGAATTGGCCTAAAGGGAGATAATAACTACTAAGTACAACAAAATGAAAGCAAACTTACCAAAAAGGGACAGCTGTGATTTACGTTTGTATAATCTTTCGCGTAGTAAAACATTATTGCGGGCAGCGGATGTCGATTGGGACTCTCAAAGAATTTACACAGATCCACTTTCATCGAATATAGAAACGGATGCCAACCGCCACGTTCACGTTTTAAAAATTTGAAGTTCACTTGCAACTAAAATTAAGTTTTTCTCTATATATCAATTTATCTGGTGCTTTAACAATTATATTTACTTTTGATATAGTTTCTTTCAAATGTAACTTAAGGTTAAGCAAATTTAGAGTACGATTTATCGCTCGAATGCGACACTCCTCAACACTAACGACTCGGGGAATAAGAACGATGCATTCTAAGCTCTGGAATTTAAGAGATCCTACGACCTGAATGGGTTTTGGGTATTGAGGGACATATGCTTGATTAAACTTGATCAACTCACCAAACCCAGTTTAAGTGTAAATAAAATAATAGCTAGATGTGTGCTCCTCATGTTCACAATTTAAACTAAATATTAAACCCTGTAGAAATATGGCGTAGAGTCAGATTACATTAACAAATATGAGATACGAACCAGATTAATAATATTTGATACCCTAAAACGAATATAATAACTACACACAATTCATTAACGATAAAAATGTGTGTAGCATAGTTCCATTATTTGTATATTTATTACTACAAATTCAAAAATTATACAACTGAAGTGTTGCATAACGTGTCGTTTTTTATGCGTATAGGGAACATGTGTATTTGAATTCAATTAAAGAATTGGTTGAAAACCAAGCCAAACTTAAATTCAATTTGAATGTACAAATTCAATCAGCGTTAAAAATAAATCTGTTAATGATGCTTTTATCGCTTAATGCTTGAATAAATTGCACATTTTTTCAATATTTCCACCAATCACAAACAATATTTGGCTTTTGTGTGTGTGTGTGTGTGTGTGTATGTATGCAGGTGAAAGCATTTAGTTCAACAAAAGGAAAACGAATGCGACCTCTGCACCTGTCAATGCGATATTGAAAATGTTTACCATAAAAAGTGTGACAGATGCCAAATGCGAAAAATGTGAACCCTTTGTTACGAATTCAATTACAAACATCGAGATCGTGTATTACGCATGAAAATGTATTGTCAAACATTGTTAAGGCATTTTTAACGCCTGTTATTGCTTTTTGTTTTTGTGTGTTTAAATAGTTTTTAATAATGGCTGATTTGCCAGATGTTCGATGAATTGCAAAGCCTATCTGATTTCGCATTGTTGCAACATTCAAACAGTCAAGCAAGCACACAGTGGGGCAAATCGCTTTAAAAGTAAATAAAAGAAAGAAGGATCTCTGACATCATAAAGTATATATATTCTTGATCAGCATCAACAGCCGAGTCGATCTACCCATGTCCGTCTGTCTGTCCGTCTATCCGTATTTAGGATTTCAGAAACTATAAGAGCTAGAGACTGAAATTTTAGCTGTAGGTGCCTGCGCAGATCGAGTATAAATAAATAGTAAAGCTTTAGATTCTGTTCAAGGCTAACATAAAATTAAATTCCAAGTTCGAATCGGTTCGACTAACATTCGATTTGTAGCTTTGTTTTACTAGATTTTAAATTTTTATCGAACACTAATTCAAATTAGAATCTTATCGAAATTAAAGTCAGAATGTTATCGATAAAAACTAATTTTGAATTTTTCGATTAATATATTTAAAAGATTTACTTTGGATTGTGTTGAAGAGCTTTAGCTATGAATTTTATATTTGTATATTCTGTTTTAATTCGCAAACCCACTGTGCAACGATTGACACTGGCGCTAAAAGCTTGCCACATGTGGCAGCTCGATGGCTGCGGCAACGTTTGCCATTATCGAAGCGCATTGTGCGTCAGGTGCTGCGGCTCATCTTTCACCTGGCGAATGCTGCCGCAGAGCTCTGTGTAATTTGTGCGGTTTAACGGATTTCAATGCACAATTCGCATGCGAAACAGCTAAATGAGACGTAGTTAAAGTTTATAAAAACTGAAGGGGTGAGGGGGGGTGGTGCAGTAACACCCCTTTGAATATCATGCAAAAGCTGTTCACTCTTGAGGGTCGTCACGATCTTCCGAGGAGACTATTGTAATGTTTACTTTTGTTATCTAAATGATTGCCATACGTTCGGCAGCTGCGCATTTGCACGGGGGGTTTTTTTTCGCCTTCTTCTTGCTTGGATTATAGACTTTGGAATCCCCTTCAGAGTACGCCGCTGCATGTTGTCTTAAGATCAGCGTATTTTTCTCTTCTTTTCGTGATCGTTGTTCTTTTTTTATTTTGCTTAATAGACAAATATAGATAAATTGCTTGTATTGTTGCTGGGAAGTCTCCGTGCATAGACATATACAATGTTTAAGTACGTTTTAATGGTTCTTATACTCTCACAGAGGTTATTATTCATTTATTGTTAAATGTGTAACGCATTGATAAAGCTTCTAAATATTTTGTATATGAATGGAGTTTTTGTATGAAAAGCTTTCGTATTTCGTATATCAATCAATGCCCGCATAGACGCGATATATGATCAACTTCTTAGAATCAATCGAATGCCAAATCTACGCTTGTAATATAATATATTGTAGTATACCCTTGCATAGAGTATTATAATTTTGTAATGAAATGTATATTGCATAGAAGGAGACTTCTCCCAATGCACCAAGCATATAAACTCCAGATCTGCATCAAAAGCCGACATGACAAGCCATGCCTGTTTCTATGCGAACTAGCCTCTTCGCCTTTACGTGAGGTCCGACTTTTGCAGGTAATACATATGATAGGAAATCTATATCGTTTAGCTGCCCTAGCAACGATTTGTCGAAAAGAAGGTTCTTGTATGTCAAAATATTCTATTTCTTTACTTTACTATTCCTACAAATCTGCAAAAGGCAAATGTGTACAAGGGTATTAACTCTCCGGCAGGCCTTAAATCTCCTTAATTTTATATCCTAAACGCATTGGAATTGGGTAAAACGTTTGTATTTGTGCAAATGTATGTAACAGGCAGGAAGGAAGCATCTCCGACCCTTAAAGTATATATATACTCTTGTTCAGCATCAACAGACGAGTCGATCTAACCATGTCCGTCTGTCTGTCCGCAAGGATCACAGAACCTATAAGAGCTAGAGACTTGAAATATGCTGTAGGTCCTCCTAGTCCATGCGCTGACCGAGTTCCGATATTCGATAACTTACACCATTTCCAAGTAATCGATAAAAATCGATATCGAAATCCTGTTTTTTTTGAGCAATTTGGGTAAATAATAAGAGATAGAGTCACCAAACTTGATTTGTTTACTCTAAAATATTGTATATGTATATATCAGGTTTGTTTCATTTCATCCCTATCACCGCCTGCCCGCTACTACCTCATAGATACAATTCCAATAAATAAACCAATTTATACTGCCCACCAGTATAAGCCACAATTTAAATGCAATTGAATTTTTCGGAATAAACAATGTATTTTATAGCACAATAAGATCTACTGCAGAAAATTTTCAGTCTCGAATGTGTCGAGTGAGTTACGCTCCATGGAATCTATTTTATATAATTTGCAGAGCCATTTATGTGAATGATCAATTGATTCTTCGAGTACCAAGATGTGTGCAATGCATATTGCCCAGCCTCGACGGGGAATCGTTTCATAATGCTCAGTTCATCCAGCTTAAATGCATACAATTGCATTTTAGTATTTGCCTAAAGGGAGATAATAAATACTAAGTACAACAAAATGAAAGCAAACTTACCAAAAAGGGACAGCTGTGATTTACGTTTGTATAATCTTTCACGTAGTAAAACATTATTGCGGGGAGCGGATGTCGATTGGGACTCTCAAAGAACTTACACAGATCCACTTTCATTGAATATAGAAACGGATGCCAACCGCCACGTTCACGTTTTAAGAATTTGAAGCTCACTTGCAACTAAGATTGTGTTATTTGTGCATACTGATTAATTTACAATTATACTTACATCTGATATATTTTCTTTCAAATGTAACTTAAGATTAAGCAAATTTAGAGTGCGATTTATCGCTCGAATGCGACACTCCTCAACACTAACGACTCGGGGAATATGAACGATGCATTCCAAACTCTGGAATTTAAGAGATCCTACGACCTGAATGGGTTTTGGGTATTGAGGGACATATGCTTGATTAAACTTGATCAACTCACCAAACCTAGCTTAAGTGTAAATAAAATAATAGCTAGATGTGTGCTCCTCATGTTCACAATTGAAACTAAATTTTAAGCCCTATTGCAATATGGCGCAGAGTCGGATTGCAATAACAAATATGAGATTAATAATATTTGATAGCCAAAAACCTAAAATATAATAATAATTACACACAAATCATTAACGATAAAAACTTGTGTAGCATAATTCCATTATATATTTATTACAACAAATTTCCTATGAATCGAAAAGTATATTCAGGAATTATACAACTGCAGTGTTGTAAAACGTGTCGTTTTCTATGCTATACGTCTGTAATTGAATTCAATTAAAGAATATTCTATTGATTGTTATATGCTGAAAAATCATATGAGGCTACTACCTCATAGATATAAATCAAATAAATTAACCAATTTATACTGCTTACCAATACAAGCCACAATTTAAATGCAATTGACTTTTTCTGAACATACAAATATTATATATTACAATAAGATCTACCGTAGAAAATTTCATTATAATCTGTAAAGAAACACGAAAGTTATTAAAGAAAACATGTTTTGGCTGGCATTGAGTTTGGTGCAGCACGCGCAAAAGGCAAGAATTTCTGTATACATGTACACACACATTCAAGCGCGTCTTCTTCGATGTGGTTTGTTGCGAGTTCGAAACTCTTTCCTTTTTTATAAATTTATTTTTATTTCTACTAAAGAAAAAAGGCGCGCAGCGCGAGCTGGATGAAGAAGATTCGGGGTATCCTCTAGTCAGAAGCTCCCGACTCGCTTAGTGCCTGCAAGAGTATATAATCTTCGGCATTACCCAGAACAACTTTTCATTCTCATTATTTACAATGATTGTGCAGGTGTCTGGAAATGCCATTTAGCAGCATTTAGAACTCACATCTATTCAATCATGGGGGGACCAGTTGCAAGCTGCAAATTGTGCCATTAAGTTAAAATGAGAATCAAAATTGCCATGTTTACATTATTAGTTAACGATAATTAACTGATTAATTGCTGTTGCCCTTCAGCTCGGAGCATGCCCATGTGCTGCTCTTTATTATTAAAGCAACCAGATAAAAACCATTATATCACATGCAAAAATCTAGTTTCATTTCACTTTCATTTTTACCCGGGGCCGAAAGCGAATTAGCTTTCAATCTTCAGTACTCTGGCGTACGACATATATGTATCTATGTACCTTCTATACCCTGTTGCATTTGGAGATGGGTAGATTGAAGTCATGCAAATGTATCTCACATACAAAGCCATAACCATTATGCTTTCGAGACAGTCGAAGCTTATGTGAGTTCGGGATATCGGTTCTAGCATAGCATACTCAGTTCTGGAATATTGTAATTCCATATGCTTTTTAAAGCTTTCTAATTCCCTTGATTTCTGGTACATGCACACATAAAGTAGCTGTCGTTAGGCACTGCAAACTACACAACGAAACAAAAGATACCAGGCTGAAGCAGAGGGATGAATGGCTTGTGGAATGCTATTTGCATGGGCTCTTCCACAGCATGCACAGATTCAAGATGTGACAAAGATATACCTTATTAAAGATTTAACTGAAAAGGGTCCGTAAGTACAGGGTATCTGTCGGTCGAAAGCATTCAACTAGAGCAGTGAAGCGCAGCCGAGAGATTCTCTGCATCAGCGTTGAGTGTGTTGTTCGTTGTCCGGCCAACCATAAGTTATAATAGATAATCAGTCCAAATGGCTCGGCATGGTCTTTTGCATATTCAACAGGGTCTAATTTATGCACAATAATTGGCACACATTGCACAATGGCCAAAACAAAGTGAAACAAACAACAACAACAAAAAAATGGCAATAAAATAACAAATGCGCGAAATAACAAAACAAACCCAATTTACTGAATAGCCCCAAATCATTGACATTTCGATGTCTCAATCGTTCGACATTTTGGCGGGCAATTTAAAAATTAATTTCACTGCAATTTGCCCAAAAGCCAATTACTGCTGCCTTTTTTCATTATCTGTTTGGCCTTTTGTGGCCATGTCGTCATCTCTAATTGTCTAATTGTTGGCAACATTTTCGCTTTCATTTAACAAACAATTTAAAGCAAAACCCAAATTTCTTCTCCCCCTCGTTACAGGTCGTCCACGGTGTGCGCATACAGCTGGCCCATCATGATGACGATGATAACGATGGTGATGCCGTTAATGACGTGGCCAACTGGAACCCGAGTCCAGCGGTGCATAGCGTGCGCCGGCGCAGCACGGTCGCCGATCAGCCGCTGCGCATTCTGCTCGTCTACGATGAATCAGTTTACAGGTGAGCCAAACGGCCCCACGGCCACAGCAGCAACAGCAGCTGCAGCTGCAGCTTGAAGGTGCGAAGGAAAAAATACAAAGCAAATAATTAATCGGTTCGACTCGACTGCGAAATACTTCGTTCGCAGTGCTCTAACCAAAGCTCTCAAATCGAAACGGTGGCATTCGAATATTTTTAACTACTATAATTTTCCATTTGTAAAGTTGGTCCTAATAGTATTTACTTAAATATCTTCTACTTGATTGAAAATAAACAAAAGGCTCCAACTTTGTCATCATAACCAGATGCTCAGAAAACAACCGTAATGAACTATAGGATATCTTCGATACGCCGACGACTTAATACCCTTGTAGACAATTGCTTTTTGCAGATATGTGAGGATATTGAAGCTCGTAATTGATGAATTTAACAAAACAATCTTGAAAACGAAATATTTTGCCATTCAAGAACCTTCTTTTCGATCTCTTCCATAGCAGTATCCGATGTTGATAAGATTTTTGCATATATGCAGTGAAACTTATAAATGCAGATATTGTATCTTGGTACAAGTACTTAATTTTCAATCGATCCTTCCTATGGCAGCTATTTGATGTAGTTGTCCGATCCGGCTGGTTCTGAAATATTTACTGCCTGTGACCCCAAGGACCTAAGCAAGGTTTAAAGGAGGTAGCTTTAAAAATGAGAGGCAAGAGTTTGAACTATAATCTGGATCGAATCGTGAACCAAGCCGAACAGTAGGACTTACAGCGCTGATATTACCAGTTTAAAACAGTTTAAAAGTGTCCTCTTGGTAATTGGTTTAGTAAATATCAAATTGTAACGCAATGCGACTGACTTTCGAGCGAATACTTAAGGAAAATATATATATCTAAAGAGGAGCTTATCAGTAGATCGCCTCATGTGAAGATTTTTGCAGATGTTTAGTTATATTTTAATCAAACACGTTGTCTAACGCAGATATAAACGCGTATATATATTTTGAAGTTACAAGTTTCTAACTTCAAGACCTTGCATGAAACCAATATACTCCTCTACACTTTGCGAACAGAGTATAAAACTAAAAATTGGCTCTAATTGCGCTTTAATGGCCAACTGTTTACCATTCGACTGAGCCGAATGTCAAGTTAAAGCGTCGCCGGACCGTTAGCCATTTGCCTTTCATTGAGCAACATCTGAAGCCAAAATTGGCTGCGCTGCGTGCGACGTTCAATAGGTTGAGCTTAACGCGGCCTCTTTAAGGCTAGCTCCGATTGCGACACACTTTAACTTGGCTGCGATTGAAATTTGTGTCTGTGGCTAAGCGGCCAAAGCAAAGCCAACACACAACGCCATGTCGACGTTCATTACCAATGCCAAAGCGCAAGGTCAGTTCCAGGAATGGTTACCTTAGCAGCTCATTTCGCATGTACTCTGCAAAACTGAGCATACGCCACAAGACAATCCGGTTGGTTCAACCGAAATAATCAACAAAACTTGATCTTAAAACAACTTGAGTGATGTGAGGGATAAAAAGTGTTAACACAAAATTTAATTCAACTAATGACCCAGCAAAAACGATTAGGAGATCTCTAGTTTAGCGTGGCCGACTAGCAGATACCCTGCTTGCGCTAAGCTGCCAACATTCTATCTTCCATCTTTATGAAGTTCATATATAACTAGCTGGCCTTACATGGCTAATTTCTGTGTTTCCAATTGTAGCTATCAATTTTACACGTATATTCCGAGCGTGGAAGTCGACGTTCAAAGTTATATTTAATACTAGCTACTATTCCCCGGCCTTGCCCGTGGCAAGTCTTGTGCTTAACATTTTTGGCTATAACTTTTTCACCGTCAGTGAAAAATGTTAACCTGTCCTGTGCTATTTTCAACTCCACGTCGATTTAAAGTCTATCGAAACGCTGGGATCAGCGGTTTCCGCCTTATGGTGAAAGCCTTGAAACCGATAAGTAAACTTTCATTCATGATATCTTTCGATTTCATTTTCACGTGTTGGAACAAAGAAAACAAAAAGTTCTTTAAAAATGAGTTTGATCCGATGTAAAGCAATAAACTTGCAAACTTGCCGCCAAATTACCACAGTTGCGGGTTGAGTTTCGAAAATCGCCGAATGTGATGTTCGAAGTACATCAAACACAACTTAAGACTTCGCCCAAAACATCATGATTAGCAATTGCCACCGAGGAAGCCTGGAAAGGTGTGAAACATGACCCACATGAATTTAATAAGAATGCTTTGATATGAATTTGAAACCCACGAAATCTCCCTCACTTCCACCGAGATGAAATGAATTTTCATGCTTATTGGTGGAATTGGCCAATGTTTGCTACTCAAACTAATATTTAAATATAGATTAATTGAATAAAGCAGGAGTATTTTGTATTATTTTGCTTTATTCGTATTAATAAACAAGCATTTTCCGCAGCCCCATTGAAGTTAACTAATCGCCATTTATCTGACATTTATCTACTTGCAGATTAGAAGAGGAGCAATTTAATTTGATCAATGTAAGCTAGATTATTGAAGTCTTAAACGAAAGCATTTAATAATACTCGGATTACATTTGCAGGACACGGTGCTACCCGAGGCGGTGCAGTTCTGGGAACAGGCGTTGATGGTGCGCGAGACCAAGGGCGCAATACGGCTAAATCGGTGTGTAATAGCTACGAGCGCTTTGTAACTGAAGCCTAATTCGAGCTGCTATTTTTGCTTATTACCTATAGAAAATGCGACAGCACCCAGGTGTATGTGAAGAACGGCCACACCCACTGCATTGACCACTGCAAGGCGACGACTATGTGTGGCGAGGTGCAGGTGCCCAACGAGCATCTCGATGTGAGTTAAGCACCTTAATAAGCAATATAAACGGGTATTCACCAGCTTGGACCGTCTGACGTTACTTATCTTTGAACCTCCATTTTCCACCTTCGCAGTGGATTTCCCATACTCGCTGAATCACAATAGCAATTTTTCCATAGTCATTGAAAATGGTCTTTGAGTCGCTCAATCATTCTGCCAATCAATCATTCAATAAGTCAAGAAATTTATTTCTTAATCAATCAATCAAATCAATATCTTTTGTTTAATAACTCAGTCACACACTTAATCAATCAGCTAGTCATTCAATCAATCAGTCAGTTAATCAATCAGTTAGGCATTCAAGCAATCAGTCAGGTTATCAATCAGTCTATGCGTCTATTACTCAGTTGGTCAATCAACAAGTTAATCAAAGGTTGCCAATAAGTCCATTACTTAATCAATCAGGCAATCAATCAGCCAATCATCATCATAATAATTATTACTGATTCCTTCTCTACATTGCCATTGTCAGGTATGCCGCGTGTGCAATAGCACGGGTCAGAATTGCCGCATTGATAACAGCACAAAGCCCGGAGATGGGATAGAGAATGCTGACTTTGTCTTTTATGTGTCGGCACGACAGACACAACGCTGCTTCAAGGGTCTGACCGTGGCATATGCGGCTCATTGTCAGCAGGAGGCGCTGCTGGATCGTCCCATAGCGGGCCACGCCAACCTGTGCCCCGAGAGCATCAGCACCAAGCCGCAAGAGCTACAGACCTTGATATCCACAGTGAAGCATGAGATTCTACATGCGCTGGGCTTCTCGGTTAGTCTGTACGCCTTTTTCAGGGACGACGATGGTCGACCGCGTACGCCGCGCAAGTCAGACACGGGCAAGCCCTATTTGAATGAGAAGTGAGTGGCAAAGGGCGTTCAAAAAAAATATATGCTTAATGTATATTCTCTTCAGATTGCAGATTCATCAGTGGAGCAACGAAACCATTCGCAAAGTGGAGCGTCCCAATTGGTCAGTGCGCGGTGGTCATGTGACCAAGGTGGTGGATATGATGGTCACGCCACGTGTGGTTGCTGAGGTGCGCGCCCACTTTAATTGCAATAAGCTGGAAGGCGCAGAACTTGAGGATCAGGGCGGTGAGGGCACCGCCCTCACCCACTGGGAGAAACGCATACTGGAGAACGAAGCAATGACGGGCACACACACTCAGTCGCCAGTCTTTTCGCGCATAACCCTGGCGCTGATGGAGGATTCGGGCTGGTATCGTGCCAACTATTCGATGGCCACGCCGTTAACCTGGGGCAAGGGCTTGGGCTGCATGTTTGCTATGCGCAGCTGCAAGGATTGGATCCAAATGAATCATGATAGGTGAGTTGCCATTTGACTATGCCTTGACTCATTTACTTATATCTACTCTCCACAGAGGTCGTTCCATACATCCCTTCTGCTCCAAAGTCAAACAGGATCCATTACAAACGGAATGCACGGACGATCGCAATTCTGTAGCGCTATGCAACCTCATCAAGCATGATTACGAGCTACCCAAGGTCTATCAGAACTTTGACAGTCTAAACAATATAAAGTCCGGTGAGGAGGGCTACTACGGTGGTTCTGTTTCCCTGGCAGATCACTGTCCTTACATACAAGAGTTCACCTGGCGGAGCAAGAACATTATAGTGCGCGGCTCCCACTGTCGCTTTGTGGAAAATAATCCTAGTAAGCTGTGGAATTCCATTTATAATGAATGAAAGTGCTGATGAATTGATTCCTATTGCAGAGCCCGAAAAGAATTTTGCGCTAGAGAGCTACGGTCATGGTTCCAAGTGCTTCGATCACAGCGAATCTATGTGGGAGGAGCGCTCCTGTCATCAGACACGTGAGTGGCAGCATTGGGGCAGCGGCTGCTACAAATACAAATGCTTCGATGGTCGCCTCCACATACTGGTGGGCAACTATAGCTACAAATGCTCGTTTCCGGGCCAGAAACTTTCCATACGCATTGCGGCTAATGATTGGCTGCATAAGGGCGCAATAATGTGTCCACCTTGCCATGAGCTGTGCGGCGCGCATTTTGCCGCCGAGGGCAAACAATGCCGGCCGGGCGAGGAGCCCGACCCACTCAATAAGTATCCACGGGATAATCTTGAGTGCGGCGCTGGAGCTCAGCGTCCATCTGTGGCCATACTCAGCGCCGTGCTCTTAGCTGTGCTGAGCTATGCTAGACCTAGTTAAGTCCTTGAATCAGGCACCGTTAAATGTTCTATATGTTTTAGCGAAATTTGTAAATTCTATTTGTACAATATGCTCAATTTGTCTAACTGTAAGTCGTAAGTGTAATGTCCCTCCCACTCAATATTAATGTTATATGTGTAGCTATATATATATATATATATGTATTTGTAATTGTATTTTATCCCGATATGTGATCTTTACTAAGGATATGCTGAAACGTTATATTCGAATCGGGTCCAGGCCATTTAAGTTTGTTCTTATGAAAGGTTAACAATATGACGTCTAAGCACAGCTCTTTAGTTATTTTTCTTCTGCGCTGATCTAAACATTCCAAAGTTTTGACGTTTTTATTTACGCAACGAATAGTCACAATCCCAACTATTGTCTATATCTATAATAGATGCGATTGTGTCTAAAGCAACATTTTTATTATTTGTTATTACATCTACAAGTCTTTGTTATTTATTTTTTCGAAATTCGTGAATTATCTTGTGATTTATATGTCGGCATTTTTGCCTAAGCTTCTTTCGAATGTGTGCTCGAGGCATGACAATTTTTGGCAGCCGAGCAGCAGCATTTAGGATCTGTACAACCACCCTGAAAATAATCAAATTTTCATATTCTAGTATCTAAGCTGAATTTGTGAATAAAATCTATAATATATACATATATGGAAATGTACAAGTATTTCAAACCATTAGCTTTTATTTAAATATGTTGCTTTTGGGAGTCTGAGCCATTTAGGTGCAGTCCTCCACAATCTCGTAAAGAACCTCATCATCAGCTGCCGCCTCCAACTCATCTCCGGATATGATGTCATTCGTTGGGTCTGCGGTCTCCTCCGTGACCCTTACACGCATGACTGCCGTGCCTGCTTTCGCTGGTTTTTTGACACGCTTGGAACTGTGGAATATGGAAATAATATCAATGAAGGCGAACAAAGTTGACCCCAGTTGACTCACGCTTCAGTCAGCTCCGTGATCATTGGCAGCAGAGTGGAGCGTATAACACCACGTGCCTCTTCCTCGGCAAGCTCCTTGGGATGCGTTTTACGCTTGTGCATGCGGCAATTGGAGCCATTCGAAAAGTCCTTGCCACAAAAATTGCACTTGTACGGCCGTATGCCCGTATGGAGTATCAGATGAGCCTTCAAAGTTTTGCCACGCTTAAATGCAGCACCGCAGACATCACATTTGTACTGTTTGGCATCCGTGTGGACTAACTTGTGCATGTTAAGAGTGCGACGAGTATTGAGCTTTAAGCCGCAAACATTGCACTTGTAATCGTTATTTGTGTGCGTGTCCGAGTGAATCTGCAAAAAAATTAGGATCAGTAGAGATACTATATGTATGCAATGGAACACTCACCTTTAGCCTAGCCTTGTTTTTGAAACTTCTAAAACAGATCGGACACTCGAAAGGACACTCATCGGTATGAACCAGCTTGTGCTCGTTCAGTGCCGTGATTGTTTTCATGGCTTTTCCGCAGCAGTCACAGATATACGGCTTTATATTCTCGTGTATGGACGAGACGTGCCGCTTCAGAGCTCCGGCTGTTGTAAAAGACTTTGGACAATAGCTACAACTATTCTCCGTCTTGTCCTTGGCATGCAGATGTGTACGATAATGGGCAGTTAACTGAATCTCTGTAGCAAAGAAGGTATGGCAGCGTTTGCATTCCAGATTGTGTTTATCTGTGGGCACCAGGCCATGAAACACGGCCATATGTCGTTTA